>CM037784.1:57458873-57508873 GCA_021229015.1 Solen grandis | reverse complement strand
AAGTTTGCATCCTGTGCTGCAGATGTTTAAAATAAAATGAACATAAATTTTGTATATAATATTGATAGAGATGTCAAACACTAGAAAATTGGATGTCTTCTTTTCATGCCATAGTGTATGAACATTCATTTTTTTTATACTACAACACAATTATACATTCTCTTATAAACCACCCAGCTGTAGCACAGTGAAGTGGATCTTCTATTCTATATAATTACAGGGTCCAGGTCCATCAAGACCGAGAACCAGAAGTTACAGGTCATACAGGGGATCAGGACAACACAGAAATGGGAGACGAAATCAGGGGAATGATCGGGACTCTTTGAAGGTCTGTGACAATGGAATTTTTTGTCACCTGCTGTAAACAGAGATGACACATAGGGATCATTTTACCGATGTCTGTCTGTCCGTCCCATTTTTCCATCACTCTTCAGCAGGTGACACATGTGTCTTCCAGAGAACTCTGTTGTTTGTTTTTAGAATTAATTTACCATTAAGTGTAGGAGTGATTTTTAAAATAGACTTTTCTTGGATTATTAAGTACTAGGGTGGGTATTTAATATAAGGAATAAAAAAAAATCTTTTGTGTTTTTTGTCATGATAACATCTCTGACAGGATGTGCTTTATTTAAAAGTTTGGTGAAAAGCCTATGGATGCACTTCATTATAACATAATAACATACTGCTTGTGTTCTGCTTTTAACATTTTTATCTTGAACACAATAGGAGACCTGTTGCAAGTGTGGGGAGGTCTTGCAGAACTCCAATGAACCAGGCATCCACTTGTGTGATGGAGGAAATCAGGTGCAGATTCCAGAGGAGGAGAACAGACAACCTACTTCAGATAATGAGGCTCCCGCTGAGGAATCCAAGGAAGAGGACCTAGATGCTAGACTAGGTATGTTGAGATTCTTAATTGTAAGTTAAATTGTTTGGTTTTAGATAAAGTATGTATGGTTCTGACAAAAACACACAGTCTTGCTGTGGACCAGTACTTCGCATATGAAAGGATTGTGAAAGAATATTGCAGCCACTTTCGTTGAAACTCACAATAATCAAATTCATAATTTGTTAGCAATATTATGCTACTCTTTAAAATATATGATAGATTATTATATGCAGATAGTTTTATTCCAATCTCATCTGTTGGTTATATTGTTTGGGTGTTGGTGGGGGAGAGGGGTCATTATCTAACTAATCTGCTATGTTTCCATATCATATTTCACAAAGTGACAATTTATGGGTATTAGGAAACTTATGTGCATTGTCCAATTGCATACCCTCATTATCAAAATTAAATATCTACATGTATTAATATTTGGGATGATCAGGGAAAGGGTATGGCACAAACTCCAACAAATGTGGCATGTACATGTATCTTGTTGCAAATTAAACAGAGAAGCTGTTGGAGAATTTGAAGGACTGCATGAGGAACAAATACCAGACCGTTACTGAGGCCCTTGAGGATTATGTGTCCGGCAAGATTGAGGAAATCGGCATCCTCCACAAGTATGTACACATGTTGTCACTGTCTGGCATTGTTGTCCAGAGGTAGTATACATGGCTGTGGATGGAAAGTTTGTGGATTCTTTTAGTCCTGTTGGAGGCAAGAGTATTTAAGTACTTTCTCAGATGCAAAATACTGTTCCAACTATCATGAAGAATTAGAAAATGTAAAAAGAGTTTGGTTTCAATTTGACATGAAAATTTCTAATCAGGCATTTCTTTCTCAAATAGACCATATTACACAATGTTAAACCATTGAAATATTGCCAGATCAGACTGATAGCAATATCCGGTTGGAATATGTTTTACAGTACATTAAAACCTTTAGTTTTCAGAAAATATTATCTGTTTAAGGTAAAAGAGTAATTAAAAGCTCAAAAATACTTTTGGACTGCAAAATTAAGTGTCTATGCTAGATTGAGAATAAGTCATTTGTGACAACATCACATACATTAATATTTGTATGACTGATATATTTTACTTTTTCATATCTCTTCTAATTTCTGTATTAAAATTAAGTGAGCATGTTATGTTCTAGATAACATTGGTTAAAGTACTGTAATGTTTGCTAAACCATCCATTTCTATGCCATGTTAAATTGTTAAGATTGTATCTCTTAATATCAAGAAAACACAGTTTTCATTAATACAACAAAACGTTGATTAAATTATTATTTGTTATATGTTTGTAATGTGTACATGTATATGTGATATTTTTCAAAGGGAGAATTTGGCCCAAAAAGAAGAGCTGGTAAAACTTAAGAAGGAACTTGAAGAGAAGGCAGACGTTATCTCAAAACAAGAGAAGGACCTTAGAGATAAACAGAAGAAGCTGAGCAAAGACCAAGATTCATTCAAGCGTGAAATGAAGAAGGAAAAGGAAGAAGTCTGTCGCCAATGGCAACAGCTCAGGGATGAGATCACACGCATGGAAGAAATTCACGAGATTCAGAAGGTTTGTCAAAGATTTAGAGTGGAATATTTCACAGAGATGGAGAGGGGGTGACATTTCTCGTACATTAATTTATATATATATACATATTTTCTACATGATACCGGCACTATTGTTTTTGTTTCCATCTGAGCGATGCTGTCATTTTACATACATTGTCATTTGGTTGGTTTGGGTTAAATGGTGATACCGGCTAGTAAATCATCTCAGCAGTGTAGTGTTCCTGGAAATATTGCTTTCAATTTTCAGGTTCCTACTCTCTTCAATTACCCCTCTTTGAAATTTTCATGTCCTAAATCATTTAATATTTCTGAAATTTCTTTTTTTTTCCATGTCAGAATTTTTTTTTGAACTTAAATTTGGCTACTCGTAGTAACTGGTATACAGTCGTCACGGAAGTCAAGTTGTTATTTATATTACTCGAACCACTACCAAGGCAATAAAATGGATTGAAGCCAAAATTCACTTCTAATATGAAGTCATGGAAACTTCACAATTTAACAAAATCTCTCAAGTAATTAGATAAGTTATTTACAATGTTTTTGATTAATTTATATTTTGATTGTCATATTTAAATGTTCATGATATAAAAATGTCCTTTTTTTTTTGAAAGTTTCGTTTAAGGGAAGACTAAGTAAGTTAGTTATAAGCTAACATAGTCCCAATGGTGGGTGAAGAGATCAGTTGTGAAAGAGAAGAATATCATACGCGGAGCAAGGAGTTGTAAAAATGCGTGATCTTGCAAAAATTCATTTGGTAGCTAATTTAGGGTTGCCCTAGATAAACCAATGATGCATTTGCATTGATCACAGTATAACAAACTCAAGTCCTTGAAGGTAAGATGCTCAGGAAGGTTTCCATAGAACAGTTTTTCAAGTTGATAATATGTACACCTAGGGAAGCCTTTCTTGCGTTATTTTGTACCTGTAGAAACTGTTCTTCACTATGTTCAAATTTATGAGCCTGACTGAAAAAAAATAAAATTCTCAGCATCATCAAAGATACTCATTTCTTGGAGAAATAATTTCAAAGGCTAATTTAAGAAAGTAACAAGAGTAAATTCTTTAATGATCACTTCCGGGGAAAAAAAAGTAAAAGAAGTGAAGTACAGTTGATTTTGTAACTGATGTTCCATGTTGGTATAATAATGTCCGAATTTCTCATCATTAGGCAAGGGTCTTTTGCTTTCTTTGTGGTTTCAGTTTGTCTTTAGAAGTAATGGACAAAAAATGTGCTCGCAAAGACATTCTTGAATTGGAGTTTCATTTTGTATTCTGTGATTCATTCGGGAAAATTATGTATGTCTTATGTTGGTAAGAAATTAACTGAAGTCCACAAATTTATCAAAGACCATTCCTGTACCAATTTGTGAAATTTGGCGGTAGCAATTATACATTGATAAAACATTCTGTTTCTTATTATGGTTGATATGTCTTATTAAATGGTGAACATGCATGTATAACTACAGAAAAATTTATGTTTTAAAGGGCATGGATAGCAATTGACATTACTTTCAAATCAGAGATCAAATTTTGATCTTGAATTGTTTTGATTGGCTAAAATAATTTTAGTCTCACAAAGTGCAAAGTACTGGATTTGCCCAGGAAATATCAGTTGAATTTCTGTCATATACAAGAAATAAATAAATCCTATTTTATCAATTGATTAGTATAACTTAATGATATAAGAAATCTTTTTACAACAGGGCGCGGTTTGCATATTAATATATGTAAATTTGTTCGAGTCTCAGTTGATTTCAAATTCTTCAAAGTCAGGGAGCTAGAAAATCCTTTAAGACATATAGGTAAAGGTAAGTAAACCTCTAGTTCATTAGTGAGTATCAATTTACAGTGAAATAATCGTATATCCCCAAGTCAAAAATAAAAATCCAGTCAGCAAACATTAAGTGCCATTGGATAATATTGGGGAAACAGAAATTTACTTATATTATCTTCTTTTAATTTCTCAAAACAAATTTTGGTCTTTAATTTTCATTACCTAGGCTGAGATATAGTCTGAAGAATCTTTGGTCTTAATTTCTTTTTAAAAAAATCACTGTTTTATTCATAAGATTTAGACTGATTTGTTTTCAACAACCTGAAATTTTATTGTATATTTTCTATGGTAGAGTTCTTTCCCTTCTCTTAGGTGAAGTTTTTCAGTGTGCGAGTACATTTCCATACTAGTTGTACTCTCTTTCCATCATGGATGACTTGAAGGTGGATGTAATAATAAGAAGCAACAAATTATTAGAGGGCCAGAAATCATGAGTTCACAATTTTTGTGTAAGGCAATGTAAGATCTTGTTAGCCTTAATTAGATATGAGGGCCTTGTGTTGGTACCCAGTTTCTGGAAGGGGTTTAGCTTAACTATGGTGAGGGGATACAGAAACAGAGTTCTTCAATTACATTGGATTAATATCGCAGCTGGATTAATAATACACACATTCCAAGAACATGTGTCCAGGGTATGTTGCTTATTGCTGATGGATCTACATAGATTTCATACCTCCAAAATGTGAAGAGCATGAATTGAGGGAAATGCAGAGGTCCAAAGTGAACTTAGACATCAACTACTTTGTTTTGCAAAGCAGAATCTACCATTTCCACTCTGTTATTTGATGAGAGCTATTGCATTGGATTATTGCCCCATCTAGATTTCCGGTTGGTGTTTTAAGTTTAAAACAGGTAACAGTATGAATAAGATGTTGATAATGATTATAAATCTGTCATAAACATAATTTTTTAATACTGCTATCCTTATAAATTTCTTTCTTTTAAGAAGGCAAAATTCACAACTGAAATTAAGTGGGATGATATCACAAAATTAAAAAGAAAACTAAAAGTAACTTAATTCATATGACTGTCACTTAGCCAATGCTGAGCATAGATTTGTTATGCATGTAATGTTGTTCTCTGTGCTGTTATTTGACACCCAGTTGATGATTTCCAGGCACCATGTGAGTAGTGGTTGATAATTATTGCCTACAGTTTTCATGTATACCATTACACTATACATGAGTAAGCAGGGTCCGTAAGTAATGGTTGAGGTAAAGCAGTTATTTTATTTTGAAAAAAAAAGTAGTGTTTTAGATAGTAAATACATGTAGATAGGTCAGCATGGTCCATTTTCATGGTATTAATGATCCTAGAAAAGAAAGAGAAGGATGTTTAATTAAATTACTGGTACATATATGTGCTCTAAAGAAGATAAGTTGATCTGCTGAAGATGTTCAAAGTGAGGTATATACTGGTCTGCATGGAATTGAACTTGAATGTGGATGAATCAAAGGATTTGAAATTATTTCAGATATACTGGCTCTTTCTGAAAAAATAATGTTAAAGATTTGAAGTTTCTGGTGTAGAAACATTCGGCTGTCCATGGAGTCAAGAAATCCCATGAAGAAAGGGAAAAAAGGAAGTGAACAGCAGTAACATTATCATGACATTAATTACAACAGATTCCTAGGCCTTCCTTAAAATGTTGTTTGCCGTTACCTTATTCTGCAAAAAAAAATGCCCATACATACCCCCTCTTGAGTTTTTTTTTGTGGATGGATGAGATGGGGGAGTGATTGGGTTGGAAATAGACCCTTAAGTATTTTCCCTTACATTCAAGCACATGATGAGAAATGACAGATTTCCTGAACTGACGTATATAAAAACTCATGTAATCTATGCCCATCCCACATTTCATTCTGGATCTAGATTGGCTGTACTAAGTCAGTGGGATTGGCTATGCAGCTCTCATATGGTAGGATTTTTCCATACTTTTTACTCTGAAAAAAATAAACAAAACAGCAAAAAAGGTAGAAATAACCATACCTACTCACTGGAAAAAAAATCTTGGTTTGGTTTCTGTAAACAAACATTTTTTGAAGTATGGCCTGAATTACATAAAAAAGAGGATTGGAGTCATAGAATTCATTTACTTCAGTACCAGACACAACCATTGAAGATCAATAATGAAAGATTTTTAAGTATTTTTATGATAATATTTTGGTCAATTGTCCTGCATCTGAAAAAAAATGTGGATTTTCAAATTCAAAATTTGGGAGTCCAACTGCATTAATATGTGATTTTAAGTTATATTGTCACTAAAGGATTGGTTTGTTGTACTTTCAGGGAAGGATAAAGCTGGACGTGGGAGGTCATGTGTTTACGACGTCACTGTTGACTCTCTCCAGGGAGCAGGACTCGATGCTGTCAGCCATGTTTGGTGGGAGACACGAGATCATGATGGAGGAAGATGGGTGTGTGTTTATCGACAGAGATGGAACTCACTTCAGGTTTGTGATACTTCTCAAACTAGAGCTATCACCGACTGTTTTTAGTCCCCTGCTGGTGTTTACACAAGAGGGGACTATAGGTTTGTCCTCCGGATGTCTGTCCGTCCGGATGTCTGGAAATCAGGATCCCATGATAACTTAAAAACCGTCGAAGATAATATAATGAAACTTGGTTTAAGAATAGATAGCATTATGGAGATTCTGCAATTCTTGTCACTTTATTTTTTTCTCTGACCAAAATTCTGGTTGCTATGGTAATGGAAAAATTATGCCCCCCACCAGTAGGGGAAAAGTGTGTTGCATGCAACACCAGTTACATGTTAAAATTTAATTTGATAAATCACAAAAAATAATTATGGATGTATTACCTTAAAGGGGAAATAGGGATAGCTGGTTTGTGGTGATAACTGGGGGAAAAAGTGGTGATACTGGGTAACTAATTATATTCATTGATAACACAAGTAAAAGACACGCTGTTGCAGATATGTGCTGAATTACCTCAGGGATGGAGGTATGAACACAGACTGCCTGCCACGGGACCGACAGCTTCTGAAAGAACTCAAGAAGGAGGCAACATACTACCAGCTTCATGGCCTGGTGCAACAGATAGAGAAATACCTGTACTGACAGACCCACAGACACTTGTCTTGATGAATTGAATACTGTATACAGGCGCTTCAGTACTGTAAGGATTGTACAGAAGTGATCTAATAAGTCTTCTTTTGATAGATGTGGTCACACAGGAATTATTGCTTTTGATTGATCATACACATACGTTAAAATAAGATACAGTGTATGTCATATAAGGTATATGATTGCTTAGGTTTCTGTACTTCTGTGACCAGTGAAATGATACTTTGAATAGTATAACCAATTCTTGTGTTGTTGCTTGTCAGCACTGTTAAGGTGCCTATAGAGTTTCAAATGGCTTGTTCACCAATTTTGGTTACTGTCCCTACTGTAACCTAAAATGAGGAGCTTTTAAGGATGTTGATGCATGTAAAGCTCACCTTTAAGTAAAATAAGGTCTAGATTTAGCATGGTATTTCTCTGTCACTTGATATATGTTGTGAAGGCTTCTTGATTGTTAAAAGAACTCTGTTATTGAGTAAGATTGGAACAGTGTGTTGTTATATGACAAGGTATTTTCTCATTTTTGCATAAAAAAAAATGTTGCTTTAGAACAATGAATGTATAAGACTGTTGTATTATTGATTAATTTGATATTTCAATACAGTAGTATGGAGAATTAATATCCATACTTTTGTAGAATTGGTTGAAGGACATTCTCTATTTAGATGCTGATTGTAGCAGCAAAAGTAGAAGACCAGTGGACAGAGCTATTTAGATATTACATGAGAGCCTTGATGAAAATGTTCTAATTGGAAACCCCCGGCTGTAAATGGAAAAATCATTTGATGTGTGTAAAAAGCAAGGCATGGTGACACAAACTGTGATAAGACCTACTGCATTTGTGTGACCATAAGGGACTAAAGCAGTTAAGATTTCAGCATGCTTCCCATGAGAAAACTCAGTTGAATGTCTAAAAATGGGATCACTACTGCTACCAATCAGGGGGAAAATGTGTCTACTTTGGTAGTATTACCATCTTGTTCATTGGAGGCTGGTTAATTGACAGTATATGTGAATAAAATAAACAGTATGCATCCTTCATGGGATGATGGGATATTGCAAATGATTCTCTTGTGTTTGCCAGTGGATAGAGAGGTCTGGTTATCTAATCCATGTTTCATCACATATGGTGAGATTAAAGGTATTATAACTTGCTAGACTAAGAGAAATTGTTTTAGGCTAGTGTTGTTGATATAAAAAAAAAAAGGATTAGTAAAATTGGAGCTACTCAATGTATGATATTGGGTGTGAGTAAGGATGTTGAAAAGGACATTATGGTTGTGGGAAATAAGTGACAATGAATATAGGCATGGTGTAGCAGAGTTGATACAGAATGATGGAGTAGGGAAAAAAGCAAAGGGAGTTCTAATGAATGTAGGAATAGGGATAATGAAGTAATAATACATGAGATTATGGAATGTTATGGAAATTTGAAATAGGGATAATGTAATAATGATGAGAAAAAAAAAAGGGAGGGGGTGGGGGGAGGAGTGATGGAAATGTTGAAATACGGAGAATAAGATGATTAGACTTTTTGAAGTGTGCATTTTAAGCTGAAATTGATGGTTTGCCTATGTGACTTGAGAAGATTTTTTTTCATGAGACACTATAAGCTAAAACATACTCAGAGCAATATTTTCAGGAATGTCATTGAATGTTATTATTCTGAAGCTGATGTTGGGCCTTGGGAAATTTGCTGTAAGCTATGCAGACTTTTGTGAGTTGATGAAGAATGTAATGCAGTCAATCCTGTCTTAAATGACCAGTCAGTTGAATGTGAAAAGGGGTCCACTCAGCCCATGTTGCTGCTACTGATGCTTAAAATACAGTATGTGTAATACCAAGGAAGGAAATGATTGAAGTGCTGTAAATTTAAAGTTTGAAAATGCTTTAGAAAAACTTTTGTAAATAGTAAAATGTATATAATGATTTTATTCTTGTACACACCATAGGGTGATATTTTGTTGGCAATTATCTGATGTTGATCTCACTGCGGAAACAGTTCTCTGTTGGTTTAAACTACTGAAAGCTAGTATTTCATGGATAATTATTTGTTAAATGGGCTGCGTTTATTGAAACAATAGTTTTAACACTATCCTTAGCAAGTGTTAAGTCTGATCAGTCAACTACATGTAGATCTCTATTTATGTCTCAGTACTCCCTAAATTTTTATGATAAACAGTCAGAAAATGAGTTTTAACATTTCTTTTTAATTTGGAAATAAATTTTTTAATGTATTTTTAATTTTCTATCTTAATGGTTCCTGGGTTGGACCAGTACTTTGCACAGGATTCTTGCCCTCAGCAGGGTTCAAACCAACGACTTTTGAATCAGCATTCCTGTATGCTACCACTGGACCATGTAACCATTTTGAATGACCTGGTTTTATGGTCGACATTTTTGTCGGCTTATTTTTATGGAATAAATTGTAAAATACAGCTACACAAAATTAATACCTGTACCTGACAGTGTTCAGAGGTGATTTTTTTTTATCATAAAACTCAGGATAATGTTTATATTTCTGATTATATATTTTCATAGCTAGAATAAAAAAACACTTAAGATGTTTAAATATATGTAATTTTTTTTAAAGCATAAATGTCTTATGGTAGCTACAGTCAGGATAGAATCACAGCCTGACTGAAAGTGAGATGTAAATGCAATATTTAATTTCATCCCTTTTATTCATGACTTCAAATTTATTGCCAAGAAAATCAAATTTACGAACACTTTTTACAATATCATTATCAAGTCTACATGAAGATCAGGTTATCAATTATATGACAATATATTCCATCTAAATTTAATCAAATTCAGTCAACATATTTCTTTCATCTTTGATATTTTATCTAACAATTAACCTTTCTTTTGTGATACATTTTGTTATCTTTTAAATGTTTACTTTGTTTTATCTTCATTAACAATTCTGAAAGAATGAATTCCTTGTTGAAAAAAGTGTGCTCTTTAAAGTTTATGAGTTGTTTTATCTGTGATGTTGAGCTTTTACGAGAGTTTTATAGTTTAGCTTTGCGCCAATCATATTATGCATGTTGAATGTAGATTTCCAGAGAGAGAGAAATTGTGCATTAAGTGTATATAAATTACACCTTTGTATGTATGGTTACTTTTTCTTGTTAAGCAAATCATGTAAAGGTTTTTCCTTAATATAATATAATAAACATATTCAATTATCAGAATTATGTGTTTCTTGTGGTATCATATACCTGTGTTTGTACCCAATAGTTAACCTCAATTTGTAAGGTGCATGTACTGGAATTTTATATATTGTGTAAAATCTTGATCTCCTGCCCCCTCTAAATTGTGGAATAACCAAATGGCAATCCAGTGAAACTTCAGTGTAACAAAAAGTATAATGGAATCAAAATTAAAAAAAACAAAAAACAAGAGTGTTCTCTGGAAGACATGTGTCACCTGCTGAAGTGTGACGGAAAAAGTGTGACAGACGATGGAAAACTGATCCATATGTGTCACCTTTGCTAACAGCAGTGACACAAAAATCAAGTCATCGTGGATACTGGTAAACCTTGCTATATTGCCTTGACTCGATAATATGAAAAAAACATTGAACATTCCGTGCAGTGTGTCAAGTGTGATTCATATACAGATCCCATTTCTCTCTCATCAGTAGCATAAAAACAGAAAACTAAAATGGTCAACTATTACAGGAAACTTTGCTCTGCTTAAAGTAGGTGACTCAAAAATATTTTGATATTAACTGCAATAGCATAGATTTAAAAAAAATCTGTTTTTCTGAAAAGGTAGATTAAATAATGGTTTTTGGAAAAGTGAAAATTTCACTGGCCCTACCTTTTTTTCCCCTCAAAAACAAACCAACATTCATTATACAACTAGTTTGTCCAAAACTACCAGTAACAATAAATGGTGTCTTTGGGGACTTTTTATAGAATACAAATAGCAATATATTAAAAAACACAGTTTAATATCATAATATTCCAATGCGACATGATGTGTCTGTTGATGATTTTATGTGTGGGATGAAGTAACTCTGCATCAAGCTGGCTAGCTCAGACCGAATCTCTGGTACATCTACCAGGCGGCGCTGCTTTACATCTCGCCAGTTCCAGTCAAAAACGATGGCCAACAACTTGTCAAGGTTCAGATGCCCTGAAAATAATTGTACATTAACAAGGAATGTTGCTTCCATTTTTAACAATCTCTCTCTTATTTTAAAGAAATTTTAAGATATGGAATTTATTCTTGATAAAAGAAACTACACAAAAGCATTTTTGTAATAACAACCAGGCATGTCCTGTTATAAACTGTAAGTAATTTTCAACATATCTCTACCATTTTTCATTACAAATCACCAAAACCTGTAGACTGTGAACATTAATTAACCCTTTCCCTCATACAGACTCATTTTGACGCACTCAATAGGTACTGATCTGCAGAAAACCACAGTTAAGCCTTACCAAATTTAATTATAAAGTCCTCATTTCCAGACCACTGAGGAGCAGCGAACAGCATAAAACCTGATCAGCCTGCGAGTTACTCGCAGGCTGGTCTGGTTTTATGCTGTTCACATAGGTCTTTTCATGGTTTCCTCTATGAGGGAAAGGGTTAAAGTTTTATAAAATCATAATGTTACTGATACAAGATTTTTTAAATCTCAAGAAAACTAATAAAAGCATGAAATTAAAAACTTTTTCCCCCTGAAGAAAGAAAATCTAGCATTGTAAATGGACACTGCTCCTACCTGATTTGATCAGAGCGAGTATTCTATTGGGAGTTCCGACACCCATATGACAGACCGACTTCTTCAGGAACTTTTCTTGTTCACTGAGCTGAAAAACAAAACAATTTACCTTGAGCATTAATGAATGATAATAATAATAATAATAGAGAACATTTGAATTTTGTTGAATTTACATAGTTTATTTTACCAGTGTGTCATATTGGGAAAAAGTATTCACACCAAAGTAATTCCTGTGTTATGATGATCATTATGAGTTTTTAATATGCCATGATTAAGTTTGCTTGTATGAAAAATAGATCCTTACTTTCATGTGTTTGGCAAACAGTTTGGCACATTTGCAGTTTTCACCTTTGAACTCCTGTATTTGTCTGAAAGATAACAATGTAATAGTACTAAGAAGACTTTGAAAATTGTTGATGTCAAAGAACAGAAATAATACTAAGCAATACAATGTCATAGAAATTATAACAAATGCTAAATGATTTTTCCATTTTCCAAGCAACTAACAAGTATGCATAGCATCATACTACAAAGACATCTAATCCATTTAAGTTATATTTACTGGGTCTTTCACAATATCGTCGCATATATTTTCTTCTCTCTTTAAAAATTCAGCTGTGTCATTAATTCAAAATGGCATATATCACTAGAAATTCTTTGGGTTTCTTAAGACATTTTTCAGAACTTATTTTAATCATTGTACAGGACCGAATGAAGCCCACAAAAAGAAACAACAAAAAAAGCCCAGAATAAAACAGAATATGAAGATGTATTAAGAATAAATGTACTTTATTAATTTACAGAAGAAAACTAGAATATGCTAATTATCAGATATAAAGAAAAACCCTTTATATTACGTTTGATTGAAAAAAAGATAATGAAAAAGATGATGATAATGGGGATGGTGTCAGATTATACAAATTAGCATTATCTAAAATTGTGTTGCTTTAGTGAAACATGACCGACAGAAAAAAAAGAAAAATATAGATTGAATCTATTTAGACATAGGTTGGACATTATATATGACCACAATGTCAAAAGTATCACATTACAAGATATATTCCAGTACTAAACACCAAGTCACATTATATTGATCCATTTTTAAAAAATGTTGGTCTGTAGTTGTGCTACCTACTATATTATTTTAAGTAGGGTACACAAACTAGAACTGCCATTGTAATGGCGCAAATACCCCCCGCATGTCGCTTTGTCACAGGGATTTTAACCCTTTCCCTCATATATACTCATTTTGACGCCCTCAATAGGTATCACATAAAGCCTGATCTGCAGAAAACCACAGTTCAACCATACCAAATTTAATTACAAAATCCTCATTTCCAGACCACTGAGGAGCAGCGAACAGCATAAAACCTGATCAGCCTGCGAGTTACTCGCAGGCTGATCTGGTTTTATGCTGTTCGCATAGGTCTTTTCATGGTGTCCCCTATGAGGGAAAGGGTTAATACAAATAACATGTAGCTCAGAGACATGTAAATGTATTGGCTCAACAAGGAAAATAAATAATATTAACACATACATTAATTTATTTGGATGAAGGCCCACTAAGTATTTTTCAGCTCCATTATTACACTGTACTGTTCCGGTCGATTATTACACTGTACTGTTCAGGTCCATTATTACACTATATTGTCTATCCACATATGAAGTTTCATCTTGATACCTTTTATACTTCTTGAGTTACGGCCCGGACAAAAATTAAGTATGGAAATTTACAAAGGACAATTACTCCTACAATATGCGACAGAGAGTTATGGTTCTTGGTCACTGCACTCCCTCTAAATGAGATCTATCCACATATGAAGTTTCATCTTGATGCCTTTTATACTTTTTGAGTTACGGTCCGGACAAAAATTAAGTATGACAATTTACAAAGGGCAATAATTCCAAAATTACACGACAGAGAGTTATGGTTCTTGGTCACTGCAGGCCCACTCAATGAGATCTATCTACATATGAAGTTTCATCTTGATATCTTTTATACTTTTTGAGTTACGGCCCGGACAAAAATTAAGTATGAAAATTTACAAAGGGCAATAACTCCAAAATTACGCGACAGAGTTATGGTTCTTGGTCACTGCACTCCCCCTCAATGAGATCTATCCACATATGAAGTTTCATCTTGATGCCTTTTATACTTTTTGAGTTACGGCCCGGACAAAGAAACCAACAGACGGACAGATGGCCAGACAGACAAGCTGAATCCAGTATACCCCCCTTACAACTTTGTTGTGCGGGGGGTACAACTACTAGAAAAGCAAAAAAAAAATAAAAAACTGCTCCCTTGGCTTAAACAAGAGAAACGGTGGAACCGATGGATGCTCCCAAGAAAAATTCTAAATAACAAAGGGCAATAACTCCAAAATAATGCAAAACCGAGTTGTGGTTCTTCTACACTGCACTTCTCCTCATTGAGATCTATCTACCTATGACGTTTCATGTTGATACCTCTTATACTTTTTGTGCTATGCTCCGGACAAAATTTAAGTATGAAATATAACAAAGGAAAATAACTCCAAAATCATGCAAAACAGAGTGCCGTTTTTGTACACTGCACTTCTCCTCATTGAGATCTATCTATCTATGAAGTTTCATGTTGATACCTCTTATACTTTTTGTGCTATGCTCTGGACAAAATTTAAGTATAAAAAATGACAAAGGGCAATAACTCCAAAATTATGCAAAACAGAGTTGTGGTTCTTGTTCACTACACTTCTCTTTATTGAGATCTATCTACCTAGATGAAGTTTCATGTTGATACCTCTTATAGTTTTATGTTATGCTCCGAACAAAATTATGATGGAGGGACGGACGGACAAAGCAGCAACTATATGCTCTCCCTTTGGGGAGCATAAAAATTGAGATGGTCTTTATATCAAAATACATTGTAGCTAGACCTGGATGACTCTTTTTTGCAGCATGCTAAGCAAACATTAACAGTAACCTTGACCACCTCTGAACCAAACATTTCAAATGGGTATGATGAAAGGATCACACTATAAAAGAAACGGTACCTGTTCAGTTGCACTGCCCGCAGAGCCGAAGATGAGATCACAAGGAGCAAAGGAGAACCCTCACTGAGGGGGGTAGTCTTCAATTTCTTCCATTTAGCTAAGATGCTTCGCAAATAAGCCACAGGAAATTCTGGACTACAGTTGGCCTTGTAGAAGTGAGTGTCTGAAAGGTCCAAAATTACTTAAGATTCACAATTATGTACAAAGAAAAATATCATATATAAAATAAAAACAGTTTTATTCCAATCTTTTATGTATTTCTCGATGAAGAAGTGTATTATAGTACTGTGCTTTAATGCATGTAGTAGTTTTCATTTAATACCAGTAACGGATATAAGTTTTGGTGTTTGTTCCCACCCAGCTGGGTACAAGAATTTTCCATACAAATTCATGTACAAGTCCAATACAGAAACCACTGCCAAAAATTAATAAAAGTTGTAAAATATAATCAAAAATGATAATGTACTTTTAAAGAAGCAAATAGCTTTGAAGAATACCTGTTTTGAGACTGAGCTGATCAATTTCAACTGCAGTTAATTTATCTTTGAAGTGTTTTTGCAAGAAATTTAAACATCCTCTGGTTGCCCTGGTGCATCACCTTTTTCTTTCAACACTTCAGTGATATTTTTCTGAAAATAAGAAATGAGAATGATCCCTCTTCCAAGGTGACATTTTTGAAACTGAAAAAATAAAAAGATTACGTTTTCGATATTCCAAAGATAAAGAAATACTCATGTGACATAAGAACAACTTGAAATGGCACTGTCATTATTGTAGAGAAATAAAATATTGTGCAAAAGCTGAAAACAAACCTTCTTCTTTTTCTTCTTCTTCTTTTTTCCATCTGTGTCTTCAGTTACATGGGCTTGTTCCTTCTTGTCCTCTTCAGACTCTGATTTTTCCTCTTTATCATCATCTGAAGATTGAGTTGGATATAATATGAACAGCATTTTTATCAAGAAAGGAACAAGAATAAGTCCACCAAGTTCAGGGCTTTTTTCCCCTATAAATCTACCTCCAGTAAATGGTACCATTATCCAAATTGCAAGTAGTGAGTTTCTTTCACAATTCACTTAAACGTTCCCAATTGACAAGAAAAATTTCCATTTTCATAATGCAGAACTGAATTACTGGAGGATGCATATATATGAGAAACGCACATCACTAAGTGGTGAAAGGATAACTTTTGAACCTAAATTGTACTGCTTGGCAACTGTTCATCCATACATACTATCCTTATGCTGTTACAAGTATAGGAGAATCCTTGGTACAAATTTTCATATGGTGGAAATAAAATGGTCAATGGTGTCATGGTAATTTTACACTGTCAGGGATAGTCATGTCATCACACAATTTGAAGTTTATAAAATTCCCAATAATACTTTGAACCAAAATCGGGCTAATTTTCACCATTTTCTGGCACCAATACCAAGCCCAGAAGAGTGAGAAAAAGTTATAAGCTTACAAGAGGAAAATAAGCATCAAAAGCTGGAAAATACATGTCATGTGATAATCATATATATACATATAAAGTGAATATGAACTGAAAATAATTTGGATAGTTTGTATATTTTTTTCACTTTTTACTACTGCTATGATTTGGATAACTCAGCTGTTTATGTACTTAAGGACCATCATACTGTGACACAGAGTGCTGGCATTTTATGCCAGAGGCCCTACGTTTCCCTGTTAGACTGATTTTTTTCACAGGTTTCTGTTATAGTTTGAGAACCAAGCTTGAGGGTACATGTTAATATTGCTTTTGTTTCTAGTGAGATTCACAATATGAATCTTTGAGGAAAGCTCAGGAAGCATGAACATAATTAAAACGTTTGTGACAATAACTTAATTCTAATGTCATGTCAGAATGCAAAATGGGATTACTTGTGTCAAGATGTAATATTTGATATGGAGGGGTGAAAGCGAAACTATGCTAATTCATATAAATATATAAGCAGTTAGCATGGTTTTGCTCTCACCCCTCGATATGATAATGCAATTAATAACATGATTAAAATATTTGCATTTATATGACTGTAACCATAAGAACATTAAAAATATTCATTTTAACACATTAAATTTTGTTCTAACAGGGTAAGTAGTGTAGTGGAATCAAATTGGCTGGATTCAGGTTGAAGATATCGAATGGTACTCTATTCTGACTCATCACTATTACGACGCCTTTTTTGTTTTGACCTCAACTTTTATTAAATGGATTCCGTGTGACATCATTCTTACAAGTTTTGTTTGTCAACATCCCTTTTAGCGTTAGAAAGCCAAAATGTGGCGAGTTATTGATGCAGGGCTATTATTTGGTATACTTTATACAACACACCTGCAAAACCTCCTTTTCAATAAGTACTTTTTCTCATCTGGCATATTTTCAGTGAAACAATGAAATAGAAAAAATATATGCAACCAACATTCCCTCGTACATTATATCTGACACGAAAATTCAATTTTTAAAAGCATGCTGCAATGATTAAATGAAAACCCAATCAGATGCGTCGTTTCATTGTACTCTCAAGTCAGCCTCACTGAATTATACAGACATGACCACTAGTGATTTTTCGTTGAAAAAACGATGCCAGCCACTTGAAAACAATATAAGACTATGAATAAATTACTTAGTTTTACCATACAAAGGACAATAATATTTTTTGTTTATGTTAAATTAAAAAAGACCACGATTTTTTCTTAGGTGCTGTGCGTCAGAACTGTGTACTCGAAGCTAACCAGAGGAGGTTTCAAGAGATATCGTACGGTACTCTATTCCGACGCATCACTATTCCAACGCCTTTTTTTATAAAATGGATTCCGTGTGACATCATTCTTACAAGTTTTGTTTGTCAACATCCCTTTTAGTGTTAGAAAGTAAAAATGTGGCGAGTAATTAATGCAGGGGTATTATTTGGTGCACTTTATACAACACACCCGCAAAACCTCCTTTTATAAATAAGTCATTTTTTTCATCTGGCATATTTTCAGTGATGCAATGAAATAAAAAAAAAGCTGTGCAACCAAAATTCCCTCGTACACTATTTCTGACACAAAATTCAGTTTTTATTTACATGCTACAATGATTAAATGAAAAACCAATCAGATACGTCATTTCATTTTAAGAATATGGTCACGAATCACGATTAGCCAAACCAACATAAAAGAAACAACTATACTTCAAACTGATTTTAGAAATATCCATTTAAAGAAACGCCACGTTTTCTGATTTATAATGACTGTTACAAACAAAATAATTGTTTAAATCAATGTTTACCATCCTTCCACCAGTCGTCATCAAGATCGTCGGCCATGCTTTTAAGTTGTTGTATTCGTAGATTCGAATAACATATTCAGTTGAAAATAACTTATGCAATGTTGGCGTTTGTAATGCATTTTAAGCAATTTCAAGCTAATAGAAATAAGTCTGAAGTATTTTTCTTTATACTTTGATAATTATATTTTGGATATTATTTTTATTTATTTATTTTAAATTCGTACATTTCATTCGAAAGCTAGCAATTTGAGGTGTCAAATTGGGGAATCACATAATGGGAGATTGATTTTTAATAAGGAACTGTTAAATATGGAAACAAAGCCAATTGTCACATGTATGTTTCAATTTCAAATATATTATTGTTTTATTGAAGTTATCGCATTATTGTTTGAGGCATTCGTTTGAGCTTGATAATATGTAAATTATAACACTGTAACCTAGTGCACATTTTATAAATTATATTGCCACATTGAAATCCAGCTGTGTTATTTTGATACATGGTAAAATTACTAAGAATTAACTGTCACTGGCTGCAGATAAGCTTACGTACCTTTTATCAAGAAACATAATCAAGGCACACGTTGCTTATACTTTACACAAACTATATATCACACTTTGAGAGTATTATTGTATACTTTGTTTACAATTATATGAGATTAATGTGAGGTAAGAACATGGTTCCTACCTTATAGGGGTCTTGTCTCTTAGTTGATGTCGCTAATTTCTATGCTTGGTTTATTGCTGCAGGCCGGGATAATGGCGGGCTTTTCTCTCCCCTAAGTACGCATGCGCATAGCAGCAACTGCACTACACTCCTCCCTGTCCTATAAAGGTCTGGCCTGGAGTGTTGGAGATCCCACCATTGGGCTCATTTCACAGGTTAAGGGAAGCCTGCCACTGACCAAGAGACGACCCAAACCATGAAAAAAGCTTGCTGTCCAGAGATGCTAAGCATTTCTGTTCCCTATCCAAAAAGGGTCCTGAGGACAACCCTTTACAGCCGTCCTACTAAGCCTAAATATACCCAGCAGGATCTATCCAACCATGCCCATGACAGCATGACTGAAGTAAACTAACAACCGTGCCCATGAGAGCACGACCATAGCAACCATCAACTGTGTCCTTGAGAACACGGGCAACCTATCAAATATGTGTCCATGAGAACACGACCAAAGCAACCATCAATTGCGTCCGTGAGAACACGATCGAGGCAACTCAAAATGACATCAATCATGTCTGTAAACATGACCGAAAAACTCCACCAACCGTGTCCATGAGAACACAATGGCTGGGCTGGATTTAAGCTCAACAGGAGTGGAGACACACTGACATGCTTCCACTGTTAACAGCCTTGCAGCGCTCTCTTGGCTACCAAAAACAGCACCAACTGCCCCTATCATGGGACAAAATGGTCTCTTATTTCTGGCTACCAATGGCTCTGCACATGACATATGACATATACCTCCAGCCCTGAGTATTGACACCACATCCATACCATTCCCCACAGCGCTCCCATGGCTTCCAAAAACAGCACAAATCTTTCTGTTCCAACCAGCAGGGCAGGAGACCGGCCCCTTATGCCCGGTTACCATTTATGGCGCTTCCATGCAAGTGTTTTAACCCGACATCCGCCACAATAGGCGTTTCCTGCAATACTTGCACCAACCACAAAGCAATTAACAGTCGGATCCCCACATACAACTGACACGCCCTCCCACCGGCTGGTAATATGGACAGCGAGCCACACCTGCATGCTCCAACCGACTGGTGCACCAGTTTCCCAAAACAGACACCCTTGTCTATCTTGACAAACTACTTTGCAGCTCCTATGAAAGTCTATCAACCACCCAAGGCTCTAGCAGTCAACACACACCACGAATCTGCTCAAGACAGCAGTGCCAAAGTGCACCACTATCAGCAGCTCAACAACGGTGTCTCCATTTTCACCGCTCTGTCCGAGTCTCAGACAAACTTGTTTTGTCTGTAACCACAAACAGTGTATGGGGGAATCATCCTAGAGAAGTACTGATAAATCTCTCAAGATAACTCACCAACCCCGCGCAAGCTAAATCCTAATTGGACAAGTCAAAAAGACCTTACCTTGTTATAATTAAGGGTTGTCAATTTCCAGTCCTCCTCCTTTATCAACTCCACTGAAATGTCCTCAGCACAGTCACGGTCTTCCATGTCTATGGGGCAAGCTATACTTACCTCACTCCCCCTCTCAATAAGCTGGAACATATCAGGGGGACTAACCTGAAAGAACACTAAACAGGAGCCACGCCGGCCAAATCCTAAAGGGAATGATCCTCAAGGCTGACCAGGTGTACCACAATCCTATGGTAGGAGACTGAGCCTCCAGCCACAGCCTGTATGACCATCAGAGAGCAGAGCCTCTGGATCAGGCTTTTCAGATTGGGAGAGAGTCCAAGGATGATCCTTGGCCGCCACTAACATCTAAAACAAACAACAGTTTAAGTACTGAGAAATAAATGCAGTTTGTAGGGCCACGTGCACCACATATGGCATGTGCACGCAAACACTGTGATGTTAATTACCTGCAAAACCATAAGAAATTAGAGTAGTAGACCCACTGGAAAGGAAACTTAACCTATCAAATCAATGCAATGAATCAGCACTGAAGAAAAGTTACTATCCATTTCCCGCCCCCTCCAACAAGTTTTGACACGATAGCCAAAAACCATTGGTTCCCGATGGACGGTAGCGAGCTCTAAAACCATATAATAAGGTTCCAAATTAACCGCTGCCACCATTATTGTACTTTGTTTACAATTATATGAGATTAATGTGAGGTAAGAACATGGTTCCTACCTTATACTCAGCCAGGGGTCTTGTCTCTTAGTTGATGTCGCTAATTTCTATGCATGCTTGGTTTATGCTGCAGGTCGGGATAATGGCGGGCTTTTCTCTCCCCATGTCGCTAATTTCTATGCTTGGTTTATTGCTGCAGGCCGAGATAATGGCGGGCTTTTCTCTCCCCTAAGTACGCATGCGCGTAGCAGCAACTGCACTACAGTATATTAACCATATATTACTTAAATACATTTATACAATTATATATATCAAACATGTGCTTTGCTCTTGTTTTTCCCCATGCTGTATCATATGAAATATCAAAAATATTTTTGTTAATTCAAATTAATATTTGTTGAGAATAGAAATAATATGTGCATGGTAATTGTAAAAGAGTTCAATTACCACAAGTCATTAAATATATTGATTGATTTCAACACCTATTTAGCTACACGTTTTTTATCAGCAGCAAGTCTATGACCGAATTAATTGTAAATAATCATTATAACATATAAAAGATTTGTATTGTATTGTATAACAAAATAAGTGCCATCTCTTTGACAAATTGAACATAATTCGCACACATATTTAAAATTTGGGTGACTATTACACTTGCCTTAATTGATTGGCTATGTGTATATGGTATGTACAATTGTTTGTATTGATTGTTGTTGACACCTTTTTCATTACATGTAACCCACCCGTGTAAAAGATTGTAATTAACAACAGCTTTCTTTGAACTCCTATATTTACTTAATTACTTTACACAGTAAACTGTTCATTTAGTATAAAACATACAGTATGCTTATTGCCAATGCATGCAGTAATAAATAAATAAAATAAAAATTAATTTTCTTTCAGACTTGTATTTCACTCCAACTAATATGTTCAGTTTGAATAAACCAATGGAAGAATATTACATAAAACATGCTAATACATAAAACATGCTGGTTCATATAGTTTAATAAACAGGTTCACATTGTCTTATGCAATAGTTCACATTGTCCTAAAGAATAGTTCACATTGTCCAGGGCACAAGGCAATAGCAGTTCACATTGTCTGAGGTTCACATATTTCGGCTGTGGTTCACATCGTCTGTAATTCGACAGATTCAATCAAGGCAGACTATTACAAATTCTTCTCTTTCCATGGGCAATTTTTCACACAAACTCCTTGCCCAGTCATGTCATTATGATCATCTTAAGGCTTCTGCTTGGCTGTCAGGGCTGTAGATCACCTCTCACCATAAAAAAAAAAAAACCACTGTTTTCATTTACTTTTGAATGTTCTTAATTTTTACTAAAAACATAAACTATTTGTTGTATTATTTATCATAATGAAGTTTATGCTTGTCTGTGTCGTGGAAATCTTAAGACTGACTATTTGAGTTTACCGTCACTGGAAATCTTAAGTCTCCATTCATTTAATTATCTACATCGATACACTATGACGTTAAGGGGCTCTCTCGCTTCTCATCTCTGTGCTTAACTGATTTTGAGAACTCCCAGCCCAGGTAACTACTTGTAAGATCTATGGTATTTTGGCACAAGATCTGACAGATGAAAAATTCTCCATGTCTGTTCTACATATGACACCTGCCCTGCACGTAAACAGTCGATAATGTGAGTATCTACATCCCTGTTGTATTGTAGCTTATGGGAATGCCAGCAGCGAACCAACTCACAATTGTTTGCTAACATGATCCATCATTAGCAGTTACTGAATGTGCTGGAATCTTAGTCTTAGACTAGACATGTAAGGGCTTGCAGTGCCCAATATCATACCACATTCTGTACTGTCAGTTCAAAACCTTGCAATGCATAATTATGAACTATGCTTGTATTTTTTCCACTTTAAAGGAAGAATAAAAATGGTTAGTATTCAAGGGATAAATGGTTTAATATGTTATAATTCACCATTATTTCAGCTCATGGGAACCAAGTATTGTTCTCCAATCTGCACAAGGCCCTACTGGAGTATCTGCCCAAGGAGGCTGCAGAATGGAGACGGTAATCAAACTCTTAGAATTTGTTACTGGAATATTCATGTGAAGCTAGGATTATTGTTTGATTAGAACTGCAAAAGTTCTGAACCTCATTTTATTTCATGATCCTGTAGTTATCAACAATTACTAGCCACCAACCATAAGTTGAAGGTTTTAATTTTCCACTGCTGAGATAAAGACCTTTAATGTCTTATCTAGGCAATGGCTCAGGTTTCACTTCGGAATTGTGGAGACATTGATGCAAATTAAAAGTTTCCCAGTCAGTGTTAATAAATGAAGCTTGTCTAAATGTGTATGTTTTTTTTCTTCTGAAATATATAACTGCTTAATGTTAAGAGGAATAAGTTTAAATCATATAATGGCACTGGAATATGGTATTCAAATATTGCTTAGTGCTATTTGAATCAATAATTTTATACATATTTTTGCAGCTCATATGGTCGACCAGCTCGCAATGTGTACCTAGAGGCCAGTTTTGTTCCCTATGATGATGATATTCTGCCAGATGATACTGACAAAACCTTGATAAGTCGCCCATACTTTCATATTTTTTGGACTGATTGTGTAAGCATTTCGTGTGTTTATAGTACTTTTCTCTATTCAGTGATAGATTTTTTTTTGTTTTATAAATTTTACCAAATAAAGCAGCTTACTCTTGAATAAGTTTGGAACATCTCAGTTAGGCAAAAAAAAATAAATAAAAGTTCCGTTTCTGGTCTCCTGACCAACCCACTTTTTTAACGACCGACCATAAAGTTTTTTTGTGTTTTTTTTACCTTTTTGCCTTTAAAAAAGATATTTCCCTTTTCTTACCTTTCATTTAGTAAATAATTTAATAAAATCCTGACCTACTGACCCTCTTTTTTATTAATTTTGCTGGAGACCAGAGATGGAACTTTTTTTTCTTTTGGCCTTAGGATATTGATTTCCTGTATACATGTGCTTTATGTTAAAGAATCTTGTTGTAAATTGAACAGTTTACAAATTCAGATACTTAAATGCTTATTTAAAGTAATTTTTCACTTTTTGGATAGTTGTGGTCATTGTCTATTTTAAATTCAAACATTTTATTAAGCAAGTTTTACATGGGATATTATATAACACTTTTTAATGGTTCCTGCCTGAATTGAAGCAGTACTTTGCACTGGGAAGGTCTTGAAACATTCTTGTTCCCAGTCGGGATTGAATTTACAATCTTCAGACCCCATAAATCAGTAAAGGCTACCACTGGATCTTGGTACACACTTTGTTCTTTAAGTTAAAGGCAAGTTTCAATAAAAGTATCGTAAGTCATTATAGATAGTGGATTCATTACTTCTGGCTCAATTACAATATAATTCCCAATATAACACAGTTCAAATTGTGGACTCCAGATCACTTATTTGTAACTGTTGTCATTACAATGGTGTCCAGTACAACACAGTACCTAGGTGTAGACCTACTAAACAGTGTTATAATTGATTTTCATCACCGTATATAACACTCGTATGGATATACAACAGGATCTGGAAACCTACAAAGTGAAGGTAAAGGAAGAGATAGGGGATTGGACAGCAGCACTAAAAGGGAAGGGGATACCAGATTGGATGATAGTGGTCATCAACCCAGATGAAAATAAAGTCAAGTCCAAACTGCTGCAAAGATCGTCTGTGTATGATAAAATCAAAAGTGACTTTTGCAGTAAACATTCAGACCGGTAAATAGTCCTTTATAATTTAAGAAACATAGATAGATAGATACATAGATAGAGTAAGTGTGTATCATTTTCCTTGCTCAGTGCCTTTCACTTTCATAAAATTGATAGCAATCTTTCCACTTCTGTTTGAGTAATCTTTCTATCTAACAAAAAACAAAACAAAACAACAAGGAAAAAAAATTACCTGTAGACAAAACATAAACTTAGCAGAGATAATGTAAATAATAGAAATATAATTCAAAATGCTTTAATATCATGGTTCTTATATTTTGTATCTCTATATCTCATGTTAATCATTATTTTATTTTGATGAAAGCTAAACCATGCCTTTAATGTAAAGGTATCCTAATTGGAAAGATGAATGTTCGGGCAGTGTTGGTATTTATTGTATCAGAACTGGTCATACTGACATTTTTTTGTTCAAAGTAACGGTGCAAAAACTATCAGTAAAAAATGTTTTTTGTAAAATAAGAAATAAAATAACAACTGTATTTCACAATGAGTAAAAAACACAGTACAGAAGACCAATACCTAATTACAGATCAGACAACTATCGCCATTGCCAGAACATATATCTGTCCTACTCCAAGAACCTGAAGACATTCAACAGATATGGCTCTTGTACATCCTCACCATGGATCTTGCATGGAGTGTATGATTTGCATACCAAAGGTTTTGAGTTCAGCTTAAACTTTGGCAGTAGAATTTTATTTAGTTATTTCATCTTCATACTGTTACCATAGCGATTATCGTTAACTTCCAGGATTGTAGTGCTGACAGATACTCAGAAGCCGGATCAGAAATGTCTAGAGCTGTGGAGTTCCTTCCTGTCAAAGCTGCGCCAGGCTTTGCTTCATGCCTTTACAAGACATCTTCAGAAATATGAGGACAATATGCGAGCACTGAGAGAGAAGCGCAATGAGGTTGGCTGGAACTTTCAGCAATATTTTATTGTTCAGGTATGTATATCCTATAAGGTTTAGTTCTGTAGGTACTTGTAGATCTCACAACCTCAATAGGTTAACCTGAAAGATTTTAATGCAATTTTATTTTTAATAATTTCTGTAAAAGTTAAGGGCACCATTCCCGCTCAGGTAAGAATTTTTCAAGAATTTTCCAGGCACAATAAACTGGAAAAATTGAGGAGCAGTTGGTTGGATTAGGATGAATTGTAACAAATAAGTTGTTTCCCAGTAGATGTAAATGAAATTACAATGTAAAAATAAATGAAATTAAATTTATCCCCTGCTACCTCAAGACATGATTGATAAGACTTTGATGATGGAAATGTTTATGCTTCAAATATAAACCAAACTGGTTGTTTTCATTTATCAGATTTTTGCTTTGAACTTTACATAGTATCTCAAAATCAGAGTTTGATTATTTACAGAGAGTTTTACAGTTGTTTTAATGATATATCATTACATTTTTTTTAAAAAGTTTTATGTGTTAAAAGGCTTCACATTTATTTGCTGATTTTAATTATTACTGTAAAATCACTTAATTTTGTTGGCGTTTAATTTTGTTGATTATGTACCTAAGTGAATTTTGTGGTACATTTATTTGTGAATCTATGTTCTAGAAAACATGAGGTCTATGAAGGAGACAAATTTTCATGGGGTCTAATATTTGTGGATAAAACCTTCCATGAAATCGACAAACAAATAGTGTCCAATGAAAATTAATGATTTCACAGTATCATTTCTATTTCTTAATTCATGGCCAGTCACTTAGTCCCTTATCTGACGGTTTATTTCCAGGAGGAGCTTGCATTCATGTTTGAGATGCTGGAACTGTATGATGATGCCATGATACAGTATGATGAACTGGACGCCCTCTTCACTCAGTTTGTCCTCAACCATGCGTCTGGACGTAAGGCTCTTGCTTTTCAGTCAGAACATACTTTTGATATAATTTTAGAATGAGATAATGACATCTGTGAATGTTTTTGCCGTCAGGCAGTCTGTTTATACTGTTTTTATATGTCTCATTTCATTTTTAGCTCACCTGAGCACAACGTGCTCATGGTGAGCTATTGTGATCGCCTTTTGTCCGTCGTCCGTCGTCCGTCGTCCGTGCGTGCGTGCGTGCGTGCGTCCGTCGTCAACAATTTACTTTAAACAACATCTCCTCATGAACCGCTGAAGGGATTTTGACCAAACTTCACAGGAATCATCCTTATGATGCCCTCTATCAAAGTTGTACAAATTATTCAGATTGGTTAAAAAAGTAGGTCACAGGAGCTAAAAATAGATTTTAAAAATGCAAACTTTGAAAATCTTCTTCTGCAAAACTGCAAGGCCTAGAGCTTAGATATTTGGTATGTAGCATCATCTTATGGGCCATTACCAAGATTGTACAAATCATAGCCCTACGGTGATAAATGACCCCGCACCAGGGGTCACTTATTTTACATAGAGTTAAATAGGAAAATCTTTAAAAATCTTCTTCTGCAAAATCCAAGGCCTAGAGCTTAGATATTTGGTATGTAGCATCATCTTATGGCCATTACCAAGATTGTTCAAATCATAGCCCTACGGTGATAAATGCCCCCGCACCAGGGGTCATTTGTTTTACATAGAGTTATATAGGAAAATGTTTAAAAATCTTCTTCTATGAATCCATAAGGCCTAGAGATTAGATATTTGGTATGAAGCATCATCTTATGGTTCATTACCAAGATTGTACAAATCATGACCCTATGGTGATAAATGACCCCGCACCATGGGTCACTTGTTTTACATAGAGTTATATAGGAAAATCTTTAAAAATCTTCTTCTATGAATCCATAAGGCCTAGAGATTAGATATTTGGTATGAAGCATCATCTTATGGTTTATTACCAAGATTGTACAAATCATGACCCTATGGTGATAAATGCCCCCGCACCAGGGGTCACTTGTTTAACATAGATTTATATAGGAAAATGTTTAAAAATCTTCTTCTATGAATCCATTAGGCCTAGAGCTTAGATATTTGGTATGTAGCATCATCTTATGGTTCATTACCAAGATTGTACAAATCATAGCCCTATGGTGATAAATGACCCCGCACCACGGGTCACTTGTTTTACATAGAGTTATATAGGAAAATCTTTAAAAATCTTCTTCTATGAATCCATAAGGCCTAGAGATTAGATATTTGGTATGAAGCATCATCTTATGGTTTATTACCAAGATTGTACAAATCATGACCCTATGGTGATAAATGCCCCCGCACCAGGGGTCACTTGTTTAACATAGAGTTATATAGGAAAATCTTTAAAAATCTTCTTCTGTGAATCCATTAGGCCTAGAGCTTAGATATTTGGTATGTAGCATCATCTAATGGTTCATTATCAAGATTTTCAAAATGGTGGCCCTTTGGAGATAAATGACCCCACCATAAGGCCCAGTGCTTATATATTTGGTGTGTAGTATTGTCAGGGCTAAAATGTTTAAGATTGAGTTATATCAGAATTCTTGTCTGTTTAAAAACCTTGTAATCAGTTGTAGCAATGGTACTCAGGTGAGCGATCCAGGGCCATCATGGCCCTCTTGTTCTCTTTTCTGAATTCATGTACTGATGTTTTGTATTTCATTTTTTTCTCTTTCATTCATTTTTCCTTTCACAAGTTATTTCATGTAATACTTATGGTTGTTTTTGTGTCTTCTTCTCTTTCTCTGAAGTAACAATTTTGTCATTGATGCAAAATTTATTTTATCTTTGTATACATGTATTTTGTCATTTGATCAATTTATTTTTTTGAGTACATGGAATATAATATTTGAGCATTTTGAATATTTAAAGTTTGACTTTGGATTAACTGAAACATTTGGAATGTTTTTACATTGTGTAAAATGTATTCGTAAGTAACAACTGTTTCTTTTCACCTATTCACTCATATACTTTTCCCCAAGTATCTTGACCTTCCTGTAGGCACTCATATTTCCTACTACCTTTTGGGTCTTATACAAAACATTTTCTTCAAATGTAGGAAGATTTGTATGTTGTGTTTTGTCTAGTTTAATTGTAAGTGCATTCAGTGTAGAAGAAAAAACTTCAGTTTCTGTGTGTTGGTTTAAAGTCCCACCAACCATATTCCAGTTATTTAGGGACTTAGGTTTATATGGACAGAAATAGTGCTGACATAAATATGTGGCATGATATTACACCCAGTAATGTTATCCTGACACTGAGCTTACCAGTCCTGGAACTACCCATATAATTGTGCTGTGTGCCAAACAAGGGAGGTAGCAGTACCATTTTTGTGTCACCTGCTGTAAGCAGAGGCTCAAACCCCAATGGAATGACAACTCTCATGTTGTCAAAGGACAGTTCTTACCAAGTAGTCATGGAGTTTATCACCTTTGCTATATATTTCTTATCTAATTTCTTTTTAAAGTCTTTGAGTTTGGAAAATTAAGTTACCTAAGGCTATCTTTTATAAAACAAAACATGCTTTCTTGTTTTTTAAATTTTCATTGCTCATTTGTGTATTTTCAAATAAATTTTACTTTTAGAGAAGGTTTTATGCTAGCAATAACAGAAATTAATACTCTTTGGTTATTAGTTATGAACTTATTTATAAATACAATCATTATGTTAATCTGGAACTCACCCTATCTCCAAAACACAGCTAGACAGACGTCCATAACATAATTCAGATTCCCATTATATATATACACATTACAGTACTGTACTTTTGTTCTTCAAGCTAACTAGGTAACTAGAGACTGTTGTTAGTTATGATTCTAGTCCTATAATGTTGTCTTATAAATTTCCTGTATTTTATTTCCTGAAACTTATCCCAGCTCAGATCCTCTGCACTGGCTTGAACATATCTCCTTTCCCAGCTCTTAATCACTTTGGATGCTTTCCATTCTAGGTCTACAGGAGATTGTGGAAACATTCAAAAAGGAAACCCCTCTAACTGCAGAGGTCCATCCTCTAATTTTACAACAACTTGTCTCTAAGAACTCCATTACCATTGGTTAGAATCTATGAAAACCTATAATGTATTTTCATCTAAAATATCAGTCATTTTTGTTTGTATTTTGTATGAAAGTAATCTATAATCATTTGACTTTGAACCTGTAATAACTATCACACATATAAATTTTTAGGGGTTTTAAAAAGGTAAATGGTTTGTATTTGAAAAGGGACAGTTAATTTCAGACCAAAAAATACTTTTAGATAATAAGAGAGTTTTCTTGCTTTATACAGGACTAATTTTTTAACTTACATTTTGCTATTTGAATTTGGTGAATAACATCCATAAAAGAATTAAATTCAATTATTGAGGATTTTTTTTATGCCCCCCCCAAAAATGGTTGAGGGGGGGGGGGGGCATATGGATTTGCCTTTGTACGTATATCCGTCTGGAAACTTTGTGATGCACGTAACTCGGAAAGTGTGTGTACTACAGACTTGATACTTTATGGATATATTATTCAGGACATGAACTTGTGCACCTGGGTATTTTCATTAAACCCCGGTTGAAGTCGACAGAGTTATGGGCCTTTGTTTTTGAAAAATATGGAATTTTATGTTTGTGACTCACGTAACTCTGAAAGTATTTGTACTACAGACTTCATACTTTATGGATATATTATTCTGGACATGAACTTGTGCACCTGGGTATTTTCAATGAACCGCCGTCAAAGTTGACAGAGTAATGGGCCTTTTTTTTGAAAAATATGGAATTTTATGCTTGTGACGCACGTCACAACTCGGAAAGTATTTGTACTAAAAACTTGAAAGGTTATGAATATATTATTCAGGACATGAACTTGTGCACCTTGGTATTTTTATTGTGTCTTCGTTAATGCTGATAGAGTTATATGGGCCTTTGTTTTTGAAAAATATGGAATTTTATGCTTGTGATGCATGTAACTTTGAAAGTATTTGTACTACAGACACTACAGACTTAAAACTTCATGAATATGTTTTTCAGGACATGAAAATGTGCACCTGGGTTTTTTTTATGCCCTTCCCCCACTCTCTCCCCACCCCCCCAAAAAATAATAAAAATATAATAGTGAGGCATATAGATTTGTCTTTGTCTGTCCATCCATCCCAAAACTGTGACACGGGTAACTCTGAAGGTATTTGTGCTACAGACTGTATACTTCATTGATATATTACTCAGGACATGACTGTGCTCCTGGGTGTTGGCCTTTGCTTTGGAAAATGCAAAGGGTGGGGGCATCTGTGTCCTCTGGACACATTTCTAGTTTTCAAAAAAACATAATATGGTAAAAGTAACATGTATTTAATTAAACAAATTAATTAATTTAATTAAAACCCCAATATGCCAATGTTTAATACAATTGGGCTTTAACCTTTTGTTTGTAGACTTTAACCCCAATGGAATGACAACTCTCATAATATCAAAGGACAGTTCTTATGTCATGGAAACAGAATTCACTTTTCTTGAGAAACAGAATAGGATTATGTTCAATTTTAAGTTATGAACAGAATACTGCTTTTTTCCCCATTGTTCTCCATATGGTTTTTATAGTTATATGTTCATTTGTTTGGACCCACAACAGAGTCTGTACCCTGGTTGGCAAGCCTGATACGGCCGTGTAAGGTATGGGTGGGGCTCTCCCTGCAGAAGTCCATTGCCTGGGAAAGGCGCAATCTCATTAAGGATAACGAAGCCACACTACTCGAGTTTCGTAACTACCTGTTTTCCCGCCAGTGTGCCGTACTGCTTCTGATGAAACGCCCAGGAGAAATTGTCAAGAGGGCTATAGATTATCTGCATGAGACAGTACAGGAGGTGAAAACACTTGGGGTATGTATTGTAGGTGCTCATCATCATTTTTACTGTATAAATACTTGTACAATGTTAACATATTTGCAAAAGAAACGGTGCACTCAGGGTTTCATTAATTCCAAATTCAATGTATTATTTCTGTGAAAAAATTTAATGTTTTATATAAATACATAATTAATAAAGAAATAATTTGTTTATATAAAAAAGTCCTGAGTGCACACTCTCTTTTGCTGCTGAGGATGTGAATATCAATTCACCATTGCCAGTTAACCCTTTCCCTCATAGAGGACACCATGAAAAGACCTATGCGAACAGCATAAAACCAGATCAGCCTGCGAGTAACTCGCAGGCTGATCAGGTTTTATGCTGTTCGCTGCTCCTCAGTGGTCTGGAAATGAGGATTTTGTAATTAAATTTGGTAAGGTTTAACTGTGGTTTTCTGCAGATCAGGCTTTATGTGGTACTACTGAGTGGTCAAAATGAGTCTATATGAGGGAAAGGGTTAAAGCCTTATCTGAACCGAAGTCATTCTGAGTCAGGTCATGTTTAACCCTTTACCTAAGGAATAATCATATAAAAATTTATGACTAATTTACTGCACTGCAGACTGTTCATGTATATCAAACAAATAATTTTTCTTTTCTGTGCAGACTCTGTAGAATCTCAGCTACAATATTGAATTAGCAAATAGAGAAGACCATGATTAGACAGCTGTTTGACCTTGGTTTGCTCAGTTTTCCATGGCATCAAAACTATTCTAAGGGGTAAAGGATTAACCCTTTCACTGCCTACAGGATGGAAGAACCCATCCGACACATGAGACAGCGTATTTGCCAACAATATGGGTTTATCAGTTTTGGGGGTTTCCCATGTTGAAACCTCCATAACAGGTAAACCTCTCTTGTTGGCAAATACGCAATCTCATGTGTAGTCCGGGCTCACCCATCCTGTTTGCAGTGAAAAGGGAAACATCCACATTATGCTAGTACAGTAATAGCTTGTAATTTCTAAGAAATTTCTAAGATATTCATTGGCAAATAGCCTGTTTATATATGACTGGAGACCTGGCAGCAAAAGGGGTTAAGATTGTTAATACAGGTACTTAATTACTGGAAAGTACTTTAGTGCTTCTGACAGTTTCTAACAGGACCTGGTTGTCCTTATAGTTTTATGAAGGCTCATCTTGTTTATACTGTTACTGCTGTCATTTTTTTTTTTTTTTTTTTTTTTTAAATTTAATCTTTTCCATGGTCTAAAATCTAAAAAAATGAAAGAGGAATGATCTATACTATGTCTATTGTAACTTAAGATTTCTCTGTGTTAACAGATTTCTATTGGAAAAAACCCTTTGAGGAGTTAAAATTTATGATATTATTCATTAGAATAGTATTATCTTCATACATTGGATTCTAATGATTTGCAAAATCTAGGAAAACCTAGAACTAATTGAATATCATGGGTTTTACTGAAAACATTTATCATATTTATTTATATGGTGCCATGCTCTAGTTTGAACATAAGAACATCCAGATCAATTTTCAATTCAGCTACAGACAACAGTAAGTATTGGATAACCATATTTTTATTTTCAGTCAACTTGGCCCAATAGCCTTATTTATGTTACAGCACATAATTTTAAGAGTTTGATTTTGAAATTCTCCTTGAATTTGTTTAATGTAATTCCTTCTTTATTTGAAGACAATTCTAAAGAATGCATGCTTTATTTAAGAAATTTTAATTCTTTTTTTTTCAACAAAAACAATAATAACAACAAAAAATAACTTTATGTACTGTAATTTAAGCTTGGCTTTATGATACATTTAATTTCACTCATTCATTTTGTTCTTCTGTACTGACCTTTCTTAAATAATCCACCCTTTTGTCAAACAGTCTTGAGAAAAAATCATAACTGTGTCTCTATATCAATAGTAAATAATATATTACTTCTCACTGATTTTAATATGCATAGCAATTGATTTAAGCAATTATATAAATATTGGAAATATATCTTTTTACAAATACTTAAGTATGAATATTTTTACACATTTTGTCATAGAGATGCACATAATTCACTACTTATTTATTATGTGTATATGCTTAATGAACCTTCCCAGGTGTATTCAAATTGACCTGTACAGGCTATCTAGTTGGAAGTCATTGGTTTATCTGCTTTATACAAAATAATGTATAGTTTTGTTTGTGAGTATTTGACCTAGTCATGAATAGGAACAAAGGGGATTAAATTTTCACTGCTGAAAACTGGAAAGATGCATAAATAATATATACTGTAATATCATTAATTTTCGTTGATATTAAATTTCGTTAATTATGTACCTAATTGAATTTTGTTGGTACATTCATTAATGGATCTTTATTCTAGAAAACATGAGGTCTATGTAAGGGACATGTTTTCTTGGTGATTAATATTCGTGGATAAGACCCTCCATGAAATCAGCAAAAATTAATGCCCCATGAAAATTAATGTTCAATGATTTCACAGTATACAAAGTTGGATGTGCATATGTATCTGGTCAATGTTTGTCCTTTGGCTATAGTTCACAATCAAGACCCTGGTGGGGACATTCACGTTGCCTGTAGTGACAGCTCTGGTTGATTCAGCAGATGTTATACCCCTGTTCACGAAGTGACTTGGGGGCTATATAGGATGCACATTGTTCCATCACTTCCCATTTTACGAATATGTTTTTAAGAGGCCTTTCAGGACCAGCAGTGAAACTTTGCACAAATATTAATTTACAGAAGTTTCACAACCAGAATGCATCACTATCTCTTAACCCTTTCCCTCATAGAGGACACCATGAAAAGACCTATGCGAACAGCATAAAACCAGATCAACTCGCAGGCTGATCAGGTTTTATGCTGTTCGCTGCTCCTCAGTGGTCTGGAAATGAGGATTTTATAATTAAATTTGGTAAGGTTTAACTGGTTTTCTGCAGATCAGGCTTTATGTGGTACCTATTGAGTGCATCAAAATGAGTCTATATGAGGGAAAGGGTTAAGTTCTTCAAGAGTTTTGACCTCTACAAGTGCAAGACTAAAACTTCAGTATAGTCCTCCATACCAAATGTGTGTTATTTAGCCTAGAGATTTTACCATTGAGACCTTTTTTTAGATTATGTTTAGTGAAGGCGATGTAGCAAGGGGTATTAATTTTTTTTCAGTGATAGCTGTCGTTACAATGTGCTTTGCCTAGTGTAAATTATAAGTTTCATACAATGCAGCCTTGCTATTCTAGCCTCCACATTCCTGGTTGCCATATAAGTATCAGTTTGTGACTTCCCTCCTCAATGTACTTATACATCTGTGTTATTCATTCCAACAAGACTTGTTACTGTATCTATTTTGTAAGAAGGGTAATGAAAATCTTGATTAAATTGCATTTTGTGTAACTCTTGATGTATTTTCTTTTGGCATTTCAACTTTATATTATGCATAATACTAACCGAATACATGTCTCTCCTTATGTTAACATTAGAGTTAAACAATTCTAGATTTTTGATATTCTCTGATAAGAAATACATGAATAATCATAAATTTAAACAATTACAAAAGTATTTTCTTAAATTCCCTACAATTGATTTTTCAACTTCTTTATTGTTTCAAATTGATTGTTAAAATTATTTCATTAATCAGTAATTATATACATGTAATGAAAATCAATTATGTACTTAAAATAAATGGATTAAAATTCAATTTATGTTTTGTTAGTAGAACTAAATCTTAGCTGGTGGTTTATGTTGGATTTTACCATTTTTTTCCCACTCTGAGTTAAATTTCATATTTAATCATAGTGACTCATTGACCCAGCTGTTTCATAATTTAGCTTCCATAACCTGCAAACAGTAGTGGCCTATTTAACAAGGTGTATTTGAATTTACTTTTTTTCACCAATATACATATTGTATTGGGGTATTTATTTTTATTGACTTAGTGAATAATATAGGAGTATTAACCTCTCAGTTGCTTTATTTGGACATCATTATTCCTGAACATAAACTCCTAAATGTGTCTACCAGAAAATCAAATAAATACGTAGATTTTCCAGAGGGAAATAGTTCAAGTCACTCTTTACCAAAACTTGCCTTTGTAATTATGATGAAAATATGGTGGCTGTACACATTTTTACAATGTAGTGACTTTAAAATGCATTTATCTTTTTCCTTGATAAAGGCAAGTTTTGCCAAAATATTGATAAAGAGTGAGTTTAAATTGTTTATTAGTCCCCTACTGGTGTTTACGCCGGAGGGGACTATATGTTTGCCCTCCGTCTGTCCATCTTGATCCTGCGATAACTTAAAAACCATTTAAGATAATATTATGAAAATTGGTATATGAATAGATGACAGTATGGAGATTCTGCACTTAACTTTGTTTTTTTTTTCTCTGACCATAATTCTGGTTGCTATGGTAATGGAAAAATTATGCACCTCACCGGTAGTGGACTCATGTGTTGCATGCAACACCAGTTACCTGTTAATATATATAATGTCAGGAAAAACTCTGATTTTCTGGTAGTGATTGTGGGATGTGTTACACTACAGGTAGTGATTGTGGGGTGTGTTACACTACAGGTAGTGATTGTGGGGTGTGTTACAGTACAGGTAGTGATTGTGGGGTGTATTACACTACAGGTAGAGATAGGGGAGGGAGGACTGGATTGCTGGGTCTTCCTCAGTGGACTGGAGGTCCTGCAGCGATGTGAGGCCCACATAGACACTGCCCAGCCCCGAACACAGGCCCTTAACACGGCCTACCTGTGGGACTATGTGTGTAGGAAGGTGAGAGGCTGTTTATGATGAATCACTGAATGAAGAATCAATAGTTCATTTGCTTTGAACACAATTATTAATGAGACTATCAGTTGGTTTTTTTTCCTTGTTTTTCTTTGCTGTTGTTTATTATTAGTATAATATATTCATATATTATGCAAATAAGGCCTTTTCAATGAAGTCCTGTTAACCAGATATCTCATACCCATTCCTGTAGAATTTTCATTAAATCTAGAAGAATTCCATAATCTGACAAGTCATTCCAGGGTTGCCTGTCCTTAAGTTTTGCCAGACGTGACTGTTTTGAGTTTTAAAACATTTTGTATTTCCAAACTGGTAATAATGATAAAAAGGTCTGAAAAAACAACAACACATTCATGCATTATGAAACACTATATGTTAAAGGATAGGTATGGATGACATTGTTGAGATTTGATGTATTCCTATTGTGATTATTACATTAGATTGATTCATTACACATGATGAATGTTTATTTTAAGTTGTAATTATTTACAATTCATCCTTTGGCTTTTGAAATAAATGTATGATTAAGAAATCAAGATCACTTGATGCTTATAATTAGGCAATGATCATTGTATTCCCAGCTTCATGAGCTTGGTGAACTCTGTGGCCTAATGCCAGACTCCACCCACAAACCCACGTCAGAACAGCTGGCTAGGGTAATAGATCTCACTTCCGGAATGGGACTTGAAGTGCAGGACGACGACTCTGACGATGGTAAAAAATGTTTACATTTTATTTTACAGCAGTTAGATCTGAACCAATCAATGAATCTAAAATCAATTTTGTTTGGACTGATAGTTGTAGATGTGTAGTATGAAGAATTGTGTCTCAAAAGAGCATGTGTTGGAAAGGTGATCATGTAGTATTACAATGTAGTATTTGATTTAGCTTGATTTAACTCAGTTTCCTATGGTACAAAAAGCCAATGAGTTTTTCACATTAGTTATCTTTGGAATTTTTTATATGGAGGAGATTTTTTCTATTTTCATATCTGGGATCCATTTGCTCAGTCGACAGATTCACTACCAGTACTCTCTATATTGAAAATTCAAAAGACCACATATGATGCATAAGCCCTGTTGTTGATAATGGCAGATGGTCTCTTTATTAGCCCTAAGGTGTGGACTTAGCTGTTTATAGATTTGTTTTGGGCCATAGTGGCCGAGAGAGTAAAGTCACTGACTTTAACACTCACTCAGTCCCTTACTGCATGGGCTCAAGTCCTGGCAGGGTCATTAGGAATTTCATGTGAGGAGGCCTTCCAGCTGGCTTGAGGTAGGTTGGTGGTTCTACCTGGGTGCCTCAGTGCATTTGGGGTCTTCCTCCACCTGTAATTAGCAGGATGTCACTATATGACTTAAATACTGACACAGCAATTGTAAACTAAAATAATTAATCATATAGATTTGTTGTATGTTATGACATGTATATGTTGGTCAGAGGCTTTTTGTTCATTAAAGCTTAAAACTTGAACTGGATTAATTTCTTTTCTCAGAATCTGAAAATAAGAAGCCATCTCCCAGAGACAAACTGAGGGAGGCTCTGTCCTCCAGGGAGTGTTTCCAGAGGATTTACCTGGTATGTAGAAACTGGCCTTAAGATTAATGTATCAGAAGCAACATTTGATGGACCCTTGCAGTAAATTCAATTTAACGTTTTGGTATTTGTTGTGAAATAAAGCCCTGCCTCAATATATGGTTAAGGTATTATATTTATCTTATAACAAGGTCAGCTTCTCACAAAAGGAATCACAAACAAACCTTTGTGTTTCTCTTCGTGTAGCTTGGTCAAACATTGGTCACATGATCTTCCTTGATCACATGATGTCCCAACTTAGCTATTGGATAACATGATAGTTTAATTTGAATATATACTGAATACTTATGTTAAAGTTTCTCTGATTATCATATTTCTATTTTTCTAGATCAAAATCATGTTGAAAACATTATGTAAAACTGGCTGTTCATTATTTTAGGAGCAGTCAGAGCTGGCCATGGGAACATTTAAACATATTGGTAGATTTCGATCTGCCAGAATGATTGGACGCAATTTGGCCCATTTTTACATGTAAGTCTTTAAGGCTGCTATTTATTTTGAACAATGATTTTATAAAAAAAACTCAGGAGAAATTTTCTAGTTACAAAGAATTTTTCGTTAATTTTCGTTAATGTTACAGAAACATATCTATATTGGGGTTTTGGAAGAGAAATATTTTTACATAATGTAGTTACCAGATAGTATCAGTTATAGTATAAATGTTACATTGGTTTATTCACCCACCTAGTGAAACTGATTTAAATGTCAAGAAAAACATTTAAATCCATGTTTGATCATTAAAAAAAATTCTTTGTAACTAGAATTAATTTCAGGATAGAAGATACCACTGTATTTACCCAGAAAGACTAAAGGGTATCTTTCACTATTTTTAAGACTGTGCTTTCCACTGTATTTCACAGGAAACTAGGTGAGCCCCAAAAGGCTGAGAACTTCCTGTTGGACGCCATGACTGGATACCACAGGGAGGGCTGGAAACAGTTACGAGACACCGCCCGACTTGACCTAGCCCGCTGTCAGCTGCAGGTCGCCAATCATCACAAGTATCCTTACATGGGTCACATGATCTGGTCACATGATTTGGTTCTTTGGAATGGTCACATGGTATTGTGATGTTTGGTCCATGTTGAAACTGGCCCAGGCCCCTGGTTTTATAGTAAAAGCAATTAGCATTGTAATCATTCTAAACCACATTACTTTGGTCACCTATGACTCACCAGGAGTTAAGATGCCGTCTTATTCAAAATTAAAAAAAATAAAAAAATCTTGTGGTCTATTAGTAAGAGCATCCAATAAAGAAAATGTTATTCTTGAGTACACAGTTCTGATACACCTAAGAAAAAATCATCTTTTTTAATTTAACATAAACAATAAAAATCATTTTTCATTGTATGGCAAAACTACATTGTTTTTCAAGAGGCTGACATCGTTTTTTCAATGAAAAAATCACAACTGTGCATGTCAGTATAATTCAGTGAGGCTGTCTTGAGGTTACAAGGAAACAATGCATCTAATTGTTTTTTTTTTATATTTAATCATTGTAGCATGTAAATAAAGATAAAATTTTGTGTCAGAAATAATGGACAAGGGAATGTCAGTTGCACAGCATTTTTTATTGCATTGCTTCAATATGAAAATATGCTAGATGAGAAAAAGTAGTCATTGAAAAGGAGGTTTTGCAGGTGTGTTGTATAAAGTACACCAAGTAATAGCCCTGAATCAATAACTCAACACATTTTGGCTTTCTAGCACTAAAAGAGATGTTGACAAACAAAACTTGCAAGAATGACGTCACACGGAATCCAACATAAAAAAAATATGAGGTCAAAACTAAAAGGCATCGGAATAGTGATGTGTCTGAATAGTGTACCATGTGTTTATAGTAATCTTTTATTTATTTGACAATAGTGTACCATGTGTTTATAGTAATCTTTTATTTATTTGACACTTCTTGCTGAGATTCTACTGCACTTTGCTTGAATCAAATTTTTGACTTACAGTATGCAAGTCCGGCATTCTGCTATATTGTCATGGCAAAGAAGTACAAGTGTTGTATTATACCTCTACTACATATGATTTGTAGTTGTTCTTGGTACAATTACTGTTTTGACAATATGGACAATATCAAAGGTTAAAATCAGGGTAAGGATTTAGACAATCTGATATGCAGTTGTCCTTGACTGTGTGTAGATACATAAAGACAGGCTGCCAGGTGGCCAGCAGTGATATACTGGGACTGGAGGACAGATCCTGTCACATGGAGCACGTCCTGGATATAGCCAGGGAGGGACAAGGTGGGACACTAGTCTGATGGTGTTTAGTGAGGGGAGAGGGGGCCAGAGAAAGTGAGGGAGGGAGGTGGAATAGAGACTGAAAAACAGAGAAAGAGAGAGATTGGAATGAAAGTGGGGACTTCAAAAATGGAGACACAATTTCTATGATTATGGGACGATGTATAGAGGGAATAATATCTAATTCCATAAAAACTTGTTATATCAGTGCTTCTCTTAGTGAGTCATATGCTTTGTCTCTTTTTACAAAAAGTATTGATATTGAGTCAAGATGGTGCAGGATGGAAATTTATCATTTTTAGGAAAAGATTTGTTTTATTTCAAAAATTAATTTTTTGTAAATACATGTATAACATAACAAGTATTGTATAAAGAGCACAAATTTATGTTTCTCTTTGTCTATAGTTTTTCTTCCTTAGTTTACCATTTAGTATAAAATACTATTTATATTGAAGCTTGACCTTTTTTTTTTTAGCTCACCTGAGCACTTGTGCTCAGGGTGAGCTTTCGTGATCGCCTTTTGTCCGTCGTGCGTCGTCCGTCATCAACAATTGCTTGTGAACACTCTAGAGGCCACAGTTTTGGCCCAATCTTCATGAAACTTGGTCAGGATGTTTGTCTACATGATATCTGGATGAGTTCGAAATTTGGTCATATGGGGTCAAAAACTAGGTCACCAGGTCAAATCTTAGAAAAACCTTGTTAACACTCTATAGGTCACTGTTTTGGCCAAATCTTCATAAAATTTGGCCAGGATGTTTGTCTATATGATATCTCGGATGAGTTCGAAATTGGGTCATGTGGGGTCAAAAACTAGGTCACCAGGTCAAATCTTAGAAAATACTTCTGAACACTCAAGAGGCCACAGTTTTTGCCCAATCTTCATAAAATTTGGCCAGGATGTTTGTCTATATGATATCTCAGATGAGTTCGAAAATGGGTCATTTGGGTCAAAACTAAGTCACCAGGTCAAATCTTAGAAAACATTGTGAACACTCTAGAGGCCACAGTTCTGGCCCAATCTTCATAAAATCTGGTCAGGATATTTGTCTACATGATATCTCAGATGAGTTTGAAATTGAGTCATGTGGAGTCAAAAACTAGGTCACCAGGTCAAATCTTAGAAAAACCTTGTGAACACTGTAGAGGCCACAGTTTTGGTGCGATCTTCATGAAACTTGGCCAGGATGTTTGTCTACATGATATCTTGCATAAGTTCAAAATTGGGTCATGTGGGATCAAAAACTAGGTCACCAGGTCAAATCTTATAAAAAACCTTGTGAACTCTCCATAGTTTTAGCCCAATCTTCAATAGATTTGGTCAGGATGTTTGTCTAAATGATATATTGGTTGAGTTCAAAAATGAGTCACATGGGGTCAAAAACTAGGTCACCAAGTCAAATCTTAGAAAAATCTTGTGAACATACTTGAGGCCACATTTTTGGCTCAATCTTCATGAAACTTTGCCAGGATGTTTGTCTTTATGCTATGTCAGATGAGTTTGAAATTGGGTCATGTTGGGTCAAAAACTAGGTCACTAGGTCAAATCTTAGAAAATCTTTGAAAAACCTTGTTAACACTCTAGAGGCAACAGTTTTGGCCCAGTCTTCATGAAATTTGGTCAGGATGTTTGTCTACATCAAATCTCAGATGAATTCAGAACTGGTCAACATAGGGTGAAAAAGTAGGTCACCAGGGCAGATTTTAAAAAAATATTGTGAACACTCTAGAGGCATATATTTTTGTCCCAGTGTTCATTAAATTTGATATGAATGATGACTGCATGAATTCCCAGTTGAGTGCAAATTCAGGTAGGATCAAAATGTAGGTCACTTAGTCAAATGTTAGAAAAATTTTTTGTCATTATGCCTAACACAGTCATCTTATTCAGGTGAGCGACACAGGGCCATCTTGGCCCTCTTGTTTTCAAAATAACATTTACTGCTATAAAATTGTTTTCCTACATTGTACTAACGTTATTTTGATGAATTGGCCCTATGTGTATTATAAGCATGTACATTTGTAAATCATGCATACTGGTTAAGATGTAAATGTTTAGTTTATAGAAATACATGTGGTTTGGCATATAATATTTGAAGGGGAAAAAAAAGAACTTGTCCCTTGTTCTCAAAAATACTTTAGTATGATCTCGGGCTCAAATTTGAGTATCCTACTCAATCCCTTTTGAAAGTTAAGGGCATAGTTTGGTATGAAAATCAAACTGACCCACCGTTTAAGATTTTGAGGATAAGGGACCTGTTTGGCTTATATTTCTGATTTAGACATATAACTAATACTACCGGTAATACTAATAGTTTTATTTATTTTTAGAGTGCTTTTTGTCGTGTCTCTTTGATTTGTTATGACATTGTGTTACTCATTTAAATGTCTATATCTTCACATTCCAGGTGGTCCATTTCTACTGAAGGCATCCCCACTTTTGAAAATGGACATTACTGATATCAGTGAATCCAAAGTGACCATAGATCAACAATTCATAGTCCAGCTAAAGATAATAAACAATGCACCTTGTGACCTTAGTTGTGAAAACATATGGTTGACATTTTCCGACTGTAGCTCTGAAATTACAAACACCCGGCTCAGTAATCTTAAAACTCCTGTAAGCAGACAAGCCAGTAATTCCAGCCTAGACGGCAGAAATGTTATGAATTTATCTGTACAGAAAAAGAACAATCCTTCCTCTGTGAGCATTCGGGAACACTACGAGGAAGGTCCGGATGAACTAATTACTGCCGGTATTTCATGTGTGAACTCTCATGAGATTCTTAAAAGAAATGATAGTACTGGACCATGCATGTCTATGGAAGAAAAAGTGGTAAAAGATAACATAGCACAGCGGGTGAATGTTGAAGGGGCTGCTCTTAAACCTGGAGAAAACATGATCAAATTTGTTTGTGAGGTTGGTGATATTATATGTTTTTTGCAATATTGTAAGTCTTAAACATTGTGATGGAAATTTACAAAGCACTTTTAAGCTTACCAGAGTACAACGTGCTCAAGGTGGGCTATTCTAAACTCCCTGCAGTGTATGACACTTATATTTTAGCCAGGTATCCCGTTAGAACACCTGCTTTGAAATTCAGGAGTGCCTTTTGATAATTAGGAGTCCCTGTCACAACATTTGGATATACACAGCTTAATTAGCAAACACATTGATAAAAAATATTTGATTTTTGAAAAAGGGTTACTAGTATGAATGTAAGGTGGACTTTTCTGATTATCCTTCATCTATGTTGTTTGTCATTGTGCGTTGTCCCTTGTCCACAATAAATATTTGGCTAGTTTTCTTATATAATCTGTATAGAATCTTTGAAATTCTTTGTGTCTGATATTTGAACCTGGTTGATGATGAAGGTAACCAGGTAAAATCAAGTGACCTGAATTGTTTTAATTAGGCTTATGGTACTCTGATGAGCATTGTAGAGTCACCATGGCCCTCTTGCTAAGTAAATAGTTTTTAACATGTATTTCATTTTAAAGAATTATGTTAGCATAAGATAAAATGTATAGTTTGATTACCAATAGTTTAAGAAAAATTACAACTTAAAATAGAAAACTACTGCAAGTTAAAATGAAGAACCTGAAATTATATTTAGGAGCTATTTTCATTAACTTAATTGAAATTTAAATATGTAAAATCATAACAGGTAATTTCAGTTAAAGACTTTTTTTCGTTGACTTCTTTTAGAATATTTAACATTAATATAGCCCCCTCCAAAAATCTTTCATTTTATCATTCTGAACTTTTCAATAACATGGAACCATGAATACATGCACCCATGAAATGGCCTTAAATACAGATTTGTTGAAAATTAATGCCAAGGAATTTAATAATATTACAGTAACCAAGAATGAAAATTAATTTTGGCATTAGGATAATGTTACAAAGTCCCAACAACTACCCAGTTTTGCACTTCACATTTCACAGGGTATAACAGCTGGATACTACAAGCCAGGTCAAGTTGGAGTCAAGGTTAATCACATGGAGTTGATATGGGATGTGACCTCTGACCTCACAGTCACTGTGGTGTGTGAAGAACCAATTTTTGAGATCATTCCAGGTATGTTCACAGTGAAATAAACCTAATTTGTATGTTTTCTTATTTTATTGAGGATAATCCTTAAAAAAATTGTTGTTTGAACTTTGAAGGATTTTAGTTTGTTGTTTATTGTAAATTTTGATAAAAACTGAACATTTTCTTTTTGTATTAGAAATTTGAATATTTGTTTTGAAATAAAATTATTTATAGTTGTTAAAATAACTGTCATTTGAGAAAAAAGGAAAAGTTGATATTGAAAGTATTTATAGATTGGCATTATAACCCTTGAACATTCGTTAGTTTCATCCTTGACCTGTTTTCTGATACAGATGGTGTATTGGCTGGCCAGAGACATGACGTCACCATACGACTTCACACTGGTAGTATTCCAGTTGACCCTGGTAGCAAGGTCAAGGTCTTACCTTCAGGTGGCCTTGATCTTGACTCATATCACGAGGACAACATGGTGGTACTGGAGGGGGCAGGTCAAGGGTCAACTTTGGAATGGACCATGAGTATGTTACAGGAACCCAGGGTCAATGATGGAAAACAGATTGAAAACAAGGTGATTTTTATTGTTGATTTGTAATTGAAGTATCATATATTGGGTTATTTTCATAGGTTGCATTGGTGGTCTAAGTTTCATTACTAACTTTTGCATAATTTTTCCATCAATCATAGAGAATGGGATATCCATTTATTTTGGATATGCATAAAAAGATGGAATACTGATGATCTTTCCATGTTTATTCAAAAATTACTATGCCGAAAATGTTATTAAACCACTGCCAAAAGGGAAAATTTATATTTATTCAGCAATTAAGATTTTCATTGTTTTAAATGCCATGACAATGGTATTCAAAAAAAAAGATAAATTATTGTAAAAGTGTTTACTTTCTGATTGCTTTCTTGATTAGTACCAAAGTTCAAATCCAGAAAGTCACAATACTACCATACTACCATGGGTGGTACATTGGCACATTTAATATCATAGATACAATATATATATATATTACAATATATGTATTTTATCCTGTTATATTCTTTATCATATGTGCTAGTCAGTGTAGTTAGAAATATATTCGTTAGATTTCAATATTTAGTTAATTTCATTCTTATGTTATATACTATTTTTATCTCTCTTTTTTTTTTAAATTCTCAGTTTGAGTTTCATTCCAGCTGGGAGGAATTTGTACCTAAACACAGATACTCTTTAATTTAAATTCCTGCCAATTATGATTACCATGCTTGGACTTTTTTATGCATACAACCATATTTTTGTTTCATTGCCTCACACAAGTATACCAGGTACATATTTTGCTTATAAAACACAAGTTTTATTTTGTCATTGTTACCCTTTAATCTCCTTCATGATTTATTTCAACATTCTATGTTCCAGATTGCATTTGACTGTTCCTGGTTGCCAAGACCGATTCTGACTAGGGTCACTTTTCAGAACCCTTTCAGCATCACTCACAAGCTGCACACTGCCAGGGAAATGTTAGTGTACTTTTTACTTCTTTTTTTTTTGGCGGGGTTGGGGGGGGGGGCATATTTCCACTACAAAATGCCTGTAGTACAGTAGTGGGATGTTTAAACCAACTAAACAAACAAATTAGACAATGAGTAAAATATGAAGAACTAGGAAGGGGAAATTCATGTTTAACTGTACATTTCAGGAAGTACATCCAAGTGCAGGTGAATGGTCAGTCAGACCCGGAGTTCATCATGACAGAGTGGGCACTGGAGGCTACCAACACCAAGGATGTAGAGCTGGTCCGCCTTAATAGACCGGACCACAGTCTGGTAGGGCAATGGAAATGTCTTCTTATTGTTAACCAAAGTAGTTGACATCAGGGTCACCTGGAATGATAATTCTCTTAAATTTATTATTTTATCTGCGATTCACAAATTCAAGTAGAACCTTATAGGAATCACTCATTGTTTTACAAAAAAAAAAAAAAAATCTTATATTGAAAAGTCAAGGCTGTGTTGCAGGGGTCAACAATGTACAGTTTGAGATTTTGGTTAATATTGATTTACTTGCACTTTTAAAATGACTTTGTGGAGATAAATATCATAAAGAAAAATTTGGGCATGATGGTCCATTGGTATCAGATTGCGGATCCGAAAGGTTGTGGGTGGGTTCAGACACTGTTACGGGCAAAGATTTTTCATGACTATTTGAGGTGCAAAGTACTGGTCCAACCCAGGAACTGTTGAGTGGAATTAGTATGAGTTGTAAGAACTTGTTTCCCAATTAACTTAAATAAGTTAAAACTATGAATAAACAAATCAAAGGACTCTACAGTGTACTGTTAATCATTTTCTCTTATCCTCTCAAAGTTCATGCATGGTATAATTTCATATGTATTTAAATCCTCTAGGAATCATGGCATTCTGTCTGCACACATATTTTTGTAAAATGTCTGTGTATGAGTGAACATTTTTGCATGTGTAAACCTATGGTGTGTTACAGAAAATCAACATAGACCAGAATGCATCTTGCCTGTGGCAGCTGAAGTGGGTGGGGGAGGAAGCCCCGCCCCTGGATCTTGTGTTCACCATGCACTACCGATGTTTAGAAGAGGAAGATAAAAATGTGTCCAGACAACTCACTTACAAATTTACAGTGGCCAGCTTCCAGGTGTGTGCCACTTAAATCTTAGCTAGATCAAACTGAAAGTTTGATTCTGTAATGGACAGTTTATCTGTTCTACTATTTTGTTAGAAATATATTGGTGAAATAGGATCAGTAGGTAATTTGCTGAATGGACTGATCAGGTTTGATATTGTTTGCATAGGGCCTCTCTGTAACAGCTCCTAAGTAGTGAAAGGTTTAGACTATTCTCAGTTTTTAGCTCACCTGAGCATAGCTCAGGGTGAGCTTTTGGGATACTTGATTGTCCGTCGTTCGTCGTCAGTCGTCCGTCAACAATTTTGATGTTTACACACTAGAGGCCACAATTTTGATCCAATCTTCCTCAAACTTGGTCAGAAAGTTTGTTTTGATGATATCTTGAACCCTTTCGAAAATGGGTCAGGTTGGATCCAAAAGTAGGTCAGTAGGTCAAATCTTAGAAAAATCTTGTTTACACACTAGAGGCCACAATTTTGATCCAATCTTCCTCAAACTTGGTCAGAAAGTTTGTGTTGATGATATCTTAACCCTTTGAAAAGGGTCAGGTTGGATCAAAAAGTAGGTCAGTAGGTCAAATCTTAGAAAAATCTTGTTTACACACTAGAGGCCACAATTTTGATCCAATCTTCTCAAATTTGTCAGAATGTTTGTCTTGATGATATCTTGAACCCTTTTGAAAATGGGTCAGGTTGGATCAAAAAGTAGGTCAGTAGAAAAATCTTCCTCAAATTGTCAGAAGTTTGTTTTGATAAGATCTTGAACCCTTTCGAAAATGGGTCAGGTTGGATCAAAAAGTAGGTCAGTAGGTCAAATCTTAGAAAAATCTTGTTTACACACTAGAGGCCACAATTTTGATCCAGTCTTCTTCGAAATTTGTCAGAATGTTTGTCTTGATGATATCTTGAACCCTTTTGAAAATGGGTCAGGTTGGATCAAAAAGTAGGTCAGTAGGTCAAATCTTAGAAAAATCTTGTTTACACACTAGAGGCTACAATTTTAATCCAATCTTCTTCAAACTTGGTCAGAATGTTTGTCTTGATGATATCTCGAACCAGTTTGAAAATGGGCTGGGCCGGACCGAAAAGTAGGTCAATAGGTCAAATCTTAGAAAAATCTTGTTTACACACTAAAGGCCACAGTTTTGATGCAATCTTCCTCAAACTTGGTCAGATTGTTTGTCATGATGATATCTCGAACCAGTTTGAAAATGGGTGGGGCTGGACAGAAATGTAGGTCAGTAGGTCAAATCTTAGAAAAATCTTGTTTATACTCTGAGGGCAACATTTTTGGTCCAATCATCCTCAAACTTTGGCAGAATGTTTGTCATAAAATTCCTGAACATTGTTTCATCTCATCATCTTAATTCTAAAGCAATCTGTTTTGTACAGGCAATGAATGATACTTTTCTCAGGTGAGCGATCTAGGGCCATCTTGGCCCTCTTGTTTTTAATATTATTAATGACTGCAGTTCATGTAGCTAGGATGTATAGTAATGATCAGTAATGTTGAACAAAAAGCCTCTTGAGAAGAAATGATTCAATGACACAAATGAAAGAATTTTCTTTGGTAAGATTTTGTGCAATTTCATTAAGTCTTCACATATATTTAATGCAGTATACCTTGTCTAACTAAGTACATGTATAACAGATTTCTCTGGATGTGATACTTAGAGCATGGTATTTAATTTTATATCCTGCTGACATGCGAACAGCCATTTTGATAATACAAAGGCACACCCTAACAACATTATAAGTACTGTAGAGAATGTTTAGTTTAACAACTTCTGACATGAAAAAAACAAGTCTTAACTAAATCTGTCCTTTATTTTGTGTGCATCCATTGTGCAGAGGTTGAACAATGGAAAATAAATAAAAACTGAGTTGGCTATTAGTTGGTTAATAAAAATTTCATCTTCTAAAAATATATAAATTTATGTCTTGATATCATTTTCAGACTCTGTACACAGTGAAGGCAGACATATCGCCTAAGGCAGATGAGAAGTTCTGTAAGACTGGGTCGCTAGCCCTGCTGAAGGTACAAGTGCTTCAGATGCCTGTGTCCAAACCTTTGATCAACCAGGACCTCATGTACGAGGTCCTACACCAGTCTGATTGGACCCTCCATGGAAAATCTACAGGTATACAGACTGGTTAATAAACATCTCTCAAACATTGCTGTGCAAGAGAATATATGCTAATGGATAATTACAACCATCCTAAGTTTCAAATTTTCTCCGCAGTCTTACATTCTGTCTCCAATGCTCTTTTTTTTTCAGGAGTGTTCTCCATCAGTGGAGGTAGCTACAGTACCTCCCTTGATGTTATGCCCCTTGTCTGTGGGTTCATCCCCCTGCCTCAGATACGCCTCTACAAATACAACGGTGTTACTGTGGAGAAAGGTTTGTCAACTTCACCTGGTAACCAAATTTGTTCTTATTCCAACTAACACACACTGACACCTAATTACTTGGGGGCTAATTTCATCATTCTTATATATTTCTTTTATAAATATACCCATATATTTCATTTCTTTATAACAAATATTGTTAATTGTTAAGTCATTAGCTATGTACTTGAATATTTCATAAAAACAAAACGATAAAATGCATTTAGTAATTTAAGTTGGTGGAATACAAGTCAGATCATAATCTAAATAAAATCTATATACATGTACGAGGGTTGATCCAGAAGTTTGTAGACATCTTCAATATTTTTAATATTTGATCAAATATATGTATAAAAAACATGTATCCATATTCTATGAACCTTCCTTTATCACAACAGAAAATTTTATAAAATCCATGCAGGTATATAGGTGGTATATAGGTCCATTACAAACAACACGTTTGCACTATCGCCCCACATCAATGCTCTGATAAACGACGTTGATGTAACAGAAATCTTAATGTTCTCTCTGGGTAGATGATGTTTCACATTTTT
>CM037784.1:57408773-57458773 GCA_021229015.1 Solen grandis | reverse complement strand
TTTGAAATCAAACTTGTACTTTTCAAGTTATGCTCCGGAAAAGGAAAGTAACAAAGGGCAATAACTCTGTAATTAGTCAAGATGGAGTTATGGTTCTTGTGCACTGCACTTCCTCTCCATGTGCTTGATCATTGCATGAAGTTGTATTGAATTCCAACTTGTGGTTTTCAAGTTATGCTCCGGACAAGGAAAATGCAACGGACCGCTGGACCGACCGACCGACCGACCAACGGGTGACTCCTATATACCCCCCCAAACTTTGTTTCGGGGGTATAAAAACTAAACTGTCCAGGTAAGTTACTACAGTGTGACAATTAATTAATTGAGGCTTTATTAAAGTCTTGCATGTCTCTAGACATGTCAGTACAACATACATGCATGCCCCTGGCTGCATTGCATCTTCCTGGGTTCAAGGGCCATAATTCTATCAAACTTGTGTAGAAAGGAGCAAACTCAGCCAGTGTAGCTCACCACTGTATACCTAGAACCTCCTTAAGCATTTAATCAGGAAAAACCTCCAATATCAAAACACTTCATAATAGCCCAAAGGTAATATCTCTGTTAGAAAAGCGAAGGTGAGCTACGTGCAAATATGGTGTGTAACTTCTAGTACACCTAAAACAACATGTCAGTTCCATGAGTATCTAGAAGCTTTTTAGAAAACAAGCCTAGAGAACTGCTATATTTCAAAATTACGGAGTCACTGGGGTAAAATTAACTGTATATCATGCATGCATTATGTCACATACTGACAAGGGCATAAAAAGATGGTCATTCATGTGGTATGAGATAATCAGCCTGAATAATGCCGGTTAATTATCATACTGATTATACCGATCACATCAATGCCATCATTTTTATAATGTCATATTTTCTTGATGCAGCCGGCCTGTATTTCATTTCATGCAAACATTGAAAGCCAGAATTAAGGGCTTATCGTTTAATAAAAAAAGAAGGCTTAAATGTCAGCTCCTTTGACTTTTAAATTTAGCAGCATGGTCACAGATGGTCATTGACTAAGAATTTGACATTTAACTATATGTGTGTATTACATCTATCAATACCCATCTACAGATACAATGTCACCCAATGCAACCATCTGTTATCATATAAAAACTGGGTGGTCTTCCCATCTCTGGTGAGATAAAAAGTTGAAGAAAAAAAATTGTCCCTCAAACTGCAAAAAAATGTCCATACCTTAATAACAATTGATTGTGAATAAGTAATGAGTTAATCAAATCTCTGACACGTCCTATCATTTATTCACTGTATTGACAACCGCCTTGCGAATGAATAAAGGTCAGTCTTACTCCTATGAGAAATGTGACATCAATATTTCATAGGACTGCTGAAGCTGAGGTCAGCTGAATACCAACTGGATATCAACATTACACTTGGTGGTTTAATTTAATCTACCTTATTCATACACACAAAAACCCTCAAGCCTCTATGAATTCCTCATTTTTTTTGTGGGGAAAAATAAGAAATGCATCGTCCTTCACTAACAATGATAAAGGCTGAGGGTCAACACAGTGAACTAATTATTTAACCCTTTATCTGATGGATATTTGTGTACAAATTTATGACTAATAATGGACGTTAATTCACTGAAATTTTAAAAGGTATATGAGACAATGGAATTTTCTTTGCAAACAATCAGAATAATTGAGACAACTCCTTCAAATCATTTGCTATTTCTAAAGGCATCAAAATACACTGTATGTCAATATCAGGAAAAGTGTTACATAAGACAGAGCAGGATTGATAATGATCATTTTTGCCAATATACTGCAATTCAAACTAATTTATATTTGGTATTCTTTCGTAATAAATTATAATATCTCTGTTACTAACATAGCAACCATTCATGTCGTTAAGACAGACAAATTGAAACTACTGTATGAACTAGAACTATAAATACACCTTCATCCGTCCTTGTCTCCATGTAATGTGAGTGCTAAAAGGTCGGCATATACGAGACAGGATGAGCTTGTTTCCTATATTGCCCCCATTTCTGTGAAGCATGCTTCTTAAAGCCTGAAATCTATGTTTAGTCTCCGTAAATTTTTCTTATTTTTCCCATTTTCCTCCCATTATCTTGGCAATTTGTATATTATTGGCATGTACAAGGGTCATCTGTAAAGTTCCTTACTGCCATAACAACCAAAGTTCTACATGGATCAAGTTTATTTTAGCAACTTTTGTGAAGGTTCACCCAAGAATTATCCCTGTAATTAGTTTAATCAAATTATGTCCAGCAGTTTCAGGGGAGATTTCATTTAAAGTTTTCACTATATACATTACGTAATAATAATAAGGCAAATTATCCCCGTCCCTGACGACATGTTGTTTTGACTTGACTATTTGAGTTTACCGTCACTTTGGCAGTAGTTCAGTTATATAGCGTCGCCCAGCTAATTATAGGTAAAGGAAGACCCTGAACACACGGAGGCATCCGGGTAGAACCACCAACCTACCGCAAGCCAGCTGGAAGGCTTCCTCACATAAAAAGCCGAATAACCCTGCCGTGATTTGAACCCATGCAGTGTCGAGGGACTGAGTGAGTGTTAATGTAAACGACTTTACCCTCTCGACCACGCAGCCCCCCCCCCCCCATGTTTTTTTACAGATCGGAATAATTTTAGCAATCTTGGTAGAGGGTTACCCAAGGAACATCCATTGCCATGGCAACCACAGTTCTACATGGATCAAGTTTATTTTATCAACTTTTGCGCAGGTACACCCAAGGATCACCCCTGCCAAGCTTAATCAAATTCTGTCCAGCGGTTTCAGAGGAGATGTCGTTTAAAGCAAATTGCTGGCGATAGACGACAGACACAGAGGGATCCTAACAGCTCACCTTGAGCACAACAGGTGAGCTACAAAGTCTAACAGATTCAGAACCGACACTTACTAGGGCCACAAACAATTTAGACAAAAAGTCATTATAGTACTTTAAGTGATTTACAAACAATACAACTAATTAATCCTCGAATCCTTGTTACTAATGCCTTTCTCCTAATCAGAACAGGATGATCAATACAAGCCAGATAGTGCAAGTCCGTACATAAAACCAACAGCATTAAAACCTTGGGACTCCACTACTATTAGACACAACATATACAGGGTGCCCCACTAATTAACAGAACAGAACAGAACAGATACTTTATTATGGACTTGAGCATTATAAGCTCATCATCATAATACAATGATTACAATAATAACATGTGACACATGACATGCAACAATACATAAAACAAACAGTCAGAATGTAAAGAGTTGAATGTTAAATGACTTACTTAAATTTGTAAGGTAGTAATATTAACACAAAGAATCTCTTAATTTAAAGGCTTTTACACAAAACAAAGCTAATTTTTCTAATATAACAGTGTTTTCATTTTGCATTAAGTTAATATTTTTGTCCATACTTGTATGCGTATAATAATATTTTGGTATATATTTTCGTCTAAGTTCAGAATATACTTGGCATTTTAAAACAAAATGGTATTCAGCTAATGAATTCCTATATTTTGAATTTCCAATGACGCTTATATACGATGACTGCTTAAAACTTAACTTAAATTCTCTATAAATATCTAATGCAGATGAAACATCAATATTAGCTTTCCAGTTACTTATATAAATATCACGTAATCTACTTCGTAGGACAGGTATAAATATATTAATATTGACAGATTCAGGGAAAAGCCAAACATCCTTGAATCCAGCCGATTGGATAATATCTCTTACTTTTGACACCCATATGGTAGAATTATTTTGTCTATTTAAAGTATCAATTTGATCCCGCAACACAACATTAAAATGCAATTATCTTTTTTAACAGTGTATAATTTCAAAAAGTATTTAATCATCCGTATATGCCTCTCAATATACAGAAGAAATCTCCCCAATTCAGCATACAATGCTAAAGTATTTGTTGACTGTTTAACATTTAAAATAAACTTACAAAATTTCTTATGAACCCTTTCAAGAACATCAGAGTTTAGATAGCCCCAGATCTCAACAATCAATGCACCTGCAGTGACATCAGAAATCAGCCCTTGCTCTCTTTGTACAGGTGTCTGTAAAGCATGACCCCACTCCCTATCTGATTAAAGACTTTCCTCAGTTTACTTTGCAAAGTGAATACAATCTTACTTAATATAATCACTTCAATATCTCCTTATGCAATCATGATTTAAATAGTCAAGGTAGGTAAGTTTTTAAAAAGATATAATGAGATCAGCTGATATATTTAAAACTAAAACTAACAATTCAAAATCACATGTACATGATCTTTGACCTAGAATAAATATTATTTGTGGCCTGACAACAGACCTACAATAATTTTCATAGACATTTTTTTCAACAAATTCACTGCCAATGCAATGCAAAAAAATACCTTTTTCAAACATGTACCTACTATATTAACATAACAAATAATAATATACCTATCAAGTTACCAATGTTGCATGCCCTGTTTGTAATTGGTTGAATGAAGATCACATGTTAGTTCAGTCAGGCAAGTTATTGCCCTTTCCTTCTTACTGCATGGTGCAAGAAGTCATTCTGATATTCAATTTACAGGTCAATGAAATAACTAAGAGTTTTTCATTAGAAAATTAAGAGGTATTATAATAAAACAGGGGTTGACACTGACAGTGTCCCAGGATCCCAAGGACACCAAAAATTGTGAAGGGACTCCAGGATCAACATGCAAGGTGTTCCATTGGGACATTTGCATCACCAATCAAAAGTAAATTGAACAGCCAAATTTGTTGAAAACCTATGTAATCATCTTCATAAAACTTTCTTATTAGTAAACTCTCTTTGATGAATCATAACTTTTTTAACTAATTTTTATGTGAATTGTCAATCCATTGAGATACCTGGCTAAAATATTTGTGTTAAATGCTGGGTATAAATAAAACATTTCTTTTATGGTTCATAAAGTGTAGTATTTTTGAAGTAAAATTTGTATTTTTCTATTAACACAATATAAATCAAGCAGAAGTCCAACTCATGGCAAAATCCATTTTTCTTTACCATTTACAGAAAAATAAATAAAACAATTTTTATTGAAATTCTATCTTTTTTGAAATTCTATCTTTTTTGATATTTGTTAACTGAGTCAATTAATTTTTTCAACACCAATCTATTATTATATCATTGTGTTGCCAGCATTTTTGTAATAATCAGGATACCAGTGTGAACTGTGTTGTTGACTGGGATCAGAGGTTTGACTGGTTATAATATAGCTAGTCTAACGACAATCTGGAAAGGCCAAAATCACTGCTGTTGTTAGTCTGATGTCATTGTGTTGCCAGTGTCTGTTGTCTCTGTGGTATCAGTAAAAGTTCAGTTCAGTCTTGTGAGGGACTTAAATTTGGAGAAAACACAACAAATTAATGTCTCAATTAAAATCTCAAGAATTAATCACTGTATGCATAATATATGACCGGACGCTGACAATATAATGGGTTTTTGCTGTTTATAACACATACACTATTATAATTAATGGATTTGGAACTGAATCTTTAAACACAGAAAGATTGGGGGTCATTACAGCAAAACCTTAAGACAAAGTGCACGTCTGACTTTACCACTTCACTATAATAAGACCACTTTTTTTGGAACCAAATAATTCTAAGCCCTGTTCTGACTGGTAAAATTTGATATTAAAACCACCTCACTCAAAGTTCAGACCACTTTTTGCAGGAACAGATGGTGGTCTTAATAGTCAGGTTTTCCTGCAGTTTTATCTGGTTTTAAACAGTCAACATACTGGTCCTTTTCTCAGATCTATATAGAGGCTCCCATGTACTTACTAAAGTTAACCTTACATGTCTTTGTGACCGAGGTCAGAATGTGAAGACTGGTGTTTGTCTGGCACAGGACACAGATATGACGCAGTATGAGGATTAGTGTTCATAATCTCTGAAAAGCAATTGAACACTCTTGTGGTTCCATAATACTGGTACGAATGTTCAACCCTAACAATACTGACCTGGATTTTTACACATATCAAACAAGGGTAGCTCAGTAAATAATGCTGTTTTAGGTATAAGAGATTGCACTTTCAGTCCAGTCACAATGGAATGAAATGACGGTGTTATGTGAAGTCAATCTCTGGTCCTGCCAAAATTTATTCTTTCATTACAATTTAATGTAAAAAGATGCCATGGAACAAAATAAGGGATGTTATATGCAAAGTAAGACTATTTGACTAAACTTTTTGAGTTTACTGTCACTTTGACAGTATAATAATTTTAGTCATATAGTGACGTCAAGCTAATTATAAGTGGAGGAAGACCCTGAATGCACGGAGGCATCCAGGTAGAACCACCGACCTACCGCAAGCCAGCCCAGGAAGGCTTCCTCACATGAAAATCCAAAATACCCTGCCGGGATTTGAACCCACGCGATGAGGGACTGAGTGAGTGTTAAAGTCAGCGACTTTACCCTCTTGGCCACGGAGCCCTTCTTTTTTGAAGCATCATAAATGACAGCTTCAAATGTCACAGGATTTGCCTATGACTGTCTTCCATTTTAAAGTTTTCAGATAAATGACACTCATCTGTAATAACAGAAAAATATAGTATGAATTTAATTTTGTACGTCATGTTTTGAAAGCTAGATAAATCACAGGATGAGAAAGTGCGAGTTAATTGCAAGTCAGTCTCAAGAGAGACCTATTTTGTCGCTCATTCTGTTTCACTTTTTCCCAGTCAGCATATGTCTCTTAGCAACCAGCCGAATTCCAAGCTTCCATTAACTATTGTTAACTGCTGCAAAGTTAGACTGTAAAACAAGATAATTACAAAATACCATTGCTTCATTTGTTCCACAACAAAAGATAGATCTGATAGTGATAAGCTTGGATCACTCTCAAATGTAGGTGGTGCTACTTGGTATTGATGTACCACACCAGGCCAGAATGTCTACATCATTATTGTGTTATCTCAAAGTGTTTCATTTGATATGGACATAGGCCTGTTTTATGAGAAGCAGTAAAAATGTTGTCCCCATAATTATGTTAGTTTGTTGGGTTTTACATCCCCCCAACAGTATTTCAGGCTTTTTGAGACTGAGACAGATATAGTGCTGCCACACTGCAGTATCACGCTGTAGACATGTGGCATGATTCTGTGACCAGTCACATTATCCCGACACCAAGCAAGGGAGCTATACCAGTACTGTTTTTACAACATTGGTATGTCGCAGACAGGGATCGAACCCATGACCTCCGGAATCCAAAACAGACACTCTAACCACTTGAGTCACCTGAGGACCAGTGTCCCAATAATTATGTCAATGAAAAAAGTCAAAGGTATAAAGGGCCACAATGGCATCAAGCATCACAAAGTACCACAATATACTGCAGAAAATATATCCAGTCACTGGATGTAAGAATATAGATATATATATTTTTTATATGGACTGTACTATTTTGTATACTTGGAAGTAAAATCATTTCTTTTTACATCATTTGGAATACAAGTTCAACTAAAACTAATCCTTCATAATAGTTCCTGGGTTGGACCATTACTTTGTGCCTGGAATGGAACCCAGGGTTTCAGGGGATTAAGACTCAGATGAAGAGAAGAGGTGCCTCAGGTTACACTGCAATTAAACATGTCAGCTGTGGTGCAACCTGACAAATTTGCACCGAAACAAATCTTTGAAACCATAATGAGCATGAATATATGGCAGCTACAGCAACCACATAATTGTTACGAAATTGAGAATAAACCCTGTGACTTTGTACATAATTTTACTCCAGTATATCAGTCATTTGATAAGTAAGTCCACATGAGTGTTTGGTAGCCATGGCATGATATCACACCAAGTCATAATTTATCCTCAGAACTTGAAATACCTTTATGTCCTGTCAGCACCAAACTATGGAGATATACCCATACTATTTTTAACAACAATTGTATTTGGGTGCCTGGATAGCCTAGTGGTAACGCTCTACGCTTCTCACCAATGCATCCCAGGTTCAATTACTGGTCTTGTACGTGAGAAGGTACAGTGGTCCCCAGTCAAGACATACTGGTTTCTCCGTGATTAATATAACTTTTAATTTTTTAACTTTTTAATCGAAGTAAAATAAATAAATATTAAACTTTAAATATTTGTATAGCACACCTATAGGGGATCAATCTTAAACAGGCTCCTTGTTACAGGACACCCCTCAAACAATTCATCCACTGGGACTGCTGATATTGTCGTATTTCAAAAATCAAGCCTTAACCCTTTACTTCGTAAATATTCAGGTACAAATTTATGGCTTAATGAATATTAATTTTCCAAAATTTATGCGGTATATGACAATAAAAGTTTCTTTGCTATGCAATCTGGAATTTGAGCTTCATTATTGTATGATCAAACAGAGGAGACCCTGATCAGACATGTAGCTTCTGGAAGGAGCAGTCTGATCTGGGTCTATACTCTATATGAAGTAAACTGGGTTACACATGACTTTGAGGCAAACAGTCTCTGATTCAAGCTTGAGCCTACTTTTGGAAATTTACATTAGTAATATAAAGATAACTTTTCTTAACCCTTTACCTCATATAGACTCATTTTGAAGGACTCAATAGGTTCCACATAAAGCCTGATCTGCAGAAAACCACAGTTAAACCTTACCAAATTTAATTACAAAATCCTCATTTCCAGACCACTGAGGAGAAGCGAACAGCATAAAACCTGATCAGCCTGCGAGTTACTCGCAGGCTGATCTGGTTTTATGCTGTTTGCATAGGTCTTTTCATGGTGTCCTCTATGAGGGAAAAGGGTTAAATTAATATCAACATGAAGACATCCTAATTTCTTTTTCTCCTGATGATTATAATTTCATGATAATTCAATTTTATTTTTTATGAGTACAGACTTCTTTTGCCAATTTAATGAGAAAAACCATGGCAACAATAACTAAATGATATGCGAATCCACCATATGACATCTTCAAATTTCACTTTCGGAAACATCATCACAGCAGCACAATTTGCCTTCAACAATGACGACATTCACATCTCGTATTGAAACTAACAGTGCTAATTAGAACACAACAAGCACTAATTGTCTACAATGCAGACATAATCTTTGATTAGCAGGGGCAATTTCCTTTGTTTACTGCAATATTACACAGGTTGTACAAATTTTTCATATCTCAAAAAAGTTATCCTCCATCGTTTGTCTTTATTATATAATTTGATTTTTTAATTCATTCTTTTCTTTTCTCCAGGTGATACATCCTTCCGTTTTTTGTTGTTGTTTCAAAAATCTGTTTTTGTTGCTATGGTTTTTATTTCAGCTGAGATTCCATTCAAATCAGGGAGAAGAACGAGCAACAAGGAATGAATGACGCACACATGTAACCGTGTTCTAAGCTAGCCGAGCTCATTTAAGAATGACCTAACAACCAGTACAGTCTTCAAGGACGCTGCCTGCAAGTCTTAACTGGCAATTTAAGGAAGAAGGTAAATGGCTGCTTTAGCACCAGTGGCCACAAAGGATGGGAAATAAAATGTAGATTTAAATGTTCCTTTTTTCTAAACCTTAATTAACTCTTTACCTCATAAATATTTATGTACAAATGTATGACTTCATGAATGTTGATTTACTGGACTTTAAATGGTATATGAAACACTTGTTTTACTTCTTGGAGCTTAGATATTGATCTGATTCTGATTGGCCTCTCATCTGTTTGTTCGTACAATATTGTAGATCAATTTCCTCACAGTATGCACAGAAAAGAACAAATCTTTGTTTAATACCTTCACCATTTAAAAGTTCAGTAAAATTAAAACAAGAGGGCCAAGATGGCCCTGTGTCGCTCACCTGAGTAATATGGCTGTGTTAGGCATAATGACAAAAAATCTGGCATCTAAAAGTGTTTTTCTAACATTTGACTAAGTGACCTAGATTTTGATCTCATGTGACTCATTTTCAAACTCATCCAATATATCAATAAGACAAACATCCTGACCAAACCTATTGAAGATTGGGCTAAAACTGTGGCCTCTGGAGAGTTCACAAGGTGTTTCTTAGATTTGACCTGGTGACCTAGTTTTTGACCCCACATTACCCATTTTCAAACTCATCCGAGATATCATGTAGACAAACATCCTGACCAAAATTTATGAAGATTAGGCCAAAACTGTGGCCTGTAGAGTGTTCACAAGGTTTTTCTAAGATTTCCTGGTGACCTAGTTTTTGACCCCATTACCCATTTTAACTCATCAGATATCATGAGAAAAACCCTGACCATTTTTATGAAGATTGGGCTAAAACTGTTGCCTCTAGAGTGTTCACAAGGTTTTCTAAGATTTTCCCTGGTGACCTAGTTTTTGACCCCATGTGACCCAATTTGGAACTCATCCGAGATATCATGTAGACAAACATCCTGAAAGTTCATGAAGATTGGGCCAAATTGTGGCCTTAGATGTTCACAAGTTTTTCTAAGATTTGACCTGTGACCTAGTTTTTGACCCCACATGACCCAATTTCGAAATCATCCGAGATATCATGAGACAAACATCCTGAAATTTTTTTCTAAGATTTGACCAGTGACCTATTTTTGCCCACATGACCCAATTTCGAAATCATCCGAGATATCATGTAGACAAACATCCTGACCAAGTTTCATGAAGATTGGGCCAAAATTGTGGCCTGTAGAATGTTCACAAGCTTTTTCTAAGATTTGACCTGGTGACCTAGTTTTTGACCCCACATGACCCAATATCTAAATCATCCGAGATATCATGTAGACAAATATCCTGACCAAATTTTATGAATATTGGGCTAAAACTGTAGCCTCTAGAGTGTTCACAAGGTTTTTCAAGGATTTGACCTAGTGACCTAGTTTTTGACCCCACATGACCCAATTTCGAACTCATCCGAGATATCATGCAGACAAACATCCTGACCAAGTTTCATGAAGATTGGGCCAAAACTGTGGCCTCTAGAGTGTTCACAAGCAATTGTTGACGACGGACGACGCACGACGGACAAAAGGTGATCACAAAAGCTCACCCGAGCACAAGTGCTCAGGTGAGCTAAAAAGTCATAATTTTGTAACTGAATATTCATGAGGAAAAGCCAGGTAAAGCTGCCAGATGAAATTCAGAATGTCCAAGACATTGAATTATATATAAGAAATGACCATTTCACAGCCACATAGCAAAAAAGCAACCATCTTTTCTGGTTCTGATTATGACATGAAACAGTTCCCTTATCTGTTCCTGCAACTTTTTATAGCTGGAACAGTTCACAACCTTCAAGTTTTGAAAAAAAAATATCTTGATATAAGATCAAAGTTTTTTTTCTACGAAAATTTACAGGAAATTCCTCCACATTTGTTTTTGGGTTAATATACAGTAAAACCTGTGAACAAAGGCTGCTCCAGGGAGAATGAAAACAGGCCTTTATCTAGAGGTTGCTGATATTCAGAGATTAAATGCCCAGGAAATCCAGTTAATGGCCTTTGGTCACAGGTTTGCTCTACTCAGAGGTGACCGCCAATAATGGTTTGAGTGCATGATCTTCACAGCTGTTCATAAAACAGTATTCTATATAATGTACCATAGACGATCATGTATTGTGCGCACTCATGTATAGTGCGCATCCAGAGTTGAAGTTCAAAACCTTGGAAAAAATCTTTTTCCCTTTTATAATGCGCTTTCATTCTTCGTACATCAAGGAGGCTGCTAGCTTGTTTAGCAGCAGGTGTTTTGTGGATGTTCGATTGAACTACATGTTACATAAGTTCTAATGCTTCTTCAAGTCAGTCATGCAAAGATCATTATTCGCACCTCTAGTATCCATATTTGATTTGCATTGCTAAACTGATGTTCATTATGGCCAATAGATTGAGTAATAGTCTTCAAATGTTAACACCTCGGTCTCTTTCCAGTTAGTATTTGAGGTACACAATTATCATAAACCAAACAATTCTGTCCAAAACAAAACAAACTAGCTAGAATATCATCTGAATGTACTAACAATGATAAAGTGACTGTACAATCAGAACATAATGGCAATCATGGTTGGTCTCAGTAATGACGATGCAAACATCTCATTCAGCTATATATCATCAATTAATTATTATATAAAGTACAGAACTGTAAGAGTTCTGGGTGAATTGCGGATATAAACAAAAATATGAAAATGAGAACAATGACTTTGTATAAGCATTTATTTCACAAATGAGAGATATCACAATCAGACGACAGTTTTCAGGCAAGTTACTAGTAGATATGATAAAGCTTTAATACTGGTTAAACCCTTTCCCTCATATAGACTCATTTAACCCTTTCCCTCATATAGACTCATTTAACTCTTTCCCTCATATAGACTCATTTAACTCTTTCCCTCATATAGACTCATTTAACTCTTTCCCTCATATAGACTCATTTAACTCTTTCCCTCATATAGACTCATTTAACCTTTCCCTCATATAGACTCATTTAACCCTTTCCCTCATATAGACTCATTTAACCCTTTCCCTCATATAGACTCATTTAACCCTTTCCCTCATATAGACTCATTTAACTCTTTCCCTCATATAGACTCATTTAACGCACTCAATAGTACCTCATAAACCTGATCTGCAAACCACAGTTAAACCTCACAATTTAATTACTAATCCTCATTTCCAGACCACTGAGGACAGCGAACCATAAAACTCGATCAGCCTGCCGATTAAACTCGCAGTGATCTGGTTTATGATGTTCCATAATCTTTCATGTGTCCTCTATGAGGAAAGGTTAAACGTATAATTTATATATCCATAGACTTGAAAATCAGCTCTATGTAGGTAAGTTTGGAAACATGAAAAACTGATTCTCTTTCTTAAATTATCTTTCCCTCATATAGACTCATTTAACTCTTTCCCTCATATAGACTCATTTAACTCTTTCCCTCATATAGACTCATTTTGACGCACTCAATAGGTACCACTAAAGCCTGATCTGCAGAAAACCACAGTTAAACCTTACCAAATTTAATTACAAAATCCTCATTTCCAGACCACTGAGGAGCAGCGAACAGCATAAAACCTGATCAGCCTGCGAGTTACTCGCAGGCTGATCTGGTTTTATGATGTTCGCATAAGTCTTTTCATGGTGTCCTCTATGAGGGAAAGGGTTAAAGTATGAAATATATATACCCATAGACTTGGAAAAAACAGCATCTAAGTGGGTTGGGTAAAGTTTGGGAAAACAATGAAAAAACTGAATTCTTGTGTGCTGTGCACACCCCTTCCCGAAATCAAAATTGATGTCATAGAAATGTGCACTTTACATGTGCATTTACGGTTATTTATCTTGTACTTCTTCACAGCTGTCAATGAAGTTATATGACAACTATAAATATCATGTTCTCTTACGTCATATTTTTCCATTCTAAACGATGCTATTTAAAGATCTTACTTTCTATTCATTGACTGTATCATCATAACTTCTCTTGTTACAAATGTTGATCCAGACATTCTCAGACAGCAAATGCAAGCATGGTATTTAACTTATAATCTTTCAAACATAGCATCAGAATTCATCATAGAAATTCTAAAGACCCTAAAGGCAAATAGACAGAGATATATTAGACAATCATTCCTCATATGATTTTATTATTTAAGACACAACAATTTAAAGGGTGTTTCAGATTAATGCTAATGGTAAAATGGTTGAAATAGTTCTAAACAAGAACCATCACTGAAGGTGATGTGAACACCACCAGCATATGGCTTTGTCACAGGAGTCCCTGAAGAATATGATATAAAGGGAGATAAAAAAAAAAACTTGTGGAGTTATGGTTCCTTGGGAATGGCAATTCAAATATTCGCTATCAATCTTCATTAAAAGTTTCAAGTGCATCCCTTTTATAGCTTTCAATCTATGCCCAAGACTAAAATTCACTATATACTCAAAGTCCCATAACTCTATAATAAAACATTCCTGTTAATCATGCTGATGATATCACAACTAGACTTGTTACTGATTATTTCATAAGTTTTTCATCCAATTCAATTTATGGGTTTCGGAGGTAAAGTTTAAACAAGACCAATGCATGTTATATATACAACAAACTTTGTTTGTGGTGGTTAAAACGTGAAAATCAACAGGAAACCTTCCAGGTGTTTAAGAAAACATGTCTTAGAGACAGTAACATTTTGAGAAAAACATAAAATCAACTGAAATGATATACAGAAACATACGCTCTTTAACTAAAATTTCCCCACAATTCTCTAACTCTAACAAGGAGATGGTGCAAAATTTGAGCATGAAAATCATCACTTCCAACGTTATCTGACACCCCCATGAACAAGGTGGCATGCATGCATGCTCATGATTTCTCATAACAGCTTTATACCTTGGCAAGCCTATTTTATCAATGTTGGCATAGACAATTAAGGTTTGCTCAAGGATGTTAAATTTCTATCGAACTCTGTCAGTGAATTGACTGCATGGATGGATGGATGGATTGTCATCCAATTTCATAGAGAGGAGTCTTTTAGGTTTTATGTTCTCCTTGAGAGAATTTCAGTTAAATGGATGTTTGTTTTGTTTTACATCCCACCAACAGCATTTCAATTATTTGGAGATGATGTCTACTTGAGACAATATATAGTGCCGCCACATTGCACTATCACGCAATAGACATGTGACAATGATACCACACCCAGTCATATTATCCTGACATCAGGCCAACCAGTCCTGGAACTACCCTTAAATGCTATTTTTTAGCCCAACTTTGGAGAAAATGTCTACTAGAGGCAGACAAACAGTGGTGCTGACAGTCACTGCAGTAATACATACCACCAGTAGACATGTGCCATAATATCCCACCTGTCACATATCATTATCCTGACACCAGGCCATTTTCATACTTCAGCTCTGAGCTGGATCGAATCATCTACAACTTAAGTACCTTGCAGTCTGTGACTGAACCTGCAACCTTTAAAACAATGCATCCATTTGGTAGAAAATTCCAATCATTTCCAGCACGAGAATGTTAATTATCCTCTTGTTTTGGCTGATTTTTGTCCTGCCATCTTCGATGTTCTCGCAGGGATGAGGATGATTATTAGTTCTAGGGCGACGGGTCTTGTTTTTACCTGATTCCGTGTCTTCTAAATGTCAGCAAACTAGGTTTACAGACATGCCTGCAGCATCTTGTGTCTTGTTACAATATTTATCACCTGGAATTTCTTTGGGAACATCTTAAACACAAGTAGTATAAAGCATTATGCCTCGAAGCATGGATCTAAAGCAAGCATAAATTTAGATGTGAATGACTACATAGATAAAAGAATAGAGAGATTATATGCTGTTTCTTCCTCTTTAACTATTTTATACTTATATCATGACAATCTGTTACCATGGCATAGCTCCTGCAGGAAAGAAAAACAGGGCTGAAAGAAGAACGAAGGTTATATTGAATGCAAATTAATGAGTAAAGAATAGGTGCGTAGTTTTACCAGTATACCGGTAAACCACTGCCAAAGCAGCTTGTGGTACAAACCAGTACAAGGATGAATTATATCGGTCATTCGGTGGTTTCCATATAGTGGAAATGAAGGAGAAAATTTTTTCAATGCTTTTGTCATTACTGATAATTTATTGTTTAACAACATCGAAATCTGCATATATATATGTGTATCAATTTCCATTTCAATATTAAAAATATACAATTTTATTTGAAAATATTCACACATTACCAATAATGATCTTGGAAGGAAATAAAAAAATGGCTGACAGCAACGAGCATGACATTGATTTTGTTTATTAGTAATATAATGTATATAGTCTTCAACACAAGTCCTGAAATATTTTGTGTGGTATATCGTGGTACATACCGCGGTATTTACCTAAAATCCACAGTATACCATGGTACAGTTCAAACTCGTGGATAAACTTTAAAAGCTAAGAAAAATATAATCTATTATTATAAATGAAAGCCACTTTAGCTCACATTGAAGTTAACCCTTTCCCTCATATAGACTCATTTTGACGCACTCAATAGGTATCACATAAAGCTTGATCTGCAGAAAACCACAGTTAGACCTTACCAAATTTAATTATAAAGTCCTCATTTCCAGACCACTGAGGAGCAGTGAACAGAATAAAACCTCGCAAGCTGATCTGGTTTTATGCTGTTCGCATAGGTCTTTTCATTGTGTCCTCTATGAGGGAAAGGGTAAAGAAAATTCACGTTAATAACTTCAAAGTTAAGTGTGAGAACAATGACTCTATATTATGGTTTAGTGATAACTACAGCACTCTGACTTCAAAATGGAAGATTGAAGGTTTGAATCCTAGTCAGACAAAAACCTATAAAGACCTCCCCTGACATTTCAAACAAGGCCTTACTTTTTTCCTTTCATACCAAAAAGCCATTAATGAGAGTGACTACCAGAGTCAAGCCTAATTTTTTTTTTTGCCTTTTAGTAATACCTTGGAGAGTGTTACTAACTACTGACCATTACCTACCTACTGGTAAAACATTCTGCAGGATCCCAAGATGAGTTTAACAAGGTGATAGATAATTTATGGTCACTGCATTCAAATCTTAGATCAAAGGTCAAAATAATTCAAAAACAAATTCCTACTAATATCAAAGAGAAATAGCGGTAAGTTTTGCAACACCTTAGTATATCATGGGTTCACCTGTGTGTGCAACTAATCCATTGACAGTTTATGATTTCCATTAATTGCTGTGAAACAAACAAAGCTTTAAAGCATTCATTAAGCTAGGCAAAAAATGAAATAATTCCCTGCAGAAATATTGCAAATTTTCCAGCAGACACTGCCTGATCAAAAGCCATCTGTTTTAATTACAGCTAGACCAGCAGGTAGATCAAATTTTCCTAACACAGTTGTAAGGCCAAAAACAAAATTAAAGTTCTGTTTCTGGTCTCCAGCAAATAAAAAAGAGGGTAAGTAGACTCGGATTTTATTCTTTTTTATATTTTTAAAAAAAATTTTTTTTTAAATAAAATGAAAGGTAAAATAAGGGAAACATTTTTTTTAAAGGCAGAAAGGTAAAAAAACTTTAGGGTCGGTCATTAAAAAAGAGGGTCAGTTGGGAGACTAGAAACGGAACTCTTTTTTTTTTTCTTTTTTTTTTGCTTAAGCACATCAATTGTTACAGTTCTCAGGGTATGGATCCAGGTTTTCCTACAGGATATTATGACCATTCCAGTCTTCGAAATGATATTCAGGTCCAGCCTTTTATTGTGTGTTCACCAGATAAACAAATGATGACATGGTATCCCATCATTGTTACTAAGATTATCTTCTAATTTGATCATGATCTGAATGTACATTTTGTAAACACTCAGGAAAGCTTAAGAGCTGACTGGGAGATCTTTCAAAATTGTCTATGTAAAATTAGCTCAGATTGTGGCTGACTGGTTACTGATGCGGACTATATATATCACTTGTGACTAATGAAGTTCTGGTACCAGTCTGCAACTTCTTGTTGTGTAGGAGCTGACTGTCTCTGTTACAGTATTTCTATCAATTCTCATTATATACACATGAAAGAAGACTGATACCCATCCCAAGGCTGAGTGGTTAGACCGTCCACCTTCCGAGCAGGAGGTCTTAGGTTCAATCCTTGGCTGAGACATACCAAAATTGTGAAAAATGGCACTGGTAATTAGCTCTGCTCAGCAAATAAGGGTAGTCCCTGGACTTGTTGGCCTGGTGTCAGGATAATCATAATGTGACTGAGTGAGGTAACATGCCACATCTATGGCGTGATAGAGCAGTGTGGCTGCACTATATCTGTCTCAAGTAGAGAAAGTCTCGGAATGACTGAAATACTGTCAGTGGGATGTTAAACCCAACAAAGAAGACCCCATGAGTAAGTGACTGTAAGTCACTCAGATTTTTCATGTGAGAAAGCCTTACCAGCCAGCTTAAATGGTTGGTCATTGGTTCTTAAAATATTAACAATATAACAACAAGAAGAAAAGCGTGACGGAAAAAGTGTAACAACGGATGGACACTGAGACGATGGAAAAGTGATCCCTATGTGTCACCTCTGCTTACAGCAGGTGACACAATAATTATGTGTACATAATAATGGATGATGATGAAAATAAATGCCCCCAACAAAACTGCCTTAGTAAGCTCATTAGTACTAATTATGAGTTCTAGTCATAATGTTACAAACAATGACTTTTGTTCATTTTTTACAGGTTTACAGGTTATTGTGTCAGGTGATTAATTAGTAAAAAGTAGGAATGCTTTTAATGAGACAGATAAGTAACATAGAGTTCATAAAGTTAACAACATAAAATGATTTAAGATGTACAATAAGTTTTATAACACATCTGAACATTGTTTATGATATAATGAACTCAGTGTTCTGCCAGAGAAGTCAGGTTTGTAACTGACATATGTGGATTAAGAGGTCTTCAACAAATTTTGCAACTAATCAGATTTTCACCTTGAACTGAGGTCTCTCTACAGCCTAATTCACTACCCAAGAAACTTTTAATTACCATGATTTTCTGGAGCAAGAATTTCTCAGAGCAACTGATTCTTTTTCATTTCCCATTCGCCCTACACAGTCAATCCAGTCACAGAGATGAACTTTGTGGTCATTTTCAGATCCTCCAGGTCACCATACAGTTTTTAGTTCAGTGAAGTGTCAGTGATGGCCATGTTGCTTTTAATAACTGCAATTGATTTCAAAACTGCATGTACAGTTCCAGGAATGGAACTTAAACAGTATTTTGACCCTAACTGTCTCTATTTACACTATTTAAACCATTATATAGTCTTAATTCCATATAAACAGATTTTAAGTTTTTAAATCGTATCCTTTAAATCCTATCATTCATAGGGTATTTAAAAAAAAAGCAGCAAAAAGTACAAACCTCAGGCTGAGGTCCACCCCAGTGTGTGTAACAGGCTGATCAGTTAGTTTCAGGCTTGAGTTACATGCAGGCTAATCAGTAGGTTACAGGCTGATCAGATCAAAGATTTCAGGCTGATCAGTAATTCAAGCTGATCAGTGAGCAATATAGGCTGATCTGTGATTTTCAGACTTGGGTGATCACTGAGTTACAGACTGATCAGTGAACTACAGGCTGATCACTGAGTTACAGACTGATCAGTGAGCAATAGACTGATGAGTGAATTACAGGCTGAACATTGAGTTACAGGCTGATCATTGATTACAGTGAGCAATAGACTGATCAGTAAGTAACAGGCTGATCAGGTTTTTACACTTGTTTTGTAGGTGAATTTTTTATATGTGACAATATCACATTCATTAACCCTTTTTAATTAAGAGCTTTTGAAAGAAGCTCAAATGCTAGTCAGGGGATATACGGCTTTTTTAACACACTTTCAGGTTGCAGTATCCTGGAAATGTATAGTCTGTTTGGAGTGAGAACTATTTTCAGTCTGATCTGGATTTACCATGGTTACAATTATAAACAACTCAATTGTGGATTTTGAATCAAAGAAATATATCAACTTCAACATCACTTCTTCAGATAAGTTCTTATAAACCATGAGATTAGTACTGCACTTGTCTGTATCACTGAGACATTATTCTGTAGTATATAACCATGCGTTAATGATTTAAAATGTCAAAGACAATTAAATTGCTTTGAATAATCTTTAATGACTGATCCCTTAATGTTTTTTTTAACATCATATTTAGCTCCTATAGTCCTTCTAATCACAAAAAGAGTTTGTAATAATATTTTCTTCAACATGACATTCCTTTTCAGCCACTCATAAAACAAGAGGGCCAAGATGGCCCTTGATCGCTCACCTGAGAAAGATGATTACTTAAGAAATAAAGATGCTAGAGTGTAAAAGTGAAATCTGGCATTTTTTTTATATTAAAAGGGGCTTAACTCCTGATCTAATTGACCAATCTCAGCCATATTCAAACTCAATCGAGACATTATGGTCATAAGCACTGCCATAAAGTTTGAAGATGATTGCTTAAAAGGTGAAGATGCTAGAGCGTAAACAAGGTGAAATCTGGCATTTTTTGAATATTAAAAGGGGCATAACTCTTGACCTAATTGACGGATCTCAGCCATAATCGAACTCAATCGAGACCTTATGGTCATAAGCATTGCCATTAAGTTTGAAGATGATTGCTCAAAAGATGAAGATGCTAGAGTGTAAACAAAGTGAAATATGGCATTTTTTGAATATTAAAAGGGGCATAACTCTTGACCTAATTGACGGATCTCAGCCATAATCGAACTCAATCGAGACCTTATGGTCATAAGCATTGCCTTAAAGTTTGAAGATGATTGCTTAAGAAATAAAGGTGATAGAGTGTAAACACTAAAAATTGTTGACGCCGCACGACGGGCGCTCACGGGATCAAAATAGCTCACCCTGAGCTTTGCTCAGGTGAGCTAAAAAAGGCATTAAATTGATGCATACAAATTACATAATGTGGGGTATCCATATATCCAAATAAGGTAATTTTTTTTCACCTACTTTGCATGAGAAATGCTAATAAACCTGCTTATATATAAACACTTAATGTACCGGTGTCAGCTCTGACCTAGCGAGGCAAGCTCATGCATTTAACATTCAGTATCAAAAGAATGTTTCGACACTAATTATTCATGGTAATTAGACAAGCTGATGTTGTGACCTGGATTACGTTAAAAATGTATATACATATATATAGATATATAAAGTGTAATTTAATTATTCTGACACTTTTCAAATACATCAAACAGACAAATGTTATTGTCATTAGCTCAGCTGGGGTATTGTTAACACAACTTAAAACTTTAAATACCACTTATAGCGTAAGCCTCTAATTAGCATAAAAACTAAAATCCTGCAAATATTTAACAAAACCATGCAGAAGTTGCCAACAAAAATAGCATTATTGGGACACCATGTGATTACAGCATTCAATTTAAAATATCAAGCTACCAATAAATTTGAGGTTATACAATAGAACCAAAAGCATGTCATACATACTATGATACATAAAAATTAAACTGTCCATCATAAATATGCAATCAGGGTTCCCATTGAGTGAAATATTTAATGTGCTCCTGACTAATTTGTGCAAACGGTCAAATAACATTATAAAAGCTGACCCAGATAAAATCTGCCATACTTTGACTGTCACAATTAATTAAAGCCAGTCAGAAGGTTACCTCTCATGAAAACTCCCAACTTTCCACATACATACATGTACACACACACAATATACACAAGCATAATCCTGACAAACAATTATACCATATAAAAAAATACACATAATAATAAGTTGCATTATCACTTGCATATATAAAAACCTCGGACTTGGAACCAGACCTAGAAGGTATACCATTATAGCAGCACATAAAGGACATACAGAAACAACCTGTTGCTGCTTAGTAACACTCGGGGAAACAACACCTGAACACCCTCGACAAAACAAAGATACAGCAACCATCAAGTACCTGACATTAATTTCATTTATAAACAAAGGAAAAGCCTGTTTAACACAATAATTACTTCACTTTATAATGGCACAAGGTCCCCCTAGGCAAATGTGTGAATATCCATAAATCTTATATTTGATTATAATAAGCATACAGAAACCATGCTTTTAGATACATTATAACACTAGGGGCTAGAAATTTTACAAAATACTTCATGAACACTTAATCTCAGTATATAATCTTAGAACATAACAAAACAAAATGATTATTTAAGTGTCTGAAGTTTTACACTGTTGTAACAACAATAAATTAAAACCAATCCAGCTTACTTCACCAGTGGGTTTAAGATTGTTTGCTTGCTTGGTTTAACGTCCCACTGACAGTATTTCAATCATTTTGGGACAAATAAAGCACTGTATCACTGCAACACCCACTTACATTATCCCAATTATATAACTGAGGCAAAATATCCTGGTAATTTTCAAATGTGTTGAGTGCCAATCCAACAAGGGAGATATTTACTAGTATCTGATGATCTTAATGACTACAGTACCTTAACCCTTTCCCTCATGGTATAGACTCATTTTGACACACTCAATAGGTACCACGTAAAGCCTGATCTGCAGAAAACCACAGTTAAACCTTACCAAATTTAATTACAAAATCCTCATTTCCAAACCACTGAGGAGCAGCGAACAGCACAAAACCTGATCAGCCTGCGAGTTACTCGCAGGCTGATCTAGTTTCATGCTGTTCGCATAGGTCTTTTCATGGTGTCCTCTATGAGGGAAAGGGTTAATTAATTCCGTCCATGGGTATCTAACCAATGTGTCCTTCTGATTATGAGGTTGATGTTCTAACCAGTAAGTCACTGTGAGGAAACAGTTGGGATTAAGTAAATGAGACAATTTTTAATGGGGGTTCGACTGCTGTTTTTCCTCATTCTGTAGCCCACAGCAGGTGACACAAAAATGATGTAAAAAGAAAGTAACCAAAAAATCATAGCACAGGCACTCCAACAGATCAATGAAGTCCCCTCCAACTTATTTTAGGCATCTGCATTACTTGAACATTTACAGCATTTCTTAAACAATAAAACCGACTTGTTATCATATTTATTTGGCAGACCCAGGCTGTTGGTCGAACTCCATCTTAACCCTTTCCCTCATAGAGGACACCATGAAATGACCTATGCGAACAGCATAAAACCAGATCAGCCTGCGAGTAACTCGCAGGCTGATCAGGTTTTATGCTGTTCGCTACTCCTCAGTGGTCTGGAAATGAGGATTTTGTAATTAAATTTGGTAAGGTTTAACTGTGGTTTTCTGCAGATCAGGCTCTATGTGGTACCTATTGAGTGCGTCAAAATGAGTCTATATGAGGGAAAGGGTTAAATCACCTTCCCAAGAGATGCAAAGTACAGGTCCGAATCAGGAATGATCAAAATGATTAGTATTATCTATGTGAAGTGAATTCAGGTTTATCTATTTCAAACTTAATGATTTTGCAGTCTTTTTCGTTGTTTTAACTCCTGATGCATGCTTGATTAAAACCATGCACTGCCAGACATTCAAACCACCTGCTCTGGAGCTATTTTTAGCCCATGACACCGTTTAACTACAACATAATATTCCAAATTCTCATGTCTGGACCTCTGAAAATGGAATCTGTCAGAACAAAATATTTCTGGATTGCGATTATTTTTCTAATCCCATCTTTAATTTTTCATTTAGAGGGAATGGGCAATCGAAGAGAGACCAAAACCAATTACACAAGTCAGAAAAAATCTTCAACAGGCACTTTGATAAACAGACATCTTAATTAAAGGGGAAAGTCTTTGAAGGCAACTAAAGAACATTCAAGAACTATATATCATGTAAAGTTTTATAATTTGACTAAACCTTGATGTATTTGCTGCCATTTATTACAATCTCACACCTGAGCTCCTGTTATGATAAACAGATAGTCAACTGTCACAGAGGGCTCCAAGTACACATGACTACAGTACCAGGTAACTAATTAGTTCCACAGGGCTAATTAAGGTGGAACAAATGGTGCTCTTGGTACCGTTTGCAACATTGAACTCTAAAGGTTTACCAACTGACATATATGAATGTTAATCACACGCTGTCAAGACAGAATGACTTGTTCGTAATGCATGCATGTCCCATAATCAGTTTTGTGCATATTTATGACATAGGCCAAACCTCTTAAAAATCAAGATCAGTCAAACCTGTATCAATCAGAAGTAATCTTTAAATATCTGCCAACCTGTTAACATAGGCTGATAACTGAATTCCAAGCCCTTAATTTATTGATAATTTAACCTCTGAAGAACAACCAACCTGTGAATAAAGGACAGTGACTGGATTCCCAGCCCTTAACCCCTTCCCTCATATAGACTCATTTTGGCGCACTCAGTAGGTACCACATATAAAGCCTATCTGCAGAAAACCACAGTTAAACCTTACCAAATTTAATTATAAAGTCCTCATTTCCAGACCACTGAGGAGCAGCGAACAGCATAAAACCTGATCAGCATGCGAGTTACTCGCAGGCTGATCTGGTTTTATGTTGTTCGCATAGGTCTTTTCATGGTTTCCCAGCCCTTAATTTAGAGAAATTTCAACTTCTGACAACCAGTGTTCAACAAGATTCAAGTGTTCCTTGGAAGACAATGTTTAGTCACCTCAGCTGAAAGATGCATGGAAGAAAAGGTGTGACAGACAGACAGGCAGATAAACAGACAGACTCACAACAGAAAAGTGATCCTTATGTGCTTACAGCAGGTGACTTGAAAAAGGGTCAAATCCCAGTCCTGAATTAAGATATTTTACCTCTGAATAACAACCATTACAGGTAAGTTATCTATTTCTCTTGAGTTGGGCCTTTATTCACAGATTGATGAGTTAGCCAAATAAGTTGGACTTGCTAACTTGCAGATTGATCTGAATTTACACTTAGGCTGCTGAGGCCATGTTCACACTTGTTTTCCAAGGTCAATTAAATCATAATTATGTGATAAAAGCATTTTGTTTGCTGTCTGGATCTCTTTATCAAACATTCAAATATTTGTCCAAAGTCTTAAATCTGAACTGTTTCAAAATATGAAGCACTAAACATATATGAGTACTTGGATACCTGTTATCATAAGCACACATATATAAACCCCTTCAATGCTGTGGGCACTTGTGACTGCCTTTGCAACCAGTGCAGACCAAGATCACCCTTCAAATCCATGCAGTTTGATTATGGTCTGCATGCACTGTTCACAATTCAATCAATAAATTTTCAACAAGAACCCCCATAAACAACTCATGGTACAGTCCAAAGTGAGGAAAGGACAAGTCTTATTAAAAAATTTAGCATGGTAAAGGTTATACATTCCAAATGAAGGTATCCATGTTAAACATCGCAGTTTCTTGTTTATTTTAACAATCAACTGAGGAAATCATGACAAGTTTCTTTATTGCATATTTTGAACAAATGACTGTAATATATCTAAACAGATGTACATAAAATGTAAATAGGGTAATTAATGCATGATGAAAACAGGTTACACATTTAGTGAGATTGAGGCTCTGCAATACAAACTGAACTTTGTGTGTTCAATATATTTTCATAATTTATTTATTTGTAGTTCACACTTGAAATCACATATTCACACAAGTTATAGTAAATGTCAGTTTTCTGAGAGTTTTTGGATATTTATTTGCTCTAATAAGGGTCTCTACAGGTAAACTATTAATGTGCTCTGACAAGATATTCCATCAATTGCATTTGGACTTGTGATACTTTTCCAAATATTTCCCGTGATATTCACTTCAATTAACTATTTGCTTGTTTACACACACGAAAGTGTAACGCCATTCATCTTGGATGTTGTTTGTGAAATGGCCATCCATGTCTGTGAAAATCACTCAATGTACCATTTTACACAGGCAACTTTTTAGGACACATGCAAAAGAGACATGGAATGCATTCAACAGTTCAAGTTGTTCTTTTTCATGAACACAGGTAACAGGACTGGTGTGGACAAAGGTTCTCATGTACTTGAATATTTCATAAAATAGTAATGGTGGAATGTGTATCTACCTAGTTTAAAAATTTAAGTATTACTTAGCGCTAAGTATTGTTGGTGGAATTTGAGCCTGGAATGATTTGCACTATTTGTTAGAGAAAGAATTAGAATATTTACATTTATCAAGGTACAAACATAATGAATTAGGTATCCATTGTAGTATTCACAACACTTAACCTGATTACAAACTCATTTTGACCATTTAACAGAGCAGAGCAAGATCTGAGACTGGTCCTAGAAGGAGCTGTCTGGTCAGTGTCTTTTCTGTTTGCTCATAAAATATTCTACGCTGTCTGCATTGCAAGGAAAAAATCCATTGTTTCCTAAACCATTTAAAGTTAATTTGAATATTCATCAAGTCCTGAATTAGTACATGAATATTCATAACTTTTAAGTATAATTTTAGAATGAGTTTTTAATAGTGCTAAGGTAGATGGAACTGGGGCTTTACAGGTTGATCTAGATTAAATCTAGTTGAATCTGAGGCAGCTTCTTGACAGTTTCAATTTGACAAATCTTAAATCAACTAAAATACTGTCATTCGGGAATTCTGGAATTGCCCAAAGTAATTAATATCACAACAAGAAAAAATTCTACCAAAATCAATTCAAACATGTTAGAACTTTTATAGGCCTCTGTGATTTACCTGTTTTAAATACTGCATAATTAATGTTTAGGCAATGAACATGATGAAATACACATGAACATTATATTAAATTTTAACAATAACTCAGTAGGAACAACAAATGAATATTAAGTGTGTATTGATTTTGATAACAGTTAAATGAGAACCTTTGGAATTATTAAATATCTTTAAATAGAATCAAATCTTTTGTACAAAAAAAAAAGTGTGGGAGTACTGAGGCTATAATAAAAGAATTATATAATTTCCGTCCATCATGTTCAGTATCTTGACATGTTGTTGAGATATGTTGTTGAGATATATTGTTGAGATATGTTGTTGAGATATGTTGTTGAGATATGTTGTTGAGATATGTTGTTGAGATATATTGTTGAGATATGTTGTTGAGATATGTTGTTGAGATATGTTGTTGAGATATATTGTTGAGATATGTTGTTGAGATATGTTGTTGCAGTATGGGTATTCACCACCTGTATCCAGGTTAAAGTTCTTCTTACAATTTTGACTGTGAAACCTAAAGTCGCTCCCCCCCTATCAAGTTCCAATTAATAATGAATCAAAATGTTCAAACTGACATTCTTTCACTCTAAGTTAAAGAGGTCTCAGTAACTGTTAGAAAACTATTATGCCGTCATATCAAATTCCACCCTAATGACTTTTTAGAAATAGGGCTGTCATGCCCAATGAAGCATAGATACATAAAACAAAGAGTAAATTGCCCTCAAAATGTACATACTACTTTACCAAATTTTGTACTTATGCTAAACTCTGCTTCAAATGTTGTTCAAGATCATATGTTGCTAGTTTAACAAGAATCACTCGCCCAATTATTTGGAGTATTCTCTGTAGAGTTGTACATAAAAAATTATATACGTCAACTGCACAATATATTTTGATTTCTTCAATTTTTAAATATGATAATGAAAAAATACTGAACATTAGTAAAAACATCTATAATAAGCACCTTAAAAAAATAAATTTGAAATGGATAATAGTAGAATGAGAAAACAAATGAAAACATGAAATATAATCAAAAAGGTTTTTTTTCCTTGGTTAAAAAGGAATTACTCGTTAGGATAAGAGAAAAAGTTGATTGGATGGTATTTTTTGGTAAATTTTTTGTGCTTTTTTTTTTATGTACACTGATTTTCTGTCATTCAATTGGTGTTTTCAATTATTCTAAGCTTTTTTGTTCTGGAATGAACCAATTGGCACAGAAGAAAAAGAATCTTGAGGTGTCTCAGAAACAAGAAAAGCAGAACTTGGAACAAACGAAAACATGACTACTTGAAAATTAAAGTTTAAAGGAAAAAGTCTTAAATAAAGTGCACCCAGATGGGGGCAACAACCAACACCTCCAATCTCCTTGAAATCAGATTCAATATGCTAACTGGATCTGACCACATCGCATAAAGGGTCATCTCAGATTGACCTTTGTATAAGCCAATCAAATCTGTGGCTACAGAATCGTTTGGTATAACCAGAGGAAATAACCACATTCATCTCACAGTAGGGTAGAAAGATGTGTAAGCGTCCAGGTAGCTCATTCGGTAGAGCATTCGCTCTGTAAGCAAAAGGCCTCAAGGTCAAGCTGCACATTTTTCTCACCCTGTGACAAATGTTTTACCGAAGTCAGTTAGAAATGTGTTATTTAACTGGTTTAAAATCGACCACTTGTTTATGCATATAAATTACTTTAAAGGTCAATCTGATGTGAACCCTAATGCAATGTTGTCAGATCCTAACTGCGGATAGTAGAGGAGCGCAAATTAGAATATGATTTTTATGAGATTGCCACACCTCCAAACTGCTACACGAGATAACCTTTACCACTTCAGCTGACAGATGAAGGGTCCAGCCCCTGAGTGCAGCCCCCCCCCCCCCAACCAGGGCCCAAAAACTAACAGCAGAAGATTTTAGTTGTCCACAGTGCCACGGACAGTGACAGGGCTTGATACTGGCTACCAACTGCAGGACTGGGTTAACACACCTTGGTTATACCAGAAGCAAGCTCGGAATGTCCCTGGTGGAATCAAACTGATCAGTTAAACCTTCATCAATAATGCAGTAGCCACCTCTGGATTCCACTTCCTGCAGCTTCAATCTTATTCTGGACTTCTCCAATGTCACCAAACATATTTAGTCCTATATAATATGCTGTCGCTTTGTGATATTTTCTTTCTGTGGCAAAGCGTGGCCTTGCCCCAACTAAAAAAAAAAATATCACAAAGCAACAGAACATTCAAAGGACTACAATAATCTTGAGTGTGGGTCATAGTGAGTGAGTATTTGACAGAGGGGAATCATGGTCGTTTGATCTAGGTCTATTTCTGATTGATTGATTGATTGATTGATTGATTGATTGATTGATTGACTGACTGATTGATTCTTTGAAAGGGTGAATGAGATTTTGGCTGGATGGGTTTAAAGATGTCTCAGACTTATGGTAAACGTTTACTGGGCATGAATTAATCACAATTTTCATATACATGTATATGAAAGAATGCCTACAAAATTTCATTTGGTATAAGTCAATGAATAAGATATTTATCCTTAATATATATATATAAAAACAAGAGCAATTGTTATCCCAAAATATGCCCATCCAGCAATTTTATCAAAATCTTTGCAATTGTTCATCAATTCAAGCTTTATTCGGGGTGTCTAAGTTTTTTAAATTTCCAAAATTTACACATTATGACTGATGCTGTAATTTTCGCAATTTTTCATCAATTCAAGGGCCATAACTCTAGAATGTCTGGGAGATTGTGGCTGATAACAGAACTTCGCTGAGACATTGTGCCAGACACATTGTGACCCAAGTTTGGTAAAAATCGGTTCATGTCTCATAGAGTTAAAAGCTGGCAATCTGAGTATCTATTATACGTCCCAGTGCTGTCAAAAGGTGCATTATAAAAGGCCTAACTGATTCTAGAGCTATATCAGCACAGAGCAAAGATTACTCAATTACACTTTTGTTACTCAATTCACCTGTTATTTCAAGAGGTGTTCAATAATGTTTGATGAATATTGATATTCATTAAAAAAATCCTGATTTAAAAGTCCCTAAATAGTTCATGAATATTTTACAACTACAAAAGAAAAGATTGAAACTTTTACAATGTGCACCATACCCCACTTCATGAATAAAAGGTGCGCCGTGGTCCAGTGGTAACGTCTCCGATTACGTATTTGAAGGTTGTGGGTTCAAACTCCAGTGGAGGCAAGAACTTTTCACAACCTTCCCAAGCGCAAAGTACTGGTCCAACCCAGGAACAGTTCAAGAGGGATTAGTATAAGTTGTATAAGAACTTGTTTCGCAACCAACATAAAATAAGTATAAGTTTAAACTAAACTCATGAATAAAACTTGAAAGAAGTAAATTTTAAAGCTATAATGGGATAATCATGAATAGTTTATGATGGTGGTGAAAAAATCATGATATCATGAAATCCTTTAACCTGGGATGTCTGATCTGGGTCAGCTCTGTTTGCAAGGCTTCAAAACATTTGAGGTAAAGGTCAAACAAATCTTTATATACTCACTGAAATCAAATCTAAAACTTCATCATCTATAAAAGCAAGACTGGATGCAATGCATCAATACCTTATTATATATACGGTTTGTAAATAAGTTTTTGGAAATGTCCTCTCATTTTATTTTCATTACATGCATAAAACAAGGTATTATGTAGTTAATTAACACACAGATTAAATTGTATACATTTATATATATACAATGACTTAGTTTATACATTTAAGGTCTCTGACAAAGTTTAACCCTTTCCCTCATAGAGGAAACCATGAAAAGACCTATGCGAACAACATAAAACCAGATCAGCCTGTGAGTAACAGATCAGGTTTTATGTTATTTGCTGCTCCTCAGTGGTCTGGAAATGAGGATTTTGTAATTAAATTTGGTAAGATTTGACTGTGGTTTTCTGCAGATCAGTCTTTATGTGGTACCTACTGAGTGCGTCAAAATGAGTCTATATGAGGGAAAGGGTTAAGCTTATGGGGTATGTACGTGTATTCCCCTAAGGCAAAATGGTGACACAAAACTGCAGATCTGAAAGTTGTGGATTCCAACTCTCTTTGAGGTAAGAATCTTTCAGGCACTAAGTACTTACAACCCAGAGGGATTAATGCAATTGTTACACATCTTAGGTTCCCAACCGAATCATAATAAAAATTAATAAAATCAGTTTTGCATGTGGTTTACTGTATGAATAATTACCTCTAAAGTATTGAAAAAATCTACAGTGAATGCGACATTCACTTGAAGAGAAATCTAGTATGGAAGGGACAGTTTGAGGTCAGGCATTGTCCTGACTCTGGCCTCTGTCTGCAGATTGGCTGTTAAGCAGAGGTAACAGCTATCATATAGGTTTGTCTGCATATTCTACCCTTTTCCTGTTGACAATAATGATCAACCTTTGGACATCTCTCTTTCTCTCTCTGAGGCTCTCTCTCTTTCTCACCTTAACTTTTTATTTCACTACCCCTATTTCTCAATCCTTCTTCATGTACAATTCTGTCTTTCTCTCCAACACACACAAAACAGAAGTAAGATACCAGTCAAGGAGAGCTGCATCCCGACCATGATTCACACCAATATGCAATACATTGTGTACATGTGCAGATGCTGCCCGCGACTGTTTCTCTTCAGGGCAGAAATACTGGAACATTATAAAGAGCAGAGATAGCTTGACAGACGCTAAAATTCTCCTAGCATACACACATATTTATATATACAAACATACAAACATCCTCTGTTGTGCATTTACATATTACTCAACAATAAAACTTGCAAATAACAAATTTTATACGTCCAAAGTTACACATAATTATACATTTAACTGTGAAGAGTTACCAAGAATATGACATATGGAAGCCCGTGAATGTAACTCTGGCTGATCATGCTTAATAAAGTTGCTAGATAATTTTATTGATAATTTTAGAATGAGAATTTCAAACTAAATAAGACTCAGATATGTTGATGAAATATGGACAAATTTATAAATTTAGTTTCCCTGTACAATATATATTTTGGAGATATATGCATGTATATATTAAGTCTTACCCATTCACTGAAAAACGACATCTACTTGAGGTTATCTGAAAATGGGGCACTGGGATTAAATGGGACCCTACTGATGACCTGGGTTTAAACATTTTAACACACAATTAGGGCTACTTACAACATAATAAATTTCTCATACACACACAGTGTATGAGACTAGCAGAAAAAAAATAGCCTTAACGTACCACGCAGGCTATAATCAGGTTTTATAAATGTGCTACCTACTTGTTGACCTTTGAGAGTAAGGAGATTGGCACTGTTGAACCAGATCAGCCTGAAAATTGCTTTCAGTCTGATCCGGCTTTTCTATGGTATCAAAATGTCAAATAGCGTAACACAGAGTTAAGTAGCTTGAATACACAAGACCCTGCAGCTGGGTGCTCAATACACAACGAGCAATTGTTAGCCGTCCTACATAATCACATCAATATTGTGCATGGGGCATTTGATGGTTTCTTATTTCAGTTTATTCTAATTCAGCTTTACATCAATTTGGAAGCATGTTCTTATAGATTATGTTTACAGCAGCTATCCCACTAACATTTCCGAAGTATAACAAGAATTCCCTGTTTGAGATTCTTTAAACCACAGCACCCTGTTTTTCAGAATGACTGAATTGTTGTATTCCATCACGGGTAAAAGTGTGTGTTTGCTTAAAATACATTTACATCCCCATTTCACCCTAAATGACAGGAATATTCACATCCACCCAAATTAGCCATGTACCCCCAAATAAGCATGTACCCGCAAAATTGTAAGGACTCTGCAACAGTGCTCCTGGAGTCAGGATTTAAAAAGGGCAGGGTGCAAGTGGCCCAAAGGGGCACCCGAATTGCAAAATGATGAGTAGAGGAAGGGTATGGAAGGGAGGACCCCATCCTGGAAGCAAGGTTTGGGGGATCTCTTCCTGGAATTAAAATTTTAAATAAGGCCTATGGGGGATTTTCTGGTTGGAAGGGGTATAAAGCAAGTGTAACCCCCAGCTTCAAAACTCAGTGGGAGCCCTGGTATAGGGGAGGTAAGACCCTACATATTTATCGGCAATGATGACAACAAACATGATAAAGTAGACGCTAGGCTGATCCCTGTCTCCACTGGGGACTAATCCTCACATTCACCTGTCAATCATCCATGATCACCCTTGTCAGTATTTAAGCTCAAGTAAAGTACCAACTGATCTGTACACTCGTTTCAGGTCAGGATTCGTCAATACCCTGAGTGCACATCCTTCATTCTTTATTATCTACTGCAGTGCTACCTTTGCCAGGTTGTCAATTTTCCCCATAAAACCTTTACCAGTCACATAATGTCATTTTTCACTATGGAAGACCTTTGAAAAAGCCAGATCATGCTAAACGGGCATTTTAATCTGGGCGACTTTCTTATCTCAACGATATTGCTACGCCATTAAGAAAACACTGCAGATTCCATTACAATATGCTCCATTATAACGCTAAGTCCGGTATAGATTATTTTATGATTTTCTTTCAATAGCTTTCACATCATTCAAGATAAAGTTAAAAACAGGGTTTATAGTTCTCATAGTTTAAATAAAGTTCACAGCAAAGTAAAGTTCTCATATCAATTATATAGCTTAATATAACAGGGTATTATAAGTTTATTACAGGGCTGTAAAAATCCACTCGTCCGCTCGTATTTATGAGTGAATTTCAGGGTCGGACAAGCATCTTTTCGCGGCCAAAAAAAAAATGTTTCAGTAAAAAAATGAATTTCATATTGTTACGATGGTTAATCAAGATCATAAAACGCTTACTTGATCAGGGGAGCTAATTTTGACAAAATATCACCATAGCGACGCTCATTTTTTAGAAAGATCCGTAAGGTATAGTGCAGACTGGTTCACAATATTTTACGGTGTTACGTTGTTTTTTCAAAACGCTTTTTGTTTGTTTGCGGCACAGTCCGGGATTGCGGCACAGTCAGGGACAGCATATATGTTCAAAATGTCAGAACAATTGTCAATGAAGACGCTTCTCGGCGGTAAAGACAACAAAAATACAAAAATCTAGAGTTAAATCATAGTAAGCACCAAAGTGCTTACGATAAACTGAAACGCACAAGAAAAGCCACAGATCATTGGTTTTCTAGTTTTCTGTGGTTGACAAAAAAAATAATTGTTTTGCGGTGTTTCCGCAAAATATCTAAAGCTTTACAACTTTACGGGAAGCAAAAATTAAAATCATATTAGGACGAGCTAACTTTGTTTAAGGACAAGTAAGATTTTTCACCTACTAATCCTACAGGACAAGTGACCTAAAAGAAAATTTTACACCCCTGTTATTAGTACATAATTCAATAGGGGTGTAACACTTCATATAGTTCAATACAACAGGGTAAAGCAGTTTAAATAGTTCAATACAACAGGGTAAAGCAGTTTAAATAGTTCAATACAACAGGGTAAAGCAGTTTAAATAGTTCAATACAACAGGGTAAGCAGTTTAAATAGTTCAATACAACAGGGTATAGCAGTTCATATAGTTCAATACAGCAGGGTATAGCAGTTTATATAGTTCATTACAACAGGGTATAGCAGTTTATATAGTTCAATACAACAGGGTATACGTTTTTATATAGTTCAATACAACAGGTATAGCAGTTCATATAGTTCAATACAGCAGGGTATAGCAGTTCATATAGTTCAATACAACAGGGTAAAGCAGTTCATATAGTTCAATACAACAGGGTATAGCAGTTTATATAGTTCAATACAACAGGGTATAGCAGTTCATATAGTTCAATACAGCAGGGTATAGCAGTTCATATAGTTCAATACGGCAGGGCATTCATATGATTCAATGCAACAGGGTTAAGAGTTCATATTGTTCAATACAAGCAGGGTATAGCAGTTCATATAGTTCAATACGGCAGGGTATAGCAATTCATATAGATCAATGCAACAGGTGTAGAAGTTCATATTGTTCAATACAACAGGGTATAGCAGTTCATATAGTCAATCACAGGGTAATTCATATGTTCAATCAACAGGTATTATAACAGGGTATTGGTCACATACATGTAGTTAAATGTAACAGGGTATATAGGCCACATAGTTCCAATATATTTCAAGTTCATAACAAGGTATCACTTAGTTCAACATAATACATGTAGTACAGTATCTTAACTTCACAAGTCTATGACATTAAATACATGTAGTGAAGCTGCGCTGTATAACAATAAAACTAAATCAAGAAGTAAAATGCAAGTAAGGATCTGATAAAATTAAACATGTACTTGGGTCACTGCAGTGGTATATCATAAACAACACAGGAAAAAAGAGCCATTTTTCTGTAGGCTAAATGTTGCCTGTGTTAGAATGAATGAGGCTCATTTGTAGTGTGTTGTGTCCTGTCAACATTCATCTGATTGTACCAGTCACAGCACCTGTGTCAAACGTAACTATAGTTACATGTTTCAAATGCTTTTTTACCTCAGAGGCTATCAGTCAAAGTGACGTGCCCACTTAACTAGTATAATAAATAGACTGAAAATCAGGCCTACGCAAAACTTTGCTTTCATATATTTCCCTTATTAAAAATACCCCTAATCCAAAATTTATGGGGTGAGCATGAAACTTAGTGCTTAAATAAATATATATGCACTAATAGCCTTGTTTGGTTCTCACCCTTCAAAAAGTGCTTTTGCAAGTCAAGACTAAAAGAAGACCAAAAAATCAATTTTAAGGGGACAAACATAATTTCAGGTATAAATTTGCCAATTAATACTACTAACATCTTTTTAAATCAAATTTTACAGCTGCTTTATATCTCAAAAGGGGCTTAATTCCAAAATATTAGAGCAATGCAAGTTGATAGCAAATCTGACCTGGACAAATACAAAAACAAACATTGTAACATGCTCAAGTACTTAACTATTGATTCGATGAAATTTACTTAGGTTACTGTATTAACAAGCAATAATTTATTGGTATTTCAAATTTAGGAAAAGTCATAAAATCTAAGATCCAATGTTGATTGAGCTATCCAAGGAGTTATCAGAACAGAACAGAAATTTTATAGCTGTCTACATAAAATACATAAAAGAGGAAAAGAGCATATTTGGGAAACTGAGTATTTATCCTTAAGGTATTCCATCCATCATTAATTTATTATCATGGTCCTTCAAAGACTTAAAAATACTTCATTGCAGATGCAAGCATCCATTTTGAGTAATGGGTATAATTATGAGGGTTTTTTTTTGTTGCTCTAAGTCTATAAAGACTTGCATTTACTATAAAATTCCCACAAACTCTTGATGGACCCTGATCACCTTTTAATGATGGATGAATTACCTTAAACTTTCAATACCAAATTGAGTTGGAGTAATTCAGCAAATAATAATTACCCTGTAATTTATTCAATTAATCACAAGCATACAGTGTCTTTAATAGTTAATAGTGAGCAGCTGTTATATATATTACGTTTTCAGAAATCAGTCAATCAATCAATCATTCAATCAATCAATCGATCATATGAATTCATTCCATATCAAATATAAGCAGCAGTATTACAGGACATTTAAAAGCAATGTTATGTAAAGTATACAGATTTAATTGAGTCTCCCAGATTTCGATTTAGTTTTGATACCAAAAACCTTGAAAATAACTGTGTTTTATATTCGTAAAACCTGTTCTGAGAATGCACAAATCTTCCAATTTACCAGTATCTGGCTCTCCTGTGATATACCAAAGTGTTAAATGGCTTAGTCAGGCATGGGATGATGGGTTGGAAGTGGAGCAAAATGGGGTTCCAAGCTTTAAGTGCAGAAAGTAATGGACCCTTTGCATCAACCAGTTACCTGTACTAGGACATATAAAGGTTGTGGGTTTGACATCATGTCCTGTCAAGATAACTAGTTTTTGAATAATTTATTACACAAAATATTGTTCTGCCATAAACTCTCTCTCTCTGGTTACTTACTTTTTATGTACATATATATTTCAAAGGTAGATAACTAAATAAAAAGTGAAGAAAACTTTACATCAATTATCTATGAAAGCAACACACTATTTTTACTTCATAATACTGACAATGTTTGAGTATATATCACAGTAAAGCAAGTTCCAAGCGCTCATGAAATTTGGATCTTTACTACTTGTCTTGCAAGAGAACCATCAAAAATGTAGGTAAAATATACTTATCATAAATATGTAATACATTTTCAAAGCTATATATGAAATACAAAATCATCCTTGAAGAGAATGCAAATCTTTTGATGCAAACCATCTTAGATACAACAGGTGCTATATGGACTAAACAACCATATAAAATCTATCATTTCACTACCATTATATATAAATTTCAAAGCAGTTAAATTAGTTATAATGTGGTTAAATCAAACATTTACTTGCATGCAGGTTAATCAGCTTCAGGCAGGTGTCCTATGCCTGCATGACCCAAATACCTGATTAATAATATTTTGTGTACTGACCTAGTTTTAAAAAAACATGCTGAGGAGATATTTAGAATTTGAATTTTAAGGGATTATAATGTTACCTGATGGTTTTTCTGGATTAATGCTGGAAGAGAAGTCCTTCGGGTTGACCTGTGTGCTGCAAACGCATGTGCAGTAGAGGAACTGGATCGGCGTCGCTTGATCACTGGAATTTTCCCATCATGTGTCATGAAATTATTAATTGGCGGCCGAAGCACGGTTTCCATGTATTTTGAGACAATATACCCCCCTAGGCCACACAAATATGCAATGTATGGCCTTATTCCATATGGAATTATTCCAGCAGAAGAACACATCAAGAAACGCGCAAAGCTTACCAAAGATATTACCATGGCACTATGGGAGGTTTCCAAAGAGGAAAAAATACTTGCTCCACTAATTGCAAGCAAAACAATAAATAATACCACTGGGCGAGTGAGGTTGGCTTCAGAATTGGTTGAATTAGGGTCCTGGCCCCATCTTCCAAATGTCAACTGAGCCACTGTTTCTCCAACTAAGCAAGCAGAAAACAGAAGGTATACACTGGTTGTGTTCCAGGTTTTTCTTAAATATAATGACAGCCAGTAAAATGCACTAACAACCGTGAAAATTGGGACAAACACTGAACATAGTCGCTGAAAAATAACTCCCATATCACAAATTTGGTAAACCACGAAACTTGTGAGAATGAAAGCAACTCCGTAGACAACTCCAACATGTTCAATGGAATTGGTATCGTTCAAACCTAACCAGTTAGACACTAAGCTACAGAAATTTCCTCGCTCTAAAGGTTTCACCATAATTTGAATATATCCATTATTGTCGACTTCTTCCTCCTCTCGACTTGGCTCATTTTTGGAGCCTCTTCTCGAAAGAGAAGTTCTTTGGAGAGCCATTGTGTGTCTCTCTCTCACTCACATAGTCACTTCTACAACACTTCGAGCTGACAGCGACTATATCGGTGAATACACACAACTTGGAATCTTGGGAAATGATCAATTGTAAATCGTACAGCGCCATCTATTGGGAATCACCCGTGTAACACGGAAGTAAACAAATACACGTGGTGTATAGTAAGTAGTACGCGATCAGCATGTTTGTCTATTCAATTAGAAAGGCAGCGCATTCGTGTTAGTTGTGTGTGTCTCTCTCTTTTCTTTTGCTATCAGACCTACATGTAAATAAACACATGTATATTTTACTAGAGGACAATTAGATAAAGTACCAGACAAAAGAAGGTGCTCATATCCAAAGACTGTACGTGCTGCTTGCATATATACTGAATGACTTTCTGCGCACGAGAAATACAAGAACCTAATCTCTACTGAGATCCGCTCCGGTTACAATAACCCCCCCCCCCACACACACACACACAAACAAACACCACACTCACACTCACAAAAAATGGTTTAAGCGAAATTTCCATTTCCACGTGCATGATATTTTAAAGCGTTTTATAGGCTTTTCGCAATGCACGAGGAAATGGTGATTCTTACAGTCCGGAATATAAATTTACTCTGGAGTTCTTTCCATGAAAGTTAATCAAACACATTTTTTTACAGTTAGAAATGAACGCAGAATGCATAGCATGTTTTTCAGTAACATTGCATGAACACCTTTTAAATACTATATATATGAAAGGGTTACTTCTTTCTTTCATTACAAATGCATCTGATTCGGATAACTTTTACAGTTAGATTTTATCATTGATAGCTACTAATAAAGTATCGGTTAATTGTGGCATGGCATGAATTTCACTATCATTGACCAGGGTCTCTGTATACTATTAAAGTGACCCTGCACTGACACAATCTTTCATTTGTTTGCTTACCGACAGTATTACAATCCTACCCGAAACACACAGACACACGTACTGAGAATTCTGGTAAAGACTGCACAGACTGATTAAATTAACAGACATTTTGCGCTGTTTGATAATTCAATAGTTGAGATGGATAATGTAATAATATTATGTAAACAGATACACTATTGTATGTTAGGATCCCTGTCATGAAATATTATTTACAGGTGACACTTGGCTACAAGGAATTTTCAGCGGAGGACCAAATGCATGTATATTGTATACGGTCAGCCTAATTTTGATTCGGCAAATAAGCCCAAACCGATTATATCATTGTAAGTTTGAACAGAGCTGAAAATTAAACAACAAAATCAAAACCATAAAAAAATGAAATAAAAAAAAAATGAATAAAATGAAGATAATGATATATATTTTATTTCATAATCAATAGGCCATAAGCCCAAGTGACAATAAACAACATACCTAGTAAATACAAATACATGACGCAACAAGATGACATAGTAATATATTTTCTGCTTACATAAAAACATATATTGATTCATATTATATGGATCCCATAAATAGTTTTATACATTTTAAACATACTACATCTTTCTTTGAAAAACACAATTAATCAATCAATCCGACATTTGAATTTGAATCTAAGCGGAGAAGGCGCATATTCGCTATCTAAAACAATTATATTTATATTTGTATGCAACAAAACAATTACAAGTGTATGTAAGTACTAATACACATCTACAACACCACATTTTACAATATACATAAAATACAAGCATATGCATATTGGTATATAACTAAATACATGTTATCATATATACTTATATATAATTCGTACATATACCGAATACATCAAAAAGATTATATACTATTACACACCAAAAAGTGTCATGATATTAAGTTAAATTAGTTCTAAGCTCGAACGCCTTAAATATATACACACTTAATTTATGGATAATAGTTTCATTTTCAGACTCAAATAATTTAGTTAATTTAAACATGCTAGGACGATTCCAGTAAAACTTAGGTATATATATTTTACGTAAGTTGTCATATAAGCTGCATTCTAACAAAAAGTGATATTCATCTTCAACAGAGTTACATGTATTACATGTTCTTTCATCAAAAGGTACGCTATTTGGTCGATGCCATCTTCCTGTTTCTACAGCTAGATTATGAGATGAGAGTAACAATCTTGTCATTGCAATTCTAAATTTAGGTACATTCACGTGTGTTAAATAATATTGAAATTCGTGTTTTATTATAATTTCCCTATAAAAAATTGCTCTTGAAGAATTTTGTAGTTTACTTGTCCATGTTTGAATGTTGATATCACTTACACGCTGTTTAAAAATATGAAGAAACATTTCAATATTTCCAACACCTTGAGCAAGCCACACATCTAAAAATCCTAATCTTGATAACATATCTCTAACAAGTGTAACCCAAGAAGTTTTGTTCGGATGAAGCTCTGCATCCCTCATTAAAACATTATAAACAATTGAACAATATTTTAATTCACTAGAACAGTTTATCTTTAACCAGTATTTGATTATTCTTATATATCTATAATAAATTAATTCAGACCTGCCTAATATACCATACACAAAATCATTTTGAGTACACCTCTTTACATTTAAAACACGCTTACAATAAATAGTATGGACTCTTTCTATGTTTCCAGCTGTGTGAAAGCCCCAAGTCTCACAAGCATAATTCAAAATTGGTAGTATCAATTTATCAAATAATTCTAGCCTATGCTTAACACTAACATCATTAAAATTAAATAAATATCTATTTAATTTAAAAACTGCTTTATGTGCTTTTTCTGACAATGCGACCTGTGTCTCACTCCATGAACCTGTTTGAGTAAATGAAACCCCTAAGTATGAAAAATATTTAACTATTTCTATAATGTCCCCATGAAAAGTGAAACGTAAAATCATATGTCAATCTAGTACACATGTGTGTACCCATAATTTGTGATATCGTTCTACTTCCGATTTGGCGATATTCCGCGTGACAACCAGTAGCAAAAATATCATGTCGCGCCGAGCGGCTCATTGATGGGACTAATGTCAATCAATCGGATTAACACTAATTTGATTCTACCTAGCCCCTAAATGCTGTGGGTTCGAATCCAGGTCTATGTACATCTGAATGTTCATGGGAGAAAGTCCGACAGATATGGCTGGCGGTAGGTCGGTGTCCCGCTTCTCTCTGTACCAAAAATAATTTTCGTAGGTTCCCCGTGGTCTTCCATCAGCAGTGACAGCTGACTCAAATACTGTCAGAGTGACGTTCAATCAATCAACAATATGTCACTGGGTATATTAGTAACATGGTGGATGTCAATTAGTGTACAACAATCAGCTTGCGAATGTCAATTTCTCTAACAACAGCTACGAGGAAGAAGAAAAAAAGAACAACAAAAAATGAGATGGTTTGCAAAACTTCCCGTATTCATCTTAAGTAGAAACGTCAATCAGTGTTCCAGTTAAGATTTTGGAAATGTATCAATAATCTATATGTTGAAAAATCGCTGTTTCAGTAAGTGACCATTTCGCACGGGTGCATATGGTGTCAAATGGCTAGGTTCACGAAAGACGAAAAATGCCCTTTCATGAAAACCCTTTAAACTTTATGAGATATTATTACATACAGCCTTAATGAAAATCAAAACAAAAATAATTTGGCGTTTAAACGAATATTACTGTTTCCATGGCAATCACAAAAACATTAACAAATTGTCAATTCTCGCTAGGTCACGTTTTCAAATATTTCTTTTGATGATAATATGTGAGCTTAAATTGTGAAATTACATTGCCAACAAAATAATGCCTCAATACTAATATAAGTCAAGAAATAAACGATTTTTTTTAAGTAAAATAGAAAACGACTATGTTAAATGTGTTGTTTTTCTGCTACACTGCTTGAATTAAACTCATGATTTAAAAGAATTTTTAAAATAGATCAAACTTAAAATAATTTCTCGCAGTACGGAATGATCTTATAATATGTTTGTATTTTCCTCTGTGATTTTCCATACTTTTTTAATTTTGAAATATTCGGTGATCTATTGTGTGCCTAAACAATATTTTCCGTGGACTTTTACAGGAGTTCATATGTTTGTGCGCACATTTATCACTTTTTTCATCTTTTACACTTATATCTTATGTAGGCTATCAGTAGCTGTCATATGTATCAGTAACCAAAAAAAAAAAAAAAAAAAAAAAAAAAAAAAATACCATGGTTACCAAATTCCATTTAAAAGAATCTATCATTTACATAATAATTAGGTGTATGTTGTTTTCAAAATCCAGTATAAAATGACCGTTAATAGAAATATGCACAAACGCATAGGGTTTAGAATAATTTTGTCAGATTTTCTTCGTAGAAACTTCTTTATATTTGGAACTTCTTAACTTATTCAAATGCCTACAAAATGATGTACATGTATTTAATTAAAAAACAGCGGGTTCTGTAGAGACGTGCTAATCGAATGAAAGGTCAAAATGAAAAATACGCAAACTGTGCTAAAGGATTTTACTTGTAAATTAAATTGCGATTTTGGACTGTTTTTATGATTTTTTATGTGATTTTGTCGCTAATATCGAGTATGAACCCCGGCTTGCCGTATTACAATGTACCTGTAAAATACGACGTCTTATGGAATCGACGTAACGTTCCACGACACGTGGAGAAATGTTGTTCAATTCCGCCCGTAGAGTATTTATTTAATCCTGAATATTATTGACAGCATGCCAGGGCCTTCCTCTACGCCCAAGCAGGTCTCAAATATACTCTGTTGGGTTCAGATCTAGAGAAACGGCAGACTAAGGCAAGACAGCAACACCGTTTGCATTCAGATATTCCCGAGTAACTCGTGCGCTTTGCGGACGTCAGTGTGGCGGGAGGGAGCATATTGGTGAATAAATGGAACAGCTACACAGTACTGGTCTCAAAACTTGATCTACGCACAATAACCAGTCTCCTATGATTCCACCCCGTACCATGACACTCACCCAGCCAAACCAGTTTCTCTCTATTACACAAGCGCCAGCAAATCTTTCCCCTCGTCGTGGTGGGTTAGATTAAATCTAGATTCACCAGAAAAGACTCCATTCCACCAACACCTTGTCGTGCCCAGGTTATTCGGGTATCGCGATGACATAGAGCACGTTTCCCCCGTAGGCTCGCATAGGTCTTATAGGTCGGACAATGTGTCGCAGACGCCTCAGAACGGTGTCTCTCCTTATACCGTACTGTCTCGCCGTAGCAGTAGCGGTTTGGAAACGACATCTAGTATGCGTCAGTTCTACTAAATGACGGTCTAGCCTGACGTCAATTACGCGAGGCCTGCCAGTTTGAGGACGATCACGAACTGTCCCAGTTTGCTGAAGCCTTGAACGGAGATTACTTACAATGTCTGTGGCAATTAAATGCCCTTGCGACCAACATCAACGGAACATCATAACAGCTTCAATATGTTGACGTTTAGAAAGTTGAGGCATTTCAAGTTTTGTGTTTTCCTTCGTCTTAGGACTTGGAAGAAAGTATTGAGACCCTTTTTTTTTCTTTTACCAATTCCCATTTATTCAGACAGCGCACAGGCAAATCGTGCAAAACGTTTCTTTTGAAGCGTTACGTAAAACGTAGGCAAACAGTGGTCGAATGTAACCATTATTTTGATAGGCAAACATCCGTGCATCACAGGGTTTACATGTTGAAAGATTTGGACCAATATAATTAGTGTTATGCGAAAATGTTTGTTTTGCGATACATAAGATGAACAGTTAAAACACAAATGCAAAGTTGCCTTTTGCTATGACAATAGGACATAAGATATTAATTTTTTATTGTAGCCAACAACAATAAAGAAAACAATGAGGTATTTGAGGAAGGGGGGGGGGGGCTTCCCGTAAGTATATATACTCATCAAAAGTAGAAATGTAAATCCCTTTCCCTCATATAGACTCATTTTGACGCACTCAATAGGTACCACATAAAGCCTGATCTGCAGAAAACCACAGTTAAACCTTACCAAATTTAATTATAAAGTCCTCATTTCCAGACCACTGAGGAGCAGCGAACAACATAAAACCTGATCATAAAACCTGAGTTACTCGCAGGCTGATCTGGTTTAATGTTGTTCGCATAGGTCTTTTCATGGTTTCCTCTATGAGTGAAAGGGTTAAACTTAAGATTTTGGGATTGCGCGAGTGCAATTGGTTTGTGCTAACTATGGAGACAATGTAAATATAATTCTATTAACGAAATAGGTTTACACACAAACTGGGGCTGTATGATTTTAATAAAAATCAATGTGTATTCAGACGGAACAATACATATCGCCTCAATATACATCCCCTGACCCCTGCTCGACCTCGGGATGTAGCGAAGCAATGCACAGGTGTGACGTAGCATATTGATAAATCGGTGCTTTCTGTAAACATGGTCAAGTGGGCGGTTCTAACAATCTCCTGTATTGAGAATCAATAGGACCTGATGCTGAGCAGTGCCGTGTACAGTACCGTTCAGTGCAGTACAGTACATATATATAAGAGAGAGAGAGAGAGATAGAGGGGGGGAAAGAGAGATCCACTTGATTTGGAATGGTTATGGAAAGCAAAATAATAGTGATATATTTCTTGTAATAATTTGGATGATACTGCGATACTTACCACGAAATTTGTAACATATTCCTTGGTTGATGAAGATATATTCATATTTCTCCATGCAAATGAGTAAATAAACTTAACCGACAATAGGAGTTTGACAGATATATTTTTCTGCATTTTGTCCTGACTTATTTTCGTAACGAAGATGTCTTATTGAAATTTCGACTTATATGAGTTTCTCTTAAAAGCTTGGTAATGGAAATCAAGTATTTGTAGTAAAATTAACAACATAAAAACAATTAATAAGTAAGTAAAGACAACAAATAAACTTTAAATGAACCTTAATCAAGGGAAGCAACTCAGTCTTATTTTTATCCTCCTGAATAGTTAGTGATTATCTTTCTTTGTAAAGATGGCTTGCATATATAAAAATGGTTTCTTTAAGCATAAGATACATACAGGGATAATCAAGCATGTCATGAAACATTCGAATATTTGGTAGTTGTTTAACATAAAATTATATTGATCTGTCTGCTACTCTGAAATTTTAGGATGGAATGTTAGTAAAAATGAATGTCTGACAAAAGAAAATATAATTAAAAATAAATAAATAAAAAGAAAAAAATAAAAATAAATAAATAAGAAAGATAATCATAGATGTATGAAAGTATTAACCACTTCAGTAAAACAGTTAGCAAGGTTTTTTAACAACAAAAAATCAACACTGGCTGTTTGTAGGCCAAATATATATACAAAAGATAATATTTTTGTTCTTCTTTTGTTTATTAAAACATGTATTGAATCCAATTAAAAAGAAAATCATTATATATCTTTATAGACTACTGCTAGTGTCCAGTAAGTCATCAATGCATACATGTATGCAGCCACACTACAGAATCACGCCATAGCCATGCTGCATTTTGACACAATATCACAGCCAATCACGTATCTTTGTACCAATCAGTTCCTGGAACTACCCGACTTTGCTATGTTGCAGTCGGAGATCGAACCCACGACCTCTCGCGCCAGAGACAGATGCCTTTGGCCACTTGGAACGGCGAAGGTCTTTTTTTACAACAAAACAAACTTGAATTTAAACGTTTATACTGAATCATGAATAACAATTTGTGCAGTTGTACACCAAAATCGATACTGGTTTTATCAGAATTCGACATCTAACCCAGGCACAGCGTTTTAAAATACAAACATTTAAAACAACAATGAGAAATCAATGTTTCATTCGTAGTTAGTCTACACAGTGTCAAATGACACGTATTATATTCCTTTTTGGCCTTCTTTTCTATTTTAGATATTTGAACTTCACCCTATTATGCACACTGTTCACTGATCAACACTCGCTGTTGAAAATTGCATGACTGTATCTGAATCACTATTTTATGCATGTTGCAAAATCGTGTAATCACTAATCGGTGGTTTGAAAATAAAGATCTGCTCGGTTCTGTTCGTATTAATGTAATGAATATATCATAGGATACTGGTCTAAACAGAATCCATTTTCTAATCACAAAAGCAAGCACAGGTGGATAGTTAATTAAAGTGAACTCGTGTTGCCTTAAATTATGTATAATACCTATCGTATCTGTTAAGTGAACTTCACGAAGGAAGAAATCTCAAATTTCTACTTAAGAAAATTAGATGAATGATGCATAAAGTACTGGTCCGACCATGGAAGTATCGGAATATTTAATTTCATTTCGCTATTGACATATAAAAATCTAAATTGTTTGTCGTAAGATTTGTTTATTGTTTAACCTGCTATAACCAATTTTAATGTCCGTATGCTTTTCAAGTATAATCACAATGTTTTTCCCCCGCATAGGTTCGTCTCTCTTTCACTGCGTTTTAATATACAGCATTAAAACAAGATGTTATATCAATATACATAACTCACACAGGATATATCAATGTTTCATTCGTGAATAATCTACATAATACATGTCATATTTCACGTATCTTATTCATTTTTGACATTTTTTTTCTATTTTAGAAACTATTTATTTAACCTGACTATGAATTATGTAACACTTTTCTATGCATGCTGAAAAATATTGTAATAATTATTTTGAAAATTAAATCTGCCCGGTTCTGTTCGTATTAACGTAATGAATATGTTGTAAATATATTCTTTTAACAGGTCTTATTATACATGTATACATATTTCTAAGTCATGTTGTGATATAAACGAACAGGAAATCGACCCATATGTCAAAATATGAAGAAATTGGTATTACCTATTCTATATCAAATATATTTGAATATGAAACCTCTTTTTAAAAAATTTTTACCTATTCAATATTCAGTATAAAATATGTTTGAATATATCACCTTTTACCTATTCAGAATCAAATGTGTTTGAATATGTCACCTCCTGTACATTGACATCAGTATCGTATCTTATCAATGTGATGTGCTATCGCAGGCCATCCATCATACTATATTGTTTTCTGATTTTGTCATTGTATGTATCATACGGCACTATTTTAAACTTACTTAACTTACTTATTAATTTAAATACTATGTAAACGTTGACATTAAACAGCAAGTGTATGTGCGCTCACTTGCGCGCGTGTGTGTGAAATTGTGTCCATAGTCGTGTGTATATAAAACAATAAGAAAATCTTTCTGATATATATGTTCTAGACCATCTCTATGCTGTTTCTATGCTTAGCCTATGAGATGATTTTCTTGTTTTCTAAAAGCTTTTTGATATTTTGCGATAGTAATATATTTAAATATTATTATAATTTTAATATTAAAATTACTGAAATTCAAAATTAAATATATCTTTATGAAAATATGCTCTCGTTGCTTTCTATATCTTGATTGAATACATTTGTTTCTCTTGGCCCTTTCCAGTTGCAAGGTCATGCGGTGGAAATCTAACCTTTGAGCTTTTTTTATTTTTAATGAGTACAAAAACACACACACAAAAAAAAACAACAAAACCAACAACAACAAACATTCGGAACACCTCGCCCATTTTTCGATATACTGGGTTAAGCCGGGGATTGTCGTGTTGATACGACTAGAGAAATACAATATACGCCAAATGGTGGTTACATCTTTTCATGAATCCGTAGCTATGCAATTTCCAGCGATCTTCCCCACTGTCCAAACCTAGGCTTAATGAATATGAATATTTAAAAGTTGGGAAGTGAAAACTCTCATTCACTAGTGTTCTGGAACTAACAAAGTACAAAAAAGCTTGAGAGTAAATGACTTTTTTTTTTATTTAAAAGTCCTAGCCTAAACGCTTTCTCGATTCAATAAAATAATAGAGGAAAAACAACAACAACAACAACAAAAAATAATAAAAAAATAAAATAAAAAATAAATAAATAAATTCTCGCACAAAATAACAGCAACAGCAATGTAGAATGATAATGAAACGCTACAGCTGTCTTATGTTCGGCATTGATGTTTAGAAGGGTCCATATAGCATTTTGAGGGATCGAGTTATCATCATGTGGGGTTGATTTGCCATTTTGGGTGGTGCAGTTGTCCATCTGTGATGTCCACTTGACTTAATGTGTGGTGCAATTGTTCTTCCTTGATGTCCACTTTACTTGCTGTGTGATGCAGTTTTCCGTCTGTGATGTTCAATTGACTTGCTGTGTGGTGCAGTTGTCCTTCTGTGATGTCCACTTACTGTGTGGTGCAGTTTTCCTTCTGTGATGTTCAAATGACTTTCTGTGTGATGCAGTTGTCATTCTGTTACATCCACCTGAATTGCTGTGTGGTGCAGTTTTCCTTCTGGGATGTTCAATTGACTTTCTGTGTGGTGCAGTTGTCCTTCTGTGATGTCCACTTGACTTGCTGTGTGATGCAGTTGTCATTCTGTTACATCCATCTGAAGCTGTGTGATGCAGTTGTCCTTCTGTTATGTCTACTTGACTTACTGTGTAGTGCAGTTGTCTTTCTCTTTTGTCCACTTGACTAGCTGTGTGGAGCAGTTTTCGCTCTGTAATGTTACCCGACTTGCTGTGTGGTGCAGTTGTCCTTCCATGATGTCCTCTTGACTTGTGTGTGGTGCCGTTGTCTTTCTGTTATGTCCACTTTACATTGTGATCGGTTGATTAGTATTACATCCTGTTTATTGATAAGCTGACATGAACAGGTAGTATGCTGTGATGTTGTTCTCTCTTATATGGTTCATTCGGCACATGTACTGTTCGGATGAAGTCCGAAATGTTGCGCATTGACGACACCGAGTTGGTCATTTCCTTATTTTCCATTTCTTTCACGTTTGATGTTAAGGGACAACCCAAATTTAAACTTTTAAGATGCCTTTGTGTTAAACAATATACAAACTTGTATTGCCAACTTTTGAAGTTGCAAAAACTCACATTCTAGTATTTTTTGTGTGCAAATTTTCAATAAAAATGCAGTTTTAGTTAAAAAAAGTTATGTTTTGCATTTTATTTTTACATTTTAAGATTTTGTTTTTACATCAGTGGATTTCATCTGAAAAGATAAAAAATAAACCGCGAGCATCGGCGAACGTTTATATTTTCTAAGCCGAGCAGGATAAACTTAAATTCATTCAACACTTACCTAGTATTCTATTTATCCTATTATTTCAAAGCAATTCACAGGAAGAAAGAAAAGAGAGAACGTAACATATCACTTGACCTTCAACATCGTGACGTCACACATGTAGTAAACAGGAAAGTAGTTACGGATGACATCAGAATATGTAAACAATCACGAATGAGTATAAAGCTAAGTTTATTCGATAGACAGTTTATACCACAATGTAAGTCTGGTGATAGGATAAACTGTATTCAACAACTTTTGATAAAATATGTTAAAAATATTACTTTGATAAAAACACCCTTTGAAACGCCTTTTCTTGTAACTAAAACTCTTTATTGAGAATTAAGTAAAATTGCATAATAAAATAATAATAATGTAAACCCATCGTTTCGCTTAGACAATTGAACATAACAGATATTTTTCTTTGATTTCCGTTCACTTGCAATACTTTTTACTAATTACAGTTCTGTCAAGTTGTAAAATGCAATGCATTCTATTAGGAGATATTTTCTTTATCTTTTCAGATGAAATCCACTGATGTAAGAAAATTCTTAAATTTAAATATAGTTATGTTTGCTTTTTTAACTAAAACTGCATTTTTATTGAGAATCTGCATGAAAACACTGGCGTAGCTTACTATAGGTACAGCAGGCACATGTCTACACATTTTTTTTTCAAAGATTAAAAATAAAAACAGCCCGGACAGGCGAAATAGTAGTCGAACAATTAGTAAGAATCTGTGCTATGGTATCAAAGTGTTCTCGAATTATTATAAACAATATAATGTTTATATGTAACATAAATGTTTTTCAATAACGAGTGAGTTGGAGAACGTGTTTTTGTTTGAACATCTCATCAGTTATCTAAATTCTAAATTATTGAAAATACTGAAAATTGGCGTTCCAGTTCAGTAAACTGGCAAAACCACAAACTATATTATCTCAAAATGAAATGACATTTACTGCAGACGTAATTCACACGCACGCAATATTCATACATGCGTAAATTATTTCCAATACTATGACAGTTATCTACGGAAGCACCGAGGGGACAACAAAAAACGAAAAACAAATCTTGCTAACTCGTGGCCACAAGTAAGTAACTAAGAAAAAAAACACACAAAAAACATCGCTATCTCGTGGCCACGAGATATAACTAAGAAAAAAAACAACAAAGAATATTGACCCGTGGCCACGAGATATAACTAAGTAACTAAGAAAAAAACAAAAACAGTTCTCGCTAACTCGTGGCCACGACGTAGTAACTAAGAAAAAAAAACAAAAAACAAAAAACAGTTTGGC
>CM037784.1:57358673-57408673 GCA_021229015.1 Solen grandis | reverse complement strand
ATGTTAATGATATTACTAATTGATAATGTGTTAGACATTAAATATTATCATGACACAAATGAAACGAAATAGCTATGACTACGATAAACGTCGTGTAAGAAAACAATTTAACAATAGCTCTTATAATGCCGAATAGCTGCGGGCATATTAATACCGTTACGGTGATAGAAGCGAATGCTGGTTCAAATATATACAAAAAAATCTCGTACTGTTCTGATTTAAGTAAATGCACAATAGTGTTTACTAGAGACAGGATGGAAGAATGTAATAAATGGGTAAAAGTTTCTTGAATTTAATACTATGAACGAAAAAATGTTACTGGTACTTTTAAAAGAATCAAAGCGCGCTGAGAGACGGCAGCCGGATTAACAGGAAAAAAGCTGTGATTCTTAATTATTGATACAATAGAGGCAAAAGCCACATGACGCAAAAACTCCACACTCTCTCCTGCAATTATAGTCGGTAGTACGACAATCGAATTCGCACTCTTTTTGTTACAAAACAATCCGAATTAGGGTCATAAACCTGACTGTGTGAACTTCAGAAGTATAGTTCATTCCCTAGGACCCGATTAATATACACTATCTACTGTTACTTAAGAGTAATACCTGACAAGGTACTTGATTGGTTTAGATACTTGAATGTTTGTTTCTATATCAAAGTTAAGAAATGCTCCGGGAGTAACCTAACTCGCTTTCATACAAAATTACGTGTGAACTACTTTACTTTACATTTCATTTTAATGTATAAATCAGAACACTTCAATCTTCAAAGGTACACGTTCAAAGATAATCTTTTCAATATTAGTTTAAAACATATCATAAGAGAAAAACAAAATAATTGTCAAGTTGAATGAGAACATAAATAAGTCACCTTAAAATGTTGTTAACATATTATTGTCGCTGAAAATGATGTGCGGAAAAGAGTGTCTTCCAAGCGTGTATTCGTCAATACCATTCTCTTCATTTTGTTTTTCCACTGCTCTGTTTTCATCACACAAAGAAAGACTTTGCTTTCAATGACACGCTTATGTAATTGTATAATGGATAGGGAAAGTTTTTAAATGTGCATAACCTCCTCTCAAGATTGAATAATATCCTTTTCATTTACTGCTTTCAACATATCATCAAAGTAAAAATCAATTTGATATTCTTCATCATTAGTGTTCATAATACAGTCACGTTGGTGATGAGAAGGATCGTTTGTAAGACATCCATAACAGTTCTTTCTCACTGTCATTCCTTTTACTTCACACAATGCTTTCGCATATAGAAAGTCAAAATATGAATTCATCAACATCACATTTGCAGATGATGAAATGCAATGATCAGTTGGTGAAGTTTGTGGAGTAAATTCTTCTTCATCGACATTGACCGTCATTGAATCACAGCTTTTATCATCATTCATTATATCCACGGATAGTGTATTGAAACAAGCAATTTTTCATGTGCGATGTGCTCTTTTTGTGTGGTGAAGAGGTTCTGAGTGAACTTTGAACATTTTACAGTATTTATATTTCACACAACTTTCAAATTCTACCGGTCACTTTTTGATTTTTTGTTTGTTTTCGAATTCTAACGGTCACTTTTATTTTTTTCCACCTATCTAATCAACACCTCCATGATGAAGGTCGCCATGATTGAACAACGGTTGTGGATCAAAAGTTTTACAAGGGTTCCAAGATTGATCAATGACATTTTGTGAAATATTGCTTTTAACTGTCCTATGGTTTTTAAAAATAAACGACTTGGTGAATGCAATTTGTGTTCTGTTAATGGATCGTCTCTTTTTTTCCCACTTGTGCAGTCTCAAGGCACATGAAAATCACTCCACTGTGTCATTTTTACCCGTAAATTAAAATTAGAATATCCAGCTGATGAAAGCTGAAACTTGTTAGGTTGAATTTGAGGCGTCCACAAATCGAAGCTGTTAAAACGATCTTCAAAAAATATCAAGGGTGATGACTTAAAGTTCAACTCTTTTAATTGTTTTGTTGACATGATGACAGTCCGTTTAAGAATGAGACATAAACGGTATACTCTCTTTTAAATCACACGGGTTTTCTTTTTTTTAAACTGAATGTGAATTTCTTTCGTTTTTTTTTTTTTCAAACACACTTTGATTTGATGTCGTTTTCTTTTTAACATCATCATAAAACCGGCTTCTAAAGTACATGTTATTATTTAAGTCCCCGGTAGCCATTTAATTTTTTCAAATCCCTCTTCATTCATCTCATTATTCTTTTGTAAAAGTTGTGTTTTAGCCATTTTCAATTCGCAGAAAACACCCACATGTATTGAATACTTTAAAGTCACTGAGTTAGTAATAAAAGAACAAATTAATATTCGTTTTGTATACACATCAAACACTTGAAAGAAAAAAAGCAACGTACACCTTATTCATTTCTTTATCTTATTAAAAAAAAAAAAACGTTCTTTATAAGCACTTTAAACAATAGCATGTCGTCAATAAAAGAACAATTCAACGTCCACCTTATCTGATATAAACAATAAACAATCAAGAACAATACAACATTCACCTAATCTGATCAATAGGAGTTCCACCGCATCACTTTCCTGCACGTTTACGACACCTTAAAGACGTCAAAATAGTCCGTAATTTTAATTTCTAATTGCTCAATTGCACTAACACAATCATTGCTATGTATGAGGTTGTCTTTGACAGTATCTGGTTACACTCCCCTCCCTTAACATTTATTACAAGCCTGTCCGCAATGCCTGTTTTTAATTCCACAGCCACAGGATTTTGATGCACAGAAACTTTTCTTACATTCAAATCCAACAGTCCAAAACTTAACGGATTCATTTTTTTTCTTCAAAATTTTCAGGTGTGTCCCATACAATTTCTAATTCATTGCTTTTTATTGCCCAGCCATGATTGATCTGGGTATATAACATTAGAAGAGTGACACTGATCCCATACTTTGGCTACCTAGCAACACCTCTTCCAGTGAAGTAAGAGAGCCTCAAAGGACGGGATATATCTGCTCTAAAAAACAAAGACTGTCTAATTTTCCTAACAAATAATCCATGATTAGCATAAGGTGAAACATCTTCACTTTTGAAATGAGCAAATACAGATTCTGAACTGTTCAAAAATGTATATGTTTGAAAAAGCATACTTGTATTTCGTAAAGTATCCTGTCCAAACTAGACGAATAAATGACAGAAATCCGTCCATGTAGTTTTCTTTGAAATAACCTAATGTACCAATGCAGATGTCATTTAGTGTACTTCAACCATTTATAAAATTGAAATGACCAACAAAATACAAAACAAAATCACAACCGGTACATATGTATAACCTCGCCAGCGATTCTAAATTCATCCATTTTAGGAACACCTATATGATAAACATCATTGTCTGGAGAATATATTATGACTTTGCTGAATTTAAAAAGTTTCGCATAAAACCAAACCATCTGCTTCTTTTTTGTTTTGTTTTGTTGGAAATGAGCTTAGTATTACTTCCATTTTTAACCATATCAGCCTCCGCTTCATGTGATCCACCAATAACAAAACTTTTATTCGATGGCAATAGATGCAGACCTAGATGAATTAATTATTTTTCCATCAACTTAAGATACTTCGTTTTATTACCCACAATAAATTGAATTAAATTAAAACAGCAAGAAGTTAAAATGACAAAAATAATTTTGGAGTGGTCAAATCAGCAAAATCTTCCTGTTCAAGACCTTGAACAATTTATTTTACTGCCTAGAGCTATAGCTACAGAAAAAAGTGAAATGTTTGTATCAAATAAGTCAAAGATTAAAAATGCTTATAAACGATACAATACAGATGCATTTTCAGTGGGATTACCCATTGCTGAAATGGATTCTTTGATCATTGATGCTATGTTTATTGATTATTAAACACCTGTAAGTTTCTACAAAACGTTTGGTGATTATTTGTCAGTTTTATTTAGAAAGCATGTTCTTCCACATTTGAACCAGGGTTTAAAAGAAGTATGTTTGGCCTTTGATTCTGTTTTAAGTGACCCGTATTCTCCAAAATGTTTCATTAGGAAGAAAAGAGATGGAGACAGTAATATTAGCCCAGTTGAAAATCTTGATGTTAACACATGTTTACCATCGAATTGGAAACTGTTCGTGCAAAATAGGGGAAATAAAACGAAGTATCTTAAGTTGATGGAAAAAGATTTGTTTTTTAGAGCAGATTCAGGAGAAAAAATATATTCCGTCCTATAAGGCTTTCTTACTGCATTGGAAGAGGTGTTGCTGGGTAGCCAAAGTATGGGATCAGTGTCTCTCTTTTATATACCCAGATCAATCATGGCTGGGCAATATAAAGCAATGAAGTAGAAATTGTATGGGACACACCTGAAAATTTTGAAGAAAAAAAAATGAATCCGTTAAGTTTTGGACTATTGAATTTGAATGTAAGAAAAGTTTCTGTGCATCAAAATCCTGTGGCTGTGGAAGAAAAAACAGGCATTGCGGACCGGCTTGTAAAAATGTTAAGGGAGGGGAGTGTAACCAGATACTGTCAAAGACAACCTCATACATAGCAATGATTGTGTTAGTGCAATTGAGCAATTAGAAATTAAAATTACGGACTATTTTGACGTCTTTAAGGTGTCGTTAACGTGCAGGAATGTGATGCGGTGGAACTCCTATTGATCAGATTAAGTGAATGTTGTATTGTTATTGATTGTTTATTGTTTATATCAGATAAGGTGGACGTTGAATTGTTCTTTTATTGACGGCATGTTACTGTTTAAAGTGCTTATAAAGAACGATGAGAATAGCATTGATTTTTTTTTTAATAAGATAAAGAGATGAGATAAGGTGTACGTTGCTTTTTTCTTTCAAGTGTTTGATGTGTATACAAAACGAATATTAATTTGTTCTTTTATTACTAACTCAGTGACTTTAAAGTATTCAATACATGTGGGTGTTTTTCTGCGAATTGAAAATGGCTAAAACACAACTTTTACAAAAGAATAATGAGATGAATGAAGAGGGATTTGAAAAAATTAAATGGCTACCGGGGACTAAAATAATAACATGTACTTTAGAAGTCGGTTTTATGATGGTTTAAAAAAAAACAATAAAAAAAAAAAAAAAAAAAAAAAAAAAAAAAAAAAGAAACTCACATTCAGTTAAAAAAAATTGAAAACCCGTGTGATTTAAAAGAGAGTATACAGTTTATGTCTCATTCTTAAACGGACTGTCATCATGTCAACAAAACAATTAAAAGAGTTGGACTTTAAGTCATCACCCTTGATATTTTTGAAGATCGTTTAAACAGCTTTGATTTGTGGACGCCTCAAATTCAACCTAACAATTTTCAGCTTTCATCAGCTGGATATTTTAATTTACGGGTAAAAATGACACAGTGGAGTGATTTTCATGTGCCTTGAGACGGCACAAGTGGGAAAAAAGAGACGATCCATTAACAGAACACAAATTGCATTCACCAAGTCGTTTATTTTTAGGACAGTTAAAAAGCAATATTTCACAAAATGTCATTGATCAATCTTGGAACCCTTGTAAAACTTTTGATCCACAACCGTTGGTCAATCATGGCGACCTCCATCATGGAGGTGTTGATTAGATAGGTGGAAAAAAAATAAAAGTGACCGTTAGAATTTAAAAAAAAAATCAAAAAGTGACCGGTAGAATTTGAAAGTTGTGTGAAATATAATACTGTAAAATGTTCAAAGTTCACTCAGAACCTCTTCACCACACAAAAAGAGCACATCGCACATGAAGAATTGCTTGTTTCAATACACTATCCGAGGATATAATGAATGATAAAAGCTGTGATTCAATGACGGTCAATGTCGATGAAGAAGAATTTACTCCACCAACTTCACCAACTGATCATTGCATTTCACCATCTGCAAATGTGATGTTGATGAATTTATATTTTGACTTTCTATATGCGAAAGCATTGTGTGAAGTAATAGGAATGACAGTGAGAAAGAACTGTTATGTATGTCTTACAAACCATCCTTCTCATCACCAACGTGACTGTATTATGAACACTAATGATGAAGAATATCAAATTGATTTTTACTTTGATGATATGTTGAAAGCAGTAAATGAAAAGGATATTATTCAATCTTGAGAGGAGGTTATGCACATTTCAAAACTTTCCCTATCCATTATACAATTACATAAGCGTGTCATTGAAAGCAAAGACTTTCTTTGTGTGATGAAAACAGAGCAGTGGAAAAAGAAATGAAGAGAATGGTATTGACGATTACACGCTTGGAAGACACTCTTTTCCGCATATCATTTTCAGCGACAATAATATGTTAACAACATTTTAAGGTGACTTATTTATGTTCTCATTCAACTTGACAATTATTTTGTTTTTCTCTTATAATATGTTTTAAACTAATATTGTGTTTTCTTGTATTGTATTGTACTTTTTAAAATCGATATATCTTTGAAGATTGAAGTGTTCTGATTTATACATTAAAATGAAATGTAAAGTAAAGTAGTTCACACGTAATTTTGCATGAAAGCGAGTTAGGTTACTCCCAGAGCATTTCTTAACTTTGATATAGAAACAAACAATCAATTATCTAAAACAATCAAGTACCTTGTCAGGTATTACTCTTAAGTAACAGTAGGTAGTGTAATATAATCGGGTCCTAGGGAATGACCTATACTTCCGAAGTTCACACAGTCAGGTTTATGACCTTAATTCGGATTGTTTTGTAACAAAAAGAGTGCGAATTCGATTGTCGTACTACCGACTATAATTGCAGGAGAGAGTGTGGAGTTTTTGCGTCATGTGGCTTTTGCCTCTATTGTATCAATAATTAAGAATCACAGCTTTTTTCCTGTTAATCCGGCTGCCGTCTCTCAGCGCGCTTTGATTCTTTTAAAAGTACCAGTAACATTTTTTCGTTCATATTTTTTGTTTAAAAAATCAACTTCGCTTCTATCACCGTAACGGTATTAATATGCCCGCAGCTATTCGGCATTATAAGAGCTATTGTTAAATTGTTTTCTTACACGACGTTTATCGTAGTCATAGCTATTTCGTTTCATTTGTGTCATGATAATATTTAATGTCTAACACATTATCAATTAGTAATATCATTAACATTTTCATATTCTAGACTAAGCAAAATAACTTTTATGTGTATAGCAATTATTTGATGCATGTAGTCATTTACTTTAAATTAAATAATATAAAAAAGACCCCGACTTGAATTAGTTATTACAAGGTGACATTATATTGGTCAGCTTGACGTTGAATTCATCGATAGGTCTTATCGACGATAATTATTTTCATATTAGAGTCTGTTATAAACATATTTATTATTTCTTATGGAGTGGTATATATGGGTCAACTGAACTGGGTGTAGACCAGTCTCTCATCACCAACGCCATGGAGAAATCGACAGAAATCATCTCTCCGATTTTGTCGCTGCTAACCTCAAATGGGACGTCGATGAGGCGATGGGATCTTTTGCTAGACTATCTAGCCACTAGTGTTTCTAATATAGGCAACAGTTTTAAAATGTTTCCGATATCATCGTCGCTTAAACATACTGATTTTTTTTCCACCCTGGCGTTCTTTTTCTAAACGTAAAAGAATATGTCCGCAGTAACAAGTCATATTCCAAAGAACATTTCACGTTCTCGCACAAATTAGAACAGTCCAGCGTTAAATCGGAATTGTTTCCTTTAATTGTTTTTAAAAAAATTGTTTGAGCGTAGTCCTGCGAGAACTCCGCGTTTTGACCCATGTTCTTTTAGTCGGAAAGGTAAGAAAAGAAAGAGAATCGCTGTAATTAACAATACACGATCTGACGGATGATTAATTTTAAGCAAACCCGGAGGTAAGCTATGCATCGCTTTAACGTTGGAGCGAAAACGCTGTATGTCCCATTTTATCGATGTTTTAGTCCATAGCCAATAGTACGAGGTTGACAAACTCCACTATTTTATTGCACTGACTTTTACCGTACACATTTCGGAATAGCCACGAACCGGCTTGGGCGTTTCCGTCGACCGACCGTGTGCTTCCGTGTACCGTTTTTAATTGCCATTGCGTAATTTACTGGAAAACTAGCGGTCAAGCATATAAAACTTACCTGTTGACCCGGTCAGAATAGCCACGAATCGACGTCGGGCGTTTCCGTCGACCAATGGGTACAGTCGTTGCACACGAACGCCCTACATATTAACCTCCACACAAATGTGACATCCACAAAAATGTTGCATCCACAAAATGTGGTAGGTGGTATTTTACTACATACAATAACCTAAATGACATCAATATTTATCCCAAGGAGATAATAGCCCAGTTAGAAAAAGCTGCTTTCACCCTGAACATTAAAGGTCACAATTGGCATTCTCAAGCATTAATCATGTATAAACAAAGATGTTAAGAGTATGATAACAAGTATGTCAAATTGTTCTTTCTTTAATCTTGTTAACTACATGCCTGTTCGTGCTGAAACACTATCAAATTTTAAAAAAATAATCAAATTAAACTGTCAGAAATAAGAAAAAAATCCCTCCATAAAATGTATGGCAGATGCAGAATCCAATATTAAAGTGTATGTAGATAATTTATTGGTATCAGTTCTAAATGAATGAGAAATAGATAAACTAACACACATGCTTGATGTGAAGAAGAGAGGTTCAATTGCACAAGTTGAAAACTTGCTGAACGTTCATTTCAAAGCAGACATCCACTTTAAGCAATATATAAAAAATAAATTCTGTTTGTCAATCCAAATATCTATTTCCTACACAAAAAGTGTTAAGACTTACAGGTTTTGGTGAGAAAAAAAAAATCTAGTGCTTCCAGTTATTAGAAATCTCTTAAAGATAAAAAGCAAGAAGTTAACAAAAATAATCATGGAGTGGTCAAATCAGCAAAATATTCCTGTTCAAGATCTTGAACAAATCATTCTTACTAAGGTTGTGTATCTGTTTAGTTTACGATTTGACGTTATATTTGCCTCAAGCTAAATTGACAGACCATCAAGTGCATTAGTGGCAATAACGAACTAGCTAAAGATCTAGGTAGTTTTAAACGCTTAAGGTAACGCTGGCTGGTGCGAATTGACGAACATCGATAAACCTTTCTCGCTCTGACAGTACACCTGTGCTGTCCACTCTCCCGTTCACTGACCAATCGTAGCGTCGCATTCCCTCCTCCAATTTATGTCCACCTCCAAAATATGACCGGGTTATTTCGAGTCATCTTATACTACTAACATCGCAGAATAATGCACGGTGTTAAGTTTAGATGTGCAAGTCATATATCTTAATATCTTAGTGATTAATTAATAATACAAAGCATCTGAACGCAACAACGCATGTTATCTTGCGATATAGCACAAAAAACAAAACTCTATCTCCTAAATCACGGATTATTGGAGCAAAGAAAAACCTTTACAAAACATTTTTAATGCGCTGCAGAATGCTTCAGGCTAGTAAATTTGCGTCGAGCATTAAGGAAATCATGTTGAGAAGTAACTTGCCAACGGGCTAAAGAATTCCATCATAGTTAAGTAGATAAGTTCATAACTTTCCAGCTAACCATCAGACTCTTGTACGTGTTTGGTAGTATATTGCGGACAAGTGAGTCTCATCTTGAACCACGGAATTTGTTGAAACAGAAAAAGGTTCTCTTCTTCAGCACACCTTACAAACTATATTGTGTCGTTATTATTGATTTTTTATTGTGAAACTGACTTAATTATCAATTAAAATCGGTATTGTTCGGCCATCTCCGGCATGTCCGAAATTAGTCATTTGATGGGGTTTGTTAGAGACTTGAATGTTATAAAGCCTGCGATGCACATGAATATATTTAAGTAATTTTGATTTGAATATCTTAAAACTTTGAAACCATTTTAAGAGAGAAAGAAATTTCGGTTCTAATATTAAAAAAAAAAATTTTTATCACAATACATGTAACTTCAGTATTATTTTTGCTGTCGTTGTTACCATTTTACTGAATGAATGAATAAACGAATGAATGTAAAAATTACGACAGTGTTGGGTTCTCTCTAGATGCTCATAGTTCTAATGTTTGTTTGGGTTAACATCCCACCGACAGTGTTTCAGTCATTTGGAGACTATGTCTACTTGAGACAGATATAGTGCTGCCATACTGCAGTATCACAGCGCAGACATGTGGCATGATACCACACCCAGTCACATTATCCTGAACCCACAACCCTCTCCCGAAGCGGGCGCTCTAACCACTCGACCACCGGTGACGGTCATGTTCTTCACGAGTTGCATTATCTTAAACGATTAGGTAAAAGACTGATAAAAAGATTGCTAAACTACAGGTGTACACAGTGCATTGTTAAATGTTGGTTTTCTTACTTGTTAATCCATACAACTCAAAATTTGATCAGAATTACTTATTGTCCATTGAATCTCATTGATTCTCAGAACACTGAATGGTTTAATACAATAATCGAACAAGTTAATTGCTCAAAACAACCAAATGAACTAATTAAAAACTATCATTGACGGTGTTGCAAAAACGGTTAAAAACAAATCTTATCAAATACAAGTAAATAAGACCTTGGCAAATTTTGAGTTGTATAGATTTGAAAGTTAGTATATTTTTCGGCGCAAGCTGTATAAAAGGGATTTTGACCTATTTTTGAACCAGTCTAATCTTGGTTTAAACTGAAGAGTTCGGAAAAGCACTCGTTTCATTGGTTTGCATAAATTATATTAGGATATTCCATTATAAAATGGGAGTCTCAGGGTACATATCTTTCTGCATGATTGTCAAATGGGAAATTACAATTTAATCTACCTATGTAAACATAAACACCACCCAGTTAATAATTATAACATAAAAAAAACACCCATTTGAAAAGATAAACAGTTGTGAAGCTTTAAAAATGTAGTTAACCTTGGTAGTGGAATCGTCTCAGCTAACATAAGCTATTTATAGTAACAGTCTCCGTTAGTGCTAAGTGTCCCGAGATCAAATCACACTTACCGACACCTTTCGCTTATATTACATTTTTTTTCACTGGCTAGCATATTACAAAGGGCGTGCCTGGGCTTATGCACTTACGCACGTGCGTACAATTGATTTGAAAAATCGAAAATTTAAAAACGCTATAAAAAAAAACGTCGCCTTACCAGGGAAAGACATATCTTTAATTTTATAATTAGATACCGAGAAATCAATTTTGAACGGATTAGCCTAAAACGATGTTAAAAAAATCATATCTATAAAGACACAAACAAGCAAAATTACCGACAACATTAAGGTGTATATCTTACGGTATCATATCTTTCCCTGTCTTATACATGTGTTCTAAAAGTAATTAAAAATAGGTTCATATGCCAACCTCTCCTGTTCACTCCATTTTAAGGAAGCATGACAATTTGGTTACACATGGCTGAGATCGGATGCAAAGACTAGAGCAATGTTCTGAAACATCTGCATGAGGGCTTAAATATTAACTATTTCATTTCTGCCATGATTCATGAAGAAAGAAAAAGTAGCTAGGCATACAACAACATGTATGTAAGCATGAACAGTGTTAAGATATAATTTTTATATTATTAACTAGAAAAAAATTAAATACTTGATTAGTATTAAAATAAAAGATGATAACTTCAAACTTATGGCATATGGGATCAATATGAACAATATTTTAGAAATACACAAATTCAGAAGATATCAACTTACTTTTAAAAAATGCTATAATTAATTATCAGCACTGAAACATCTTATATTTTAAATTATTACTGTGATGCATGCATACGCGAGTCCTTAACTTAACTCGCGTTTTGGTTATATTATTGGATATTTAAATGGCTCATGAAAGAAAAAAATTGGCTCCAATTTTTCAAATTTGGCCCATCCATTGGCTCCAACAAATCATAGCGCTGAAGGCACTGAAGTTGTGTGTGTCTCAAGTGAAAGAGGGTTTGACGGGCTGCAGCTTATACCCCTGTTACACTTATACTCGTCCTCAGTACGACCTAAAAGTTCTAGCGAAACGGGCTTGAACGGCGTGAAAACGAAGTGGTCGTAGTAACAACGTATTGATATCTGTTTACGATCGTTATAGACGAGTTTGGACGACTTTGGTCGAGATGGCCTCTCCAAAGTTTTGAACAGACTCAAAATTTCTGAAAAGGTACACCGTTCTGAAATAAAACGTAGTGCTATCGTATCGAAAACGAGATGGTCGTATTGCGAACGTAACAGTCGTACTGCAAACGGACTAAGGACGTTCTGGGACGTAGTGCGATCGACTTGCTGTTAGAAGTGCGATCTCGCAACGATCTTGCTAGTTTCTAACTCGTTTATCTCATCCAGAGACCGACCTATCTAGATTGCATAACGTTTTTAGTGCGTCCTTACTTCGTCTTTTTTGATAAAAGCAAAACAGATAGTTCCTTACACGATTCTACACAGTCCTAAGCGTTTGCAGTACGTCCTTAGTACGCTCTATCCGTGTCAAGTACGAATTGTTGCGTTTGTATCCAGTCCTTTCAACGACCATTCCGTTTGCAGTGCGATCAAAACAGGAGGGTATAAATACGGATCGTCCTCTCATAGGATCATAGAAAAGTCACGCATTTACCATGGATGACGTTGCTGTAGTGAATTTGATCCATTGTAAGATGGACGGACCGCTTTGCCTTCTTTTGTGGCTTTTCAGTCTGACCTTCATCCTCTTCGGACACATGGCCCTCTGAATTATAGTCATCTGATGGTGCATTTTGTGGTATGTCATGCTTTTCAAGAGAGAGTTCGGCGACAACATTCTGTTCATCAGACTGTGTTGGTGGAAGAGCGGCGGTATTACGTTTACTTCTATTTTTTCTTGGAGGCATGCTTTCAACAATGTGATTGTTTGAAGCGTCAAACTAGAATGAGGGCTTCCTGAAAAGTGCCGAGTTTTTATAGGTCGACCAAATTGCACTCAGTTACGATCTGAACGTACTGAGGACGGACAAGGACGTAGTGAGATCGAGTTGAACGTCTGCAAACGAGGTAGTCGAGTTAAGGACGGAGTGGACGTTACGGGAACGAACTAGAACTAGTAACGAAACGGACGCGAACTAGCTGTAGTCGGACTAGAACTGTTTGAATACGTTGTATATGGTCGTTTTATCCCGTTCTGAACGGTCTGCTGACGGTCTGAGGACGGAATTGTCGAGTCAACAACGGTGTGTGAACTAGTTGATTGTATTCTAGCCATATTTTGGCTAAATCTCTCCGTTTTAACCCGACGTCAACTCGTTTTATAAGGTTTTCGGGAGCCCTATAGGACGTAGTCAAAACGGGCTCTAGTGTAACAGGGGCATTATTTAAAGGCGCCGTTCGAGACTTTACCAATCTGCTGTGTAACTTAAATCATAAAGTGGTGTTGCTAATGCGTGTGTCAGTGATCATTCCATGACTTTTTTTAAACATAATACCGTTAAAGTCAGATCCTTGAAGAATTATGATAAAGGTGGCATTCAAACAAGTCCATTTCAGAACATAAATAAATGAACGCTAAAAATAGAACCCTTTAGATGTAGATACGATTATAATATCATCGTAAAATAATAATCATCAAATTTTTCATTCGAAATAATGAATAATATTCGGACAATAATTATACATTTTTTTCTCTTTTATAATATTTTGTTATGCACTTCTGAGATTGAACTAACGCGGAGTGATACTGAGGTAGTGGTAGGCGGAGTCGTTACCACTGCGTCGCTGTATATAACATAATTCAATGAAATAATAAATGTTCAATGATATACGGTAACTTTCAACTAAAAGACTAAAAAAATCTTAATAGAGAACCAATATGATACACTGTCTAAAGTTATTGCGAATAAGGCATATTGAGTGTGAATAAATTGAGATGACCTCAAGCAAGTGTCTGCATAATGCAGACTTTCCCTTTACTTTCGCCGAGTGCGAACTCAACCGGCTTTTACCGTTGTACGGTTTAGGTTTCAATTAAAGCATGATCCTGATCGTGGGCTCTCGTGCATTTAGATTTCATCTTTCTTTTTTTTTTTTACGTTTTCAGTATTTTTATTTTTCTTATTATATAGTGTCTCTTTTATAAAAAAATTCTGCGCTATTCCTTTCCCCGCTTTCAAAGTCTCTTAACTAACATTTTGTCTTTTGTCTCCTCTCATTATACGTGCTTTTTTCAGTAACGAATGCTGTTTTAATAAGATTTAACTTCCCTGATTTTTTACATGCATACCACAAAAAAAATTAAAGCGATTGACTTTATAATTCACACATTTTAACTTTCGCTTCTGACAGTGCTCTCAGTGCTTTGATTAAATAGACAAAATGCAGTGTTATAGGTGTTCTAAATCGGTTTACAATAAAGCTCCAAAACGGCGAAGTGGTAACGACTCTGTTTACAACTCCTCTCAATATCACTCCGCGTGGGTTCGTATCTCTGAGGTGAAAAATAAAATACATGTATATAAAAAAAATGTATACTAATTTAGGCTAAAGTATAATATCAGACTATTTATTTTATTGACTTTAAAACTTGATTTGTTATTCTATGATAATGACATAATCATTTCTGCTTTTGAGTTATAAGCTTCTATTTTTATCGTTTTCAAAAGGACCTACATTTTATCCTTTGAGCTGCATAATTATCTGTGCTTTTAACTTGCAAAATGTATATATATAAGATTCGTATCTCATTCAAAAAAAATGTTTTAACTAAATGATTCAGTTTTGAAGCAAATACTTGTTTAAGGTATAACCCCCCTGATACCCATATTCCATATCTTGTCACTGGACGGAAATATTTCTATGAAACTTTGTCACTTTGAAGACATCCAAAAATAAAAATGTTTCACCGAGAGTTTTTTCAGGTTAAACAGGGGAGATAATCTGTATTTAAGTTAACATTGAAATTTCTGTGAATATGAAAAACTGAATTTGATTTTCGAGGAAAACTCACGTCAGAAAGATGCATTAAAATGATTCTGATTCAAATTTCATAAACTCATCTAAACTGTACCGTAGGAAAATGGAGAAAATCACTTTTTTGTAGTTTTCGGGTGAGATAACTCATGACAACAAAATTATAAAGGATAGGTAATAAAAGAATTTCTGTCATATGCCAATTTGCCTTAAAGATTTCCATGTTTTGAAAGTTTAAAAGCTTATATTGTGAAGTTATATGCATGGCTTTTATGGTTATTATGGGGCATATACCTTCACCGGAAGTGAATTACAGGGCATAAACCTTAAAATGAATAACGAAAGATTCAGTTTCAATTTCCGAGGCGTATAATATAGTTTGTTATAGTATACTCGTAACTACGCTTAAAGGCGATCGCGACAGTTTCATTTTTCTTTTTCAAACATTTAGAATTTGACTCTTTGTTTATTGATAGCATATTATCTGATTTACTTAAATATGAAATAAAAACAGGGAGTCACCAGCATTAGAAAAAATATCCGTTTTTTTTTTGTTGTTGTTTTTTCAGTATACCCTATAACTAAGTCTATTTTTTTTCTTCGAATTAATTACAATTATTAATTTAGTAAATGTTATGTCATTTTAATGGTGATACATCAAATGTAAGGAAACAAAATGAATTTTGGGTTAACTATTGATACATCTATTATTAAACACCCTTAAAATGGCTATAATGCACCATTATTTAAAAAAAAAAAGTACAAACAAACAGCATTTGTTTTAAACTTTATTCTTTCTGATGTAAAAACATTTAGATTTTTCTTATTTTTTCAATGAATACTCTTTAGGTACTTATCTATAAGATAAAAGCTTAAAAACAATAGGTCACAAGGCCTTTTTTAAGAATAGGCATTTTAAGTTGTGGGGGAGGGGGTTATAATGCCAAACGCACCGATAATTGCTCTCAGTCCATATACCGAGGTAGTGTTATCCTAATGCATTAATTGGTTAGAATGACTGCGCGTTTTTATCATATTTCATTATGATTTTACAGTTTTTAGTATGTATTAATTGCCTTCTAAAATGCCCCTACGGCGTCCCCGGGAAAGCATGCCACCAGACCCACCCTAGACATGGTGCGTATACCAAAAATGGGTCCAGGCACGCCCCTATTTACATCTCCTAAATTTAGCGACAAATACGTTTTCTAGCATTATTTTAAAATTACATACCATTTAAAACTTGCTAGCATTTTATATTAAATATATTGTGACACTTTTACTTTCTTTAACTTTCATATCTTTGTTTCTTTTCTTACGCTGAATATCTTTTTTAAGCCGGGTTCAAAACTAAAACTAGAGTTGCCCTATGAGATTGCACATTTTTTCACTCGTAGATGTAAAATATGTTTGCCATTAATAGAAAATGTGTATTTTCTATGTCCACTTGTGAAATAGGTATGCCTTTACAATAAACTAGCCTCAGAATCAAATGGTCTCGTGGGTTCGATCCCCGGCCGCGACATACCAAAGTCGTAAAAAAGGGGGTATTAGTACAGTTCTCTTATTTGACGCTCAGCATATAAGGGTAGTTCCAGGACTGGTTAGCCCTGTGGAAGGATAATCTGACTGGGTGTGGTATCATGCCTTTTGTCCACGGTGTGATACTGCATTATGTCAGCACTACATCTGATTGTATTGACAAAAGTGTCAAAATGACTGAAATTTTGACGGTGGCACGTTAAACCCAAAACAAACAAAAGTCAAGAAACTGATATGCTCTATATTCTGTAAGTTCTAGTCTGTAGACATTCTTAAAGCAACCAACTAATTGATAAACAGCACAATTTGAGATATTCTGAGACTTGAGGGGAAATCCTCTGATAACAGCGAGATTGAAAAAAACAAAAACAATAACAACAAACAATATATAGCTTCATTTAAAACAACGAAGCGCATGTCGAGACTGTGAATACATTCAGCTTAGGCCTGTACTTCGGGAGTTCCGCCATTTTACTATATGTAACCACATTTAACATGCTATGAATAATTAAACCTTCCAAAAACACATTGCAGTATATAGCCAGTCACAAATATTCAATACACATGACAATATTTGACATATTCCAACAAGAGTTTATACACTTTGTATTACTTTGTAAAATTGTGTTAACTAAGAAAATGTGTAAACAGAAGTTTTGTTTTCATCCATCCAAATATCGTCCATTGAAAGCTAGAGGGGCTCTTCAGTCTTTTTTATAAATACTGGTGAACCCTTCTGGAATTCAATATGTTTTCTCGTTTTTGTAAATAAGAAATAGATTTGAATATGCTTAGCTATTGCTGGGTCTTTATATTTAAATTGACTAGAATTTCTGATGAGCAATGCTTTATTCAAAACAATACATTTAAGTTAGAAATGTTAAAAGTTAAAAAAATTAAATTCTTTTCACGGTTGACAAAATGTTATTAGTCTAACGATATTGCAATGGTGGATATTTTTCACTGTTGCCGAAACTATTTGCATCGTTGTATCTGATTTAATATGGATATTGAAAAAAAACTTGTATTTGTTGATTATTTGTTTACTAATTACTTAAAAAAGACATAAAACTACCATTAAAACCAGACACGTTATCCGAGATATATTTCTTTTGTTTAAAAAATGAATATGTTACAGTAATTAATGTCACTTTGCAATAAATAAATGATAAGGTGTTTTCTTTTGCATTTACACTTTATCCAATTGTTCAAAGTACAGTTTTAGAATAACATTACAGTCACAAACTTTGGTTATTTGTATTTGTTAAACTTATTAATAATATCAATCATTTATTGTTTCTTTCTGGATCTTCATTATTCTTTGGTTTAATCTTCTTTTTATTTTTCGTCTTCTTTGTAACATTAATGGAAGGCAGCAAGAGTGCTTGGTCAGCTTTGTTAACCACTCTTTCCAGTTCTCCATCAAGATTGTCAGATTCAAGATCTAGTTTAATTCCAGCATTCACGTGATCACTGTCCTCAACTGCATCCTCTTCTTCATCTTTTCTCACCTGCAGACTTTGGTCCCCCAAGATTTCCTTTTTCTTTTTATGTTTCTTTTTTCTCTTCCTTTTCTCCTTCGGTTTCTTGTCTTCGATTTTATAAATTCTCGTTCGATTAGAACTCTTTCCTTTTCTTTCTCGTTATTATTTGAAAACAACTCCTTCAAGTTAATTGCCTAGCACCTTTACATCGTGAATCACTTTTTGGACGTGTTGGCCTAATAATTTGTTTCGTTGATATTCTTGGTAAATCACCAGTTGATTTGCTACGCATTCTTCGGGATCAATTTTATTACCATGTTCGTCAAGGTCCGTTGAGAAGTCAACCTCTGATCGTATATGGCGATATTCCTGAATAATGGCTTCGATTTTGCTCTCGATCTTTAGGAGAGCCTTGCGTTTCTTGAACTGTATTTCTGTGATGGACCTCTGGAGCCGATCCTCAAAAACTTGGTTCACTCTGCCTATCTCTGTTGTTTTTGATTTGAGGAACCATGGTGTTTCCATAGCAGTCATCTTTGAAATCTCTACCAGTATGCATTTAATGCAAAACAGTATATGCGTCTTTTAATTTTTGAAAATGAAAAATCACAGTATTTTACACTTTAGTTCTATCCATTTCCGAATAGAAGGGACTTTTCAAGATTAGTCCAACCTCATTTTAAAATCCCACTGGGCATCTGTTTTCAGAAAAATACTTTCTTGATGAAAGAGCAGCTATATCCATGAAATAAATCATACCATTCGTATCAGAATAAAAGAGGAAAAACAAATAAAGCTCAGATGTCTATAAAAGCATGAGTGACTCTGTTCTCTGTTCAATTAAACCACGCCTTTAACGGCTAAGTTCTTTACTCATTTAAAATACCCTCAATGTAAGGATATAACATGTAATTAAATATACAGCTAGCGGATGAATATTTCACAGGTTGACACACTTGGGTATTCAAAGTTTAGAAGAATATAGTCATTACATCGATTGTATCGCATTTGAATAAACCGGCTCCGAAAAAACAGCTTGAAAGAGGTACCTCACAGGCCCTATTCATTAAACCGCACTCTGATTGTTTTCTTGTCAACACCGCGAGTGGGTTATCGCCCTTGATTAAATCAGCGCCAAAATGATTGCCACGCAATTTATAAGATCATGGTGATTATGTTAAAGATATTTAATGGTTTTAAATGAAGGACAAATGGTTTGTAAAGTGGACCAAACAGAAATGTAAACACACGAGCTGTAAATGTGAATCTAGTGGCCGGCAATCAAAAGATCTAATATCATGTAGCAGATTAATCAAGTGCATTTTATTAGATTTAGGTGAAGCAATGGATTGGAGGATCGTGCCCAATATGTAAACCTGAGGCATATCTAGCACCCGAAATAGCTCTGACAATGAACAATTTTGTTTAACCACATTACTTTATATAGATTTTTTTAATTTGCCACATTGGTAAACAGAGAAGAACCCTATCAGACAGAAGGATGAAGGATCTATCTGATTAGGGTCTCCAGTGTGTGCTTATACAATATTGTAGTTCAGAATCTGCACAGTCTGCAGGGTAAAGATTTGTCCATTGTTTCCTGTACAATTCTTTAAGTTTGGTAATTAATTTCATCAGGTCATGAATATTTACATGAGTATTCATGAGATAAAGGGTTAGTTCAAATTGATTAAAAAGCAAATTTTAATTACACTATTCCCGTTATGCAGTTCCTTTGTTTTATCAGAATTAGCGTCATTGTGAAGTGTTAGAAAAAATCTTGACCTTATTGGGAATTTACCTTTGACCTTTTGAACCGTAGGCAATGAACACTACCAAAATAGATCACGGTGCTGAATACTCTAGTTAACGAACCTATTGTTCTGTGATCTTAGCAGTGCCATGGATCAGATGTAACGAATTCAAAACCAGGGCATGTAATCTTTGGTTTCGCAATGCACATTGTTTTACATATATGTATTTATTAATATGCCTGTCAGGAAATGTGGAATTTAAGTACAAGGCAACAATTTAAGTATTTACAGATTTATTTGTTAATAGGGCCTCTACAAAAGTTAATACATCTGTTCTGAAGAGGCAACTTCGTCTGCAGATGGAGTGCCCTACTAAGTATTGAATTCCTGGGCGAATTTATAGAGGGTGTATTTCGTGATACTCAAGTGGCGGTCAATGCTAGACATCTTCTCTCTCTCTCTCTCTCTCTCTGATTTCCCTCTCCCCCCTCTTCTCTCTCTATTCTCTCATTCCCCTCTATTCTAAATATGTCCCCCCCCCCTCTCTCTCTCTCTCTCTGCGTGTGTGCGCGCGTATGTGTGAGTGTTCCTGCTGAACGAGCGTTGAACAGTTTTGCCGTTAAATACAAATATATTCTTTATACTATTAAATTTCCTGTGTTTTCTCTCTTTTTTGTTCTCTTTTTCCTCTCACTCTTTTCATGTTCCCTCTATATCTGAAACGGTTTCTCCTAGTTTCTGAAAGCATTTAATTTGATGCTACCATGTATAGTTTATGTTTATTTTCAAAAATAGATTAAATTACATTTAATGTATGTTAAAAACTCAATGCTGACTAAGAAAATAATTTGTTGTTTCATTACGTTTTATATTGTTGTTATCCTATTCTTAATGATTATTTTTAATTTTTGTAAATATAATATGTCTAGACAAATTAGTTTACACGTGATGCATAAAAAGGTCATATAGCGCTGTTAAATACACGAGTGTCCTTTATCATTTGCCAACTGTTAGTTTAATAATACTACGTCGTCGTCAACATCATTTATACACATCTTTCTAATTACAATGGAATAAATTAACCACACAATGGCATAACCAGCGACCTATCGCTAGCCAATCGAAAGGCTATCTTTCTCACATGAGAAATCCTAATCTCCGACGCAGGAGATCTCGAACAGTGAGTTGGAAAATATCAGAGATACTGTTCAGTCACAGGTAATAAATAACATGACTTCCTGTACTCACCATTGTCATGTAGTACTCGGGGTGACAATGGTTGTGCGGAGCCAATCCACTACGCAGGGGTTTGGAGAAATCCGAATTACCCAACCGGATCTCGAACTTTCAGCCGTGAGAGGCCAAGTAATAATAAGCCAGCTACTGTAATCAGCTGTCTACATAGCACCCTGTGCATAACCGTAACTTTTCATTAAATTTACATTAGCCTATATAGCCATATTACAAAAAATCATTACTTGAAATTCAATATAGAGCGTTAAGTGTTAGGACCCTTTGTGGCATATTTAAATGTTTGATATGTATGACACTTATAAACAATTGGCGCTTGATATCTCAACTCCCGGGGAGTATTGTATTACTGTCTTGCAACACCGAATTTGACACTGAACTGATAATAAAGCCAACAATGATAAAGGGATACAAATGTATTACATGCAGACACAAACACCGGTCAGTGTATGAAAAGGTACGCATAGAAAAAAAAAAAGAGGAGAAAAAGCCATATAAAAGATAAAATATGAAAAATAGAAACGGTCATGAAAATCTAAATTTAACTAACAACGGAAAATTAACACAATAAACACACGAACGCAGATAGATAGATAGATAGATAGATAGATAGATAGATAGATGTTGGGATATACATGATTTGGGAGAAGCATACAACAAGTTTCATTTAACATTTATTTAATTTAAAAAAATTTTTTAAACATTATGTTAATAACAACAATAATATACAATATAATTAATTTAACATGTAAAACAATAATTACAATATACAATATACAATACCCTTTATAAAAAAGTAATGTATAACTTTTACTAATTAAAATGTCATATTACAAAAATTTTTTTTTTAAATATAAACAATAGGGTTGTGTTGTATGCTTAAAAGGACACCTAAAAAAATTTTCATTAAAATGTCATATTTTAAAAATTAAGAAACTGTGAATTTTATGTCATATCCCCCTTATGAAAAATATGTTGCAATTGATTATTGTTTAGAAGCAAATGATAGCATTCGGAAAACCAACCATACATGTTAAATGATTGATTCGACTCAAAATATTTGAAATATGTAATAAAATGTTATAATACCCAACCCATGGTGCCTTATTTGAAATAGCGCTATAATCTATATAATTGAAAGATATTCGTATTTCAGAATTTGCCAAATTTCTCTCTAAGGGGTATTTTGGTGGATCTTAGATAATTTAAAACACATTTGTCCAGTGGTTTTGATTTTTAGACGTTCAAATATAAGCAAGAGTCATTAAATAGATACCTATCAAATTTTTTTAAAAATAAAAAAGCACCTTTTTTTCTTTCTATATCTGATCTAAGTAATACTGAAAATTTTTTTCCTAGTGGGGGTTTGAACCCACAATCCCCGAGTTTCAAAGCAGTTAACAGTAAGTCAAGCCTATTTATGAATGCTCTTCAGTTTGAGGTAATTTACGAGGTATGAGGACTCCACTACCTTAATATAGTAATCGCGTTTGTTCCAAAGCAAAAACTAACTTTCCTAATACAAATATATATTCCATTTACTAAGAAACTACTGCAATGAAATGGATTACCTTTCTTTATGTTTAACGGTGCAAATAAGAAATTACTCTTATTATGTAGCCAACATGCTTACGACTAATATAAAATGTGTATGTACGATGTTTCGCGATACGGACCCCTTCCGATTTAACATTTAATGTAAATAAGCAAAGGTGTTTGAATTTTAAAGACGAAAAATATGAATATAGAATCTACCAGTAGGTTGGAGCTTGGTCTCATAAAACGATTAACAAACATTCTTGTCAGATCTGCTGACCCAGATTAAAACAACAACAACAACAACCAATTATCGTCACAGTTATAACGCTACCACAAAAGCGTATTACTTTTTCCTGCGATAATTTGACGTCGCAGTTTATTAAAATCGACCGGCTCAGTCTTAGTCTGCGTCACGTGACGCCGTCGTATGTTGTCTATTCGGCCTTTTTCGGCTCTTTCCGTATACGAGCTCTGACAGAAGGACATCTTGAATTTGTGTTTCTTGTCACCCAAAGTATGATAGCGCCCTTTGTAAGTAGACACATTATCACGATCACCCCGTACTCGTTTAGTTACCTCTAAAAGCCTTCCGACAGTATTTGTCCACCTATTGTTGATACTTCTTGATTGTGGAACACTCTGAACATCTTTATTCGACACGTGATCAGTACTGATTTTTTCTACTTTGTCTTTATCATTAATATCTACAGTTAACTTTCCTATGTTCTCTTTGGCTGTTGTTGAACCAAAATGAAGTTCTTGGGCTTTTCTAACAATTTCAATCATTCGTGGTTCTTTCCGAGTTTCTGTTTTTGCCTTTGCTGATTTATCAGTCTCTTCCATCATACTCTGTGAACTTCTTTTACTTTTAGCATCGGATTTGTCTTCGACTTTCTTCTCCCGATATTTTGTCTGGGGTATCACAACAGGCTGGTTTTTGCGTTTAGCCGTGACCCCGTAGTTGTCATCTTTAAGACTAGGAAGTGAAACACTTGGTTTAGGAATCGGAGGAAGCTGTTGAACCTCAATTAGAGGAAGCGATGATGACGTCTTCATGCTGTCCAAGGAACATTCAGATACGCGTGAATCTGACCTCTTGTAATCACTTTTAAAAGATCTACTAAGTATCGGCGTGGCGGCGGATTTTCTCCTTTCCGAGAGTTCAAACATAAGATCCAGTATATTATGATTGATTTTGTGGACTGACTTGTTTCGTTGTCTATCCAACAGCTCGCTGTGGTCTAGATATATATTCTCGGCTCCTTTGTTTGACCGTTCTGCGTAGTCCAAAGCTGGCGAAGTGTATCTGAATATATGGTCAGTTGGCGTCGGGCTGGAATCGGAAGATGGATGATACTGGTTCTCCGTGAATCCTATAATATACCTCTCCTGATCATCTCTTGTGTAGTAATCATCTTCCATAACTAATCAGAATGATCTATCCGTTGGGATTATTATTTCACATTTATTAACATGTCCAGGTTTTAGAACTTTAAAACTCAGTAGAAAAATCCACACCATCGATGAAACATGTTGTTCTATATTTTTTAACTTGATCGTTATTTATGTCGCACTCGAATGAATGTTTCAATGTCAATGAAAGCGATTTTGACTTAGCCTAGAAGTTAAAAATTCCCACGGGGCATTAAATTACAAAGTCGGTTATATCTGGAGGCTAAAACAAAAGGACTAATGACTTTGGTTACAATCAACACCGATCACGCAAAGGGCATTTAGAACACATGAAACGAGAGAAAGGATTTCATAGATATGTGAAGACGTGCGCTAAATTTAGAATTGGAAAACAGGGCCTTATTTATTTGTTAAATTTTAAAAATTTAATACATATAGTAGGGAGAAGTAGAAGCAGGAGAAGCAGGAGAATATCATACGTTGCTATATCTAAAACATGCATATCTGCTTTATTATGTATGTACCATTCCTGCGGCCACCGTGGCCAAGTGATTATAGTTACTGAATTGCCATCACTTAGCCCAGCGCCTTTGTGAGTTCGAGTCTCGGCAAGGTTACTCAGATTTTCCCCGTGAAAAAAAAACCTTCCAGTTGGCTTGCGGTAGGTCGATTCGATCTGCCTGGGGTCTTCCTCAACTTTTAATTAGCCGGACGTTATCATATGTCTGAAATAAATTTGCAGCGACGTACGGTTAATTCCAAATAACTACATATAAATTTTATAATTATATATAATTATTTATATATATAATTATAATTCCCAATCAGCGATTGGTCCATATGATTACAATGAATGCCATGCATTATATTAATCTTATATGTTAGTTATCACGTTCGCACGGAGTAGCTTTTGCGTTCACACCGATATATTGCGGGCGAATGCGATAGCTATTGACTTACACGCTTGCTCGCGATAACTGCATGCGTGGTAGATATTGCGTGCGTACGCAATTTTGTTAGTTTATAATAAAAAAAACGCACATATCCCCTTTGTGTCACCGTAGTTTTACCATGTACATCATGCCAGGTAATTGTATGAAGTGTAGACTGCACTTTTTTTTCTTTATTCATCACAAAATGAAAAATTCATAGCCTACTCCTCGTACCGGTAATGTCATGCTACGCTACTTTTAACCAGTGCCATCATGTAACTCGTGTGGCGATAGGTAGGCCTACCGGTGTGGTAGTTAAAATAATCTCGTTATTGAAATAGATATATTCTTATTTGTCTTTTATTATTTGCCTATTTCATCATTATGAATGTTAATAAAAAATAAAGCTATTATTAACTGATATGAAATACTCTGCTTTAAAATCTAAAGTGACGAGAAATATCTTTTAAAAAGGATATGCGGCGTTAGTGGGGATTAAAAGAACGGTTGTATGATCATCAGATGCATGGTATTTTGATTACTGGGAAGTCAAAATAAGCAACATAAGAGCGTTCCCTCCACCGCAATCAGTACTTTTTGTAGAGAACATCGGAGACGGTGAAACAGATTATAATCTACGTTTTCCTATTGTGCAGATATTTGTAACGTTCAGTCCGGGACAGTCCTTCTAAGAGAAGGATTTTGATTTAAAAAAAAGGGGGACTCTATACCTGGATGAAACAGTTACACCTCTATATTTATAAAAAAAAAAATGATATGGAGCTTATCAAGGGGAGCAACTGCCGCGGTGATCCCCGGTAAATAAACTATCACCTGATTTATGTCCCTTGAACAGCTCTTTACAACATAGAATGGCGGGGAAACCAAAACGTCAAACATAACAAATCAGATGGTTCTGCTTGAGAAGCGGTTTAATTTTTAATCAGAGATTGTAGCCTTACTAACAAGGTTATATATACTTAAGTAACGAATATTTTTTTTAAATTTTGCATATTAATTATTATTTCTTTCAGTCTCTGTCTATCTTTTTATCTCTCCCCCCCCCCCTGTTACCTGTCTTTTTATCTCTCTCTCCCCCCTCTTTGTCTATCGTTCAAATTGAACTTCAATTAAACTGCAGATATATCTACATCTACATTGTACATCGACTAATGACTTTTATGTAACGTGAGGTAAGAAATGGTTAGTATAAAGAGTGGATAGAAAATGAGAAGAGTTTGGATAGGTTAAAGAGAGAATAAACTTGTTGGCTAAATTTTTTTCGCATATAAGGGTAATTCCTGGTGTCCGGATGATATGTGACTGTGTGTGGTGTCATACCATATGTCTATGGCATGAAACTGCAGTGTAGCAGGGGAAGCCAGAAATTTTGGTAAATGACCAGTTCTGTAAATGGAAATATAATAATTTGTTTGGAAGTTTCGGTAAAAAAATGATTTTTAATAGTGTTTACTTTTGATATGTATATCACACCTAAACGCATGTGTGAAAGTAGATTATATCATTAACATAGACATAAATTAAAATTAATTAAGCATGATAGCGTAAAAGAAAGATGTATGTTTAGCTATGTTATGTATATCCCACATTTCTTTCTTTCATCCATTCAGTTATTCTTAATATTTCTTAAAGATTAAGAAGTAAAAGATTCTGCTGAATTTGTTAAGTCCCGTACATTAAACATGATTTACCGAACATTTAACACAACAATGGCCGATACATATCGTTAATTAAATGAAAAATGACCAATATATAACTTTTTTTTCTGTTTTAATGTATGTTTGAATTTACATTTAACATAAATAAAAAAAATCTAATACAGAAAAAAAATGGTTTAAGAAAAACCTTTCCTCTCTCACACATCTTTCTCTCTATCTTGCTTAATTAACTTTCATTAATGCCTATGTTAATGATATTTTTGTATAAACAATCTTTTGTCACACAATAAAGTTCATTTAATTGAAACTTCCAAACCAATTACTATGTAAAATCAATTTACCAAACTAGTCATTTACCGAAACGTTCGTAAAACGTAGCAGGCTAGCAGCACTATATATCTGTCTCATTTAAGTCAACATTGTCTCTAAGTGACTGAAATACTGATTACTGTCGGCAGGACATTAAAGTTTAAATCTGAATCTGATGTGTTGCAGATCCCAATACTGGGTTTAACAACAAAAAGAAATAAAAATAAATTCTCCTTTAACCCAAACCTATCTGGTTATGATGGCCACAGTTGATGAGGAGTCAAGTTTGATACACCCTTCTCATCTCATTCTGTCATGCATTTACATAACATGAAGTTTGGTAACTGTTGTTGATTATGTATTCGCACTTGGAATAAGCAGGGTGCCCACTTAGTTTTGATACTGGAGTTACAATTGCTGTTTTTCTTTTTGTACCCCTTCAAATAGAGAGTCTTAAATTTAGGGGTACATGGCCAATTTGGGGGTACAAAACCTTTTATAGAGGGTAAATGGATATGCTGATAACATTTATAATGAGACCAATCAGCAGACAAGACAGTGCAGATAACTTGGACAATGATTTTGTTAGAATTATATCCCTTTATCCGTGTCATAGCTAGTGTATGCTGGGGTATAGTGATTGTTTTAGTTTTGATATAAGCCTAATCTTGAAGACTTGATATTAAAAATGAAAAAAGAAATCAAAAAAAAAAGGGAAAAAAAATAGCTGGCTCAAGCTTCCCAGACTGGGACCTTATCACCCCAATCAGCTGGAGGACGTTGTTAAAAGAGCCTTATCATCGGATGATGGGAAAAGCTGCAGAATATTATCTGATATATATCTGTTATATTTATTATTAATCTGACCTGAGTGATATTTTATTCCTGAAGAAGCATACTTGTTAATGTATCTAATTGAAGATCAACCCATTGTAATGTAATTATTTTTGTGATATCATTTTAAAATTATTGTCTTGCTTCCAGCCAACATGAATGATGTTGACAGTCTGTCTATGACCCCACCTCTCTCCCCAGCTGAGTTCCTCACAGTAGATATGGAGCCTGCCTCTCCAGACATACAGGACCTGGATGGTGTGTAAACATTGCAGCTATCAGTAGTTTGTATTGCACATATCAGTAGTTTGTATTGCACCTATCAACAGGTTGTGTTGCACCTATCAACATTTTGTATTGCGACTGCCAATAGTTAAGGTTCAGGCTTTTTTCGTCTGAATTTTTAATTTTGATAAATGCTGCCAGATATTTGAAAGTTTTCTCCCATCTGCATAAAAATAGAAATATAATTATTAAAGCATTGACCCCTCCCCTTTGAAACCAAATCAGTGATCAAGAAGATGACACAAGAGGCCAGAACCTGAAAGGCAGATCAGATTCTAAGCTTGTTCTCATTGAGCAGTGTAGCTATTTGAATGTTGTATAAATTGCTCAGATGGAGGAATGCCTTGTGTAAGATTAGACCTGCATATATAATCATGTTGTATACACATCAGGGGTTTTTTTTAGGAACAGGGGAAGACGCTGGACGCTGGTCAAAAGGGGAAAAATCACGCGAAAAATACAAATTTGGGGAAAATTCAGTATATTATGTATTCTTCATTTTGCATGAATAAACACAGTTTATGCCACTGACTGTCTTTTTTACTTTCATTTATAAGTGGTCTATTTAGCCTACAAAGGCATTTCTCTTTGTTTTCTGTCCTTAAACATATCAACAATAAGTTCATAGTCATCTTCTGTTAACTGATCACATGTAACCTTTTTTGGACGAACTATAATACAGCCAAGTATACCGAGATTCATAAATTTGTTGGCTGAAACGACGACTGTCTGTTTTTGTTTCTTTTGATGTTGTCGAACTTTCAATTTTAATTGGAGAGTCAGTAACTGATGTAGTTTTAGTTTTGCATGACGACTGTTCCTGTTCAGAAAATGAGGTAGCGCCACTAACTGTACCACTAGTACATGTTTGTTTTGGTTCATCGACGTCAGACGACGTATATGGCCCACTTCCGGTTTCACTTAGTTTATTTTCATCTGCAATTGTGTCTTCATCGTTCTTACCTAGCTCACTTTCGGAGCTTGCAGAAGTCGCCGACTTAAAAAATGTATCTATTCGTTTTGTGTCTTTAGAATCAGATAGTTTTATTTTTTTATTGTAATTTTTCCAGTTGTGGGACATGATGACATTAAACACCGGCGGAAATAAACACTTGTCTGGTTTCCGCTATCGTATATACACAGTTCCTAATGCCGGGTCACAATTGGTACCCATTATCGCAAAACAGCGAGCGTCGAATGCTGGGACGCAGTGAATGTCTATTTTTAGTAACACTGTCAGACAATAACTCGGTATCGTGTGTACATAGTTTATAAACAAAAACTCATTAAAAAAGCGCTGATTTAAGTTGAAATAAATTTTTAAAAGTAGAAATTAAGCATTTAATTACTTTTTGATAAAAAATTAATACTTTACAAGGGGAAAAGTGTTTTTCAATGGGGAATTTTTATCCAGGGGAAGACGCCGACTATCGGCGTCAGTTTGTTAAGGAAAAAAACCCCTGCACATTGATTTTAAGAGCGTTTATTTGGAAAAAAATTGTATGCTCTTCAGTTTAATCACTCTTGCAGTTTTGTATTAACACAAATATGGCACATATCTGTCGCTCTGAGGGTTTCAGTTGGACCTAAACCCAAGACATAAACAGTATCAGAATAATTGTTATGAAGCTAGTAGGAGGAACTTTGAACCCATATTGTATGTTCTGAGAGAAGATGAGGCATTTCACAGTTTGAGGAATTTAAAACCTGTTTAAGAAAAAAAATGAGAAAGAAAGCATGAATAATTAAACACTAAGACATGTTAAGGGAGAGAAAATGATTCAGAAAACAAGGAGTATGTACCCATGTCTGGATTTTTTTTTCTCAGTATATCTTTTCATATTTACTGGGTATGTTAGAGCTGGTTTTATCATTTTCTACATAAAAATTCTACATGGAGCAGTGCCATGTTTCAGTTCCAGAGACAGATGTTCCATGTTTCCACTGCCTTGGAGAAGTGAGTCACAAGGGAGATAATCATGATGTCAAGAGTTACTGGACTTCCAGATATCTGGAGAGGTAAAATGATAGGAAATTTAATACAGAGGAACAAATCTTACCTGTTCCTCTAGAAATTTCATTGTACACTGAGAGCCATCAAGGCGGGTTTGGCTACATATTTTGGGTTTTACTGGCCATCAGAAATTTTAATTCGTTTCAAAGCATTGATTTATTTAGTGGTAAATCACATATGATTTACTCATGAAGTTTCAATTTGTCTTATAAAATTAGAAAGTTTCCTTTCTTGACATGTTTCAGTGATTATAATTTCAGGTTAATTTATTGCATGCATACAATTTTTTTTTTAAGTGCAGTTTTATGTATATATCTGATTTCAGCAATTCAAATACTATTTTCCTGCTGATTTGTCTTTGCAACCATAATTATATTGTTATTCTTTAGAAAAAATATAAATTGGTTTGAATATTAATCCCATTTGAGGAATTAGGTCATATTCTAAGAATGGGAAATTTTCCGGATTGGACTGTATCCTGAAACCTGCCTCATTTACATATTGCCAAAAAAAAAATCATTGGTTTTGTTATGATGAACAGGTTGGTGAGGGGCACTGGGGAGAGTCCACTAGTTGCCATGGAGACTGGTCTCCTCACCCTGTTTACCTTCAGCTGGTCACCACACTCCCTCCTGACATGTGACCTTGACAGGCTCTTTCTTCTGCTGAGGTAAGTAAAGACTGGCCATTTGTAATATTGAACTGTTATGCCCCTTGTGCCAATCTCTCCTACCATATTTAATAAGTACTTAGCCATAAGTAATACTTAAGCAAATATCATCATTCTTGATGATTAATACTTAAGTTATGAGCAAATATTGTCATTCTTGTTTATCTAAGAAAAACACCCAGGTCTTTCATTTAAGGTAATGATTAATGTCAACGTGGTCATTTACTTGGATTTTTTTTGTAAATCAGGAATAGTGGAATGTGTTCTTACTGTATTGAAGAATGTAAGTATCACTTAGCACTATGTATTGTTGATGGGATTCTGAGCCTGAATTGCTTTGTGAAGTGGATGTGATTAGGGATGGCTGTCGTCTTGTCTGTGTTTGTGTTAACTGGTTCCTTCCTTACCGCAGTTTGAAAACTTTAAGCAGGTTTGTACAATTCAAACTACTCCTTCTCAGTGGTTCCGAGGCTGGACCAGTACTTTGCTCCTGGGAAGGTAGTGAAAGATTCTTGCACTCAAATGGGGTTCAAACTCACAGCCTCTGAATCAGCAGCCATGTGTGTTGCCACTGGACTATTATGCTTTACTTGATGGTTGATAAGACATGGATTTAGTTTAAAATATCATGTATCATTGCTTAGCAAGAATGTTTACATGTTACTGGTATGTATACCTATTGTATATGTATCTTAATTGTATTCATGTGTTCAATTATACTATTTCAGGCAAAACATTGGGGAAATTCAGTCTCTTGCTGAAAGGTCAAGGTTTATTTTTGAAGTGGGTAAGTCAAGTAATAGAATATGAGTGCTTAGATACTTTCCTATCTTGATTCTGCTTGTAAACTGTTTTAAGACAATTTTTATTTAATTTTGATATAAGAGAGTTTGTATGTATAAATTTCCACAGTATCCAATAAAACTGTATAATGTCAAGTTTTGTTGGACCTGTTCTAATGACCGACTCAGTGGTTATCATCAAATTGTCTGAACTGATTGGCCTTTGATGAAAAGATCTAATATGCAAGATTTTTCAGCATTTCTTTCATCCCTGATTATGATAGGGTGATGTAGTTTTGTATTGTACCACAGTTCATTTGGAGCCATATCTAGGAAACAACTAGATGGATTGTGTATAAATAGCATTATGAGCAGACTCAGATCAGACAGATCCTTACAGGAACTGTCTAATCAGGGTCTCCTCAATTTGATCATACAATAGTGTAGGTCAGATTCTACACAGTCTGCATGGGCAAAGAAAAATCCATCTTTCCAAGTATCTTTTCTTGTTCAGTAAATTAATATATATCAAGTCATAACTTTGTTCCTGAATATTCATGAGGTAAAGGGATAAGCCATCATGTGCTGGAGTACTGTCTAACTCTTACATTGTGTAGTAACACCTGAGTTTTTATTCCCCTGCATTGATAGATCGGGGGCATATTGTTTTTGGTCTATCTGCTTGTCACAAAACTTTAACCTTGACCATAACACAGAAGTCCTTCCACCTACAGCCTCATAACTTCACAGGTACATGCACCGTTATGACCCCCAAGGTCTAAGCCCCCCACCAGGGGCATGGTGTTCATTTGAAAGTAGCGCTTGTTACCCTTGAAATGATTAAAAGCAACACTTAAGTTTATACACCAAGAGCAGTTCCTAAGTTCTAGTAATCAGTGAATTAAGAAACTTTTTTTTCTAAGGTGATATTCATGATTTTTTTTCTCAAATAGATAACCATGTGGCAGTTAGAGAGAAAAGAGAACAGATTAATGAATTCCTGCAGTATGTACAAGATATTTTACAAAGGTGAGTTGAATCTGGACATCCCCCCCCCCCTCCCGGATTTTCAAATTTAGTAGAGAAACTGAATTAGGGTATACAGTCACTTTGTTCAGAGTCATGGGCTGAAATTGCACATACAATAATAACATAATGTTCTTAATTATATGAACTTCATAGGTTAGAAGAATAAATTCTTGACCTGATGAAAATAGATATTTTATTAAGGATTGTCAAAAAGTTTATGGATAACTTCTGCTTGTGGAAAAATATGTATGTAGTTGAAATTTACTTATGTAAAATCAAGCATATATTTTTCACAATCAAAAAAGAATTTTATACACTACCTGATGATAAGTTAACTTTAAATGTTCCCAGTCACTAAACAATGGCAGACTTCAAAGTGACATTTGTTAATACGCAAATATTTTTTTCATGAAGTAAGCCAATTTTCCCACATATTCTAGTTTGTAAATAAAGGTGAATCATATCAAAGGGACTAAAAATAAAGGTTTTCATATAAACAGGACTGGTGTCTTTTGGAGTATTTTGCAAACAAAAATTGTTACCTATTTTAAAAATACCCATAGCAATGCAACACTTTCAAGTTTTAGCAGTGAAAATATAAGCCCTGGCTTTTTCCATTCATGGCAGGGTCAACTGCTCACAAGTGGCATCATAAACTAAACTGTGTGTAAACCAGGTCAACCATTGACCAGTGTAGCTATTGGATAGCCTGTAATCAATTTGAATAAATTTGTTAACGCCGGAGAAGTCTACTGAGCATGTAAAGTACAGATTTTGTCAACACTACTACTTTTATAATTTGAAGAATTTTTTTTTATCAGTCTGCAAGTTTGTCCCATATTTTTGCCAGACAACCAGATTTGGGGGAGGAAGTTCTGGAATCCTTAGTGAGCCACCTACATACCACCCTCCTCCACACGGGCCGCATCTTCGAGTTACCCAGACACATTCTGCAGACCCCTGCAACAGGATCTGAGAGCAAGGTGATTTAGGATGTATCTATTATTTTTTTTCATGACTGTCTTTGTAAATTATATAGGTATTGAAAATTCTCTCATAGTGGAAATTTCACCAATACTGTAGATGATTTATTGTGAAAAATTACCATATCAAATATCCAACATGGGATGACTAATATGAATGAATTAATTCATAGCTTAATGCCAAGGTTGACAAAAGATCTATTGATTGTATGTTTATAACTCAGTCTGTTGTTTTATATGCCTGAGAACCATAGTTTTGCTTCATAGAGGTTATATAGATAGTTCATTTGTTGCGTCCTGTCATGTTCCATCATATTCCGTCCTGTCTGGTGATGTCACGTCTGCAACTCGTATGAAATAATGACAATGTGGGATATGGAGATATTAATCAGCTTTAGTGTTGGTTCTAGTGACCTTGTATTTTACTTGATGTATATAGATATTGCAAACTTTAGAATATGAGTAGCTGCTTGCTTGGCCATAAGCATTAAAGTATGGTAGTTCCATGACTGGTTGGCCTGAACTATTTGGGCTATCATACCACATGTTGATGATGTGATACTGCAGTGTGGCAGCATAATATCTTCACCAAACATCAAATCTCCACAGAGGAACAGAATAACTTTTTTGTCCCTTTACTTTTGATACTAATTGAGTATCCATGAAAATTATTGTGTAATTATTATAAGTAAATATTACTCTTTCATTTTTGTGTCACCTACTATGTGCAGAGGTGACACATAAGGATCACTTTTTCGTCGTCCATCTGTCTGTTTTTTAACATCTTCTTTGTGTTAGTCATGACCGTATGTATGCAATATAAACAATTGGCAAATACTGTTCAGAAAGATTTTCTCATGTCTGTCTGCTACAGGGGGGAGTGGCTTACCACTGTCTACATATGTACCTGGACATATACTGGAGACTGCTGTGTGTGTTTTATACACTAGAGGACAAATACCCAGGTGAGCTTGTCTTGGATGCAAATCTAGTTACAGATGTGCCTGTTAAGAGTCCAGCATTTCATAAAATTGTTCTTTTCAATTCTTTTTATAGGAAGGATTGACCACTCACTACCTGATTTGGTGAGAATATCTATTGCATTAATATTTCCACAAAGCTTGGTAAGCAAGAGTTATAGGCCTTAATTTGCTAAAGATTATACTCAGAGTCATTTATTACTTGACCGAATCTTGCAAGAATAACAAGCAAATTGTCGGCATTCTTGATCTTGTTTTCCTTTTAATAATAGTATGCAATATATTTTGTCATGTCAAGCATCATAGTTGTATAATGTATGTAAACTAATAATGAATAATTAATGACTCAAAAACAAGCAGAAAAGTGCAAGCAAATGTGCAATAAAAATGTAAGTTTTATATCATTCATTCATTAACCTGTTAAATTATGAATATGTCTTTCTGTGCCTCACCACAAGGTTATCGGTACAGCAGACGATTGTGCAGTGTGCCTGACCCAGACTTGTACATAGGACTTTACGACCAGATGTTACACCTCACCCTCTGGGACCTCATCTTCCTGGCTAACCTGAGATACCAAGACAAGGTAACCAGAGACTCACGTGACTAAATCATGTGATCGGGGAATTTAAAACCTTTAAAAAAATTGATAAAGGAAAATGAAAATATGCGACTCTTGAGGCTGAATATCTAACCCGAACCATGAAAGCCTGAGACTTACTAGACTAAGAATCTAATCATGAAAACATGTGACTCATTAAGCTTTAAATCTAAAGATAACATGTGTAACATAAAATACCATCACACAATATGCAGCTTCAGAGTAATCATCCAATCTTGGTTTCTCAAACAATGATAATGTGAAGTATTCTTTTGAGCTACAGTAGCAAATATGTAAGGAAATAAAATTTTAAAAAATTCATATATTTTGCTGTTTTTCTTTACAGGTGTCTGATGGGGAGTACACCAAGACATGCATGTTCAGCTGTACATGTGTCCGGGAGTTGTGGTTATTGCTGCTCAAATTGACAGAGTACAGGGCCCTGAACCACAAAGGGGAGGTAATTATGGACACTCTTTGCAGTGGCTTTCATTAAGTTATCTTTACTGTCTCTGGTCTAGAAATAAAAATAGTCTAATTTTCATGATAGTTCATAGTTCAATACATTGGCGAAATATCCAGATGGACATAAATTTAACATCATACTGCAAGTTTACCTTTATCAAAATGAAAAATCTATTACACAGTTTCCACATTAACCTCTGGTTTATATTATATCTAGACATTCTGGATCAACGTACATCATATAGTGAAAGCAGTGTCGGACATGGAGAAAGATGAAACAGCGGTAACTATGGAAGTGGAAGGTGGGTAAATACATCAGGAGCCCGTTTCACTGATACCATAGCTTGAGATTGTCAAATTACCTAATACTACTAGTTCACATATCTGATCTTCTCTGAATTTTTTCATTGATATGAAACATTTGTCATATAACACACTATAGTATCTTGCATGGATAGAAAAATACTACCTTTGTTTACCAATTCATTGGTATTGGGTCCATGGTCTTTAGTACTTTGGAAATGGTCTAATGATGTTTTCCTGTAGATTCACGGATAATGCTGAATCCCCCAGAAGGGTTTACAGTCGATGACCGCACCAGTCTGTCTCTGTGGATACTGCACAGTGTCACCCCTCTCTACCTGGAGAAGTCAGCCCTCTGTTATCAGGTACTAGCATAGAGATTATGTTTGTGGTCGGAAATTTAGGAATTTAATTTTAAATATTCAATATTTTGCAAGCAGAAAAATATTTGGAATTACTATATAATTCACACTTCTTGAAAGGTACTCTCAATATTGGCATTGTAAAAGGGGACATTTTGATATAAAGGACTCAAGTGTAGAGAGTTTCCTTATCAGGAGGGGCAAGTTGCAAGTGTAGAGAGTTTCCTTATCAGGAGGGGCAAGTTGCAAGTGTAGAGAGTTTCCTTATCAGGAGGGGCAAGTTGCATTTCCCTTCCCCAACTGCAGCATTCCAAAGTTGTAATAAATGTTACATGCGCTCAGCATTAATATAAGGTAGTTCCAGGACTGATTGGTTCAATGTCATGATAACATGACTGGATGTAATACAATGTCACATGGGGTGATGCTTAAGTGTGGCAGCACTATACCGGTCGGTTCAGTAGAGTCTCAAAATATAGCCTAGCAGTATCCTACTGTCCAAAATTTAATTTGACCTCTGACAAAACAATTGATTTGCAAGTCAGGTTCTCTACCACTAAAGATAATTCTTTTGCAAGGAAGAATAACTTACCTGTACCACTTACACTTGAATGTCTGTGTCATGTTCAAAGAGCACTTTCTGATTTAAATTTTGGCTATTCACACCAGATGTAAGCAAAGTAAAATCCTACTGTTATGAGCTGGAATCCAACTTTGGACCTTCAGTATGCAAGTCAGACACCCTACCTAATTTCTACAATAGAAAGTTCCATGGTGAGAAAGTACAAGTTTAGTATTATACCTATACAATATACAGAATTATAAACAGCCTCATTTGTTACAGGGAGATGGAAACGCTGCACAGAACTACCATGACTTGCAGTCCATCATGAAGACATTTCTTTCTTCTGTAAGTAATAAGATAGATCTTAAATATTTCTTCAGTTTTTCTTTCTGACAAAGTCAAAATAGGAATAGTAGTCAGTTTGAATGAGTACATTCTTTTAATGTTTAGCCACTGGTTTACTTTAGTAGTTATCAAAAAAGTAAGCAGAAAATGAAAATTATTATCAATGTGTTTATTAATACAAATGCCTCTTGTATGTATATACTACATATCTCTTGTTATTGCTGAAAGTTGTATATAACAATAGTTTTGAATCTTAAATGTAAAATTATTGCCCTTATTTTTCAGTGTATAAACATCATAAAATGTGACACAATTTATGATATCTGTAAGATAAGTCATTTCTTCAATAACTTTTGAGTGGTAGAAAATTAATGTTCTGTCGTTCTGTAGATGATGAGATAAGAAATGTCAATTCGTTATTTATTTTTGAATTTTTCAAGACCCCTATGTCGGAATCTGTATTGCGACGCCACCTGAGGACCTGCCTTGGGGTCAGCAGTCAGTGGGAGCCCAACACCAGCCTCCTGGTCACTCTCTGGGACCACTTCTACAGGAAACTGGTTAGTCTGCCCTTACTGAGTTCATCCCCCCTCCCTTCTGTTTTTAGCTCACCTGAGCATGAAGTGATGAAGATAAGCTATTGTGGTCAGTCAATGTTTGTCATACCTATGTCCATCAGGAGGTCACTCCGTCCGTTCATCAACATTTTCTTGTCTTCATTTCTTCAGCAATCATCTTCAAATATTATAAAAATGTTTATAGCCATAATCTCTTGACCAAAGTCAATTATGACTGATATCTGTCCATTAGGTCTGGAGTTAGGTTTTTCCTTTTAAGAAGAAACGTTCATGAAATTTATACACAAATTTTATTGATTTTTCTAATGTTTTTCTGAATATCCTTGATCACCTAATTGAGCTTGACATTGAATTTCTTCATGCAGTATTTTCTCTGTTTTTTTTCTAGAGGAAAATGAATGCATACATCACCTTCTATTTCCGTATGCACAAAGAATAGTTTCACGGCAAAATTAAACTGAGCTTTTCTTTTCATTTGGCTTTGACCTTGCAGTTGTTAGTTCTTGCTTATTTCATGAAGATAAATCTTACATAAAGATGTGTAGTATTTGACTTTTGAGGTGTTATCAGAATTAGTGTCAGAGTGAATGAATAAAAGTTAACAAAGTTTTTTTATATATATTCCATTTCAGAACCAGAATGAGTCGTTCCACGGTGGTTCGGGGGTAATGGATGGACTAGGGTATGTGGACCACAACATGTCTCGCATGTACGACCGTAGTAGGAGGTGGGCACTTGGTAATCTAGACAGGTTAGTAAGCCAACTAAGGGCTTTAGGTTTGTATTTTATCTCTACTGATCACTTGAGCTCAGGATAAGCTTTTATGGTCGGTCCATTGTGTGTTGTATGTTGTATGTCACTTTTTTACTTAATCTTCATGAAACTTACTGAAAATGATTTCCTACATGAAATCTTTGATGAGTTTGAAATTGGGTTACACTGGGTCAAAAAGTAGGTCACATGATCACATATTAGAAAAAAAACTTTGTGAACAGTCTAGAGGCCTTATTTTTGGCTCAGTTTTTAGCTCGACTATTCGTAGAATATGAGAGCTATTGTAGTCACCCTGGCATTGGCGTCGGCGTTGGCGTTGCAGCTTTTGGTTAAAGTTTTGCGTGCAAGTTACTATCAACCTTATATCTCAATAACCATTTATGGTATTGACTTGAAAGTTTATAAATATGTTCAGGGGCATCAGACAACCAAAGTAGATAACTCTTGACTGAATTTAATATGAATTATGGCCCCTTTTTAACTTAGAAATTTTGGTTAAAGTTTTGCATGCAATAGAAAATTTGGTTAAAGTTTTGCGTGCAAGCTACTATCTAGTTTGTATCTCAATAACCATTCATGGTATTGACTTGAAAGTTTACAAATATGTTCAGGGGCATCAGACAACCAAGGTAGATAACTCTTGATGGAATATATTACAAATTATGGCCCCTTTTTAACTTAGAAATTTTGGTTAAAGATTTGCATGCAAGATACTCTCATGCTTATATCTCAGTATCAAGCATGCAATTGATTTGAAACATCTTTAATATGTTTAGGGGTATCATACTTTCATGGTAGATAACTCTTGATAGAATTTGTTACAAATTATTGCCCTTTTTAACTTAGAAATTTTGGTTAAAGTTTTGCATGCAAGGTACTTTCATGCTTATATCTCAGTATCCAGGCATGGGATTGATTTGAAACATCTTTAATATGCTTAGGGGTATCATACTATAAAGGAAGATAACTTTTGATGGAATATATTACAAGTTATGGCCCCTTTTTTAACTTAGAAATTTTGGTTAAAGTTTTGCATGCAAGGTACTTTCATGCATATATCTCAGAGTCCAGGCATGGAATTGATTTGAAATATCTTTAATATGTTTAGGGGTATCATACTATAAAGGAAGATAACACTTGATGGAATAAATTAAAAATTATGACCCCCTTTTAACTTAGAATTATGGTTAAATTTTTGCATTCAAGCTACTATCCAGCTTATATCTCATAAATTGCTTGTGGAATTGACTAGAAAGTTAAGGTTTGTCTTCAAGGGCATCAGAAAACAGGAGGATAACTTTTGGACTGATGCAAATTATGGCCCTTTTCTAACATGGATTTTTGGTTGAAGTTTTGCATGCACAGTGTTATTGTGCTTATGTCTTAGTAACTAGGCATAGGATTGATTTTAGACATCATAAATATATTAAGGGGTATCAGACTATCAAGGTATATAATTTTTTACTATTACTATGAAGGGCAAGAATTTAAATAGATTTCATTTGATTTACCAACAAGCATTTTGAATAGTCGAGCGTGCTGTCCTCTGACAGCTCTTGTTATAAAATTTGGTCAGAATGTGTATTCGCATAAATCTCTGATGAGTTTGAAAAAGTTGGTTGTTATTTTCTAGTACAAATTTTCTAAAGGATTAAAAAAATGCAGTCCCCCAAATAAGTTCATACGTAAGTTTGTGTACCTAACAGTGTGGACAAGGACACAAGTTACCAGCTGTTCCTGAGGATTCTGGCCCTCCACCTCGGGAGACTGTACAGGTCGGGCGCCACCCATGAATGGAAACAGATCAAGGGCAGGTAATTATGGGAAATTTGTTCTACAGCGCATTGTTATATCCATCCCCACATCTGTTCCTTTTGAGTAACATACCAGACTCATGAATATCTTGTCCTATTTCCCTTTGAATGTAGATTGGTGAATATTGGTAAAGTTATTCAGTATTGAAATTTGGGTAAAGTCACATTTATCAGGAATCACCTCATCAAGTCACATCATGTCATGTCATACACTCATATTACATGAAGATAAGGTGGGATAGGGATCCATATATTTTTCATCTTTACAGGTAGTTCTAGATGAATTTATAAAATTTGCATTGATAGCTGTGACGGAGGATATTGGTTGTTGAGTGAGCATATCCCTAAAGTTCTCACCAATTTCATAGCAAGGGGTATGATTTCCAAATTGAACAGCTTTAGTTGGGTTTGTGCTATTAAAGACATATATCTGAAGATATAATCAAGATGTGCTAGTATCTATGTACATTATACATATTTATTTATAATCAATATTGATTCCTGTATCTGTAGGAATTTGAAATTAATGAATACTATGAGAGCAGTTTGTATCCTAGATGGTGCAAGTTTGATATTATACTAAGAATCTTTCAATTAAAATATGTTCATCATGTTACCTAATTTTTTTAGAAGTGGGGGCTATATAGGAATGGCACTTGTTATTTCACATCATATATGTCACATACCATCTTGTTCTATCTTATATGTCACATACCATCTTGTTCTATCTTATATGTCACATACCATCTTGTTCTATCTTACACCACATTACATGAAGTTTGGTAATCATTGTTGATAATGCCTTCACACTTAGAAATAATGATTAATCAGGATTAGACCAATCAGCAGACAAGTGCAGATAACTGTGTCAAGGATTTTGTAAGAATTACAGCCCTTTTTCAGTGTCAAAGCAGTATTTTGGGTATTTAGTGAAACTTCAAGTTCAGTGTGTAAATCACCGTCCAAGATGGCTGAGTGGTTAGAGCATCCGCCTCGGGAGAGGGTGGTCGTTGGTTTGATTCCCAGCTGCGACATACCAAAGTCATAAAAAATGGTACTGTTATAGCTCTTTTGCTTGGTGCTCAGCATATAAGGGTAGTTGCAGGACTGGTTGGCCCGGTGCCTGGATAATGTGAGTGGGTGTGGTATTATGTCACATGTCTATGGCGTGACAGCACTATATCTGTCTCAATTAGACATTGTCTCCAAATGACTGAAATACTGTTGATAGAACGTTAAACCCAACAATTATTGTGTAAATCTGTGTATCTATTATCACTCAGCTGAACCATTTCACACCATCTTATACTATAGAAGAGAAAGATCAGGCCTAAAGAAATACTTACAGTAAAATCCCTGGTTCTGCTACATTTCGGACCTGCTACATTTCAGACCTCATGGCTTTTCACGGAGATAACCAAGGTTTCCTAATGTTTCATTAGGGTACCTTGGTTATCTTAGTAAAGGTTAAGTGGTCCAAGACATAGCAACACCATTTCAGGGACTTTACCTTAAACTATGTAGAAACACCTTCCATCTTTCCTATTTCATTAAATGTTCAAGTACATGACTTAGCTGACAAGATTTATTACCTTAATAACTAGCAATATATGTTAAGAAGTGAAATATTTTGGGGTTTTATTTAGAGAAATAAGGAAAGTGAAATTCAATCTTAAGTATTAAAAGTTAAGCATCATAATAATTGCAGGATCTACTCCAAGTTCCACCCCCGCCGAGTACAGGAGCTGACAGAGGCGGGGCTGTACAACCTGACGTGTCTGTTTGTCTCCCTTGCCCTGACAACAGACCTGGAGGATGTGGTAATGGGATTTTATATGTCAAAAGATCTAGTTATGATGTCCTTGCTTCACAAAATGAAGTTGAGCTATATAGGAATTACGCCCTCTTCGCCATGACCCATCACATTGTGTCTTGATTTTAAAGAAAACTCAATAACATTTCTTACTTTTGAGTTGAGGCATTGTTGTTTAATTTTGTCAAGAAAAGGTGAATTTTCCATTATAGATCAAAAGGCCTGTCCATTCATTTTACTGAAATGGTAAACCATATCACTGTGTTTTCCACTTGAAGACGTTGCATCAGCGCAGATAATAAAAGTGCCAAGTTAAATACTGTAGACATATTTTCAACTCTATAATGCTAGGTATCATTGTGATCTTTTGGTCTTTTGATCATAAATCAGTGACTGAGATAATCTCCTAAAATCAGTGTCAATAAATTATAAAGCATGAAATTATCATGTTTATCATGATTCATTAAGATGAAGGAAATAAAAAAGATATAAGATTGCCTTACTTTATTTGAAAGGACTGCCACTCTCTACAGTGCAAATCCATTGCACAAATATCAGGCTAATACATTTCTCATCATAAAGCTTATATCTTCAAATTGTTCATTGTTTCTATATTGTAACAGCACCGTGCATTATTAGGCTTGTATGGACACTACTGTTATGATGGTTTTGTTCTATGTATATGTATTATTGTTTTATAATCAGGTTTCCAAGTTATGTGACTTTTACGATATGTTGGATATTGGGAACATCTCATTTGCCCGGAGGTCAGTGGTGTGGCGCGGGGCGTTTACCATGATGCTCGTGTACGAGGAGAGGGGGATGGACATTAGCTTCTTGGCCAACAGGATGGTCATGGCTTTTCAGAGCTCTGTCAGGTATAATTATAACATGAAAGTGACCGGTGTTATACCTGGGTTTCACATAGTAAAATTGGGGCTATAAAGGAATCACTCTGGTCATGTTACGTCATGTCACATCCCGTCTTACACTCATGGTATATGAAACTTGGTAGCTGTTGTTCATAATGCCTTCACACTTTGAATAATGATCTATCATGGTTAGACCAATCAAAAGACAAGGGCAGATAACTATGTCAAGGTTTTTGTAAGAATTATAGCCCTTTTTTGTGTCAAAGCCGTATGCGAAGGTATTAATAAATCACCTTTTATGATACTTCTAATCTAGTTAGACAAGGCCAAATCGGAGTAAATATCAAACTCGCCAAGTTGTATACTGTCCGTCAAGGTAGTCATTGCCCTCTAGAGTTATGTCTGTATAAGCAATGTTTTAGAAACATAACTCCTCTTCAAATTGTATGGAAGAAACTAGTATTAAACTAGTGGTGATATATATTTATATGCCATTGAATTTTGTTTAATTACAGTGACTTCAAGACAGCTGGTATAGATGTCCGTCACTCCCTGTGGAAGTTGATCTTGATCTACATTGAGGGCACACAGGAGGTTGTGGACATGAGCACTACTCTACACAACTCTGAACACAAGCTGTTGTGTGAGTCCCACTGTATCACTATCTGATACCAGATGGTTCTCTTTTGCCTGGCTTTTCTGAACTTGATATAGAATGGATATCTTTTACATGATTGATCTAAAAAGAATCCAAAACTATTTTGTCTCGACTCTCTCTCTCACACACACACTTATATTCTCTGTCTCAAACATTCTCTGTCTCAAATTGTTCTCTCTATATCTCCCTCTCTTTTCTCTTTTCTCAGTCACATACATGTGCACATTCTCTGTCTCCTTCTCTTTCCTCTTTATTATTCCCTCCTATTTTCATTACTAATCTCTCTCCCTTTCTCTCAGTATATCTCTTAAGCTGTCTGTCTGTTCTTCCATCTGTATGTATTGCCAGCAGTCTTAATGATAAAGTCGGTGATTCCTCTATATTGGGTATACGGTGTGGAGTCAAGTCTTCTGATATCTGCTCGGAAAATGAACTCAGGTTCTGTCTGCTTTGGGACTATCTCAGCAAGTTCAGGCATGTTCATGTAGCAATGGGGATTTGTATTAACGTGAACTGACTCTAAATGAGACAGTCCTGGTGGCCATGTGATAGTCATCCAAGGAATCGGTGAGGTCGAACTGCCGCGCACCAAAATCTTAAATAAATGGTACTGTATAGTCCTTGCTTGCGTCAGCAATTGTCCAGATGATACCCGGTGCCAGATAATGAACTGGGTGTGTATCATGAATGTCTACGCGAGATACGCTTTGGCAGACTATATTGTGACAAGTCTCAAAATGTGTGAAAATTTGAGTTTCCCTAATTCTATTGATCCTATTTCCCTCAAATGCACTTTATCATCTAAAGTTCTTATGGTGTAGATGGGGTATTAACATGGGTAAAAGTTTTCAGGAATTTTTCAGATCAGAGAAATGATCTATTCTGATAAAGCTATAAAAATTGTAATAAAAATTCAGATTTTTTAAACCAACTATTACTATGGGTATAATTTCTTCAGTGATAAGTTAGCTGTAGCTAGTATTAATATTTAGTAAAATGGTTTAAAAAATCTTAAATTGCAGGACCTTGTTTCCTGGAAAGGCTGATGTTAGGTATTGTATATTCTAGCATATTGGCAAAAGGTCTCAGTCACAAAAATACCTAACATGTTGAGTAAGATTTTGCCATAACCGGATCGTAATGGGGGCTAATTGGAGTCAGTCCGTAGTTGATCTGTCTGTCTGTAGTGAGAGGCCATCTTGGCTATGTTTTGTTAGATTTTGATCAAATTTACTCGATATACCTGCCTATTGCACAGCGACATGTCATGATTGCGTTTGAATGAGTATGTACTGTTATATGTTTCGAACTGCTGACATGTAATTATGGGATTCATTTTCATGATATGTTGTTAAAAATGCTGTTTTTGTATCATTCTAGATTAGCTTATTTGTTTTGTTTTGTCTGTTAGAATAGATCTATCCTTTAGAGTGAATGGTTTGACAAGATTTACTGGTAGAAAGAATTATTCACTGGTTTCAACCACTAAGATCAAATTTGTAGCACTCTTAACATAGTCCTCTATAATTTAGTTACAACAATTAAAAATGTGTTTAATCACTTAGCCTCATGCTGTAAGGATTGAATCCAGTAGGTTGATAGATTATACGAGGAAATGGCTGTAGGTATTGTTCTACACATTGTCTCATGAAAGAAAGAGTTGTGCAACATTTACTCAAATTCATCCTCAAAGTATTCAAGACATTATGAAACTCTTCCGTTGAAATACTCACAATTGATCACTATCAGAGTTTTGGAGTTGGGACAGTGTACATTTTGTGAGATGAAGATGACCTTGGACCCCTGCAAGAGTTAATATTGGCACCCCTGTTTTTAAGGATCCTGAGTCCAGTGGACCCCTGAAAATCAAAAGTAGTGTAAATCCCTGCATGTAGGCTCAAGGTCAAGGTCACACTAGAAGGTTATGTGTTTGAACCTTTAATTTTGATTTCAATTTCGTGTCCGCTCCATATCTCCTATACACTTTTTAGTTTTTTCATGAATCTTGCTTCAAATATATATCTAACTGAGATTATGTGCAGAACATAGGTTGCAGTCATGTCGGCTCAAGGTCAAAGTCACACTTGAGGGTCATGTGTTTGAACCTTCTATTTCAATTTACAATTTTGTGTCCGCTCCATAACTCCTATACTCCTCGAAGGATTTTAATGAAACTTGCCTCAATTATAAACCAAATTGAGGCGATGTTCAGAACACAGGTGACAGTCATGTTGGCTCAAGTTCAAGGTCACATTTGATGGTTCAGTGTTCAAGGCAGCGGCGGGGGATATAGCTGTCCTTTGGACTGCCTTGTCATTACTAATCTCTCTCCCTTTCTTTCTCTCAGTATATCTTTTAAACTGTCTGTCGGTATCATTCCAACCATAGTATGTATATAGCCAGACAAGATCATTATTAATGATAAAGTCAGAGATGATTACCATCTATATATATGTGTGTATTACAGGTGACGGAGTAAAGTCTCTCCTGACTATCTGCTCAGAGAATGAACTCAGGAGTGTTCTGTCTGCATTTGGGACTATCATCAGCAAGTTCAGGTATGTTACAATGTAGCTTGTAATTTATGGGTCTGTGACAAAATTATTTGTATTAAAGATGAATACTTTTTTAACATCTATTAAATTGAACAGTCCTGGTGACCATGTGGTAAGAGTATCCACCTGGGAATCAGGTTGTGGGTTCGACACATGGCCGGACATACCAAAATCTTAAAAAATGGTACTGTTATAGCTCTCTTGCTTGGCGCTCTGCATATAAGTGTAGTTCCAGGACTGGATGACCTGGTGCCAGGATAATGTGACTTGGTGTGGTATCATGCCACATGCCTACAGTGACATACAGCCGTTTGGCAGCACTATATCTGTGGACAGTCTCAAAATGTGTGAAATATTGTTGGCAGGATTTTGAATTTTCCCTATATTTTCTATTGTATCTCCTATTAATCCCATCAAATCAATTAATTTATAAAAGTTTTTTTCCAAATTTTTTTTAGGGATTATTAAATTTCCAACTTTTACCTTTTGGTATTAATCATCTTCAGTGATAGATTAGCTGTAGCTTAAGTATTTAATATTTGATAAAAAATAAATTTTAAAATCTTTTCAAGTACTATACAGGATCCCTTGTCTCTAGGAAAGACTTGATGATATATGTGTATATTTGTATATTTTTAGACACATATTGAGTTCAACACATGGAGTTCTTCATGGCTCAACAAAACATAACCTGCAACATGTTGGTAAGATATTTTGCTCATTATACCCCGAGATACAAAGTAAATGGGGGCTATATTGGAGTCACGTCCGTATGTTGATCTGTCTGTCTGTAGTGGAGATTTGTCCGCCCTATTTCTTGGCTATGTTTGGTTAGATTTTGTAAATATTATACACATTGTCGACATCATGATTTGCTTATTTTAACTGCCTGACATGGTAACAATTATGGGGTATTCATCATATTCAATGATAATGCTTGTTTGAAAAACTGTCTTGTCTTCTTTGGTTTAATTCTAGATTCAGCTTATTTGTTTCTTTTTTTGTCTGTTTAGAAAAAGATTCTTATCCTTTTCCATGATGATGACACTGGGTTTGACCAAGACTTTAAACCTGGTCATGAAAGAATTATTTCCCAACTGGTTTCAAACCTACATATTCAGATCATTAATCTTGTACTGCACCTCTTAAGTATAGTCCCTCTTATGATTTAGCTCATCAAATCAGTTCAACATTTTTTGTTTCAATCACTTAGCCCCTCACTGCTGTAAGTTTGAATCCCAGTAAGGTTGATAAGATTTTTCATACGAGAAATGCTGTAGGCTGATTGTTCTTCACATATGTCTCTTTGACTCTAGATGTTGTGGCAACATTTAACTCCAAAACAACAACAAAGTACTGTAGATTGGGAAATATTCGCGTCACTTTTATTTCGCGATTTTACCCTGTCCGTATTTATTCGCAAAGTCTGAAATGTGCAGAATTTACGGAAATTGCCGAATGTTTCCGTAAATACGACGGAAGACGAATATTTTCGCGAAAGGCCGGAACGGTTACTGTATTTAGTGAAGGTTGAAACACTGTTGGCTGAGGCCTGATTTTCGCTCACCAAACTATCACGCAAATATAATAGCACAATGCCTGTATTATGTAAATCCGTTAATGGGCCATTCATGAATCATGACGATCATTTCATCTCTTTAATGCAGCATTGTTATCCATATTTGAGACGATACATGCGACACACTTTAGCTTTGTGTACTGACAATGTGCGAAAACATTTCTTTCAATTTTAATGGTTAACTACTAAGTGTCACTGTTATATTTTAACAGATGTTCTATATTGTAGATAACGATGGACAGTATATTGTATTTATAGCAGAAAAGTTTGTGTTCACATTGAATATTTACGTGTAATAAATAGTTGAATAAGCTTTCTTTTTAATTTGTTAGCACATAATGAAAACGGTCTGGTATGCATTAACCTGTTCCTCGGGCACGAGGCTTAATGGCGGCCGATGCATTTTGATAAACTATTATAACCATGTCATAATAATTGTTCATTTTCACTTTTAAATACTACATATTATATCATAATCTTGTACTACTTAAGTATCCTATGATTAGCTTACTGCAAACATGCAACATTTAGGAAATATTCTCGGCAGTTACGGCCACTTTCCGAAATTGTACGAAGTCAAGGTAAATATTCACGATTTTTTTAAATTCGCGATCTTGAGGCTTCGCGAATATTAGCGAAAATAAATCTCTCGCGAACATTTCCCAATCTACAGTAATTCAGCACATGAAATCTCTTCCACGTGTATTTCAATTACTCACAATTCTGAGTCACTATTCCAGAGTTTGCTGGTCAATTATGGAGGACAGTGTACATGTTTGTGAGTGACCATGCCATGACCTTGACCCCTGCATCAGAGGTTGCAGATATTGCAGCCTCCCTAACTTTACTTGCTCTACACTTGTAAGTCCATTTATGTCTTTTTCGTATACAAGTTACTGTGAATAAAAGAAAAGTTATTGTATTGAGCTGCACATTATATACAGTATAGCTATAGGGTTTTGATTTCTCTTGCGTGTTTATTTGTTTTTGTTGATTTTTTTTTTTTTTGGTAAGCAGTGTTTTGTCCTGAAGCTACACAACATGGCTAGTTATAGTATAGTGGTAGTATTCGTTGAGTGCAGATTAAAAGATTGCAAGTTTAATTTTCTACTTGGGATGAGAACTTTTAAATACCATTCCAAGTGCAAAGTACTGGTGCAAGTCAGGAACTTTCTAAAAAAATCAGTATTTACATTTTCTAAGAACTTGCTTCCCAGCCAGTGTAAAGAAAACAAGTATAAATATTAAAAATAGCTGTTAAGGTTTTTTTAGCCTTTCCTGGCACAAAATACTGATACAACCCAGAAGTATCAAAAAATATTATTGCACTTCTGTAAAAACATGTTTCCTAGTCCCTGTAAAAGGAATAAATTCAGATTTTCATATAAAACCTAGATATATCTGATTGCCATGTTTCAGACCCCCCAGGGAGTGTATCGGCAGCAGTGACACTGCTCTGTCCATCTTCCAGTTTTTCTCCAGTGCAGACAAGGTCAATGTGAGGTGAGAAACTAGGATGCATTGTCATATTATGAGGCCATCATAAAAAAAATTAAAAAAATGCTGGATTTCAGTTGAGGGACCAACTCACCCAGATGGGTCCCTTCACAATATTTTTTAAACCTCGAGGTACCTTTCTTTTTAATACCAACAATTCTTAAATGCTAGCCTGTGTTTCAATTGACATAAGGAAAAACTGACCTGAAGTGAGATGTGTTACTTTACCAAAGCTCTCTAAGGTAACAAAATATTAAATGTGTAACTTTTACACCATATACACTATCAACTATTGTTGGTTTAAAATTAAAAAAGCTAATCAAGTTTATATTGTTTAAACAAATTATGTACATCAAGATGATGTTTCAGTGCGAGTTTTATGTCTATTTGTAAAAAATGTATGAATGAATATATAGGTGTAGCCCTTACGTTGAGTATTTATGAAAAATATTGTCATTTTGTGATCTCCCCCAGTGTAAGCTGCCGGTACCTGGGTCATTTATTATCATCAATAGAGTTGCTCAATCACCTTCGCTCCAACCTTCCAAAACACGAGACATACATCATCAGCGCATGGATCCGATGTTTTCTCCACCTGCCGACCTCCTCACAACAACTTGTGGAGATTACCAGGTACATGATGTAGAACCTGTCCTGCAGACCCAGTGGTTAGAGCATCCACCCTGTAACCAGGTCATGGGTTCGATCCCAGACTACTACATAAAAATGTTGTTAAAAATTGTATATTGCCCTTGCTTGGTGCTCAACATATTAGGATAGTTCGAGCACTGGTTGGATCAGTGTAAGTTTGTCTATG
>CM037784.1:57308573-57358573 GCA_021229015.1 Solen grandis | reverse complement strand
AGAATGTAAATATAGTGTTATCGTTTATATTTTATCGCAGCGCCACACTTCTCGTCGCTTGCGATAAATTCCATGAGCGACAACTAATACATGCCGCTATTTCGAGACACTGTAGGCCATACCACGTGGTATATGACGTCCCTTTAAGATAACGCGAAAAGCATATTATGCATCGAATCAGAGTGAAAAATTGCAGTATTTTTTTTTATTTCTTTATTAATTTTAATTGTATGTAGCGCATGCGAAGCGGGAAATTGTGCCCTACACTTAGGTCCCAATTATTCTTTTGTCAGATGTACAATTGTTCCTAACATTCTGGAAAACCTTCCGAGTTTATGAAATTTTGTTTGCTAACACGTAAAGCACATCGCTCATAATGTTTTTCCGACTGCACATGTGACAAAAAAATCATTAGTTTTTTTTGTTGTTGTTTTTTATGTGTTTTTTTGCTCAACTTTTCGCTATATTCCAATAAAATTGGTGAAGAAATAAAATATTCACAGTAGTTTTTTTTTCGAATCGAGGCAAAGTATGCTGTTTGTGATAGCTTAAAATGACGTCATATACCATGTGGTATGGCCACACTGTATACTGTATCTGCGATCAATGTTAATATCAATATATTATTAGTATTTACATGTTGGAAAATTGCATCGATGTTACGATATCCATATTGGACTTTGTGAAATTAACTATGACACAGAAGTATGGCAAGTTAAAATATTAGCCTCGTGTGGGTGTCTTGTCATCCCTAATTGTTACATACACAGACGGGGTCACTTGAATCTAGTTGTTTTAAATTCAAATCTTAAATGATGAGGGAAATATTAATTTTTATTGCAACGACGTATTATGCTAATATCAACATTAAAACACCTTCAAATAGTGGAAGTAATGCTTTGTTGCAGCAATAACTGGATACAATGGGATACGGGCGGAGACAGATTATCAACCAACTTTAACAGAGACAGCACAAACAAAAAACATGGAAAAAGAAACTACCGCAGAGACAACTGAGGATAAACCAACTTCAACACAGGGAACACCATCTACAACTAGGAAAACATCAACAGAGGCAACACAATCTACAACTGAGGATAAACCAATTTCAACAGAGGCAACACAATCTACAACTGAGGATAAACCAACTTCAACAGAGGCGACACAATCTACAACTGAGGTTAAACCAACTTCGACAGAGGCAACACAATCTACCAGCAAGACAACATTCACATCTTCAACTCAGATAGCGTCTACATCTGTGAGGGTTCCTTCCAATCATCATAAAATGGATCCCGTTCTCTTTGTTGGGGGCATGGCAGTCGGGGTAGTGGTGTTCGTGTTTGCGATGTTTCTGTACGTTTACATTGTGAGGGACAGTCGGAAACATTCACCCCGATATTCCAGAGTACATTAAGTGAGCAAGATACTGTAGAGTGAAATTAAAGTGTTCCCTTTTAATGAAATTTTAGCGCGAAACTCAGAATTTAGGACATGATAAGCACGTAAATAAGTCAACTTTGGGGAAAATCTGAATGATTCATGTTAAAGGCGTATTTCACAATAGCAGTTTTTTTTACTAAACAAATGTATAGAAAAAAAGGAAAATCAAAACTAGCGATCAGATTTTTTTTAACTTGGCAAGATTATAAAGAATCACGCTAGAAACAAATTTAAGGGAGAACAGATGGGGGTCTCCACACTTCTTTTTGAGCTCCTGAATGTGAGATTTTTGTTCTTTTCTGTCATTTCCAAGGGCAGATAACTCAACATCAAGCCTATCGATACCTAGTTGTATTTCAAATTATTGTTTGTTGTTTCACTCTTAGTTATCATGTAAATTTTAAATCAATTCCATGTAATTAATTTCTTACAATGTTTCAGCAAAAAAAAAAAAAGAATATTTAGGTTTTCTCCTCTGCAGTGCGAAAACCTATTGTTTTTCTTCTGTTGATTTGTTTTTTTTAGGTTTTCGCCTCTGCAGGGCGGAAGTCTATTGTTCTTCTTCTGTTGATTTGTGTTTATTAGGACTTACTGCCTACAGGCAGAAAGTCCTATTTATGGTGGCAGATTTCTGCCAGCCACTTATCCACTAAGCTATGTCGAAACTTTTCTGAAAAATTGTCACATAATCAGTTAGTATCTGGCAAGTAGAAAACTTTCGTGTTATCCTCTTAGGTATCTTAACAGAACAAAACTGCCTGTTAGTGCCCAGTACTGCCAACCATATATTCACTTAAGATTACAGGATATCTCGCCTTTTTTCAAGTAAGTCAGTTAAATTATGTGGATAACATGCATTTTTTCACATAATTATTTGGAAAAAAAGCATGATATCCAGTTAACATAAGTGAATGTGTGACTGGCAGTAGTGGGCACTAACAGACAGTTTAGTCCTGTTAAGTGGATAACTTGAAATTTTTCTACTTTCCAGATAATAACTGAATATGTGACAATTTTTCAGAAAAATTTCGACATAGCTATGTGGATAAGTGGCTGGCAGAAATATGCCACAGTACCTATTGGGTTTGTTCTGTTTTTTCTTATTCTTATTCTATTATTCTTTTTTTCTTCCTCTTTTCTTTTATTTGTGTTAATTTCGATGTGTTGCCAATGACTCAGAACCATAAAAAAATTATGTCATATATTTCAAACCATGTGCTTTCGAATGCAATGAATTTCATAGTCATATAACGTCAGATTTGACGTCAGCTGAAAAAGTTTTTACGCGGTCTACAGCCATTACTTCTGGACTGATTTTCATTAAAATTTCACAGAATGTGTATGTTAGGCTTTAGTTGTGCATACCGTTGTCCGTTTTTCATTTGAAAAGGCAATGGTTCTATGGTGAATCCAAGATTTGAACCATTGACATCAATTTCAAATGTGTATAAAACCGTTTCCAGATGAGCAAGAAAGCTGATACTTTGACAGATTATAAGTCTCCAAGTCTTCTTTACATTTTGAGAAGATGGACGTCATAATGTTAAAAAAACTTTCGTTTTAAAGCTAAACGGTTTTTAAGCCCTGTAGGCTTTATTTTTTTTATGATTTGCTTGAAATTTGCAGTATTAGATTCTATGGAGCCATGTCACTTTCGTTTCCGTAAAATCCCAAAGTCAAGATCATATATCAATTATCGGGTTTTTCTTCGTCCTTAAACACCTCAAAAACGAAAAATATTCTATCAAGACACTATGCGTATAATTTGTAGAGCTTTGAAAGACCTTTCAGATGATATTTAGTTTTTGATGATCTGGGTTCAATCGGTTGAGTTATGGCCGAAAAACAAAAATTTGGTAACCCTCAGTGTGTTTAACAGTTTATATCTCGAAACCCTTTGCTATCGAAAATATGAATATGAATATTATTTGTAGAGCAATGTTTGGCCGTTCTTTTGATGCTTAAAGTTTAACGATTGACCTAAGATTCATGGAGTAATGGGGAAAAAAAACGAAATTCGTGCATATTGCTTTTGTGATTTTTGCAGTTTTCTCGAGGTTTAAGAGCTTGTATCTAAAAAAAATAGTGAAAATATTCCTATATATAAAGCATGTGAAATGTAGCGAATTTTCAGACGATTATTTTGGTACCTAAAGTTTTTAAATTGATCAAAGTATAAGGAAAAATAAGAATTTAAACATGTAGAATTTTGCCGTTATGTCAAGGTTTAAGGGCTTATATCTTAAAAATCACTGGAAATAAGTGTACACATTAAGCAAGTGAGATGTATAAAATTTTAAGACAATTATTTTGGCACCTAGAGTTTTGAAATTAATTAAATTATAAGGAAGTTTCATCAAAAATACGAATTTAAACCCAATTGTAAGAATTTTCGGAAATTATCCCACTTTCGCTTTCACCTTAATTGAAGCTATATCGAAAAAAATGTAAGTTTGCAGATATGTATTAGTCATATAAATGCAAAATAAACCTTTTACTTATATCATGTTGATATTACTAGCTAAACAAGTGTTGACAATAATTTAATGGTGTGTCAAATCATTGTATTTACGTTACTTATACATATCAGTTGCAGCATTGCGTTACCCATAGTCCTTTGAGCGTTTTGAAACATGTCATTTAGACCGTTGTTGAAACGTTGCAATTTCCCGACTTTATAGTTGCATAATCGATAAATGTTGTACAAGTTAAATTCCAAATTTATGATAAATGACAGGAGAACTCACTCAGCCCCTCATCGTGTGGGTTCGAATCCCAGCAGGGCCATTCGGATTTTCATGTGAGGAAGCCTTCCAGCTGGCTTGCGGTAGGTCGGTGGTTCTACCCGGATGTCTCCGTGCATTCGGGGTCTTCCTCCACCTGTAATTAGCTGGACGTCGCTATATGACTGAAATACTGTCGAAGCGACGGTAAACTCAAATAGTCAATAGTCAAGTTATGATAAATGAAAAGCTATGTGAAAATATATGTTATAGTACAATGTATTTAATTGCCAGCTTGAGATACCATGAGCGTGCATAAGTGTGGACGTTTGAAACAAAATGTTCAACACATGTCATTCGTTCAAGACGCTGCAAGCTTATTTGTCTGTTAGCTTAAAGGCATCTCAAAACCCTTATATAAGTGACCCCCCCCCCCACCCATTTATTCACCCACCCAGCATGTGTGGGCATCTGTTTTCTGATAAGCCAGGCTGCCACATTCTTGTCACGATGTGTCTGTCACACAGGTATTGTTCAAGATCCAAGTGTATGTATGCTATATTTGGGGGTTGAACATAGTCATTCACAGTTTGTAAAGGAAATAGTTGTGAATATACCAATTACGCAATCCTAAATACCAGAAATTATTCTATCAGTTCTTTTTTATTCTTTTTTATTTAATTAAATATAAATCTTTTTTGTTTTCTTTCTTACTTTGTTGGTTGATTTTGTTATTTCTTATACATTTTGTTATTTCTTTCTTTCATTCTTTTAGTTCTCATATATATATTAATTTATATTTTATTTTGATTTGTAAAATTTATCATAAAAAGCGACATTAAGTTTGGAAATAAATTATGTATTACTAAATACTTTCATTCTCTCAATTCTTCCCTCAACTCATGTTTATGCCAGAAAATCAAGACTGTTTTAAATACTTGATTTTTGTTTGTTATGTCATAATAATATAAATGAAGAAGTAAAACAACACTCACTCACTAGTAATTAATGCAATAAAGAATATGTAAGGGATCATACAGTAAACAACCCACATTATCACTAACATTCATTAAAATGTTTATGGCTTTGTGTAAAACTAGCCTACTGTCTCACTTCCATACTAGCAGGTAATTTATTTTTGCATTAACCCATCAGAGGTTTTACTGTGACAGATTAGTACTATATTGGCTAAAGACTCCCTGCAGTGATGACCAGCAATTAACAGGTCTGGTCACAGCAGGTGGGGGCCTGGCTCAGTGGGATACCACATTCCTTTCGAGATGCCTTTAAAGGGCCAAATGGAGGAACTTTGTGTAATACAGTCGTCTCGACCGTATGTACGAGCGTTATTGAAATTCAACTCACGAGGCTTCACGCGTCACCGATTCTATTGCATGGTAGCATTTACGATTTTATTCCCGCGGCTGTACACTAAAATAATAAAAAAAAAAGAATTTTGATATGCAGAATTAAGAGGTTTTTTGCAATATGTTCCTTGTTGATAGCCTAATAAAATATGATAGGTTTCGCCGGTACGAGTAGCTGAAAGATTTTGAGCTACGGAAGGTTGAAAGTTCGAATCTCGCAAAAAACAGTGCAAATAAGTGTAGGTCTATGAAAAACCCACCCATTTTTGTTAGAGATCAGATAGAAGAACTCTCTTTGCTGCATACGATTTGCAAGACTTATACGCACAAAAATATAGGGTTGCGAATTTAAAAAATGTATGGTTTGTCCTCTAAAATACGATCAAACTTCATTAAAATATTGGAAAAATGAGAATTTCAAATTTTTTTTGTCGTTCCTGACTTTATTTTTGGTTCAATCTTCATGATATCTTCACAGGTAATTGAGTCTTATGATTCAAAGAGCCCAATAATTTATAATGTTAAAAAATGCAAAGGTCAAGGTCATATTCTTATCATTGTTTTATTTCTTCTTTTTGTATTGTTATGTTTAAAAAGTAAAAAAAAAACATAGTGCAAAGGTCAAGGTCATATTACGATTTTTTTCTTCGGCCCTCAAATAGCTCTAAAACTAAAATGTTTTTTCGAGAGTATATGAACAAGAGTGTAAGCTCTTAAAAAGCTCTTTCCAGTGATGTTTAGTTTTTGAGGATCGGACATGATTTAGTCATTTTACGAAAGTCCAAGGTTTGATCCTTTTTAGATCAATTGTTAATCAGTTTAATGCTTCAAAGTGTGATATATAAGAAATAGAATGTTCGACTAGTGCAACTTGCATACTTGATTGAACTATTTGCTGCATTGCTAGGTACCTTATAGTAAAGTTTTACCCAATTTTGTTTCTCATTTTGCCGCTGGGGTGTGGGGCGCTTTGCTTGAAGTCACTCTTTTGCTTATACTGAAGAAGTTGAAGTCTGATTCAAATGCGGCTTGTTGAAATATGTTCCTTGTTGATAGCCTAATAAAATATGATAGGTTTCGCCGGTACGAGTAGCTGAAAAATTTTGAGCTACGGAAGGTTGAAAGTTCGAATCTCGCAAAAAACAGTGCAAATAAGTGTAGGTCTATGAAAAACTCTACCCATTTTTGTTAGAGATCAGATAGAAGAACTCTCTTTGCTACATACGATTTGCAAGACATATACGCACAAAAACATAGGGTTACGAATTTAAGAAATGTATGGTTTGTCCTCTAAAATACTTATTCCGTAATACCTATAAAACTTCAATAAAATTTTGGAAAAATAAGAATTAAAAAAAAAGTTTGTCGCTCCTGACTTTATTTTTCGTTCAATTTTAATAATATTTTCACAAGTAATTTAGTCTTATGATTCAAAGAGCCCGATAATTTATTATGTTAAAAAAATGCAAATGTCAATGTCATATTTTTATCATTGTTTTTTTTTCGGCCCCCAAAATAGCCCCAAAACTAAAAGTATTTATTGAGAGTATTTGGACAAAAGTGTAGGTATTTGAAGAGCTCACAGCCTCTTTCCAGTGATATTTATTTTTTTTGAAGATCGGGCTTCATTTGGTCATTTTACGGCAGTCCAAAATTTGATCATTTTTTCAACAATTATAAAGCAGCTTTTAAGCTAAAAATTGTGACATTTAAGACACAGAATGTTCCACCCATGCATATTGTATACTTAACTGAACTATTTGCTGCATTTCTAGGTATCTTAATCAATTTTGTTTCTAATTCTGCCGCTAAAGGGCGTTTTGCTTAAAATCACTCTATTGCTTATAACTCAAAAAGTTGAAGTCTGATTCAAATGCGGTTTTCAGCATTATGTTCCTTGTTGACAGCACCACAGAATGTGATGGATTTCAAAGTATCGGGTATGGGAAAATATTTGCGCTAGAAGAGGTTGAATGTTCTAACATTACAAAAAGAAAACTGTGCAAATAAGAGTAAGTCTTCGAAAAACCTTTGCGTTCTGTTTCTTATTGAAAATTGTGGCTGAGAAGAAATAAAGTGTTCAAGCTGATTAGGTTAAAAGCGAAAACCGAGATACCGCTTGCGGTTCTAGTTCTATATGTATTCACGTTTGCGACTAAAAACCAATTTTACACAGTGACAGGTAATATAGTACCAAATATCGAGATGTAATTAACGAGGTGTTGCTAGCCAATAATATTGAGTTATCTGCCCTTGAAAATGACAGAAAAAAAACGTTAAAAACTCACATTCAGGGTCAGATAACTCAAAAAGTAGCGTTGTGACTCCCATTTTTTATCCCATAAATTTGTTTCGAGTGTAATTCTCTATAATTATGGAAAGTTTTAAAAAAAATCTGTTTTGATTTCCTTCTTTGTCTATAAGTAAACAAACATTATTATGAAATAAGTCCTTAAGTTTGGGATTATACATGTGGAAAAAGATGTTTATAGCCTCCGTTATATATGCAGAAAGAATTCTGGGAAAGTTGGCCTTATCTTTAATTTTTGGATTTGCAAAGTGAATAAGAAACATTATACAATGTATTTTGCTATGTGGTCCACTTTCTTTTACCAATTAACATACACTCTGACGTTTTGAAGAATAGAAATAATAACGAATGACAATCATTGTGCAATCCATGTTTTACTATCTTCGAATCTTATGAGTTTTTAAATGCATGAATGTTGTATAAATATGCATATCATTTATTGGGATTTTAATGGTTTAATAGTTTGAATTAAAAAGAATCAAAGGAACTCAAGTGGCTTACTGGTTAATAGAGTACAAATAATCTCTCTCTCTGTACGTCTGTAACTCGCTCTCTCTCTGTATGTCTATATGATGGATTTCGTCGATGGTTTGTTCTATGCCGTCTGTAAGTTACAATATTTCTTTGTCAAAACGATGCATAAGCTATTTATAGAAACTGCCTCCGTGGCGCAGTTGACTGAGTGTTCGACTGCAAATGTCCTGAGATCGAATCCTACAAACGAATTCTTTTCTTTTTTTTTCACTGGCTAGCATATTACATCTCCTAAATTTACCGACTTAAAAAATCACAGACCATTTAAAACTTGTCAGCCTGATTATAATGTGTTATTTTGTTGTTATATTGTTACATCTTTACTTTCTTTAACATTCATGTCTTTGTGTGTGTGTGTGGGGGGGGGGGGGGGGGGGGGGGGTCTACGCCGAACATTTATTTTTTAAAATATATCTCTTTTTTTTCAATAAATATGTTTTTGTCCCTATTTATATTCATTTATTTACATAAATGTTCTTTTTTTCACACACAGATATATGTAACAAAAGATATTACTTAATCATATTAAAAAAAATGAGACTATTTTAGTACTTTGTTAGTAACTCAATAGTTTCTATATAGAGGGATCGTAATGTTATGAACAGCTTTGTAAGAAATTGACCCATGGTCATTTTTATATATAATATTGACTGAATGGTCGTTATTCTATGAAATCAAAAATACTTACCAAATGATAGATATATTAATGTGTTAAAGTGTGTGAACTAGTGATCAGAGCCTGTGTGACTTTCTGCTCAAAGGGTTCAAGTTATGCATGTTTAGTATTCCGACAATGTGTATCGATAAAAGACTTCATATACAGGCGAGTCCTCACAGCGCTATCACATGGCTGATATGCAAGCACCCTATTCCATGACTTTTGTGTGCCACGGGAGTGATCGAACGCATGACCTTCCGTTCCCGAGGCGGACGCTCTAATCATGTGCATATATAGTATAGATAATATTTCATAATATGCGGCAAGACAGTGCAGTTTAGCAAGTTGATATCATGACATATCATATTATAAACAGAGTATTTAGACTGGCTATGTAATCAAGAGAAATGAACAAACAGCATATTATATTCTTTTTATATAATCGAAATAATACGCCATTAAAAGGTTGGGAAAAAAATGAAGAGAAAAATGAACATCAACGAAGAAAGTATAATGTCTCGTTCCTAATGAGTCGAAAACTCGAAAACGTAACATCACGAATTGTACACAGACATACACAAAAAAAACAATCATACAAAACACCTTTGTAAGGTAGCGGTGAGTCATACAGTCATAGTGTCATGTTGATATCGGTGACGGCAGTGTACCAATATGTGCGATAAAACGTTGAAATGTGTTACAGCCATGTGATAATGATAGATAGATGCTGAAAAAGAATCATAATTGTGTAAGGGAGATAATCAACTGTTTTATAACTGTGTGTAGTAACAGGATTGTAGCCCTGGTCAAATTAAAACACCTACCAGCCCTACATTCAGTTACCATTAGAAGTCTCTAACGTTCGCGTTTGCAGTGTCCAATCAAGGAGCCAACCCTCTGACTGTTGCGAGTGTTATGCAGCCCAGCACAAAACTAAAAATAAAAGTTATACATGTATGTATACGTCCTTTTTTAGCTCACCTCGCGATCCTGCGCCCGTCGTCCGTCGTCGCGTGTCGTGCCTCGTCACCAATTTGCTTTAAACGACATCTCCTCTGAAGCCGCTAGATAGAAACTGACATTTTGCATGAATCATCCTTGGGTGAACCTCCACAAGACTATTTAATATAAACTTGATCCATGCAGATCTCTGGTTGCCATGGCAACCTGCAGAATTTTACTTTGAAAACCTCAAAAATCTTCTCTGAAACCAATGGTCACTTCATGGTGTTCTACCATATTTTTCTTTTTAAAAATTATGTTGATCTCTTAAAAAAGGTTTGGCTAAACTGGGGGTTTGGCTAATTTCCTTATATACTCTACATAGAAATATTCAAAACTCTTCTATGAAGTCAATGGTCAGAATTTAACTTCATTTAGCACAAACGGTCACCTCATGGCTGTGTAGCATTATTTGCTAAAATAAAGTTGATCCCTTGAAAAGTGAACCTCCTTGTGGGGTAACCTAGTTTCCTTATATAGCTCTATTGGGACAGTGATGGTGATGACTGTGATGACAAACTAGTTGTTTAATATTGCCGCTGATATAAGTATAACACGCAACTTAACCAGTTCGTTCTCGTACATCTCAGACATTTTGTTATCAAGCACTATTACATGCAGTAGTAGTCTGGCCTTCTTTTCCTCGATACATTTTATTACATATTTTCAATAACATTTCTCTACAGAGTCATAAATTTACTAAACCACAAATATTGACTTGAACAGCTTTTAAAACTGGTCAATTGAAAATTAAGATTTTTAAAATTTCTGACAAATCAAATGATTAAAGTCATATTGGTTGTTGTCTCATTTGAAAACATGTCATAAAGAGAAACGTCTGCCAATATATAAATGCGGGGCACGATTGATTTCATCTAAGCTTTATTTCATCGTGCCCCGCAAGTGTTTAAATCCGTTATACTTTTTCTATCACTTGCCATACAAGCCTCGTATTAGATTTAAAAAAATCATATTCGGAACAGTTATTACAAATAAGGTCAATATATTCTAAAATAGGTCGTTTAAAAAAATAAATCATTTCAAGAGATTGTCTGTCTCACGTGTGATTAAGTCTTTTCATTATATTAATACGAGACCATGTCATCGTCATACTGTAGGAATTTCGGTGCAACGATTACAAGTAGTCCCCCCCCCCCCCCCCCCCCACGGAACATGAAAACGGTTTCCAATTTTTCCCGGACATTTGAAAACGTTTTTTTATATTCCCGGGTAGGGCACAATGAAAACCTTAAAAGATTCTTGTCCCATTTTTAAATGTCCTATCCGGGAACGCAAATATGTTTTAAAGCCCCCCCCCCCCCACCCCCACACACACACGGGATAATAAAACGTTTTCAAATTCTCCCAGTCCGGGAATATCAAACGTTTATATTGCTGGGTGGGACATATTGAAAACGTATTGGGACCCCCACCACCCCATTTTCAAATGTCCTACCAAGGAATCTACATGTTATCCTGTGTGAATTTGAAATCGTTTTCAAATTGCCCTATTTAACATCACATAACATCAGATACTAATAGATACATCGATGCGCTAACGACACATTTAAATATAGGTTATAAGACACTTACACTTTCCCATCGAAGAATACGGAAGCGTATTAGTGTCACATTGACACTTATTATTTTTTAATTTCGACACTTTAGTCTGTAAAATTTACAGATAAATATGTAAAATTTACAGTTTAAATTGTAAAATTCACTTTTTTTTCTGTAAAATTCACAGTTTAATCTATAAATTTTACAGATTAAACGGTAAAATTTTCACTTTTTTTCTGTAAAATTCACTCTTTTTCTGTAAATTTTACAATTTAATCTGTAAATTTTACACATTAATCTGTTTAAATAATGGCTGTGTCTATCGAAAAGTTTGTTATCGACACGAAAGAAAAAAATATATAGCACAACCAGAGCTTTCTTTCTTTCTTTCTTTCTTTCTTTCTTTCTTTCTTTCTGTGATAAAAGATCGTTTGCTCAGTTATGCCCGTGGTGATGTTTTATGATAAAGGCATCCTCAAAATAACTTTTTTTGCGATCTTAAGTAGGTACCGGTGCATACAATATATACGTACAACATAAACCTACAATATATACCTACAACATATATATTACATATACCTACAATATATACCTACAACATATACCTACAATATATACCTACAACATATACCTAGTACATATACCTACAACATATACCTACAACATATACCTAGTACATATACCTACAACATATACCTACAATATAAACCTACAACATATACCTACAATATATACCTACAATATATACCTACAACATATACCTACAATATAAACCTACAACATATATCTATTACATATACCTACAACAAGATTCAAGATTCAAGATTCAAATATTTATATTAGTAACGTAAACATATACATGTTTTTTTGTTACATGATTCAATGATTTTAATAACAAAACAACAAAAGTCACATGCCATGGTCTACGATGGCAACTATAAAAAGAGTGAAAGAGAGAGAGAGAGAGAGAGAGAGAGAGTACATGTATCAAATAACTAAGCAAAAAATATTCAAGTTCTAAATAAATATACATTTGTATGTAGATTACTAAATACAATAATAATGTGAGGATGAACAAAATGCTATACAACATATACCTACAATATATAACTAAAACATATACCTATTACATATACCTACAACATAAAATATACCAATATACAACATATACCTTCAAAACTACAACATATATCTATTACATATACCTACAACATATACTTACAATATATAACTACAACATATACCTATTACATATACCTACAACATATACCTACAACATATACCTACAATATAAACCTACAACATATATCTATTACATATACCTACAACATACACCTACAATATATACCTACAACATATACCTATTACATATACCTACAACATATACCTACAATATATAACTACAACATATACCTATTACATATACCTACAACATATACCTACAATATAAACCTACAACATATACCTACAATATAAACCTACAACATATATCTATTACATATACCTACAACATATACCTACAATATATAACTACAACATATACCTATAACATATACCTACAATATATACCTACAACATATACCTACAATATATACCTAAAACATATACCTACAATATATAACTGCAACATATACCTATTACATATACCTACAACATATAACTACAATATATAACCTACAACATATACCTACAATATAAACCTACAACATATATCTACAACATATACCTACAACATATACCTACAATATATACCTACAACATATACCTACAATATATACCTACAACATATACCTACAATATATACCTACGACATATATCTATTACATATACCAACACATATACCTACAATATTTAACTAAAACATTTACTAAATAAAAAATACAACATATACTACAATATATACGGTACTACAACATATCTAATCATATATGTAAGGAATTAAAAAAAAAAACATATAAATACAACATATATGTATAATATATGCAAGAAAGAAAGAAACATGTTTTGCAGATAAAAGTGTGAATTTTACAGAAAAAGATGTGAATTTTACAGATTAAGCTGTAAATTTTACAGAAAAGAATAAATTTACTATAAAATTTACAGAAAAAAAAAAAAATTTGGGGGGGGGGGGGGGGGTGAATCTTACAAATTTTTAAAAAAATGGAATTTAGATTAAAGTATAAAATTCACATAAAAAAAGTGCGAATTTTACAGGAAAAGTGTGATTTTACAGTTTTAACAAAAAATACAGAAAAATGTTTCAATTTACAGAAAAAAAGTGTGAATTTACAGTTTAAAATTTCCTTTAAAAAAATGGAAATTATAAACGTTCAATAGATTAATCTGTAAATTTTACAGATTAAAGTGTCGAAAATAAAAAAAATAAATAAATGTCAATGTGGCACTAATACGCTTCCGTAGAAGAAACATAATAAAAGGGGATATTTGAACACTATTTTAAATTTCCGGGGGATCGAGGGCTTCGCCACTTTATCGTAACCTCATCTTAATTCGATTAAGGAAAACTGAATACCAATAGAAACATCAATAATACTTGTAATATTGTTTATATTTTAGAGAGAGGGGTCATTTGAAACCGTTTTTAAGTTCCCTGGTGGGGGGGGGGGGTGAAATCGTGAGAGGGCATTTGAACATTTTTTTTATGTTCACGGGGAAGGGAATATGAAAACGTTTACAAGTTACCGGGGGAAACTTAAAATGGGGCGTGGGGACATAGGAACATTACACCGGACATATATACAAAGTCAATACCCTGTGACGGGTAAGCTATACGTGTACCATTTTCTCGTAGTCAATAGATAATATGCTTGCATTAGGCGTGTGACATTTTTTTTAACATTTTTTTTAAATATAACAAGAATAAAATGCGCAACTTTCTTTTTAATATGATTTATTTATCATTTTATTACAGTAGTTGTCACCGCACACAGTGAACTATAACTCTGCAACAATGCATATCAAGGCAGCAAATTACTACTTAGAATGACATTGTGATATGTATTCATCTCTGGTATGCAAAATGTCATTAGTTAATCTAAAAGGTATATGGCGATTGTAATTATGTCGTTCTTTGAAATATTTTCGGCCCTCACAGTAAAATGATATATTATCTACAATATTGATGTGGAAAATCAATAAAACACTCCCAAATTCCCCTTCTCCTTCTTTACTGTTCCAGACTATGTCTAACGCAACATTGACCCTCAGTCCTTTGATTATCTTGAAATTTAACAGAAGGAATAGGGATGACATACATGTAAAAAGGTTGATGAATTGGTTTTGTTTTTAATATAAGTAAGATATTCTGATATAAAATATTCTGATTGAGCCTTATATGAAAGCCACTAACTTGCCCTGGCTGGCTGGATTCAATATCTTTAACAATATCATCAATATATAACTAATCCCAGAATGAGCGTTAACGCGAGCCTGCTTTAATTCTAGACATAGTTGATTGAAGATACACTGAAAACAAAAATCGTTTGACATTTGCTTGTGAGTAACAAGAAAACCAGGACAACAATATACTTTATATGCCAGCTTGCTCAAGTTTGAAGAGAAGACTTCGATTCCATACCTTGTCAAATGCATTTCTTATATAAAAAAGATAACTCTGATTTCAAGTTCTTCATCAAGTGGTCGACAAAACATAGTAGCTTTTTGAGATTTACTGTAGAATCTTCTGTCATAAAACAACCATATCGGCGGGCTCTCTGAGGAAATCGCTATAACGGAGGGCTCTCTGCGTTCGCATCGGTAATCCTCTGCCATAAACACAAACACACGGTAGACAGATGGCAGAAAAAAGGATCAATGGTCACTTTTAAAAGGTGAGTTGCTCAATATTAAGTAGTGCACGGAATATTAGAATATATTTACTATTTAGCACATAGCATTTTCCTCTCGTCCAATCAGATGCCAGTATTTGTTCATAGTCACCGTGGACTATAACGCGTAGTCCACACTTTTGCAAAAAAAAAAATCAGTAAGTGTCCACACTTTTGCACAAAAAAAATCAGTAAGTGTGGACTATGCAACCACATAACTCACACTTTTGTGACGTTTTGTCGCTAGCGGAGGAAAATACCATGTGCTAAATAGCTTAGTTCATATGAACTAACCTATACAAAAGTTATTATAGGTTGCATGTCCACACTTATTGATGCGGCGTCAGTATGGAAAGTTGTTTTTTTTCTTCCCAATGGAGTCGCATGATCAAAACAGGGAGAAACCACTGTTATTATCGTAAAATAAAAACATGTAATATGTTTTAAAAAACACTTTATGAATCAATTACTTGCATTAAGTTATTCTACTGTTATCATAAAGAAACTGGACACATATAATGTGTATCTGTTGACTTCTTAAATCAGGCCCGAATTCACCGGTGGCACACATCCATTGCTTCAAGTTTCAATATATATTATCTAACTTTAAGGGAGTCACACCCAAATGGTCACTATAAAGAATTGAAAAAAAACAATGCTTTTGTGTTGTATGCCTAAAAGTACAACTCTATGCAAAATCTAAACAAAATTTACCGTCATTCTATTGATTATAAACAAATAAAAGCATTCGGCAAACAAACCATGATTGTTTCAACTAAAAATACTTGAAATAAGAAATTCATTCTTACCATACCAAAAATCCATTTTGCACACTGGACTAACGTCTTTCTTTCTTTCTTTTTTTCTTTTTTTTTTTTGGTTTAGTTTGGTTTGTTTAGCCTGGTTTAGTTATTGTTGTTGTTTTATTTTAATTCCAAATAGGCCCTATCGCTAAAATCTATATAACTGAAAGACATATTTCAAAGTAAACCCGAATTTTCTACGAAGCAAATATATTTCGGTTGATCTTGCAACATTTAAAAAGACTTTCACGGAGTGGTTTTGATTATTTTAGTTTTCAAAATACCAGGTACCGTATTTGTTATTAAATTTAGCACAATTTATCCAATAAATACCTATACAAATTATGATATTTTTTTCTTTCTAAACCTGATCTAAGTGATACAGATATAATGACCAACAAAAAAGTTTGAAAACTATTGGGATTCGAACCCATAATCCCCAGTTTCTACAGTTTCTAGTAAGTTTGCCTATTTATGGGTGTGTGTGACTGCCTTAAAAATTCAATTTTTCTCCCCAGATACCCTTTAGAATAGAATGTATCTCCAATCACACTAGAAACTTTTTTTTCTGGGGAGCATGTCCCCGGACCCCCTAAGTACTGACATCATAATCGTTGTTGCCCCCCCCCCCCCCCCCCCCCCCCAGTTGAAAATTTCTGGATCCGGCCCTGGTCATGGATCATTTCAGTTTCATTTCAGTGATTTGCTTCATTCGGCGGGGATCTCAAAGACCTATAATAACAAAAAAAAAAAAAAAAAAAATGTTTAATAGGTCTTTGGGGATATCAATTCAGCAAATCCTCAGCGCTCTAGGCGTTTTGATGATTTACTTCCAGTTATTCAATCGTTTCCTACATTTAATTGCATTTTCTAAAGCAAAAAACTCCCTTGTAAGTTTTTTTTCGGTATGTTTGTTTGTTGCTGTTGTTGTGTTCCGAACTAAAGAAACCCAACTTTCGGCACAAACAATATGCATGCCTATTAACTTTGTCTATCTTTATAAATCCTTAATTTTATGTCTTTATATTGAGATTTAAATGGAATTCTCAAAGTCGTCGAACGAATATGTTTGATCAGAGATGTAAATACCTAGATTTAATGTAACTTCGTGGTTTGATAACCTTACTTAATTTTCCCAACACTTTCGCTCCCGTTACCCATTTCTTGTATTATTGATATATTCCATTCATTTTTGTGTGTTTTTGTTAGTTTTCGTTGTTTCGTCAAGCGTTTCCTCTCCAGACTAGTACCTCACATTTTACCAGTGGAAAATACTTATTTTCAGTAAAACACAGCAACCAGACAGTTTTGCTGACGTTCAGTGTGGTGGAACATTTGACGCAAAAGATAATTGAAAATAACCAGAGTTCATTTACTTTATAGAGTTAGTGACAAGAAAAGATCGAGGATGAGAAGTTACAACTTTATTCTCAATTTTCTGTTGGTCGTAGGTCTGACTACATATTTCGTGCAGGCAGAAACCACTCCAGGTGAGTAAAATTGACGAGAAACCGAAAATAGAAAATCTATCACTTTTTTCCTCAGTCGTCACCATTGCATAACATTCATGTCTTGACGTATACAACTGCATGGTTGCATCATCGCAGTCAGTCTTGTCTATTACGTGATGGGGTGGATACTGGAGAAAAGAATCTGAATCTGAAACAAATACGTTGTAGATCCCAATACTGGGTTTTACATAATCTCTACTGAGATCCGCTCCGGTTATTTTTTTCGTATTGGCCTCCGCTGGATCTCTACCCAACCCTTATATAAAAGCTTCGGGAAATTTACACCGATACCCCTAACTCGTTTCGGCCGTTCAAATCGATTGTTTTCGGATGCACACCTAAAAATCCACGCATGTCTAGTAAGAAGACATATTTTTCTTTCCATTTCATTCAACATCATTGCATTAGCTTACCGATTTCACCAGTTTTACAGCTACAGACTCACGAAACCTCCAAACTCGCCATTTAAACCGCCATATTGTTTACATGCGATGGTTATCACGTGACTAATCCGTGATTGGATAACTACAGTTAGGTTCAATTCGCGGGTTATGCGGTACAGAGCGGTGTGTGGTTTTCTTGATCTTAAGTAAATAGAATGTATTTCACATAAACTTCTTTTGAAAAATCATTTTATACAGCAAAATTTCTTTGACTTTGCCAGGGCCGACTTATTGGCAAAGAGCATTTACCTTTTGCTGTTGAACAGTCGTAACTGAACGGAGCTGTAGTTTAAACTGTTTCGCCACTAGTCACGTGATCAATATTTACAAAATGTCTGTTTAAAACTATGAGGTGAGCGGTTTGGTGTTTTCCGTCACCGTATTTCATGAAATCGGCAAGCTAAGACAATGATGTTGTATGAAATGGAAAGAAAAATATGTCTTCTTACTAGACATGCGTGGATTTTTAGGTGTGCATCTTAAAACAATCGATTTGAACGGCCGAAACGAGTTAGGGGTATCGGTGTAAATTTCCCGAAGCTTTTATATAAGGGTTGGGTAGAGATCCAGCAGAGGCCAGAACGAAAAATATAACCGGAGCGGATCTCAGTAGAGATTAGGTTTTACACAACGGAAGAAGAGCTCCGCACTATTGGCGGTGGCTCTTTAATGTGTGAAAACAAGTAAAGATAAGAGGAGTGAAAGAAGGAAAACAGTTCAATCATTTTTCCTTTTAGTGCTGTGTTTCTGCTTTTCTCCAGGCCTATCCAGTTATGGAGGCCACTGCCACTCAGGGAATCATCAGTGGTTTACTTGCAGAATCCCTCAATACTAAGGAGAGATGGTGGATATATCCTCGAGTGCCCAAACTGCGCCCCCCTAAGATTTAATTAGGAAATGCAACATAAATAAAATAGATAGAATAAAAACTGTTCACGTTCCAATTAATTCTATCAAATTCACATTGATACCCCCCAAAATAATTCTTTTATAAATAATTATTCACTCGAAAATAACATAAAATACTTTACGAGTCAAATATTACGCCATCATTTTGTGTGGTCCTAACTCCGCCCCCTAGGTGACGTCGTTGCAGTTGCGAATTGTACACATATGACTTCCATTTATAAATATGTAAACACAGCAGATGGAATTTCTGAGATACTTTTATTTTAAAAATTTGAGTGTAAAAGGGCCATTCTGCGTGGGAATCATTTTGTATTTAGAAAAACATATAAAAAGAGTGGTGCAAGATAAAATTTGCAATATTTATCTGTTTGAATTAAAATTTCGTACAAAAATCATCTGAGTTTATTTACAGAAACATATTTGAAAAAAAAATCTCACAGTCGCATACGTGTGTAACAAAATCTAGCGAGACTACAATTTAAAAAAGGAAGGTGGCGGAGTTAGGACAGGGGCGCAGTTAGGACCTCCGACGATATATATATAGCCCTTGCTTAAAAGATACTAAGTCTGAGGCTTCTGCAACTGATGCATTCCAAGCAGAGATGGTATGTTGGAAGAATGAGTTCTTGCAGTAAGAAGTCTTGATTGTATTTCTTGCTACAGATAATCCCATCAATGAGCCGCTCATCGCGACATACTATTTTTGGTACTGGTTGCAACGCCTCTGCTTTGTAGGGGATATTGCCAAACCGAAAGAAGAATGATCTCACAATTTACTGGTACACATTGATTGCTGTCTGTATTTCATGCTTCAGTTATGCAGATCAATGAGTCGCTCGGCGTAACATGCTATTTTTGGTACTGGTTGTCATGCCTCTGCGTGAACTATGTGAACTCTGTGTATTTTGGGTCAAAATATTCGGAGAATATAGGAGGCATTCCGTCCTGCCTGGAATATATATTTTTCCCCCTATTTTTGTGTCGCCTGCATAGCATGGCAGACATATAGGGATCACTTTGTCTGTCGTCGGTGTCGTCGGCGGCGTCGGCGTCACACTTTCTTGTCCGGAGCATAACTCGAAAAGTATTTGAGGTATCACCTTGAAACTTAAAACATGGATAGATCACATTGAGGTGGAGTGCAGTGCACAAGAATGATAACTCTGACTTTCGTATTTTCTGAGTTATTACCCTTTGTTGATTCTGAGATTTTATTTTTGTCCGGACCATAACTCAAAAAGTATTTGAGGTATCACCTTGAAACTTAAAACATGGATAGATCACATTGAGGTGGAGTGCAGTGCACAAGAATATTAACTCTGACTTTAATATTTTCTGAGTTATTGCCCTTTGTTGATACTCAGACTTCATTTTTGTCTGGAGCATAACACGAAAAGTATTTGAGGTATTACTTTGAAACCTCACAGGTGGAAAGATCTCATGGAGTGCATTGTGCAAGAATGATAACTGTTGTATTTTTGGTTATTTCCCTTTTTTTTTTTTGGAATTAAATTTAAATGTTTAAATTTATAGTAGATAGATCTCATTGGTCTGAGTGCAGTACACAAGAATGATAACTCAATAATGATAATGATGACTACAAACTTGCAACATATATATAATTAACGTCATAAGTGCTTAATGACGTCCTAATTTTTCTTACAGTTAATGTTTTGAATTCATAGTCATTCCAAAAAAAAAAATATATATATATATTGTGTGTGTGTGTGTGTGATTTGGTGTTATTTTGTACCTCACAAAATAGATTATGCTTTATCAATAATTTGTCAAAAGATCGATTTTCTAGTCAATTCTTTCATCAAACATGCTTAAATGCAGGCGACACAAGTGTTCCGAGGAACACCCACATCTAGTTTTCATTTCCCCCCTCTACCATATTGTGTGCATGGACTAACTGTTGCAGTGTCATTTTTAAATGTTATATTCTTAATAAAACTGTTCAAACATGTTATATTATTTTTCTCATTATTCATTTATGCAATGAAACATAATTGAATAAGAGTAAAATACAATAAAAAACACCTACATTATAAATAGAAGAAAAATTCCCCTTTCAACTGGTTTGCACACTTTTTCCCCCCTCTCCTGTTGGCCCGGACCACTTTCCCCTCAGAGTGAAAAAAACACTGGAACTCAAATGTGGACTATTGCTTCAGTATGTGTTGACCATGTGGATGTACTGTAGTTGCCAGAGTGACCTGTCTGCCAGGATGTTAACCTAACAATTGCCCAACTATCCTTTTCAGCAGGGGTTTTCTTAACTGTGACGCCCACTTGCCCACGCCGGGTTAAAATCACTGCGGGCAAGTGGTTTTTCAAAGTAGATAGCCCTGCGGGCAAGTTTATTTATAAAAATGAAATCATTTGGTGTTTTTTTTTCTATAATATATCGGGGGTAAAATGCTTGCAAATTGTCTTTGATATATAATAACTAAAATTCACCTTAATATTACACAAATTTAGTTTTAAACATTAACAAACACCAACTAACTTCAAGATCGGGCAACCTGTTTTCACTGAGGGCTAGTAGATGTTCAAAGTAACCCCTGTTTAGCATCATTAAATATGTTGATTTATGAATGTCACATGCTAGACATAGCCATTTCTAGTGTTTCCCCTAGGCATTTTCCGCATGGCGCTGCGCCATGCCATCCTTTTAGGGTTCCAAAATACGCTATGCTGCCCTTTGATCTGGATTCTGCCGCCATTCTGCCTTATCCAGATTAACAATGTTCGTGTCCTTATTACCAGTGCTCCAGCAAGTGTGTAATAGCAGGGCACGGCACCCTGTTGCCCTCCTGCCCTTTTATGATATGCCGCCGTCATGTGTCGGCTACACTGCCCCAGTGTAGATGACGTCAGAATTGTAATTATGTGACATGAACTACGATTGGTCAAAGCCAATGACACCCTGTGAGATATTTCTTGTGCATTTTTATTCTCGTGCATGTTCGCTGTTAAAGTTATTTACATTCAATAATGAATATTTTCACACATACGCGTATGTATCATACATGCATTAAAATAAATTTGTAACAGTTTTCCTTATTCGGGTTATACCAGATTTCCGACATGCGTAATACTATGCCTAATCAACTTAATATGTAGACATATGAAAATTGGGTCATTATGCAAATGAGTGATGCTAAAAACTGGAAGTTCAAACAAAACTGTAAACAATGCCGAGAATTTTTTTCCCCAAATAAACTACTACTACAAACTGATATTTGTTGACGCGTAACTTTTACTCGCTGATATATCTACCTTGTTGACTTGTTTTTCGTACTGGTAAGTGTGATGGCAACTGTTTCTGATTTTCTTTTTCACCACAGTATCGGCACACTGTATGTATCACGTGATTAAAGAATTCTTGACTGAGGTCAATATTTGGTTATTCTAATTCATAGTAGGTATCATTAAAAATACAAGTTTCTGCTGTGCATTGTTTACCGATAATGTCATGGGTTTTTGCAGATCGTTGAAAAACCCGCTCAAAATCTATTTTCATGCAATGAAGTATGAATAAAGGGAGGTAATTGATCATGTTATATTTATAGATCTAACAGTGATAAAAAATATTTAAAATATTTCTTCATTTTTTTTTGCTCACCTGTCATGAAATGCCAAGGTGAGCTTTTGGGACCAGCCTTTGTCTGCGTTATGAGTCGTCAGTCATCAGTTGTCAACAATTTACTTAAAAATCTTTTTATCTGGAACTACTGATGGGAAAGTGGTCAAACTTTGCAAGGATGTTCCTAAGGTGATCCCCTATAAAAATTGTTCAAATGGTTCCGGTCTGTTAGGTCACAGGAACTAAAAATAGATTTTAAAAGTGAAATCTTAAAAAAGGCCCGGGGTCATTTTTAACATAGGCTAATATAGGAAAAACTTTAAAAATCTTCTTCTCTGAAACTACAAGGCCTGGAGTTTAGGTATTTGGTGTGCAGCATTGTCTAGTGGATCTCTACCAAGTTTGTTTAAATCAAGACCCTGGGGTGAAAATTGGCCCGGCCCAGGGGTCACTTATTTAACATAGGCTAAATAGAAAAAACTTAAAAATCATCTTCTCAGAAACCACAAGGCCTGGAGTTTAGATATTTGGTGTGCAGCATTGTCTAGTGGATCTCTACCAAGTTTGTTCAATCATGGCCCTCACTAGGGGTCAAATTTGGCTCTGCCATAGGGGTCACTTGATTTAAAATAGACTAATATAGGAAAAAATTTGAAAAATCTTCTTTTCAGAAAACACAAGGCCTTGGATTAGATATTTGGTATGCAGCATTGTCTAGTGGATCTCTACCAAGTTTGTTAAAATCATGACCCTGGGGTCAAAATTGGCCCAGCCCCATGGGTCACTTGATTTTACAAAGGCTTATAAGGAAAACACTTGAAAAATCTTCTTCTCAGAAACCACAAGGCCTGGAGTTAAGATATCTGGTATGTATCATGGGCTAATATACCTCTTCCAAGTTTGTTCAAGTCATGACCCTGGGGTCAAATTGGCCCTGCCCCAGGGGTCACTTGATTTTACATAGCCTAATGATACCAGGTGAGCGACCCAGGGCCATTATGGCCCTCTTGTTTATGAATATTAAGGTTCATTTACTTTAGTTCACTAACATTTAAAAAAAAATCTGATGAATAAAAAAAGAAAAAAAAATATTATCTAGAGTTTAATTAAGATTTATAAAAAAAATACCAGTATGGAAAAAGCCTTGTTAGAAATTTATGTTGTTTAGATAATTCTAATTTTCAAGGTATAATTGTAGGACATTATTATTATTATTGGTTGTATTTGAGACAATTGAAATAAATAATAGGAAATAAATTCATTTATTTAATGACGATACTGATGAAAATTGAAATTAAACATTTAAGTGCCCCCATTTGGGTATGAATACATTGCGACGCGGCCGAAGTGCCCTTTTGAGTAAAAATTTACCATGCCCCAACCAGATCCTAGGGGAAACACTACTTTTCTTTACATACCAATTATAGATGGTATTATTTCTTTCTTCTTGCACAAAATATATTCAATAGGAAAACTGGCAATATCAGTTAAGCTATCTTTTCTCATCATTGGTCATATTATATGCACTGCATACAACAGCATAATGCAGTGATGAAATGTGGCAGCCAAACAAAGTGACAAACATTATTTCATCTACAGCATTCTGGCAGTTTTCGGTTTTCTGTGTGGGACTTCAGTGATCTGATGTTTTCTGTGTGGGACTTCAGTGATCTGATGTTGTTTTCTGTGCAGGACTTCAGTGGTCTGATGTTGTTTTTTGTGTGGGACTTCAGTGGTCTGATGTTGTTTTTTGTGTAGGACTTCAGTGGTCTGATGTTGTTTTCTGTGCAGGACTTCAGTGGTCTGATGTTGTTTTTTGTGTAGGACTTCAGTGGTCTGATGTTGTTTTCTGTGCCGAACTTCAGTGGTCTGATGTTGTTTTTTTGTGCAGGACTTAAGTGGTCTGATGTTGTTTTCTGTGCAGGACTTAAGTGGTCTGATGTTGTTTTCTGTGCAGGACTTCAGTGGTCTGATGTTGTTTTCTGTGCAGAACTTCAGTGGTCTGATGTTGTTTTCTGTTCAGGACTCCACTGGTCTGATGTTGTTATCTGTGCAGGACTTCAGTGGTCTGATGTTTTTGTGCAGGACTTTAGTGGTCTGATGTTGTTTTCTGTGCAGACTTAGTGGTCTGGTTCAATAGTGTAATTTTTTTGGTTAATTATGGTTATCATTTGAACCATTAATTTTTTTTTTTGTAAATTAAACAAATTGGTTTATTATATCACATAAGATCTGTGATTGGGGACATATCGTTTTTGGCCTTTTGGTCTGTTGGTTTGTAAGTTTGTCAGCAACTTTAACATTGGCCATAACTTAAAAACTATAAAAGGTATTAACTTGATACTTCATATATGAACAGAAAGCAACTAAAAGTGCAGTGACTATTAATAACCAAACCTCTACCTGGCCCAAGTTTTTTTATATTTTCCTCTAGGTTTTGTGTCACATGCTGTAAGCAAAGGTGAACAGGTGACACATAGGGATTTGTCTGGAGCACTCATGAATGGCTTTCATTTGACATCAATTACTTGACATCTGACCTGCACAGAAGGGAAATAGTGTTTTTCAAACACATATTGTATTTAATCTGCTATAACTTCTATGTCCTTTATTGGATTGCTTTAATATTTAGACAGTTGCGTAAGTGGATGGACCTCTTCATTATACAGTTGACCTTGACTTTTGACCTACTTTTGGTGAAAAAAGCAAGGAAAAACATGTCCATAATACCATCAGGTCTTGTCTGGATGTCTAATAAGTGTTGATTTGGTATTACATATAGCTGATATAGTACCTTTTAGAGTTGGTTACAGATTTAGTTCATTGCATAAGGGAAAGATCTATATATATATATAGTGGATATGACTGTAACTGATATAGCTGATTAGCTGCAAGATAGTTTCACTTGGTAATGTGTTTCTTTAGGAAAAGCCTTGGAAAGCTCTGGGCCTACATAAGCATATCATTCGCATTAAGTTCTTATATGTTTTGGACTTCTCCACCATTATTTGGCATTCCTGTCTAAAATGTTTAAGAAAAAGGATATTGATCTCTCTTAGGTGAGTTCACAATCCTTCCATAGGAGTGCTTGAAAATGGCAAAATAGGTGAAAAAAAAAAAAACAGAAAACTTTCAGGTTTTGTGGATAAGGCTCTTCTGAGCTGGTTTTGTCAGGGAGGACTGACACTGTTTGCATTTGTGAGCAATTTGTCTGTGAAATTGTTTTTATACATAACAAGAGATATTCTGGTATCAGCTTTGTTCTGATGTCAGCAACATTGTAACCCATTGTAATGAGTGTCTCTAAAAAACCCTCTTTAAAGGTAGACAACATTGAATCAGTTTCAGATCACTTCCCATTTAAGTCTTATTAGCATGTTTGGATTTAAGAAAAAAAATATTTTTCGCGTAGATTTGCCTAAATACTCAGGCAAGGCTTACGTTAGTTAGTCCTTCAAGGGACATGGTTAATCTTGCTGTGAAACATAAGAATATTTATCCAGTCTCAGCTGAGGCAGCTGCCAGGTTTAACATTTCCACATCAGTTTCCACTGTTGACTGTTAGAGAGATCATCACCAAAACTTGTCTCAGGAAGTCCGTGTCAATTGAATCACTCAATAATTTGTTAAGAATTTCTGTTGATGGTCCACAATAATTATTAGAATTCTGATTTTTGTACACATTTATATTAAATTAAACTGTAGCTTATAATGCATTTTGTGGAACAAAATTTTCGTCATATTCATATGGGATAAAAATGTTTTTATATTGCTATTTCAGAATTATCCTTTAAAGATGAAAAAGAAAAAGGTCTCTAATTACACATAGGTAGATCTGCTACCATATGTAAATCAGCATGCACACAAGGCTGGTATAAAAAAACCTAGACCAATATCAATACCAGACTTATAATGACTGCTTGTTAGTAGAGACTATTCATCATCAATACTGCTGTTGACATTACCTGAATGCTGGAAACAGCTGCCAGTAAGGTCTGGTCCATTGTGTGTGATTCATACATGACACCATGCATCATGGAAACCCTTGTTTACTCAAAATGGTTTTAAATCAATGGCGGGGTTATGTGATAAGCCAAATTTTTTACTCATTTTTTTCATTTGATCCATAGCAGAGATGGCACGGATCACTGACCACGGAAACAATACTTTACGTAAAAGTTATTCGGATTTGCTAAGTCTTTGCTTTTGTTACTTCAGTGGAGAATGATTCAAAATACTAGCCTAGTAGGCATGGTTTCATTGGTCAGCAATAGAGCTGGGACGGGTAGAGATTTTCTACCCGGGTACCCGTGGTCCAATTAACCGCGATTACTCGAGTACCCGCGAAAATCAAACTTTCAGTTGATTAAGATCAATCACTGACGTCACTGTGTATGCAGATTAGATGCTGTATGTTTACACGTTCTTGATGAAAGCATCATGTCAGCAAACAAAAGTCAGGTCTGGCAATTTTTTGAATTATTAAAAGAAGAAAACAAAACAAAATGTATTATATGCAATGTACATGCGTGTTTCCTAACTGTACAGATTCTATATTATGCATATTTCCCCTCCTTCACATGTTCCTGGCCAATGTGTGGCATATAACGTTATCTACACGAATTTAAGACCTGGTATACACGGAAACCTTTCCAAAAGTACCTCGATGCATCAATTAGCGGTAAGAAAAAGTCATTCTAATTTTAGACCGGGTACCCGGGTAGGAATTTACTACCCGGGTAGCGCTTTTACCCGCCGGGCACCCGGGTACTCGAGTACCCTTCCCAGCCCTAGTCAGCAAGTATCTCATTAATATTCATGAAAAAAGTGTCAAAATATGGCTTTACAGATTAAGCATTTTGATAAATGCTAATAAGTCTCCTACCAGTGTTAACTATCTGGAAACTCAAAAGTATACAGGCTAGGTTAATGAAAATTAGTATGTGGATGATGGCAATATGGTGGCTAAGCATCTCACTGGTAGGGGACTACTGTTAAATATGTGTTTGCTAGCAACACCAGTCACTTGTTGTACTAAAGTACTCGAAAATTAGTCTTATTAGAAGAGAATTTTTGTGAGCTGAAGTTTCAAAATCACCAATGTTGGCAATTGTTTGTTTGGTGCAATCTAATTCAAATATTCTAATATGCTTCTTTATGTTTGTCATTAAAGCTAAATGGATGAATAAAAAATTCCTCTGACATTGAATCAAAATGAGAAGTCATTGATTATTTGGTGAATAGAAATCAAGCACTTGTAAAATGATACATGTTTATAATGTTTACTCAATCATCATAAGGTCAGTGTGATCCAGAAGTTGTCATTGATTTAAACAGGAAGAATATATGACAAAATGTATAAATAGGATGAATTTACTGTGAGAGTCCCGGTCCAATGCTCATCTACAAATTAATTTCCTCGTTTACAAACCAAGTATTTGAAGTGCATATGATCAATATCATCATGAATCTGTCTCTCTCTGTAGAGGGAATGTAAAAGGCATGTGTATATTGTACAGGATGTGGGAAACAGTTGGGTGAAAAAAAAAAAAACAGATGAAAAAAAAAATTACATAGCAAATAATAAATGAAAAACAAATCTAAACAAGAAAGAACAGGTCACAAAATCTGATTCATATAATTATTTATTAGCAAATATTAAATGAAGTAGTATCTATGATACTAGATCACTTGACAGTGGTAGTACAGTTGACACATTTTGATGATCTCTTAGTGCTTAGTTTAGTCTGTTAGTAACAAAAAATCAATAATATTCAGTAATATTTTTTTTTTTTTTTTAAATATAAAATCTTTTGTTAGTATCCATTTTATTATGCCCTAATGTTGTGTTTTATTTGTCTTTCATACTAATTGACTTGCAGTTACATTGCTTGATGATTGATAACCTTGCTTTGATTAAAAAAAATATACTAATGACCATGATCTACACATAAAAGTCATAATGATCATTAATTCCTGCCTGGAAAAGATTGGGAAGTGAGTTAAAGTGATTAATATAAGTCTTTCATAAAATAATTATTAAAAAATTAAGTAAATTCTTTTTAGCTCACCTGAGCACATGTGCTCAGGATGAGCTATTAGGATCGATGAATGTCTGTTATCGTCCGCCTGTCCTTCGTCCACATTTTGTTTGTTTGCACTGTAGCATCGTCAGTTCTTAAGCAATCATCTTCAAACTCTATGACAATGTTTATATCCATATTCTTTCAGCCAAGTTCGATTATGACTGATATTGGCCAATTAGGTCAGGAGTTATGCCCCTTTTAACGTTTAAATTTGTGTGTTTAAAGCCATAATTTCTCAGTCAAGTTTGACTTTAAATTTTGACCACAGGCACTGTATAGTTTGTGGAATTATAAGTGATCTCATGGATATGTATTCAGTACAACTATATGCTATAATTTAGTAACTTGTACAGGCAATGAAGGCAGTTTATATTTCAGGTGAGTGTCTAGGGCCATCTTGGACCTCTTGTTTTTTTTTTAAAGCTCACCTGAGCTCAATATGCTCAAGGTGAACTTTTGCGATCACCCTGCATCTGTCACCGTGCAATGTGTGTCATCAACAATTTGCTTTAAACGACATCTCCTCTGAAACCACTGAACAGAATTTGATTAAGCTAATGGCAGGGATAATCCTTGGGTGAAATCATCTCCATAAAACTTTGGCCAGTTTTCAAAATTATATGGTACAAATGTTCTTTGGGTAACTCTCTACCAAGATTGCTAAAATTATTCCGATCGGGGAAAAACATTGCTGCCAGGGGTGGGGCTAATTTGCCTTATATGTATATAGTGAAATCTTTAAATGACATCTCCTCTGAAACCACTGGGCAGAATTTGATTAAGCTAATGGCAGGAATGATCCTTAGGTGTACCTTCACAAAGTTGCTAAAATTATTCCGATCCATAAAAAAACATGGCTGCCAGGGGCAGGGCTAATTTGCCCTATATCTATATAGTATGGTGAAATCTTTAAACTACATCTCCTCTGAAACCGCTTGACAAAATTTGATTAAATTTGGCAAGAAGGATTATTTGGTGAAGCTTCACAATAGTTGCTAAAATTATTCCAATCCGTAAAAAAAATACGGCCACCATGGGTGGGGCTAATTTGCCTTATATGTGTATAGTGAAATCTCTAAACGACATCTCCTCTGAAACCGCTGGACAGATTTTGATTTAATTAGGCAGGGATGATCTTTAGGTGAAGCTTCACAAAAGTTGCTAAAATTATTCCGATCCATAAAAAAAATATATCTGCAAGGGGCAGGACTTATTTACCTTATATGTACATATTGAAAACTTAAAATGACCTCTCCTCAGAAACTGCAGGACAGAATTTGATAAAACTTTGTAGGGATCATCTCCTTCAAAACTACTGGCCAGATTTCAAAATGTTTTAGTACAGACTGATGTTCCTTGGGTACCCAATACTCTGGTGAGCGATCCAGGGCCATCATGGCCCTCTTGTTTAAGAATCATCTGCAAACTTTATTACAATGTAAAAGACCATAATCTCTTGATCGAGTTTGATTATGGCTGAGGTCGCCAATTAGGCAAGGGGTTATGTCCATTTAACTATATAAAAAATGTCAACAATTTTAGTGTTTACACTCTAAAAGCCACAATTTTGATCCAGTCTTCCTCAAACTTGCTCAAACTGTATGTCTTGATAATGTCACCTATCATGAATGAAGTGGAGTCAATAAGTCACAAGGTCAATCTTAGTAAAAGTTTGTTTACATCACATGGGGTTACATTTTTAGCCATATCTTTGTCAAACTTGTTAGAATTGTTTGTATTGATCTTGGTCAAGTTCAATCATGGGCAGACCTGTGAACTTTATTCGGTCTGAAAGTGGGAGATCTGTGCTCCCAAAGTGGGAGATTGGGTTGTGTGAGAGGGAGATTTTTCGCAGCGCATTTTTTTCGCACTACAGTAATAACAAAACACATTTTTTTTATTATTCATTTACTTTTATTTCATTTTTTATTACTTATTAACTAATTAATATGACATGTAAAAATGTTTGCGCCAACACATTCGCCAAATGAGAAAAATTAGAGCCAAATTTAAGAAGTTGGAGCCAAATTTAAAGCAAGTGGCTCCAATATGTTTTCAGAATACTTTATTGTCTTTATATTCTGGTATGATATATGCATTTGTTATACTTGGACTGTCAAAGACATATTCAATTGGTGCATAATATTTAAAAATAAAAATTTAAAAATATGTTGAAATAAAAACATTACAAAAACTGTCATATAATTCTAAATGTTAATTAAATGAATTTAATTCACATTTAGTTTTATAAATTATTAATTGTCAAAAAAAAAAAAAAAAAGAAAAAAAAAAGAAGATACTTGGGTACGTTAAATATTGGGTACGTTTTGGTTTGGATACGTTTTGACTCGCTCCATTAGCGATTAGCATCGAGTCATTTATATACATCGGTACATCTATGCTATTTACCAGTTGGAATCTAGCTAGGTTAACCAATTAATCAATTTAAATGTTTTAAAAGAAACGGTAGTAAACATTGCTGATGTTTTTTCAGCAAATGACCGCCATTGTGATGATTGCGCAATTTCATAACAGTTCCAAATGCAGGTATAAACAAAAGTCAGTAGAGGGTGTGACAAATGTAAACAAGTTATAAGCTGCCAATACTATCCGAGTATTCCACATCTTTGCATAATTAGGAAGCCTTAAAATGCGTGTTGATTGGATAATCCCACAGCAGGTGCTGGTTACTTTAAGTAGTATACAGTGTAGAGCGACCTGTATTTTTGTGCATTACGGAACTTAAACAACCGCGGTACTAATTTACTGATTTCTTCTTCGTATGCGCCAAACAAAGTTGATAAGCGGTATATTGGGGGCCTTGAGATCAAAGGCGGTAGATTTCTGGTGTTGGTCAGTAGACCGGGAGATGCAAGCAATTATCGGTAGCTCCCGCTCAAAATCGGGAGAGTTCACAGGTCTGCATGGGTAAAGCATGGTCAAAAAATAGGTCACTAGGTCAACTCTTAGTATACCCCTGGCCACATTATAAGCCAAATCTTTATTAAACTAGGTCAGAATGTTTGTCTTGATGATAATCTCAGTCAAGTTCAATCATGAGTAAGGTATGGTCAGTAATCAGGTGGGCTATTAAGGGCCATCATGGCCCTCTTGTTGCCTGGTGTTAAAGAGATATGTATTTGGATGATCAAGCTTAATGGACAAAGGTTAAATTCAGTGTTATCTGCATTGTAGTGCCATTTTATTTTTCATGGACTTTACTTTGTTTATAAGATCCAAATGTTAATCACTGTCAGATAGCAGGAAAGTGGGGGTATGACTCACTTTGGTGATAGCTTTTGTTTTAGATTAAGGGTCAAGGACTCCTTGATATGCAGATAAAGAGACAAATTTGAAATGACACATTGTGAGGGTCAAAATGGATAATTACATGTGCAATGGAAAAATTTGTGCTGGATCAGTTTTCATAATACATCTGGTGAATCATTTAGACCATATTTGCAAACAGGTTGTATCTGACTGACCTTGAGATACACAGCACAATCACCCAGGTGATTATGACTGAATACAGCTCTCTCTCTCTCTGTATTGACTACCTTTAAGCTTTAATATGTGTATGGGTTCCTGCTGTTTGTTATTACTGATTATCAATAACAGGTAAAGATAAGATAAAAGGCTGATAAAATGTATGTGACTCTTGCTCATTAAAGTCTCACATTTTACTGTTACATGAAAGCCCTTGAACTTGATTTACTGTGGGTATGTGTAATGCAAGTGCAACTATTATATTATTCATGTGTGTCGTCACTGTGTAGTACAGTATGTCAAATATATGTGTTCACTAAGGAAAGCATGGGCTTGTTATATAGGAATACTACCTTGTCAAATCCTTTTTAAGTTTTATACTATTTCCTGTTTTACGAAATGTCTTCACACATCTAAAGAAGCCTTTGAGGAGAGCACTGAAACTCTGCACATATTCAAATTCATTAGAAGAATGTCCCTCAGTGGTGAAAAGCACATCTCTCTACAGTTTTGCAAGAGATTAGAATGGCTCAGTTTTACCTTCAAATTAGGTCAAAATGTTGACTATTTCAAGAAGCAATACCAATGCAAGGCCCAGGATCCTTCCTTTTTGAAGTGAGCTATCATCCTCACCCACCCACCTGAGATATCACCCAGATTGGCTGCAGCATTACACAAGAAGGTAACATTTGGTGCACAGTGTTTACCATATTGGCAATGATGGCAGCTGTTTAACATCAACAGTGATTGTTTATTGTTACTTCCAGAACAAATCAAATGTAAAAAGGAGGGGCACGGTACAGTCAACTCACAACATAGATGAGCTATCTCAGTGGGTAAAGCTTTTGCAAATTAAAATGAGATGCTGTCATCATGTGGTCTGTGAAACATAATAACAGGGTTTTTATGCCCCCACCAAAAATGGAGAGGGGGGGGGGGCATATAGATTTGTCTTTGTCTGTCAGGACATCTGTCCATTCTGAAACTTTGTGACAAGCATAACTCTGAAAGTATTTGTACTACAGACTTGATACTTCATGGATATATTATTCAGGATATGAACTTGCATAGCTGGGTATTTTTTTGTTGAACCTTTGGTAAAGTTGCAAAAGTTATTGGCCTTTGTTTTTGAAAAATATGGAATTTTATGCTTGTGACGCAGGTTACTCTGAAAGTATTTGTACTACAGACTTGAAACTTCATGGATATATTAATCAGGACATAAACTTGTGCACCTGGGTATTTTTATGCCCCCCAAAAAGAGAGGCATATAGTTTTGCCTTTGATCGTCCGTTCATCCCTAAACTGTGATAAAGGTAACTCTGAATGTATTTGTGCTACAGACTTTAAACATCATGGCTGTATTTCTCAAGACACGACTTGGGTGTTGACCTTTGTTTTGGAAAATGCTATAGATGGGGGCATGTATGTCCTCTGGACCAATTTCTAGTCATACTGAATCCTATAAGGGCCACTTCGAAAAATTACGAGATTATGACAGTGTGATCAAAGGGGTCAGACATGTAAGTTTGGTCATTATATCACTAAATCATAATTATATAATATACTGTTAATTTTGTTTTCCTTACATTTCATTTCATCCCGTCATAAATTATTTATTAACTAACTTCATGAGAAGTAAATAACGAAACAAATAGTAAGTAGTGGTTTCAACAAGGCGACTTTAATTAATCGAGTGAAAAAGTACAGGGACGACTAAAGTCTTCTATATTCCAGTCTTGAAATACAATTCCAGTCTCGCAATATCATGCACTCACAACTTGTTCCAGTGTAGATGATCAAGTACACATCACAACATCATGTGCCCTACACCTCGTTCCTGTGTAGGCAATCAAGTACACATCACAACATCATGTGCCCTATAACTTGTTCTCATGTAGGCAATCAAGTACACATTACAACATCATGTGCCCTACACCTTGTTCCTGTGTAGGCAATCAAGTACACATCACAACATCATGTGCCCTATAACTTGTTCTCATGTAGGCAATCAAGTACACATTACAACATCATGTGCCCTACACCTCGTTCCTGTGTAGGCAATCAAGTACACATCACAACATCATGTGCCCTATAACTTGTTCTCATGTAGGCAATCAAGTACACATTACAACATCATGTGCTCTACACCTTGTTGCTGTGTAGGCAATCAAGTACACATCACAACATCATGTGCCCTATAACTTGTTCTCATGTAGGCAATCAAGTACACATTACAACATCATGTGCCCTACACCTCGTTCCTGTGTAGGCAATCAAGTACACATCACAACATCATGTGCCCTATAACTTGTTCTCATGTAGGCGATTAAGTACACATCATAACATCATGCACCCTACAACTTGTTCTCGTGTAGGCAGTCAAGTTTACATTACAACATCATGTGCCCTACACCTTGTTCTTGTGTAGGCAATCAAGAATACATCACAATATCATGCACCCTACACCTGGTTCCCATGTAGGCGAACAAATGTTACATCTCAATATCAATTCACAAAAACAAAAGATCTAAAACTGATAACTCGTAAAAGATTTGAAATGTTAAGGCAAATGTGTTTATTTAAATGCTTTTTGCCCTGCTTATTTACAGGAGAGGACTAGTTTCAACAACATACTGACAGCATATCCGAAAAGGATTGTTTAACAAAGTCCATGTTCTTTAAAGCTGACTGCTTTTTAGCTCGACTATTCGAAGAATATGAGAGCTATTGCAGTCACCCTTGTGTCGGCGTTGGCGTTGCAGCTCTTAGTTTAAGTTTTGCATGCAAGTTACCATCAACTTTTAACTCAATAACCATTTATGGTATTGACTTGAAAGTTTATAAATATGTTCAGGGGCATCAGACAACCAAAGTGGATAACTCTGGACTGAATTTATGAATTATGGCCCCTTTTAACTTAGAAATTTTGGTTAAGGTTTTACATGCAAGGTACTTTCATAGAGTCCAGGCATGCAATTGATTTGAAACATCTTTAATATGTTTAGAGGTATTATACTATCAAGGAAGGTAACATGTGATCTAATATATCTCAAGTAATGGCCCCTAATTTAACTTAGAAATTTTGGTAAAAGTTTTGCATGCAAGGAATTTTATGCTTATATTTCAGTAACCAGGCATGGGTTTGATTTGAAACTTCTTTAATGTTCACAGGTATCATACTATGGTGCCAGATAGTTTTGACAGAATATAATGGAGATTAGGGCCACTTTTTGACTTAAGAATTTTTGGTTAAAATTTTGGATGCAAGCTAATATCCAGCTTATATCTCAGAAAGTGTTTATGGTATTGACTAGAAAGTTTAGAAGTGTGTTCAGGAGCATCAGAAAACCAAGGAGGATAACTCTTGGACTGAATTTTATGGCCCTTTTCTAACTTGGATACTTGGTTAAAGTTTTGCATGCACAGTGTTATTATGCTTATGTCTCAGTAACTAGGCATGGGATTGATTTTAGACTTCATAAACCTATTTAGGAGTATCAGATTTTCAAGGTATATCATTTTTGACTTTCATTACATACAGGATATGTGAAGGGCAAGAATTGAAATAGATTTCATTGGATTTACTAATAAGCATTTTGAATAGTCGAGCGTGCTGTCCACTGACAGCTTTTGTTTTATCAGGTGACACATGCAGTGGCTTCACTGACCAGAAGGACTGCTGCGGTGCAGATGGCTGCTACTTCCTTTCCTGTGTCAACAAGACAGAAGAGAGCCAGAATCACACAGGTATGCTTGTTTCTCATGTCATTTAATAGATTCATACTCATGTTAATGATACATGAAGGTGATGGTCATTGCTTTATCCCCAGCAACAAAGTTGGGGCAGGGTTGTATTGGGGAATCAGCTTGTCCTTCTGAGACACAATCTGGTCCATTCTGTATCTCCAAAACCCCTTGCTTGAATTTAATAATACTTCACAGAATCAATCTGTATCAAGTCTTATTGTGCATGTCGTCAGCACATTTGGGTTGGAGGAATAATCACAGAGTTATGGCCCTTTATATTTTTGACAAAATCTTATCCGGACTTTCTCTTTAAAACGCCTTTCTTCAGTATGAAGTCTAGTTGTGCATATTGTGGTCACATTTGGGTTGAATTATCACAGAGTACTCCTGGCTTGAATTTGATGAAACTTCACAGGATTGATCAATATCAAGTCTAGTTGAGCATGGCATAGGTATGTTTGGGTGGGCTGAGATTTATCACAGATGGTCCTTTGAATTTTTAAGTTATATGTATTTAATATGCATACATTCTCATCTACACTTTTTCTCCAAAACCTCTGACATTAATTGGATGAAACTTAAAAGGATTGATCAATACCAAGTCTTGTTGAACATATTATCAGCATGTTTCATTTGAATATTTTATCACAGAGTTACGGCTTTTTGATTATTTTGTGATAATGACTTTTTTGTCTAGAGCATTGATTGATAACTATTAAAGGGATTTACTTGAAACTTTAATTGTGGATGGAGAATAGTTGCAGTGCTTTTTCTAAGACCCATATGATTTTTATTATCTCCCTTTATTTCATGTTATGATTGAAGGGACTCTGTGTTGATATGGCTTATGTGTGTGTGTGTGTGTGTGTGTGTGTTTATTCTTTTTTTCTGTGACAAAACAATATGCTTGTATTCTCCAGCAATTCCTCTAAATTATGAATAGGTCCAGTACCATGAAAATTGTGGAAAAAAAATGTGTGTTTTTCAGCTTGTCTGTTTCGAAGAAAAAGTCAAGATAATATGATCGCTGCATCATCGTCATTGGCATCGTGGGAAAACTTTAATGTATCCCATTACTTCTAAAGGTATCAACACCAAACATAGGATAACCATGATAAGTTGCAGTTGTAAGACAAGGGGCATTATTCTGAAATCTATATTTTCTGAGTACTGCCCCTTTTTAACTTAGAATTTTAGAAAAAATGCTTATTAGGTAGAATGTTTGAAAACTATGAAAGGTATCAACACAAAGCTTGGAATACATGATAATCATGAAAAGGTGCAGTTGTAAGACTAGGGGCATTATTCTGAAATGAATTTTATGCCCTTTTTTAACTTAGATTTTTTAAGCCCCCAACTCCGTTTGGGGTCATATGAATTTTTGGTCTGTCTGTCCGTTCGTTGATCCGTCTGTTCGTTCATCCATCCGTCACACCTCAGGTTTACCTTTGCGTTTAAGCTTTTTTCTAAGAAGATGACTTCACATCTTTATGAAACTAGGTACACATGTACATCATGATGTGATCTTTCAAAAGTTTATACAAATTAATGGCTGTGACCTATATTTCATGGTTGGGTGAACATTGAAAAATTGGTTGTTCTGGCTCAGGTTTACCTTTGCCTTTTTCTATGAAAATGACTTCACAGCTTTATGAAACTAAGTATACATGTACGTCATAATATGATCTATTTAAAATCTATGCAAACTTATAGCTGTGACCATTATTTCACAGTTGGATGAACATTAAAAATTAGTTGTTCTGGCTCGGGTTTACCTTTGCATTTAATCTTTTTTTCTATGAAGGTGACTTCACATGTTAATGAAACGAAGTATTCATGTATATCATGATGTGATCTATTTAATATTTATGCAAATTTATAGCTGTGACCATTATTTCACGGTTGGATGAACAGATGAACATTACAAGATTTGTTCTGGCACAGGTTTACCTTTGTGTTAAAGCTTTTTTTCTAGAAGATGACATTCATGTACATCATGACATGGATTATTTACCAGTGGTATTTATTTAATTTTATGGCTATGACTTGGTAAAATTGGTTATTCTGCCCCAGGTTTACCTCTGTGTTTAGGCTTTTTTTTCTCTAAAGGTAACTGCACATAATCATGAAACTTTGTACAAATGTACATCATTATTATAATCTTTTAAAAGTACAAGCCAATATTTAGTTCTGACCTTACTGGTGGGGCATTAATGTCTCACAGACACATTTTCTTGTTTTTAAATTGTTTTTATTCAAAGCAAATACATCTCTTCTACACAATGTAAGACATTTTTTTTTTCTTTTTCATATTTACTTAACAGTTTCTCTTTATACCTTATGGCGTTCAAACTTTTAATCTCAAATATGGCACCCTGTTGTTGACATGTGAAACAAACGAGCATAGGCACCACTCTGCGGAGCCTTAGTTTTATCAAAAATAGTGATTTTTTTCTTCAAATAATCAAAAAAGATTTTTGTTTCATTTGACTTAGATCTGTTAGTAACAATATCATCATCATCATCATCATCATCATCAACATCAACATCATCATTGTCATCATCATCAAGCATTTAGTGTGCTGTTTTATGTCTCTGGGTTTCATGTTGCCCTATTGCTGTCTTCATTTGTCTCTTTCAAGGGCTAGAGCTTGTCTCAGACTAAGTTGTTTGAGGTCTTCTTTGATGGATGCTTTCTTGGTCTTTTTAGCTCACCTGAGCACTCAAGTGCTCAAGGTGAGCTTTTGTGATCGCCCTGCGTCCGTCTTCTGTCGTGGTCCATCATCAACAATTTACTTTAAATGACATCTCCTCTGAAACCGCTGGGCAGAATTCGATAAAACTTGGCAGGGATAATCTTTTGGTGAAGCTTCTCAAAAGTTGCTAAAATTATTTCAATCTGTAAAAAAACATTGTCGCCAGGGGCGGGGCTTATTTGCCTTATATGTATATAGTGAAATCTTTAAACAACATCTTCTCTGAAACTGCTGACAGAATTTGATTAAATTTGGCAGGGATGACCCTTGTGTGAAGCTTCCCAAAAGTTGCTAAAATTATTCTGATCTGTAAAAAAAACATGGCTGCCAGGGGCGGGGCTAATTTGCTTTATATGTATATAGTGAAATCTTTAAATTGACATCTCCTCTGAAACCGCTGGACAGAATTTGATTATATTAGGTAGGGATGATCCTTGTGTGAAGCTTCACAAAAGTTGCTAAAATTATTCCAATCCGTAAAAAACATGGCTGCCAGGGGCGGGGCTAATTTGCCTAATATGTATATAGTGAATCTTAAACGACATCTCCTCTGAAATCACTAGACAGAATTTGATAAAACTTTACAGGGATCATCTCCTTCAAAACCACTGGCCAGATTTCAAAATGTTTTAATACAGACTGATGTTCCTTGGGTAACCGTATACTCAGGTGAGCGATCCAGGGCCATCATGACCCTCTTGTTTGGTCATTATTTTAGGCTGTTAGAGCAGACAGCATTGAATAGAAAGTATGTACATTTTGAAGAGTACTGTGGGTCTTCACTTTCAATCTCACAAAATTGTGTACATACAAGTACATAATTAGAAAGAAATGTAATTAATTCTTTTGACACATATTTACTTTTTCTTCTCAGTCTTTTAACTATTAACAATTTCAGGATGTCATAAAAAGGGTGAAGACATTACATCAATATGCAAGGAGGGATCAAATAGCAGTCAGTGTACGGTAAGTAGTGTTACCCAGCCTGTATGATGGCCTTGTATACTCCTTGTTAGGGGTGTGACATATACCAATAAACTATGGTTTATGAAAAAAAAAAAAAAAAACAAAAAAAAAAACGATATAAAAACAGCTTCTTAGTAATTGCCAGTATCTTCACTCTTTCTTTTTAGTCCGGTTTGAGGCAGGCAAAATCAGCAGTTGGCCAGTTGATCCAGTGGACAGACATCTAATTTCTTTGTCCGAACCATAACATTGTCATACATTTAGTTACTTTAAAATGATGCTGTTCAGTTGTTTGACATTATGTGAGTGTGTGACCCAGGTCCATAGCTTTAAGGTCAGGGTCATTGAATGTATGACTGAGGTTGAAGGTCATAGATGGGTACAATAGCTCTTGTCCATCCTGCAACATGTAATGATGGATATTGATAGAGCTTGATCATAGCAATAATCAATATTTGTGTGTGTCCAAGCACTCAGTAACAAGGATTAAAAAAACCACAACAAAAACATGATGGAAAATGAGGACTGAATTCAAAAATGTTAAAACATTCAAAAATGTCTACATTATCTTGACCAGGAAATATAGTGTGTGATGTACCTCAGTATGTATGTGATTCTTATTACTATAGTAACTGGTATGCTCCTGGTGTACCATGGCACTCCATACCCTTCAAATTAGGTAGGAGAAGTAGTCTGTCTGTGTTTAATCTCCAAAAACATTGGCTGAAACTGAATGAAATTTCTGGAATGGTTTGTATAAAAGTATTAAATATGCCATGTCTGGAAAGTCATGAAGGTTATGCAATCAAACATGATGTAAGCAGGCATTTAATTGACAGCAAAAACATTGATGTCAAGAATATATTTACATATTAATGTATGCATTTTTGTACATTTGTATATATGATCATGCAATATGTGCTGCATTGCATTCCTAGAGTTCTCTGATCCTTCAGCACAAGGCATCAGTCAGACTCAATAATAAGGGCTGTACTGTACATATACAATCATGACGTAATGAGATGGTAATTAGGAACTTAACAAAACATTTGACACAGTTACTTAGTTAAGCCAGTGGTGTTTGGATTAGTTTAGCTTCCACTGTGCAAATGAATACCCTTACTCATGATTTCACAAAGGGCTGATCATTATAGGCTACAGGTTACATGGTAGAAACCTGGTTTAATAAAAGATGCTTCTTTTTGAGAATCCTGAAACTGGCTGCTTGAAACCAGTTGTCTGCGTGGAGCAGGTGTCTTTTAATAGAAGCAAACTTATAAAATGTCTCTTTGGGAATTTAAAACTGATTTCTTAAAATAGGCTGTTTGCTAAGAGCAGGTGTCTGGCAACACATGTTTAACTGTAGAATTCAGTCCATTTATGATAATTAGAACGGTCTGCGTACTGACTGAAATGTTTGAAAAATCATGTCATCCGTATTACCGTGTTTACCTACCAATGGACATTTTGTGTATTTGTAAGAAATACACGTGATAATCAGTTGGCGTATTATGTACATAAAATATGTATGTATATAAAATATAGAACACAATTATGTCTTGTTTTATTTTAATCTGCATAAAAATCATGTCACATATTAAAGCACAACATTGTCAACAATAGACAGTTATTTACAAGTCCTATTTGTAAATAGCCCAATTAATTGATAGCACAATTACAGAACATTGCATATAGCACAATCAGAATACAGCACATTGTGAGTACATTGAAATGAACACTAATACAAGTAAACACATGTCCTAATATACATTTACACCCAAATAGATACAAGCATAATACGTATCAATATTCACGAGCGAGTCGAATCTCGATCATGTTTAGCCGTAAACTCTAGGATGGAAGTCTGTCTCATGCTACACATTGAATGTATTATATTTCCAGAGGAGCCTACAACACCAGCACCCACCACAGCCCCACCGACAGACGTGTGTAAGGACAAGCCACAGGAAGACTGTTGTAATGCCACCAGTAACAAGTGTATCTACCTCTCCTGTGATGGTACTGATGGTAAATCACATACAGGTCAGTTCAGTTGGTCTGGATTTAAAGTGACCAGCTTATCCTTCTCAATGTCCGTGTGTATCATCAGTATCTCTGACTTGTGTGAAGCTGGCCCTAATCAAGGTTTGAACCCCAAATACTGTCTACCCAGATTGTGAAAATAATTGGATCGGTTGAAAAACATGGCGGCCAGGAGCGGAGACCATTTTCCTTATATGTATATATGGTAGTTATTCTTGTCTAAAAGTACTTATTGGATTTCATTTTTTTAGCACAGGTGTTTCTTGGGTGACTTGCTACCAAGTCTGTAGAAATTAATTGGATCTGTGGGAAAACGAGCCTGATTTTCGTACATGTATACAGTGATATTTTCACAACTTTTGTAGCAAGTGTCCTGGGACTTGCTAGGCTAAAAAAGAAACATGAGTCCAAATATGGAAAGTATGCATTCTACTTTGATTATCAGTAGCATTTTCTGTATATTTTATGCATCCAGTGGATGCATTGAAATTAAAACATTGCATCCACTGCAAAAACATTGCATTCTGGACGCAGGATGCAGGGTAAAAAAAATTACTGTATATAGTACAAATTTGAAATTATATTAGCAGTCAGACCATAATTAAACCCAATAGAACAACAAATTTTTGGTCACTGGGGTTTGGGCATGAAGCAAAATCCTTTGAGCAAGCAGACCCTAATGAAACTTGTTTTAACAATTTTGGGTCGTTCTAGTGTGTGGGTCACACACAGGTCTGGGCACTAAGCAAATTCTCTGAGCAGGTGGACCCAAATTTAAAAACATGATAAAGTGGATGGACTTATTCATTATGAAGTTGACGGTGACCATTTACCTGTTTTAAATCAGATATTAGTAAATACTGTTGTCACTAAGACTACATTCTGGTAATTTTGGAGTAATTTTTATTACAAAAGATCTTGATTATTTTCCTTTTTTTACTTTAAATTAATAGACCCCACCTAGCCCTTATAAACTGTTATGAATGATAGTCTTTTGATAACTTAAAACAGAAACAAAAGAAGAAATATCTCTAGTCAGTTAAGGCCATTGTTTTAATGTGCTTAATTGGATTGCTTCAACATTTTGATAATTGCTTAAGTGGATGGACTTTTTCATTATGAAATTGACTGTGACCATTTACCTGCTTTTGATGAAAAAAAGCCTAAAAAGAAAACCCCAAAAGAAAACAAAAAACATCCATTGTACCTTCAGATCTTGTTATTTTCTTGTTTAAGGCTGTCACATGCCCAGTGCAAACAGAAGTGAGTTCTGCAGTAATGCTGATGCAGCTAAAGATATGTGTAAGTATCATGTTTCTCAGAAGATTTGTCATTTTTAGCTCTACTATTCAAAGAATATGAGAGCTATTGTAGTTGCCCTGGCGTTGGCGTTGCAGCTTTTGGTTAAAGTTTTGCTTGCAAGTTACTATCAACTTTATATCTCAATAACCGTTTATGGTATTGACTTGAAAATTTATGAATATGTTTAGGGGCATCAGACAACCAAGGTAGATAACTCTTGATGGAATATATTACAAATTATGGCCCCTTTTTAACTTAGAAATTTTGGTTAAAGTTTTGCATGCATAGAAAATTGGTAAAACGTTTGCATGGGAAGTTACTTTCTAGTTTGTTCATAACCATTTTTATTGACTTGAAAGTTTATGAATATGTTTAGGGCATCAGACACAGGTAGATAACTCTTGATGGAATATATTACAAATAGTCCTCTTTTTAACTTAGAAATTTTGCTTAAAGTTTTGCATGCAAGGTACTTTCATGCTAATATCTCAGTATCCAGGCATGGGATTGATTTGAAACATCTTTAGTATGTTTAGGGGCATCATACTTTCATAGAAGATAACTCTTGATAGAATATGTTACAAATTATTGCCCCTTTTATAACTTAGGAATTTTGGTTAAAGTTTTGCATGCGAGGTACTTTCATGCTAATATCCCGGCATGGGTTTTTGAAAATCTTTATATGTTTAGGGGACATACTTAAGAAGATAACCTTGTGAATATTTAAAAATTATGAACCCCTTTTAACTTAGAATTTTGGTTAAATTTTTGCATTCAAGCTACTATCCAGCTTATATCTCAGAAATTGCTTGTGGAATTGACTAGAAAGTTAAGGAGTGTCTTCAGGGGCATCAGAAAACTAAGGAGATAACTTTTGGACTGAATTTTATGCAAATTATGGCCCTTTTCTGACTTGGATTTTTGGTTAAAGTTTTGCATGCACAGTGTTATTGTGCTTATGTCTCAGTAACTAGGCATGGGATTGATTTTAGACATCATAAAAATATTAATGGGTATCAGCAGGGCTCTCCTTAGTCTTTGGAACCCAGAAGTCATTGACTCTTGGGGCCAAATTTTCAAGAGTCAAAAACAAATTCTTAAAAGTCATATAAAATTTGCAGTATTTTGCTTGGATAGTAATATGTCACAAATTTTACATGTAGCGATATACATGTACAGATTAACAGATTAAGTTTGTATGTAATGTATACTTGTTTATTGTATGTACATATTTTTTGCATAAGTGTTCTGATTAAAAGTAATCCTGTTTTAAACCAAAACAAAACAAAATGAAAATTAAATTTATTTCTATAATATTGCATACAAAACACAAGAATATAACAAATATCTGGACAACAGCGTATGCTGATGAGTTGCCCTCTAGGAACGTAGCCTCCTTTCGCCTGCTGAATGGTGATGAGTTCATTCTGGGTCATCAATGGCAGATTATTTGTCACAATGAAACACAAAGCATGTAACTGGAACTCCTGAAAATAGTCAACCCAAAAATAAATGAAAATAAGAATCTATAATCTGTTCCATTACTTAGAAGTGCAGTCACATTGGGAAGCTGCATTTTTATCATGGAATAGTCCAATTCATCATAATAAATTGTTGTCAATTTCAAATGTTAACAGGATCATTTAATTTATAAATTCTAGAATATATAGTTTTTATTTAAAAAAAAAAAATGGTGAAAAAATTATTCCCTTAATGTGGAAAGAAAATGACAGCTGCAATATTCTTATTGAGACTAGAGCTGCCTTTTTTTTTAATTTAAAGTAGAAAACCAAAGATGTCAGAAATTGACTCTTGGGGCCAAATTTTCAAGAGTCAAAAACAAATTCTTTAGAGTTAAAAAAAAATATGACCAATATCATTCAAAATTACATGGATAAATATCCAGGCATATTAAAACAATTGCTCAAATCATTATCAGTTATTCAATACAGAAAGATAACTAAGGAAAAATAAAAGTTTTACTAACCTTCATCATTACGTTTTTGTTTTCATTTTAAACCTTTTTAGCTCACCTGAGCACGTGTGCTCAGGATGAGCTTTTAGGATCGATGATGTCCGTCGTCCGTCCGTCCGTCGTCCACAATTTGTTCGTTTGCACTCTAGCATCTTCATTTTATGAGTAATTATCTTCAAACTTTAAAACAATGTTTATAACCATAAAATCTCGGCCAAGTTCGATTATGGCTGATATCGGAACATTAGGTCAGGAGTTATGCCCCTTTTAAAATTCAAAAAAGCCAGATTTCACATTGTTTGCACTCTAGCATCTTCATTTCATGAGCAATAATCTTCAAACTTTATATCAATGTTCATAACCATGGCTTATATCGTACCATTAGGTCAGGAGTTATGCCCCTTTTAATATTAAAAAATGCCATATTTCAAGTTGTTTACACTCTAGCATCTTCATCTTTTGAGCAATCCTCTTCAAACTTTATGGCAATGCTTATGACCATAAGGTCTTGATTGAGTTCGATTATGGCTGAGATTCATGAATTAGGTCAGGAGTTATGCCCCTTTTAATATTCAAAAAATGCCATATTTCAAGTTGTTTACACTCTAGCATCTTCATCTTTTGAGCAATCCTCTTCAAACTTTATGGCAATGCTTATGACCATAAGGTCTCGATTGAGTTTGATTATGGCTGAGATCAGTTGATTAGGTCAGGAGTTAAGCCCCTTTTAATATAAAAAAAAATGCCAGATTTCACGTTGTTTACACTCTAGCATCTTCATCTTTTGAGCAATCATCTTCAAACTTTATTACAATGTTTATGACCATAAGGTCTCGATTGAGTTCGATTAATGCTGAGATCCGTCAATTAGTTCAGAAGTTATGCCCCTTTTAATACAAAAAATGCAAGATTTCACTTTGTTTATTCTCTACCAACTTCATTTTTTTAACAATCATTTTTAAACTTTAAGACAATGTTTATGCCCATAATCTCACAATCGGGTTCAATTATAACTGATATTGACTTTTAGGAGTTATGCCCATTTCACCATAAAAAAAAAGCCAGATTTCACTTTTACACTCAAGCATCTTTATTTCTTAAGCAATCATCTTTCTCAGGTGTGCGACCAAGGGCCATCTTGGCCCTCTTGTTTGATTCTGTAAGAGTCGATCTACTTTCGGTTTTGGTCCCATATTTTCAGTTGACAGATTAATCATACCTATTTGTTACAATCATCACACCTTTCATTTAAACCAGCATGGTTAAAGTACTGCCATTAAACTATTTGTTATTATGAAACAATAAAAATTTCAGCCAATTCAGATCGGTAATTAATCTGAGTAACAGCCATAGGAAGTAAACACATTTTGTCATGGTTCCTTGCCTTTAATCTTTTCACACTTAGTAAAAACAGGATCCAGCAACCTTGTGTACAGAAGCTAACAGTAGCATTGAGAGTACACGAAGATTGCCGACGCAATACGGGAATTTGTAATTAGGTTGGTTACGCAATCAGCGATTACATTCAGTGGTGTATACGAAGATTGCCGAAGCAATACGAGAATTTATTAGGCTAATTAGAGTAACTGACAGTGATAGTGAATCAAACGGGGTCAGTTGCACTCATTGATCTCGTAATCTGCTGAGGCGGTACTTTTATGACTGGCTGATCTGGTGGTACTGACGCACCAGCTGTTATTGCCCCGTGTCAAAATGACGCTTGGTACAATTTTACCCCTGGTCAAATAAGAGTCATTGAGAAATATCCTGGGTCAAAACCCAGGAGCTCGGGTCAAAGGAGAGCCCTGATCAGACTATCAAGGTATATCATTTTTGACTATTATTATGTACAGAGTATATGAAGGGCAAGAATTGAAATAAATATCATTTGATTTACCAACAAGTATTTTGAATAGTCGAGCGTGCTGTCCTCTGACAGCTCTTGTTGCTCTGTAGAATGTTCATGTATTTATAATATAACTAGAAAATTTGAAGATCAATTTTGGATATGATTTTGTGGATTTATTAAAGATACAGAATGAATTTCAATCCATGTGTTTATAATCTATGGACCAGAGTACATGCTCAATGTGAGCTATACTGATCACCCTGTGTCCATTGCCATTTGTTTCAACAATTTGCTTCAAAAAGAATTAATGAAACTTGGCATGAGTGATCCTTGTGTGGCCCTATACAAAGAATGCTAAAGTAAACTTGTTACCATGCTGAACTCTGGTTGCCATGGTTAGCAACAATTTTTTATATAAAAAGCAAAACTTTAGAAATCTTCTCCTTTTAAACCAATGAAATTTATCTTTTTTGATAAAAATGGTCACCTCATAGCCCACTACCATAATTGCTAAAATACAAGTTGGTCCCTGTAAAAAAAAAAATAGGCCCCAAGGGGGTCAGGTAGTTTCCTTAAATACATGAACAGAGAGCAAGTTCAGTTGACTTACTTATAATTTAAGTTGCAGGAAAATGTGTGGAGTTTTTAGCATCATAACTATGTCCTTTGCTGAAACACTAGGTTTAGAATTATATAGTCATTTCAAGTAAATCCTGCTGACAGTCTCTCAGTGCCTTGAGCACTTTGATCTATATACTGGTGTATGCTGCTGAATGTAACCAGGTAAAATCATATGAACAGAATTATTTTAATTAAGCTTTAATATATTTTTAGTACACTGGTGAGTTTTCAAGGGCCAACATGGCCCTATTGTTTAATGTCTGTAAGGTTGATTGGTTGCCATTTTATAGAGGAGTCTTGTCTATAGATCATTTGGTTTACAGTTGAGTTGAGTTGAAATTACATTGAAATAAGGTTTTAATTGACTACAGTTCATAGACTTGTACTAGGATAATAAGACTGAGATTTAGACCAAAGCTTAGAGATCTATTGCTGTATGGAAGGCCTACTTCATCAGGTTGAACAGCAAAAGTCGGCACATGTTTTGATATATCATTGGCCTTTGAAGAGGATTTTTCCTACAGGACCAAACAAATATGCTGAAACTGATGTTGTTGAGATAATAAGGCACCTGTATATCAGTAATCATCAATATCTATGTATTCCTCAAACTGATCTTTAACAGCCCTACAGACACATAAATAACATGCTATAGTTGTCTAAGTCTTTTGAAGAGAGTATAAGTAAACAGTGGTTCCCTATCCTATCTTCCATCAGAAATATTAGGCTTGGTCAGGAATATCGATCTACTTCTGTAAATAGCTTCCTTTAAATATAAAGTGTTTACCAAAGTACAGTAACAAGAACTGCAAATCCGGTAGTAAAAAGAATGATTAGTTTTGGGCAGTTGAAAGTGCAAGCTTGATCTGATAATTTATGAATTTTATTTTCTGAAACTCTTGTACTACTTAACTTACATAAATTTGTTTGACTAAACTTGATGGATAGATTGCCAAAGTTTACTCTACATTATACAGGTAAGGAGACTCCGACTCCCACACCTTCACCCACCGCCGCCCCTCCAACCTCCACACCTGCCCCGACTGATGTGTGCACCAAATATATGAACCAAACCGTCTGTTGCCAGCATACTGCAGACAACTGCTCTTTTGTAAGCTGTACTGGCTTGGATGATAAACTTCACACAGGTATGTCACCATTTTCTTTTTGTGTCACCTGCTGTAAGCAGGGGTGACATGAAGGTAGACTGAAATCAATTGCACTATACAGAACAGGTTTAACCCTTTCCCGCATATAGACTCATTTTGACACACTCAATAGGTACCACATCAAGCCTGAACTGCAGAAAGCCAAACTCGAACCTTACCAAATTTAATTGTAAAATCCTCATTTCCAGACCACTGAGGAGCAGCGAACAGCATAAAACCTGATCAGCCTGCAAGTTACTCGCAGGCTGATCTGGTTTTATGCTTTTCGCATAGGTCTTTTCATGGTATCCTATGAGGGAAAGGGTTAAACTTTTTTTTCCTGATTTTGAGATCAAGGCACTGAGGAGCAGAGAACAGTATATGGCTGCTAGCATTTATTTTTAACTTTTGTACAATTGCTATCATTTTGTTTGAAACATATACTTGCATTTATTGTCATAACCCTTTCCCTTATATAGACTCATTTTGACGCACTCAATAGGTACCACATAAAGCCTGATCTGCAGAAAACACAGTTAAACCTTACCAAATTTAATTACAAATCTCATTTCCAGACCACTGAGGCAGCAGCGAACAGCATAAAACCTGTCAGCCTGGACGTTCACTCACAGGCTGATTGGTTTATTACTGTTCGCATAGGTCTTTTCATGATGTCCTCTATGAGGGAAAGGGTTAAAGTGAATTCAGAAGTTTTTAGCTCACCTGAGGACATGTGCTCAGGATAAGCTATTAAGATCATTGAATGTCCTTCATCTATCCGTTGTCCACAATAAGTTTGTTTATACCCTAGCATCCTCATTTCATTTAATCTCTATTCAAATTTTGAATATGGCTGATGTTGGTTTATAGGTCAGGAGTTATGCCCCTTAAATATAAAAAAAACATCCAGATTTCACCTTGTTTGCACGATCTTCAGCAATCACCTTCAAACTAATAATATTAATAGCCATAATCTCTTTGCCAAGATCCATTATGGCAGATATCAGCCATTTACAAATGTAAGACAATAAAAAAAAGTCAGGAAAACATTACATCTACAGTAGCTTATGAGTTGAGAGGAGGGGTATGATACTTCAATTGTTATTTCACTAAGATAATGTATACTTTTTCAGGCTGCCATGGCCCTGCTGCTGATCGTAGCGAGTTTTGCAAAGATGTGTCTCAGGTTACAGATGAATGTAAGTTCTAAAGATTTTTTTGTTTTGCAGAAACTACTATGTTTCGAGAAGAGAGTATGCCTTTGTCATCATTTCCATTATGTCTGCAGTAACATTTTCAGCCTCTTTATGTTAT
>CM037784.1:57258473-57308473 GCA_021229015.1 Solen grandis | reverse complement strand
AGAAACGTGCAGTAGTGCTTTTGGACCAAACTGTTGATGAGGTAATTGCTCGTTTTAATCAGTATTTTTCATTATTTTTGTTTTTCGGACAGGAATTTCCCGAGGTTCTTGTCAAGGCTCATCGTCGGAAACCATCGGTTGACTTGGCTTTGTTTCACTTCATGACATAGACGATATCGATATATCAGGCGTGAGTATCCGACGATGGCCAATACTGCAAATATAAGAAATATAATTTAGGATTTATATACAGTATGTGTACACTCAAATTAAATCACATATGACAATATCACGAAACAAGAAGTGCTCCCGCCTTTAAAATATTTGAGATATAATATTATTAAACATTTATATTGACCGATGAGTAGTAATGAAAATATTTCTCAGCCTTAAAACATTTTGACAAGTTGAATAACTAAGTTTTAACTATGTGAATCCGAACATCCAACCATTACAGGAGATTAATGACAGTATGAACATGGCAATCAGTCGTCTGCGGCACGAGATAGCAGACGGTGACCTTGACCTCTCAGTGGCCCGGCTTGGTCAGAATGGTGTCCATTCAATACCCTCAAGTTCTGTAGACCAGTCGAGACCTGATATCCGAGATGAATATTCTCTGTCAAACAACAAGATGAGGGCATTTCATTGGAATGACCTAAATGTTAGTGTGTATGGATTGTAGTTTATTGATGTATTTTCTTGCTTTTGGTAACTCTACCAGTTTTTGCTGTATTTGAGAGAAAAACAGCATCTCCAGACATGTCTGTCACTACATTAAACGTTTACAAAAGCACCATGCGATAAATGTCCTTTCATTTATTATAATTGTCTTTCCACTAAAAGTTCATATCAACATAGGGTTTTCGCGGTCTGATTTATTTTCAATTTTGATCATGTGTTTGGTACGAGCATCATGTAACAAGCAGTCAAAGACTCCCTTTTGCTATACTAGTACATTGTTAATTCCTTTAAATACCTCCTTTTGAAGTTTAAACATACTGACGTTAGCCAACCAATGTTTGTTTAGAACTGGTTTAAAATTTGATGAATATGACTTAAACGAGGAGTGTTTTAAAGTGTTTTTTTTTTCCGATTCATTGAACGTAGCACACACAATTAGGGATTTTGGAAAGGGTGTGCAATCAATAACATGGGTATTTTTATCTAGCATGTCACCTGGTGTCAAAATATAAGCCATTTAATCAAATTGGTTTAAAATTTTCATATTCGGACATACTTTCAACTGTTTTAATCTAATTTTCACGAATCTTTGTCAGAATGTTTGTTTGCATCATATCCTTTATTATTTTGAGTATGTGTCATTTGGGAGTTAAAAAAGGGGTTATTAAGGCAAATCATTTTTTTTTTTTTTTGGAGTTAAAGTTTTATATTCGTGACAAGCCAACATCCTTCTTTGCAAAATCCGGCTATAATGCGATTACCGCTTTAATCTCTTGTGTTTTATTTCTCCCTTCCCCCGAAAAGCTTATTTCAGTAGTTTTCTTGCAGGATCTCGCAACTGGTGAATTTGCTGATAGCCATTTGGTAGTTGTAAATAAAACCTGGGAGGAAGATGTGCTCCTTCAACTATTAAAAGAGACAAGTGATTACTCAGCCAAGGTGTCTGCAATACAGTTAGACGACACAAAGGGCGGCAATCGTGACGGTACTAAAGAATCACTTTTTTTGTAAATTCCTCTGGATCTTTTAAAAGTCGAGTACAGTGTTACGGATACATGTATATAAATCCTTGTATCACAGGGTATTTTGATTTTCGTTAAAATCAATGTATTTCACTACCTACGCTACCCTCTTAACGTTTTACATTTCGTATGAAGTCCTAATATGATAGGAAGTGTATGTATATTTATTGTCGGGGCCTCCGTGGCCGAGAGGGTAAAGTCGCTGACTTTTAACATTCACTCAGCCCTCACCGCGTGGGTTTGAATCCCGGTAGGGTCATTCGGATTTGCATGTGAGGATTTTCATTTCCATTTCTTCCAGCTGGCTTGCGGTAGGTCGGTGGTTCTACCCGGATGCCTCCGTGTATTCGGGGTCTTCCTCCACCTGTAATTATCTGGACGTCGCTTTATGACTGAAATAATGTCGAAGCGACGGTAAACTTAAATAGTCAAGTTATATTTATTGTCAAATTTCAGATCAAAACCTCCACATCGCGGGCCTGACTACAGGAAACACTTTGTTAGACAGGCTACGAGATCTCCTCATTCGTGAGAACGATCCATACAGTCATTACGTCATGGTACAATACATTTCACTTGACAATTTCATTACTTTCATTTATACATTTTGGCAGACGAAATGCTGACAAAAATAAACCCTATTATACAAAAGGAACATATTGTAGACCTATTGAAAATTTTGAAAGAAGAAAAGAATGTTTCTGATATATGTCGCAGAAATATATTTTTCTATCTATTCAGAAGCAAAAGACCACATTTCTACACATATTCCATTTTCTTATTTCATTTCAAACACCATTTAAACCAAAGTACTGGTAAACAATGGCCGGGGAAGGGGATAAGCTATTTTATGCACAGATACATTATTTTCAGACGATAGTGTGCTTTAACTTCTATTTCAGATCAAGAGAGAAAGCTTCCTGTGTCTGATGAGCAGTACACAGGTTCAGTACACATCGATGATACCCTGAGAGACAGTTTGAACTTCCGGTTTCATTACGAATCCAACCCGCCAAACATTTCAGTTGTCTCCCCTTCCGGAATACAGTACAGCATGTCGTCCGGAGTACTTCATCCAGAGATACGACTCGTGGACTTTAAATTGAAGCAGTTAGAGGTGATGAAATGCGATAACCATTTCTTTGACTTGTTTCTGATGGAAAATACGTAACGTAAAAGTAAATTCTCGTGACTGTTTGTTATACTCAAGTCCTAAATATTGCACACATGCTGTGGTAATCCATCAAATGTTAGATTATCACCTTTTTGGTTCAGTTTCCAATGCTGGCTAAAATAAGGATCCAAGTTCAACGTTGTTCTTTTCATACTAGAATACATATTTTGACTCCATTATTATTCATATATCTATTTAAAGACGGAGTTTTTTGTTTCATATTAGGTTGGAGAATGGTCATACACTGTCGAACAAATGAACAGCATGCCACAAATGATTGGTGTCAGCGTTACTGCACTTCAGCCATCAGAACATGATGATAAGCATCATAATACGAAATTCTATTAGAAAATATGATGCAGATTTCAGCCAATTTTGTTTTGCACGTGGATGTTTTGCGGGGAACCAGACCGGTTCTTGGCCTTAACGTCACTGCTTACATTGAAACACCGTCCGGACCGGTAGTCCGTCTACAATTATTCGACAACGGAGCAGGTTCGTTGCTTAAGTGCAGACAGAAATTCCAAATACAGTTTGTAAGATCAAGAACAATACTTAAGTCAGCTTAATCTATATTAAGCTTCAACAAAAATATATGAACGTGTTTCTCAGAATTAGTTTCTGTATTAAGTTGTTGTTGTTTTGGGGTTTACCGTCGCTGCGATAGTATTTCAATCATATAGCGACGTCCAGCTTATTACAGGTGGAGGAAGACCCCGAGTACTCAGAGGTACCCGGGTAGGACCTACCGCAAGCCAGCTGGAAGGCTTCCTCACTTAAAAAAAACGAAGTCCCTACCGGGATTCGAACCCACAGCGGTGAGGGGTTGTATTAAGTTAATTGCCGTTAATGTTTTAAGATGCTTATCCATTACTTGCGGATAATTCCTATAAAACAAGACAAACAAAAAATCCAACTAGTCTTTTAGATTTATATGGAATTTCAGCAAGGAGATATATCTATCATCTCTTCAATTAATTCTAATGAACGTATTTTTCTCTGACACAAATACGACTGTTGTAGAGGAAGGATGTCATCTTAATGAAAATAAACGACATGTTGCACCTTGTTTTGAATATACAAAAAGCCATAGTTTTACCTGTATACATTTCTTGATTAAAGGAGCCGATATTTCTAAGAATGACGGGGTATACTCCAGATACTTTACCCAGTTCAAAAACAGCGGGGTTTATCACGTGGTGTTTGAAATAAACAGCGTGGGAGGACAGGCTTACGTCCGGGAAGATGTTTTCTCTCTGCCTGATGAAAACAACAACATAGGTATTGTTGATACATTATATAAAAACATAATATGTGTCGTGACAAAATCACTGTTAGCTAAACTTATGACATATATATTATTTAATATGCAAAGATTTTTTGGCATTAGAAAAAAACAACACCAAAAAAACAAAAAACAACAACAACAAACGAGCTATCTCTGAGGGTGATGACTACCCCACTTCACCGCTTTGACTTAACAATTTGAAACTACGTACATTGTTTTTGGACGCTAGGCATACTTAACATTCTGAAAAAAATATTGTGTTCTCAATGCTAATCAGTTTTCGAAAATCGATACTCATTTGATAAAATAATCTGAGTCTGAGTCACACAATGCCGCAGCCTTGCATATGAATACATAACATTAAACTGTTTCAGAAATGAAAAAGTTAGAAGTGCCAATTTGTTTCATGTTTTCATTTTTGTTTTTATTCTAGAAAGCAAAATGTTCAAACGATCAGTTCCGAGCACTCTGCAGCGTCATGTCACCGGAACCAGCTTTTACCATGACAACAAAACACTGTCGAAAGAAGGAGAAACGTCTGATCGAAATGACGTCATTCCACCAACACGAATAAGTGACCTGAAAGTTGTAAAATACGTGAAATACCGAAATTCCATTGTCTTGCAGTGGACTGCACCCGGAGATGATCTTGATCACGGGAAAGGTTGGTCCAATGAGTCTATAGAATTATAGAAACAAACGTTTAAGTCATAAAATCAACTTTCCATAGACGCCCTGCATTATACTGTCAAGAATGATCAGCACTTGTATCCCAGTCGATATAAAGTGAAATAAGCTAAAAAATACGAATCACCGTCATACCCCGACGACAGTATGAACCTAACCTTCCTGTCTGAAATATATAATGATTGATATGTAAAAAATCTGAGTATCGCATAACAAATACTATATACCTTTAATTTCGAAAATATCAACATTTTAAGGAATTGTTTGCAGCACAAATATGTTGCATGTCTGAAAGAAATATTGCAGCTATAGAAGAAACAACAACCTATTTTACTGCTATTTTGTAAGTTATACCATTCCAATATTTAATTTAACATATACTCAGCCAAAAAGAAAGTACAACTTTTCAGTTCTTAATATTTCTTTTAATGTTATATTAACACAGATATAACTAATAAACAACATGCACGTAATCGTTGGAGTATCTGATCAGTAATAAACCATGGCCAGATTTAGTGGTTTTTCACGTGCGCCTTGTGCAGCACAGGTCGATATCCGGTGATAGTATCTGACTGCACCGATTGACCGGAAATAAATCACTTTTGAATAAAATCAAGTCAAACAAAAATGTCAAGATTAAATAATGATCAACGAAACAGAATGCTAAATGCAAATACGGTAGTAAATGCTGTTTTTTTATCAGTCTTTTCAGTGTCGTTTTTTATCATCTTCAATGAACTTTATGTAACTAAATATATACATGTCGTATGTAAATAAACATCTGTCAGTTTACAAAACATTTATATACAAGATTCGTCATAACACGCATTTGCTTTACATTTCCAGCATCAAAATATGAGCTTTTTGTCGGCCACAATATTCGAGATGTACGTCAGCTGTTGACGTATTCTACTTCCGGAATATTTTCTGGACCTGGGAAGGTTACCACCGAAACGTATGACGTCATTGCTGACAGCTGCATGGTGGAAACATTACTATATTATGTGAAAGAACCCACAAACATTTTCGCATTTGGGGTCAGAGCTGTAGATAAAAATGGCCACAAGGGGAGAAATATCTAATATAGTTACAACCTCTACACGTTTTTGACATTGAGGAATGGGAAGGAAACATATAAATAAAGGAATTCGTGATTTTTTTAATATGCTTTTGAGAAATATGTGTGAAGAAAGGAAGAAAAATATTGGCATATACATGTTTACTTCATCTAGAGACATACAGCTAATAGAGATTGGCAACATTGTAATTTCTCGTAGCCTCCTAATATTCTGAATACATTAGGGAGTTCCAGGACTGTCTGGCCCAGTGTCAGGATATTGTGTCTAGGCGTGGTATGACGTCACTTGTCAACGACGTTATATCATACTGAGACAGCACTGCATCTGCCTCATCTCTTGTAAACAAATGTCTACAAAATGACTGGAAGGCATTGAAACAAACGTTTATGTCCATTGCAATACCTTTGATTTCTGCTTCACGAAATTCTTCTCTTTATAATTTAGGAATAATCATCGAAAATAGTTATATGACAATTTATGTTAATGATTTTCGTGTTAACTGTTGCGATGCGATAATATTTCAGTTATATGGTGACTTCCGAACAAATCAACGGGAAGGGGGTGTCGAAAAAGAATGCAAGACTGAATCAGTCAAAGAATTTAATAAAATGCAGTAACTTAAAAAGATCAGCAATATTGGTACTCCAAAAATCGGAAGACATTATAACGAAAAGGTTACTAGATGTAGTACAATGGGTAACATGATACAGTATTTAGACTGTCTTCAAACTGATTGAAAATACATTTTGTAATATTTTTATTCTGCCCGGACGTCGTTTCGTCCTTCCTTCCCGTCCATAACATCGTCATTCAGCTATAAATTTAAAGAATTATGCAAGGCACAAATGTTCATGAGACGATGTACAGTGCACAAGACCCAGGTCCATAGCTCCAAGGTCAAGGTCACACTTTGAGGCCAAAGATAAAAAAGGGGTTATTTTTGTGTCCTGTCCAAAACTTCCTCATTTATTGATGGATTTTAAAATTACTTCGCACAAATGTTCACTATCATGAGACAATTTGCATTGCGCAAATATATATTATAATGTATATAATATATATCTTCAAAGGCTAGATATTCACAAATATAATATATTTCATCATCATCATCATCATCATATACATATGGGCGGAAGTCATCATTCTTGTTTCTTCTTAAATTTGTCAGTCATAATTGTAACAATTTATATCAACTAATGCACTATAGTAATCTACGATTCTTTCGCATTGACCTAAACATATCGCTATGATTGTAAATTTTGTGCATAAACTAAAATAGTCCCCGTGCATTAAACACGTCCAGTACAAGGCTCTGTAGGACACATGTGCATTAGGCACCATGGCTGGTAACATCAGTGTCTCCTGTAAACCATTCTGGGTTGATTCCTTCTAAAAGAAGTTTTAATTTCCCAAATTAGATTGTCTTCATTTTCAAAGTGATGACGCAAACGTCACTGGCTACTCGAATGTCAAGTTAGAAACAACCAAGCAATTAGACAGGCAATGGCTTGAGCGTTCTCCTGAGACGACCTGTCGCCAGGCTCGAATTCCACCGACCAAACTTGACGCTAAATAATGTTAAAGTACTTTGGGAATTAATATAATCAACCTTTTTCTAATAAACTACTCCAAAATTTCATTTCTTTACAAATAATTGTTAGAAAGGTAAATATTTGTCAGCTTAGTTATTGGCTTAGATATTTTGTACAACAGGAAATCAACCTTATTTAAGAATTTAAGTATTACTTTTCACCAGGTATTGTTAGTGGAATTTGAGCCAGATCTGCAGGACAATGACTCCGGTAAATTTATATGCATTGCTACACGTCAACAACATTTGTATGTGCTTAACTTTGCTGTGTATAAAATTAACTATATCTATGTTGTTGTTTTTTTTAGCTCACCAGAGCACGAAGTGCTCAGGGTGAGCTGTTGGGATCACCCTTCGTCCGTCGTCCGTCGTCGTCCGTCGTCAACAATTTGCTTTAAAAGACATCTCCTCTGAAACCGCTGGACAGAATTTGATAAAACTTGGCATGTATGATCCTTGGGTGGGCCTCTACAAAAATTGCTCAAATAAAGTTGATCCATGAAGAACTCTGGTTGCCATGGCAACAAATAGAAAAAATAATTGAAAACTTTGAAAATCATCTCCTCTGAAACCGCTGGACAGAATTTGATAAAACTTGGCATGTATGATCCTTGGGTGGGCCTCTACAAAAATTGCTCAAATAAAGTTGATCCATGGAGAACTCTGGTTGCCATGGCAACAAATAGAAAAACTAATTGAAAACTTTGAAAATCATCTCCTCTGAAACCACTGGACAGAATTTGATAAAACTTGGCATGTATGATCCTTGGGTGGGCCTCTACAAAAATTGCTCAAATAAAGTTGATCCATGAAGAACTCTGGTTGCCATGGCAACAAATAGAAAAACTAATTGAAAACTTTGAAAATCATCTCCTCTGAAACCGCTGGACAGAATTTGATAAAACTTGGCATGTATGATCCTTGGGTGGGCCTCTACAAAAAATGCTCAAATACAGTTGATCCATGAAGAACTCTGGTTTCCATGGCAACAAATAGAAAAAATAATTGAAAACTTTGAAAATCATCTCCTCTGAAACCGCTGGACAGAATTTGATAAAACTTGGCATGTATGATCCTTGGGTGGGCCTCTACAAAAATTGCTCAAATAAAGTTGATCCATGAAGAACTCTGGTTGCCATGGCAACAAATAGAAAAAATAATTGAAAACTTTGAAAATCATCTCCTCTGAAACCGCTGGACAGAATTTGATAAAAACTTGGCATGTATGATCCTTGGGTGGGCCTCTACAAAAATTGCTCAAATAAAGTTGATCCATGAAGAACTCTGGTTGCCATGGCAACAAATAGAAAAAATAATTGAAAACTTTGAAAATCATCTCCTCTGAAACCGCTTGACAGAATTTGATAAAACTTGGCATGTATGATCTTAGGTGGGCCTCTACAAAAATTGCTCAAATACAGTTGATCCATGAAGAACTCTGGTTGCCATGGCAACAAATAGAAAAAATAATTGAAAACTTTGAAAATCATCTCCTCTGAAACAAATGGTCAGAATTTATTTTCCTTTGGCACAAATAGTCACCTCATGAATGTCTACCATAATTGCTAAAATAAAGTTGATCCCTTGAAAAATGAGGCCCCTAGGGGGTTGGCTAATTTCCTTATATACTCTATATAGAAAACATCAAAATACTTTTTTTTATGAAGCCAGCTGTGAGAATTTAATTTCCTTTGGCCCAAATAGTTACCTCATGAATGTATACCAATATGGCTAAAATAAAGTTAATTCCTAAAGAAATGAGGTCCCTAGGGGTGGCTAATTCCCTTATATACTCTATATAGAAAACATCAAAATTCTTCTTCTGTGCAAAGGCTTATATGGGGCCGAAATTTGGCCCCATTCCCATCCGTAAAAGTATATATTTTTCCTCACTCGCATTTTACACACTTCTCCTTCTCAATTTGTTTTGTTTTTTCTCATGTAACTGGTAATCCGCCTGGTAATATAAAGAGAACTAAAAAGAGAGAGGAAAAAACTTGAAATGAGCTTATCTGTTTAACTCTATTTTGCATAAAATTCTGCCAGATTCATGGCGATGTCACTTACGCAAATTGCCGATTTTGTTACGAAAATATTTTAATGTAGAGATGCATTGTTTTGTGGATAAAAGCTAAAAAGACACACTGTAGGTAATTTGGAGAGTACTTTTAGTATTTTGCAAAATAGATTCACAACTTTCTCTGACCATGTAAATAAAATTAATAACCAAAAAAGCTTTGCATTTCTAAATGTCATCAGTTTTCGCGGATTTACTTTCTCTTTTGACAACTTGTAAATAAAAGGAATCTTAAACGATATTATAGAATTTTCGAAATATTATGTTACAGATTGTTATTTAAAAGTTTAATCATGTTATGTAAAAGTTAAATCAACCATTTTAACGAACTGCTTTCATTTTCTTCCCATACATTTCAAACTATCACATCATGTAACTGCAACTGATAATACAATATATTATATTATCTTCAATAAATAAATTTCAGAATTTTACTTCCATTAAATTAATGGTCAGGATTGATTTCATGAATGTCTGCCATAATTGCTAAAATGAAGTTGATCTCTGGTTTGTCATTTGATTTCCTTATAGAAAAAATCATCTTGAATATGCTGATTTACACTGGTGAGCGTTTATGGCCCTTGGGCCTCTTGTTTTTTTGTTGTTGTTTTTTTCGTTCTTTTTTTATTTTCTTTTAATATTCAGACATTAAATGGTGCTTTTTGTGTGTCATTGCATCTGTGAATGAATTTAACCATTTTGTCTTGGTTTAGTTCAAATCCTCCTCTCACTGAAGAATCGATTTGCACGAGGAAAACTTAAAGACAACGTTTACCCGTGGTCTATACGATTTAGACAACGGCTATGCTTGTCTGTGATTGGTGGAATAAAGTAGGCCGTGGTCTAAAAGATATAGACAACGGCTATGCTTGCCTATGATTAGTGGAATAAAGTAGGCCGTGGTCTATACGATATAGACAACGGCTATGCTTGCCTATGATTGGTGGAATAAAGTAGGCCGTGGTCTAAAAGATATAGACAACGGCTATGCTTGTCTATGATTGGTGGAATAAAGTAGGCCGTGGTCTAAAAGATATAGACAACGGCTATGCTTGCCTATGATTGGTGGAATAAAGGAGGCCGTGGTCTAAAAGATATAGACAACGGCTATGCTTGCCTATGATTGGTGGAATAAAGTAGGCCGTGGTCTAAAAGATATAGACAACGGCTATGCTTGCCTATGATTGGTGGAATAAAGTAGGCCGTGGTCTAAAAGATATAGACAACGGCTATGCTTGCCTATGATTGGTGGAATAAAGTAGGCCGTGGTCTATACGATATAGACAATGGCTATGCGTGTCTGTGATTGGTGGAATAAAGTAGGCCGTGGTCTATACGATATAGACAATGGCTATGCTTGTCTGTGATTGGTGGAATAAAGTAGGTCGTGGTTTAAATAATATTTGCCCTTACAAAAGACGTTAATTTTGTGGCTCCGAGAATGTTGTTCAGTCATTTTGTATCAGTGGCTTTTTGTCCCATGAACTTACAGTATTTTATGCATAATCACTTTAATATCAGCGAGCCTTTCCGATAATGGCGGACGCATTTCCGTAAATTTTGTTTCCTGAATATACTGGTGTAACCGGCAGTCTTTGAATGGTACATTTACGCAGATAACGTTTTGTTCCCTTAATGATTTTAAAAAGTGAAGATTTTTCATATCAATGATTTATTCAAAATTTGAGACGAATACATTGTTTATCAAAGAGTTTTGAAAATACCGTTTGAAATCTATTTTAAGTTATATGTGTCTCATTAACAGATATTCAGGGTGGAATTTTGTGTGAAAACTACATATTTAGCAAAAATGACAGATTGTAAAAAGAAAGAAAGAAAAAGAAAACAACACGAAAATTGTAATAAAAGTGTCACACTGTATGTCCCTTCATAATAAAGATAAAAGTATAATATTTTTAAAAGATCAATGTGAAATGTGAATCACCCAGAGGATTATGGGTAAATCACAGGATTAATTGTTCCTTCCCATGGGACGGAACATCTATAGTCATACATTTCAACTTGACAGTTTCAGATTCGCTTCCTGCGGAGATGTTATCCCGCTTAGTATCTGATTTGCCTCATGATACCTACGATGAGACGGATCCAATCGAAGTGACGTGATAGCAAAACCGCATTTTATTTCACGTGATGTCCGCCATTTTACCGCCATTTTAGTCAGTCTAGCAGTGCGCGTAGGTTTAAATTACGGCTTCGCGTTGTCCCGTTAGAAAATACGATTCAGCCTAAATTAAACTTAGCCTATTTAAGTCCTTGAATTTCTTGCTTCATTTCCTGTGCTTCATGATTTAAAGAAAAAAGAAACTTAAAAAGGTTTGTTGGAGAGAAATGTTCAACCACCAATACAGTTTGTCCTTTTCGTACTCTAAGGTTATCCCTTCCATATGCAAATGCTGAAAAACAGCTTTCACTTCATACTTCATAGTTAAGAAATGCCCTGGAAGGAACTTTAGGTAGGCTAAAACTTGTAAAATAAATAAAAGTTCATACCGACTGTTGAATATCTGGTAATTCTATTTTATGCCGGTGAAGTGCATTTTGCATTTGACATTTGGCGCAAAATTACTTTTCTTCAAACTACAGAAACGCGCAATTTGTTTCCAACATTCTTTTAAATGTGAAAGTGAATGTAGTAAATTAAACATACCTTGATGTTTACCATAATAGTAGCTGGTTGGCCCGGTGTGAAGATTTAATGGGCGGCTTTGTTCGCGTTATATCGCGGCTGTAACATTTCTCATGTGGAGAAAAAATCGCTAATTGACTGAAATACTGTTGGTGTGTTGGTGGGACGTTAAACTCAAGCAAACAAAGTCATTAATATGATACGTACTTGTATTGTACGACATGGCACAAAGGAGAATTGTTTCTTATAAGAATGGTTGGACCGATGTTGTGTGTAATACATGTGTATTATGAAAGTGTCACCCTTTTTTAGTATACATGTATATCACCAGTCTGATTTCACGTAGACAAAGTCTCTCAAGTATGGAGTATATAAAATTGAACAAACAAACCGAGATTTAAACTGAGGCAAGATTATATGGCTGACCTGGTTGGTTAAACATTTTTATATAGAGTGACATCTTCAAGTGCATCTCATGAAATTGTTTGGCGACCTTTATGAGCAAACCAATTTCTGTCATAAATCGTGAGATAATAAGAAAATAACAGATGACATCCGACTTTTTCACACAATGTTGACTTCAATTATTTTTTTTTTTTCGCCTATCCTCTGAATCCTCCGCATGACTTCCGTAAAGAATTATTGATTAATGTCTTATCTAATGATTGATGCCTTGTGTCATTCGGAGCTACTCAGAAATTCGAACTCGCCGAACTTCGGATGCCAACTCGGATATTCCTGGCCAAAATTGTTGATTTAATCGAGGTGATCCGAATGCCGGAGATGCCCAGACAAGAAATTGATAACATTTATCATTCTGTAGTGCCGTTATATACATAAATGTTTGCTTGCCCTTGATGATATAAATTAAAACATGTCATTGAAGGATATAAAACAAATAACATGTGTAATGGAAATTTTGATGAATTGAGAAAATTTTAGTGTTTTGTTTAAGGGCGTTAGAGACAGTTTGTTACATTTTCTATATAGACAAAGAGGAAAATTTCAATAGATTTTTTTAAAACTTTGCACGATTATAGAAATTCATAAATGAAACATTTTTATGAAAAAATAATTGGGGGTAACCGTCCTACTTTTTGAGTTATTTGCCCCTGAATGTGATATTTTAGCACTTTAAGGCCATTTTCAATGGCAGATTACTCAAATAATGACCAACAACACCTCATCAATTTTCAAATTCAATATTCAGTAATTTATTCCCTATTTTATTTTCCTCAAACTATCTCCTCTTAAAAAAAAAATGCAATATATTTACAGATTTAAACATTACAGAACTTCTAACCAATTGGTTTCAAATTTTGCATCATGACTTGAAATGAAATCACAAACATTAATAAGAAATCATATAAGGTATCAGTAAGATTTATTTTGAGTTATCTGCCCCTGAAAATGGCCTTAAAGTGCTAAAATATCACATTCAGGGGCAGATAACTCAAAAAGTAGGACGATGATCCCCATTTTTTTCATAAAATGTTTCTTTTATGATTCTCTATAATCATGCAAAGTTTAAAAAAATTCTATTGAACAGTTAAAAGTTTACTTCTTGGTCTATATTGGAAATGTAGCAAACTGTCACATACGCCCTTAAATCTAACAATCTTTCATGAAAAGACCGCGTGGTGGGTCAAAATATAACGCATCCAATATGACCAATCGGTTTTAACAGATCCTGGTCCTTAATATTTTAATCGGTATATAGGTTAAGCAATAATCCAGTAAACTTCAAATATCGAAATATTGGTTTAAACAGATTCTAGTCATCAGTGGTCCGATATTTTTATCGATATGTCGGTTAAGGAATGGCCCGATAAATTTCCAATATCGGTACTTCGAATATCGAAATACAATGTATTGACTTAAACAGATTCTACTCATCAGTGGTCCGATATTTTTATCGATATATCGGTTGATGAATGGCCCGGTAAATTTTCAAATATCGGTACATGTATATCGGTTTTAACAGATTCTATTCATTAATGAATCGATGATTTTTTAATACCGGCATATTGATTTTATATTGCTTAAGCGATAGTCCAGCATATTTCCCAATATCGGGTTTTTATTGGTTGAGCGATAGCCAAGTATACTTCCCAATATCGGTTTACAGACCTACTACCTCGTCCAATGAAATCCTTGTATTTCGTTCAAATTTTGAAAAATATATTACATAAACTGAACTGTCAGGTCTTGATATGGAGAAAATATGAGTGTGTATGGTGCCTACGTGACCAAGCGGATTATGAGCGGAGTTAGTTGCGGCGGCGACTGCTTTGCATCATGTTTGTGAACTCAATGTACCCAGCAACTGACTCTAACATCACGTGAGACTGTCAATTATAATGCGAGGTCAAAGGCAATGTTGTATGGCGTACGTGACAAACTGTAAATATGTTATCTTTCATATTCTAAATTTTCAGGATTTATCGCAGCGCTTCCGCGTCAATTGCGATAAATCCATAAAATTTGAAATATACACATTAGTTAAGCATTGACTAGATAAGCTTCATATTAACGGTTTTGCTCGATATTCGCTAAACGTTACCATCAATGAGACTATCATTTTCAATATCGATATAGCATGTGACCTACATACTGTTATCAATAGCTGTAAGGTGTATCTTTACAATATGCTGGTCCCCTTTAAATTTAAAAAAAAAAAAAAAAAAAAATCTGAAAACCTTTTTGGTTTACTGTTGGTGTAAAATGCAAATGGAGTAAAATGGAATAATAGCTAAAATATTTAATATTTAAGCTGCTGCATAGCGTAGTAACATGACAACATATTGATATGTGACTTTGTTTTGAAGATTTCTAGTTAACGCTATAAAGATAAAGATCTCATTTAAAGCAGTGCATATCATGGCGAGATTGCATGTTAGTTTTTCGTCAAGGCTGTGTTTTCTGATAACCTCTTCGTTGATGTGGATCACGTCGTTGAACCTCTAGTCTCTTATCTAGAACAATATTAAAAAAAACACGGGATATTTAAAACGTGTACTTGTCTTGTTATATACGATCTTTTTATCAAGACTGACATATTTTCTTGTGGATTTTATTTTAAAATATTTGATTTGATTATTCTACGAAAGTGATATATGTGTATCTACATTTCAAAGTGCATGCATATAAAGTGTGGGGGAATAAAAGGACAATATACTCACAGGAAAGTCAACAAACGCTGGTTAAAATGTAGGTCGATGATAAACTGTATCTGAACGACGAACACAGACCTTTTTATTTCATAAAACATGATCACGTTGTGTCAAAATAAAGTCATGCAGAAAGTGAGTATTTATTTACTGCTGCTGACTGGCATTGAAGCTTCTGTTTCAATTAATTTGGAAGAAATCAGAGGTTCTCAGAATGGAAGCAAAGCAGACGGGGTTATTCTACATTCTCCAGAAAATATTGTGATGGATATGAAAGGGGAGGTTGAGGTATTGCTCAACTACAGTTTAGCTTGCAGTTTTCCACAGGATACAATTGGAGTTATGTTTGAAAGTGAAAACAATGACACTTTTGATATTATCACGAACACGACCGTATTTATAAAATGCCCAGATGTCGTTTCTCGTCTGCAGTCTGGTGATGTCCAAGGTCAAATAAGGATAAACATTCGCGGCAATCTGATAGGAATTGCAAATCTGAACGTTTCATGGGATACCACCTCACACTATGGCGATAGCGTGACTGAATTAAATGATAACGTTACCAACGAAGACGACATACGAAAATGGCGGACATTTTCGGTTTCAGTCTTGCGAAGGAAAGGATTCATCGATATCATTTTTGTACCCATTGTCACCGTGTTAATGTGCTTCCTGGGTATTGCATTTGGATTTAAGCTTGACCTCGGAATTGTGAAAGAGTGTCTGAAAAAGCCACTGGCGCCATTGATAGGTCTCTGTTGCCAGTTCATCATCATGCCTTTGGTAAGCGACCAAACACATAAATAATCGGAGATAGAACATATGTTTTTAAAATCATTATGTTACCGACCAGTGGTTACAAACATTCAGCCTTGGGAGACCGGTTGGTTCAAGTCATGTCTAAGTCATTATAACGCCTTTACTCCAAATGGGTTTGGCAAAAATCATATACATTGTGACGTTCGTGCCAGACACATTTACTTTGCTCGGTAAAATCTCTCAGTAGGTGCATTATGAAAGGGTAGTTCATAGTCATGATAATGTGAGGCTGCACCATCTCTGCTCAATGTAGACAGTCCCCTAAGCAGTAGGACTCATGGTTACTTGAGTGTATAGTGTAAAAGCTTAAGGTACGCACACACACGCGCACGCGCACCCCCCTCTCTCTCATATACCCATATTTCATATCTGGTCATTGGATGGAAATATTCCACTGACACTTTTACAACATTTAAAAATAAAAAACTGATTCACCGAGAGGATTTATTTCAAATTTTGTTAGATTAGGGGGAAATAATCCATCATAAACATTTGGAAAATCAACAGTTTCTTAAATTGTGAAAAACACAAAGTAGGTCATATCAATGATTCTGTTTCATACTTCATAAAGGAATCCAAACTTCACGGCAGAAAAATGGAGATAATCTATCTTTTTAAGTTTTCAGGGGAATAATTTATAATTTTCAGGGAGATAATACATGAAAACAAAGATATCAGGGGAAGGTAATCAAAAGAACTTCAGTTGCTTTCTTGTCAGTATGGCCCTTGGGTTTACATAGTTTGCCATCTTTAAATTTGTGTTTTTGGTGAAATTGACGGCTACCAGCATGGCTCACGTGTTTGCACCATTATCAAAAGGCTAGAGATCATGTATTAAAGGTGGCTAAATATATTTGGCATTGTAAACATGGAATCAGCATTATCATAGACCAAGCTTGCAAACTTACAACAGACTACATTTTAGGTTAATTTAAAGATTGTATATATCCGCTTTACAGCGCTACACTAATCAAAATTCATAGGAATCCATTTTTTATTCTGGTAACTTACCATGCGCCATACCTTGAACAATTGTACATTTATTTGAAGTATATTCTGACGGTTTGTATTTATCCCCCCCCCCTTTTTACATTAAACATATGGATGTATTCAACCGGTTTAACCGCTATAAAAACAAACAAACAGAGACATATATATTGTATTCATATTTAACTGGTTTATAACTGGTTTTCTTATTGGGAAAACTAGCGTTATAAGTAAAAATAAATCTCTATATAAGGTTGTAAATTCATAAAAAAAAATCACTGCGTAACTACAGTGAACTCCGAGGTTTGAAGTGGAACATGAAAAGCTCGGAAAATCGCAAGGCTCGAGATACCGAGGTTTGTTTCCCTCTATGTATGTCTGTTCGCATCTCGACTTGGAATTTACCCCCAATTTGACGCATTGCTCGGAAGATTGCTCCTCTGAAATTTTACTGTACTTTTTCAGCTTGGTTTAGCAATAGGTAAAACGATAGCCTCTACCCATCCCACTGTGGCCCTTGGGATCTTCCTGTGCAGTATATGTCCTGGGGGTGGCTTCAGCAACATGTACACCTACCTGTTTGACGGTGATGTCTCTCTCTCCATCACCATGACATTCATCAGCACCATTGCCTCTATAGGTAAGGGAGATAACCGTGATAAAGAGTTCTATTTTCAGAGAAGAGTTCTATTTTCTTTTTTTCAGAGAAGAGTTCTATTTTCAGAGAGAGAGAGAGAGAGAGAGAGGGAGAGAGGGAGGACACTCGAAAGAAAATAAGAGTGTCACTTACGCCAAGGAAGCAGTCGATGATGTAATCTTATCTAAATTTAGATTTTATACAAATAAACATCAATATCAGGCATACATTTCACAATAACCATTGGTTTATATTTTTCAGGAACAATTCCTCTGCTTGTCTACACTCTAGGAAGGATATTTCTACAAGGAACGCTAGACCTTACCATCCCGTATACGTCTTTGATCGGAACCACTGCCATGTTTACGATTCCGCTAGTGATTGGTGTATTAATCAAACTCAAGTTCCCCAAAGTGGCGCTGAAGACTCTTAAAGTTCTTAAACCAATTACATTCATTTTTATCCTAGTCGTCATGGCAATCGGAATATATACAAACTTGTATATTTTTTCCCTATTTCGGCCAATCCATATTATCGCCGGATGTCTCCTACCATATTTTGGTTATGCCCTTGGTTCTATATTTGCTATCATCTTTCGCCAACCCAAAAACAGAGTTGTTACCATAGCCATCGAAACTGGCCAACAAAACGTAGGTATAGCGTATGTTCTCATTCAGACGTCATTTCCGGCGCCAATATCTGACATCTCTAGTGTAGCTCCAATGGCGTCATCCATGATGACGCCAATTCCGCTTCTGATTGGTGTGATTTTTTACCTCATTTACAAAAAATGTTGTGCCAAGTACGACAAAGTCCCGTCGGAATTTGAAGAAAGTGTTGAGGTAACAAAGAAGTCAACACAAAATGGCAAAGCATTCCACGGATTCTCAAAAAACACAGATGATGTTGAAGAACGGTTAACATCAGTTTGAAACAAACAATTTATACATAGTTTCCAACACAAAAATAAAATAATGTGGACACACATTTATATACAAAAAGACAGAAAAACAGCAAACAATGTGACATGTGATTTGTATTGGCTGCCAAGCACAACTAAACATGACACCATCCTATTCGTCTACAGGTAACTCAACTATCTTCAGATTCTTCGATATGGTAAAGATGGTGTATTTTTTGCACAAAAGAAATTCGATAATTCTTAAATTTATCTTTCACGTTTTGAGAAACGTTAAACGTTATTTTTTTTCCTGTTCGTGTTCAGTGCGGTTGTTCTTTATGTGCTCGTAGGTCAGCCAAATTTGCAGTGAAGGTTGTCAAATACTGAACCATGATTTCTTGTATATGTGTGTGAGTATATGAACGCTATAACCATAGTATACATTACTTATGAACATCTCTCATATATACACATATTCTGAAGTATCTATTGTATCTATAATGATCGGAAAATGTGTCAGAAATCGTAAATATATCCCTGTTAAATATATGACATATAGACATATACACTTTTATTGTTCTCATATTGTGTTAGCATAACTTGTATTTTTGTACTTTATCAATTCATTCCAGTGCCGACACATTGCCCGTTCGCCCTTTTAAGATTTTATTGACCTGGGATCGAGCTAGGGTGAAACTGGTGAAAAGCATGTGCGTTAACCACTACTTTATCTGGATACTTGTGTTAATTTTGCGAACATACAGAGACTCAGGGCATGAGTGTAGTTAAAAAACAACAACAGACATATGCTGTTTTAAAAACGCAACAGTGGTTGAACGTGTCGAGTATATCATAATACATGTATAGCACAGTCTTTATTACTCTATGCTCTGGTTAACCTTTTCAGTTACCATAGTTACGTTTAACAGATGAATCCTTATCTTTTACCCTCATGGTTTCTATTATTGTATACAATCTATAGGTATGTCTAGTGTAGCATCCATTTATAGTCGACAGCAAAAGTGGCATTTGTATATGTGCATTGAAATCAAAAGTAAGCAACATGCTGCGATAGGCAAAGGGGCTTGTAATATTGTTTAGATAGTAATTAATATACAAGTTTCAACCATTTCTGGTATTTTCTAACATTCCAATTATTATTCTAACACCAGAAATGACTGGCAATTGTATATCCAAACAGCCATACAAGCTCCTTTTGTATCACAAGATTACACAAAAATCGCATATTTGTTTAGAAAAATGGTGAAATACTTCTATAGCCTATATATGTAAACATAACAGCTGGCTAATTCGAAAATTCTGCGATCCTCCATGTTTAAGTGTAGCCCAGACAAACAAATCCCGCTCCAAAACCTTTGGCCTCTAATTGAGACCCTGCCCTTTGAGCTAGGAACAACACTTCACCTCATTGAGGCAAACATAACTGCCAAGTTATTTGAAAATCCTGAAAGTTATGTCTGAACAACAAATCCGGACGACCTGATGCACTAATGCACATACACCGTGAGGACATTGTGACGACTATGTCAAGCAAGCGGGCTCAACAACAATGGGCTATCATAAAACAACAACAACAAAAAACAACAACAAAAAAAAAAAAAAAAAAAAAAAAAAAAAAAAGCCAGACACGACGTGCCAACAATATGCAAAATTAGGCTTGATATTTAATAAACACGTGAAGTTAAATCAAAATAAGGTTGAATAAAAATGATTTTTTTTTCTCAAACGGAGCAAATGCATTGCGATATTTAGGTGGTAATGCAATACATATCACGATTCTTACTTTCATACTTGAAACCAATACTAGTAGGTGTTCCGCTTGCTTCTTGAATACTTTTGTTGTTAAATACAATCTCAATTTCAAACGTAATCATTGATTCTGTGTTTAAATGTATTTCTATAATTTTGGAACTATATAAATGTCTACTTGATTATTGACTTCTTTATTTAGAGCATTAGATTCATAACGGTTTTTGCAACTCTCGCGGTTTAAAATTCCAAAGAGATACGTGTCTATTAAAGATTGTATTGATTTTTTAAGAAATGTGTAACAAACATATAATATATAAAAACACGTGTTTTTTATTCATGTCTGAAAAATAGTGTTTAAATTCACACCTTTAATCACCGAGATAAACCGAGATCAGCCTGCAAGTTAACTGACTTCTGCAACCGGTATAAACCAAAATCAGCCTGCAAGTAAAACGTGTTATATACTGGTTGATCTGGGCTTATACTGGTTGCATATACTCGTATCAGTTAACCTGCTGGATAATTTTGTGTTTTTACTTGACTCTTGCAACCAGTATAACCCAAGATCAGCCTGCATCTATGCTGTCCGTATAAAACCAGATCAGCCTGTAAGTAAACTAACTTTTGCAATCATTTTTTTTTTTTTTTTGCACTTCTTCCTTCTGATTCGCCATTCTTAAAGTAAATGTACAAGCATATTTTCAGCGTGACGCCATCAGAGCTAGGAAACATCGGAGGAGCAGGTACTTGTAGTTTCACAGTCGGATTATATTTGTCCGTATACATTTAAGCATAAAGCAAATTGGCAAAACTATGGTGGCATACTTCTGCCAGCCACTTATCCACTTAGCTATGTCGAAACTTTTCTGAAAAATTGTCACATAGTCAGTTAGTATCTGGCAAGTAGGAAACTTTCGTGTTATCCTCTTAGGTATCTTAACAGAACAAAACTGCCTGTTAGTGCCCACTACTGCCAGCCATATATTCACTTAAGATAACTGGATATCTCGCCTTTTTTCAAGTTAGTCAGTTAAATTATGTGGATAACAAGCATTTTTTCACATAATTATCTGGAAAAAGGCATGGTATCCAGTTAAAATAAGTGAATATGTGATTGGCAGTAGTGGGCACTAACAGAAAGTTTAGTCCTGTTAAGATACCTAAGTAGATAACTTGAAAATTTGCTACTTGCCAGATACTAACTGAATATGTGACAATTTTTCAGAAAAGTTTCAACATAGCTAAGTGGATAAGTGGCTGGCAGAAATATGCCACCATACAAAACAGAAACCGCACATTACATATGTAGCAGTTTTCGGTGGACTACAAATTAAAATTCCTTAATGAAACATAGGCCTTATAGCATTGTGAAGTTTAATTAAAGAACACAGGAATGCAGATGTATTCAACAAGAGCACCGCATGCGGATGCCAACGCTCGTCTGTTTTTGCCAACGTTAATTATTTTTGTTCTACATTTTAAAAAGTTGACTTTGAAAATCACACCTAAAACTGTACGCCCTTTATACATGCAAATTTGAAGTACCATACCCTTTAAATTTGACCTTTGACCTTGAAGGATGACCTTGCCCTATGCCTTGAAAAGAATGTATACAACACAAAGATTTGAAATTGTAGACAAAAATTACAATGGCTATCCAATGAGTTTTCGATATCAACACCAAACCGTAAAATTTGAAGACATTTTTTTCACCTTTTTCTGTCCAGTGATCATCATTAAAACACACCTGCGCAAATGTTCATATGATGACAAACCAGAATACAAAGTTTAAAAAAAATCGTTGAAAAATGACAGAGAAATATATATTTTAAAACTTGTCCAAAGTTATGGCAAAGTAAGGTCAAAGTTCAAGGTCAATAGATAAAATATTGAGGTATATCTGAATAGTGCTTGTCAAGATGAATATCCATACAAAAAATAAAAGTTGTATGTCATAAAGTAAAGAAGTTATGGCTAACGTTAAAGTTTTTTGTTAAACATTTCAAATATAGGTCAAAGTTCAAAGGTCAAGGTCAAAAGTTCAAAAGTGTAACATTGATGGAATGGTCCTGCCACAAGGAATTCACAAGTGAAATATCAGTGCCATGTTGGTAACGTTTCTGAAATGACAGACGTTTAAAAGTTTTCAAAAGTTACAAAAATAGGTTAAAGGTCAAGGTCAATTGGTGAAATATTTGCATATATCTGAAAGGCATTGTCAAGATAAATATGCATACCAAAAATGAAAGTTGTATGTCATATAGCAAAGAAGTTACGGATTACGTTAAAGTTTTTTTGTTAAACATTTAAAAAATAGGTCAAAGGTCAATGTCAAACGTCCAAAAATGTAATATTGATGAAAAGGTTTTGCCACAAGGAACTCACATGTAAAATATCAGTGTTCTGTTGGTAACGGTTCTGAAATGACGGACATTTTAAAGTTTTCAAAAGTTACAACAATACGTCAACGGTCAAGGTCAATAAGTTGAATACTTGCATATGTCTTGATAGGCCGTTAAGATGAATATGCATACCAAAAATGAAAGAAGTATATTGAATAGAAGAGTAAGGCCAACGTTAAGATTCCGGACGACGACGACGACGCGGACGCCGGAATTACGACAAAAGCTCGTATTTTTTTCTTCGAAAAACAGAAGAGTTAAAAACAGCAGAATAAAATTTTGGCCTGGTTGCCTTTCCATAGAGAAATAGTGCGACCAATCTCGTGTACAGACGGAAAGACCGACCAACCAACAGAGGTGAATCCAATTATTATAACCCACACAAATTAACGCGTAGTTGTATTTTTTTATTATTTTTTTTTTTTCAAATAAAGCTTTAAAATCTTTCATCAGTCGCCATCTTGAATGTTTACCCCTGGAGAAATCGGCAAAAAAAGTATACCAAAGAATTATCGTTATTGTAAAATTCATGCGATGTGGCATGTAAAAGAACGACAACTCTTGCTATGACACGGTCAAACTCCGCGCACCGGTTACGTCATGCTACGCTACTTTAACCACTGCCACCACACAAGTCACGTGATGATAGTTAAAACCATGTGACCAACATTTATAATTTTATAAATTAATGTTATATGATTTGATTTTTTTACTTTTCTCGAAATCGTGAATGTTATTTTCGTGAAATTTAACGAAACTGATATGATTTATTCAAAACTAGTCATAAGTGATAAAAGTAAATCCGGCCTATATCAGCCGAAATCTACTTCTGGTGGAAATGGTTATCGACAACTGTAAGGGGAGGTAACTACTGCGGCGGACTTTGTGACACGGTAGTTTCTGGGTAATCTGTAAATCGGATCACTCAGCCCCTCACCGCATGGGTTCGAATCCCGGCAGGGTCATTCGGAGTTTCATGTGAGGAAGCCTTCCAGCTGGCTTGCGGTATGTCGGTGGTTCTACCTGGATGCCTCCGTGCATTCGGGGTCTTCCTCCATCTGTAATTAGCTGGACGTCGCTTTATGGCTGAAATACTGTCGAAACGACGGTTAACTCAAATAGTCAAGTCAAGTCTGTAAATCGGAACACCTTGGTGATAAAAATGAGCCTCTTTCTAAGGTACTAACGGTGCGTTTATCTAAGTACTTGCAAACTGATTCCATATTCTGTCAATCGAAAATGACTTAATTATGAACGGAAAAAAATGATCTTTGAAAAATAATGAAATTTATTATTAAACTTACACAAATGTTATTTTTAATTTAAATACAGAATATATCTTTTAGTGTAGTGTTGACGTAATGAAATACTTATTCTAAACAATAAAGTTCTGCTAGATCTGAATTTACAGCATATATTTTATAATGTTGTTTTTATTGTTCATTATTTATTATAATTGTATTTGATTACTAGACACACTCTCTCTCTCTCTCTGCCAGGTCAAGGCATACATATAAACAAAATAATAATAATAAAAATGTTGCGGTCGCTTCAAGGCTTTGTCTTTTATATATTATTATAACATTGTAAAACTATACAGTAAAGAAACTTACGGTATACATGCAGTTATCTGAAAACATCGTGTCCAACCTTGTATGATGCAATTACGGCTTATAAAATAGCACGGCAATGGTTTTATTGCATACAAAAACTTAACATTCATTTACATACAATTTGTTTGTCATAGTATACTGTTAACACCCTTGTATTATGGGTTAAATCCTATATGACGCACAATCATGTATCAACATTTATTTCTAGTCTAGAGTACTCTCCTTTGCGTGAGGTATACATGAATTCGCGAAATGGACTCAGAATAGCAAAAAAGAAACAAATGGACACGAACATTCTGAAATGGCTATAACTGATTAATGACCGAACAGAAATTACAAAATTAATCAAAATGAGGATTCAATATGGTTAATGTTCAACTAATTTTCATCGTAACAGATCATGATATAGGATGCCGGTATCTGTAATTATCATCAATATATCTATATTCATTAACCCTTTCCCTCATATAGACTCATTTTGACGCACTCAGTAGGTACCCAAGAAGCTTGATCTGCAGAAAACCACAGTTAAACCTTACTAAATTTAATTACAAAATCCTCATTTCCAGACCACTGAGGAGCAGCGAACAGCATAAAACCTGATCAGCCTGCGATTTACTCGCAGGCTGATCTGGTTTTATGCTGTTCGCATAGGTCTTTTCATGGTTTCCTCTATGAGGGAAAGGGTTAAAATTACCCCTGCAACGGTCACGACTACATCTTAAATAAACCTAGATGCAGCTTCGTGTTGAATATCAGTAATTTAAAGGAAATATCAAAATTGTAAGTTTGAAGATGTGACATTATCAACGATAATGCATACCTTAATCACGTGATAGTCAAGACTGACTGCGATGATGTAACATTGTAGATGTAGACATGATCACAGGGAACCGATTCCCTGTGATTATGACATATGACAGAAGTTCCTTTATTACCTCCCCTTGATAATTTTGCTGGCACTGGTTATCTCCCCTGAAAACTAAAATAATAATAATAATAATAATAAAAAAACGTGTCTTTCTCAAATCAAATTTTCTGCAGTATAGTTTAGATTTTTTCTAAGTTCAAACTTCCGTCTGTAAAACCATTATTGAATATTCTGAAATATATTATTGCAGTCATATGATAAAAATTTAAAGTGAGATATAGCAAATGTTAATGAAGCTGAAAGAAGAAAATAACAAAATAAGAATGTTTTCTGGCCAGATAAGGAAGCAATTTAAATTTGCTTCAGTGGCTTGAATATTCTGACAAGTGTCCCTGCAATCTAAAAGGAATCTGTATGCATTTCAGCTTTCAATGTTGATAAAAAACAAACAAAAATATGATAAGTTCAAAACATTGATGGAAAAGGACCCAATGAGAATAGCCGAATACGTAGCCAGTTATGGTCCAAATTCCACAAACCTTTTTTAAAGTCCAAGTGCATTTAGGCGTAAAATACTTACTGAGAAAAATATAATTTGAACATTTCAATAGGTTAAAGCCTCGAACAATTCCTAGCTAACCTCTGAAGTCCACAAATTGAATTGATACGGAAATTAAATCCATCGGTATCATTAGTTTTTGAGAAGCTAAGTAATTCATGTCGATCATTCTTGTTAGCCAAACATACACGTCGAAATTGTATAATACATTCAATTCAACGAAAGCTTGAGTTCAATTTCTCTCTCTCTCTCTCTCTCTCTCTCTCTCTCTCTGTGTCTTAATAATGTACTCAAATGTTTTATTACGGTAATTCATCCACCATTTAATTGTGATCATGGTCCATCAAGTGATCTTGGGAATTTTATAGTAAATGCAAGCCTTTTAAGACTAAGCTCAAATGAGCCTATAACTCCAAGTGAATGGAATCCTTGCATCTGTACTGATTTTTTTAAGTATTTGAAAGACCATGATTATTATCTAATGATGGGTGGATTACCTTAAAACAAATGTGTTTTAATGCGTTCCAGCCTTATTCAATCTTTTTAGTCATACACAATATGAGAATAGAATAGCTTGTTGACTTTACATATGTTTTTCAATTCTTTTTTTTAATTCTTGCACTATGATCAGTGTAAACTAAATAAAAATGAGTACATTTAACAAATAATAATATTTTATATTTATAATATTTATATATTCATTATTGTGTATGTTAGACAGAGTATGATACAGAGGGCCGCGTGCGAGCGTTATCTGGATACAAATCTCTCACCTCACCTGGTTCGACCCCGGTAGGATTTCGGATTTCATGTGAGGACCTCCACGGGTTGCGGTAGGTCGTGTCTACCGGTCTCTGGTACCTGGTCTTCCTCCACCTGTAATTAGCTGGACGTCGCTATATGATTGAAATACTATCACAGCGACGGTAAACCCCAATACAACAACAACAACAGATACAGATAAAATATTGACTAAGATAAGCTAATTATATAATTAAGACAACATAGAAACTGTCTTAAAATTGATATTTTTAAATTTTAAAATGGAATATGAAATACCAAATTATTCAATTATGAAATAGAATAGACAGAATAAATAATATAATTTAATGTGAATATGGTTACAAGGATAGCCCATTAAGCTCGAAAGCTCATTTCCAATGGGGTCCAATTAACCAGAAGGAACCAAGATATATCAGGAGAGAGCAATCCTGTTTACATATTTACTCGATTAGTTCATTAATAATACCTTAAAATTTAAGGCCAAATTTAGTTTAAGTAAGAATATTAATAAATACAAGTATGCTCACTAGTTACATATTTCAAGAGGCTTAAATTCTACAAATTATATTATCACAGTAGGTTTAAATTATCACAATACATTGAGGCAAAATTAATATGAGTTTAAGTATTAAGCTAACATAGTATCACAGAAAAGACATTGTATCTCAGAGAAGATTATACTGGCAAACATCTAATGCCAATCAATAAAATAGAAATATATTTTGATGTTGTGCCCTCCAACTTGTTGCAAGATAGCTTTTAACAGAGGATTTATATAGAACTGGATTTGGTATACACTTAACACTATCTGGCAAACTATTCCAATCTTAAATGCCATTGTAAAAAAATTCAGTGATGTATGTTACAAGCGGATTGAATTTAATTATTGATAGTGTATACGTGTGTATTCAGATACGAAAGTTGTGTTTATATATGTGGTACTTGTGTAGAAAACCTTTTGCATATGATTAAGTCTTAGTTGTTTTACTCTATTTTCAATATTTAACATCTGTAAAATCTGAAGGACTTAAACTAGTTCTAGGATGGTAATCTTTAATAAATCTAACAACTTTATTTTGAGCTACTTGTAGTTTCTTTTTTCAGGCTTTTATTCAAACTGTCATACCAAGAGGAGAAAAAACAGTCAAAATGGCACTGGCTTAAAGCTGAACACAGAAGTTTTCTACAATTAAAAGATAGATATCTACTATGACTGTATGAAAATTTCAGCTTAGCATTTACTTTAGTTATAACATTATTGACAATTTCTTCATCAGATAGAACATTTTCAATATTTAAGCCCAGATATTTTTATTTTTTAGTTGATTCTATTGAGTGACCATTACATGTGATATGAAAATGTTTTTTCTTAGGTCCAAAAATCATACATTCTGTTTTTCCTAAATGGAGAGACATCTTGTTATCAATCAACCAATCTGAGCAAGATTTTAAGGCTTTTCCTAATTTATGTGAAATAAAATTAGGATCTTGATGAGTAAAAAGTATGGTACTGTCATCAGCATATAAAATGAGCTTACATTCAGGATCGATGCTGGTGATCATATCATTAACATAGCATAAAAAAGAAAAGGACCCAAGATGCGGCCCTGAGGAACGTCACAATTAACTGAAGCTGGAGGTGATAAATCTTCTCTAATATGAACGGCTTTTTTTTCCCTGATTACCATTTCGAAACCTTGAACAAAATAGAAACTCTAAATGCCATTTCAATATTTAATTTGGATATCGTCTGGATAGCACTTGGGTATACCGCATGAAGACACACAGATCCATGCGTTACGGTGTATTATGTTTTGATTCACGTTTATAACTTGATTGTTATCACTGATTTACGTGCATACTTTTTAGCTATTGTAACAATTAAATACTTAGCAGATCATACTATTTAATGATTGGTTTACACGTCTGTTTTTTTTTCCAGGCTTATAAAGCAGAGATTGAAGCGTTACCGGAAGTCTTGGCGGGCAAAGTGGACTTTCTCCCGGAAGTATTACAGAATTCAAGAGCCGTCAATGCAAGTCTGAAATACGAAAATAGTTTTATTCGATGGAATAAATGGGCTTTGAACAGTGGTTTCGGGAGAGGGTATATTTTGCCTGCGAAGACTTTTACTGTAGCAATTTATTTGTGTTCTCTAATTCAAAGTTCATCTAGTCCTGCTACGGTTATTTCAGCTTTTAAAGCTATCAAATGGTTTCACGAATTGTATGATTTAAAGTGGTCTACTGATTCTAAATTAGTATGTAATGTGTTGGAAGCAGGAAAAAAGGGTATTATCCAAGCCAGTTGTAAAAAACAGGAGCCTGTGACAGCAGATATTCTGCTAAATATATACAATAATATTTATGAAGATTATAATTTGAAAAGTCAACGTATTATTTGTGAGTGTTTGTTAGCATTTGCTGGTTTTATCGTAGTTCTGAACTGCTAAACATCAATATTGGAATATAAGTGTTTAACAATACTAGAATCTAGAGTGAAACAAATTCTTTCCACTGGGTAACTTTTCCACTAATTTAGCTGCTACTGTAGTAAAAAAACAACAACATTGAAATAATTTGCAACAGAGACTGAGTTAGGACAATTAATACCATTAATATTTAGTACAATTTTTGTATTTGACTTCTGTTTATTTTTATATCCAAGAAATTTAAAATTTTGCCACAGCTTTTTGGAAAGAATTTGTTTTCCTCTACTTTAGTAGAAAAATATTCAGACTTAACTATTCAGATTTGTCTTTGTAAATTGTTTCTTTTTTTTTTTTACAAAAAGCTTCGAAATCATCCTTAAGCCCTTTTTCTTAAATTTGTATAAGTATGAATCCCTTTGCTTAATTTTTTAAATAATATCTGAGGACATCCAAGGCTCATTAGACTGTGTATGCTTTATTTCTTTAATAGGAGTAACACTGTTTAAAATGTTAATTAAATATCTTTAAAAGCCAGCCAGGCTGAGGTTACATCTTCAGCTAAAAAACAGACACGACACCCCAATTAGTATTGATCAGTTTGTAGATGAAGTCTTCTTAACTATAATTTTTCAATGATCTAATTTTAGCAATATTTTGTTTGTTTGAAAGTATTTTAAATGACTGTCATGTATAAAAAGTAAGTAAATGATCACTTACTCCAACAGGAGTTCTTGTCTGAGAAATTTTATCATGATTATTACAAAGAATATGGTCTAATAAACTACTAGTAGCATTTAATTGAAATATTGCAAAAAAAGTACCATTTGATTTCTGTTTAAAACAACATTCATGTTACAATCTCCTTGAATTATGTTTCACAGTCTGATCTCAACTTAGACAAAATCATTTCAATTTGTTCTAAAAAATCTTTCTTTTTTGGGGGGTGGGGGGGGGGGGTCTGTAAATAGTTCCAACAATGATTGGCTAAGTCCTAGGAAGAAGCAGTTCTAACAACAATGATTGGCTAAGTCCTAGGAAGAAGCAGTTCTAACAACAATGATTGGCTAAGTCCTAGGATGAAGCAGTTCTAACAACAATGATTGGTTAAGTCCTAGGAAGAAGTAGCTCTAACAACAATGGTTGGCTAAGTCCTAGGAAGAAGCAGTTCTAACAACAATGATTGGCTAAGTCCTAGGATGAAGCAGTTCTAACAACAATGATTGGCTAAGTCCTAGGAAGAAGCCGTTCTAACAACAATGATTGGCTAAGTCCTAAGAAGAAGCAGTTCTAACAACAATGGTTGGCTAAGTCCTAGGATGAAGCAGTTCTAACAACAATGATTGGCTAAGTCCTAGGATGAAGCAGTTCTAACAACAATGGTTGGCTAAGTCCTAGGAAGAAGCAGTTCTAACAACAATGATTGGCTAAGTCCTAGGATGAAGCAGTTCTAACAACAATGATTGGCTAAGTCCTAGGATGAAGCAGTTCTAACAACAATGGTTGGCTAAGTCCTAGGATGAAGCAGTTCTAACAACAATGGTTGGCTAAGTCCTGGGATGAAGCAGTTCTAACAACAATGGTTGGCTAAGTCCTAGGATGAAGCAGTTCTAACAACAATGATTGGCTAAGTCCTAGGATGAAGCAGTTCTAACAACAATGATTGGCTAAGTCCTAGGATGAAGCAGTTCTAATAACAAAAATTCATTAGGTGTATCATTTAGATCTTGCCTTACAGAAAAAGCCAAATCGTCTCGGATATATTTGCAGACTCCGCCGCCACTTCTATTTCTATCTTTGCGTACAACTATATAGTTATCTATGTGAAGTTCTCCATCACTGACTGTATTATCTAGCCATGTTTCTGTTACTGAAAAAACAGCTGGATTACTTTTTTGTATATTTAACTTAAGACTATTAACTACCATTTATTAAATTTCACTAAACTGAATAAATTCAATTGCACGTGTTCTTAGATATAATGCTATAATATAAAATCCTTCTAAGGGTATGTTCAATACAATAATGCTTTTGTTTCATGATACAGAATATTTTTATCAAGAACTATTATCATTCATTGTACTCGTACAAATAGGGCATGGGGTCGTAAAATTTGAGAGAGAAATATATAATCAAAACAAAGCGTCAACGTTGCAGATTATTTTGCTTCGTGACAAGTTCGTGTAGTCTCAAGGAAATATTACTTTTCGTAGGGTATTGCTTTTTCTCATCTTTTTGTTGAGATGAAAATTCTGAAATACGGTGCAATATTTTAAAATCGTCAAAATTTGTTGTTTTTCCAAATCGGTAACTAGGACAACAATTATGATGTTTTTGAACTTTTATCGATAGAATATCATAAAGATATCTCTTATGCCAAGACTGATTAGACTAGCTCAATTTACAAATCTTCGATTACCATGAACATATTCCGGGCAGAATTTATTGTTTTATATATCAGTGATTCTACTCGGATGCCTATGTACATGTGATGTCTTTCACCTGTAAATAGCTAGTCGTCGCTGTATGACTGAAATACTGTAGCATTGACGGTAACTTATATTAGTTTGTTGGATTTGACGTTGGAGACTACATTTGTATGTGTACTTGAGACAGCTCTAACCACTCGGCCACCTTGGACAGTGCTGATAACTTAACGTTCATTATATTATAAATAAAACTAATTTGATTGGACGAGAATTTATAGCGAAAGTAACGTTACGTCAAAATAATGACGTTAAATGACGCCGTCACTTTGACTCTAACGTCATTCTATTCGATACAGTTGTTTTAAGCAGTCACGGAATTCTCCGCTGTTAAAAACATCATTAATACGAATAACTGCCAGAGATAAACATGGAAACTCCTGAACCAGGAAATCTCATTTCTGGAAAGGAAACACTAGACCAGTTGCTAGACACACTAGGGGCAGATGTTGAAATAAAATCCCAGGAAATTATTTCTAACGGCCGTGTGTCGCGCCAGGATGTTCTTGCCTCTGTGGGAAGGGAGGAAAGATACTCGTCGCGTGATAGGAGGAGCTCAAACTGTTCCAGCAGGAAGTCATCCAGAAGTTGCCGGACCTTGTCCAGACAAAATGGATCCACTGACGAGGACCATATTAACAGGTCTCCAAGAATTAGTCGTGACGGGAAAAGATCTGCGGCCCAGAAGTCCTTCCAGCACCAGTCTCGACGTGATTTCATTGTTCCAGTGAGAGATGGAATAAGGTATTCATCTAAAGACCGAAGAAAAACCAGTGACGAAAGCCGGATGTCCGGTAGAGATAATAAACCCGCCAGCCGCCGGTCGCGACGCGATAATGTGCATGTGATCCGAGATGAGAAGAGATATTCATCCATTGACAGAAGGAGTTCGATAAATGGGTGTACACCAACAAAACTGGACAGACAGAAGCAGTCTCCAGAGAACAAGGGAGAGAGAGGTGAGTGGTTCCTATAAAGTTTCACAGAGTTGCAAGGAATGGTTCACATAATACAGTAGTATCATTCGCACTATTTCTTTATCTTTACACAACTTATAACAATATGTGAAATAAACATATGTTCGTAATTTATCATAAAACAAACCATATCTTTTATTGAATACACCGAGAATTGTATGTTTATTACAATACAAACATTTATTCCTTTGTTACAAAAAAAAAAATACGTTTAAAAATAAATAAGAGAATTACAAATATGAATAAATAAATAAGTAAATAAATAAATAAATAAACTAATCAATCAATCAAACAAACAAATATCCACATAGACATGAATGTTTCAGCATTTGTCATCGGAAAACCATACTCTGTTCATCTCCAAGATCAGACACAAAAAGTGCAAAATTTTCAATGTGCTATTTTTCCAACATTATTAATACTTCAGTGACTTTAAAACACGTATATGCTTTTTTAATGTAACAACAGTCTTGGGTTTTTAGTAAATTCGTTTAATATGAAATATAAATGTAAAATTTCAGCATTTTAAATCTGAGTCTAAAATATCTACTCAAGAGATGATTGACTTATTGCCTTGTTGTTGTTTTTTTGAGGATATGTTTCATTTATATTTGAAGGTTCACGACTCGGTATCGGAAAGAGGTCTCTACTCGACCGGGTCAAAATTTTCTTCACTAAAAGCAACGACACCAGCCAGAAATCTGAACTGAGCAGTAAACTGAAGAAAATCTACAGAAAACCCGGAGCCAGCAGTCCTAGGACTGAGAAAAGTCACCGGAAGTCAAATGAAAGCATCCGGAAGTCAGTCAGAACCAGCAGCCGGAAGTCTGGTCGTAAGAAATTACGGAGGATGAGCAAAATACCCGTACCGTCTTGGCGGCTGGATCCGGGCTCTATCCAGTATCAGGTTTTAGGTAAGAATGTACTATTTATAAATAATATGCAGACACACAGTTATAGTGATTAAGATTATCCTATTGTTGTAATTGTCCCTTATATAAACCCCCTTTGATAGTTCATGGATAGTATCGGTACTTTGCGCACAGGAATGCCTTGAAATACTATCGCAATGAATGTGGTTTGAACACACGATCAACCACTTAGCCAAGAAGCCTGGACTTATTACATATCTATGAGCCCATCACACATTAGACAGACGTTTCATGATTGTGTCTATATCAACAGAGAGAATGGTTCCCGACTACGACGAGTCGCTGTTGCAGAAGTTCCTCAGTGACGTCCAACAGTACGTCCACCTCCACAGCGAGGGCCCTCCATCCAGAAACCCCAGTGTGAGACCGCCATCTTTGGACCATAGTGAGGTTCACAGTGAAAATGCAATCCAAAATGGTGAACAAGACATGGAGCGTCAAGGATCCCCGTTAGATAACAGTAAGTACCAGAACTAATAAGCGATTTCATTTTTCCCATGCGTCTCAAAGTGATAAGGATATTCAAATTTTCTTCATGGTTTTAAGAAAAAAAAATAACCACTTTTCAAAACGTCTCTGTTATAAGTACTGCCTGCAATTGCATGTGTAGATTTTGGAGTTAAAATATAAAATATCGAAGAATTACTATTCCGTTGCTCAACATTTAAATTGTAATAAATTCTGATGGTAAACATGTCGTGAGTATCAAACATTAAATAGAAATATTTAAATACCAGTACTTACTGGAGAAGACCAGAGATATGAAAAAAAATATTTTAAAGTTACTCTTCTTTACTTTCCAGATCCAGCCGAGATCCCACCAGCCCTGTTTGACGAGTATTTCGACCTCGTCTACGACCATGAAACTATGACGAAGCAAACTGTTTACCGTGCTCTAGAAATAAAAAGACAGGAAAGGTATATACATGATTGTTTATTCAAAAATATGCCATGATTATAAGTCCATGTACATTTTTTAATATGACCTTGATCTTAACGCAAAAGAAGAAGAAAATGTAACGTATGTGCAACAACGTTCCGTATACTGTAAAATCATAGGATTTTTTTGACATTAAATTTAGAACTTTAGGGAATTTCGTGGGTACCCTGAATCTTGTTCCAGTAAGAGTAAGGTCTATATAAAAGAAAAACATGTTATCTTGGAGATAAATATTCGCGGACAAAACTCTCTTCGAAATCGACGAAAATTAGTGTCCCGCGAAAATTGATAATTTCACAGTATACAAAATGTGTATTGGTACAATAATAATAATGATAATAATAATATATAGAGTATAACTCTTCAAGCGGGTAAAAACTACTTATTAAATTTGATTTTTTTTGGTTCTGTTTTCAGAGAAATTGAAGATCTATTGCTCAAACACGATGGGGTACAAAAAGAACTGGACCTTGCCACGCGAGAGTATTCAGAAGCATTTCGCGTTCAACGTATTGCTGCAAGAGAAATGGAGATCAGCACGGAAATGATTTTCACAGAAAACAGGGAATTTGAGAGCACGATCATTGACTACATACATGAAGTGAATGAAATAAAGGAAAGGAGAGCGGTAGGTGTAAAGAGTATTAAAATAGAAACACAAGAACTACATGAATTGATAGACTACTTAAATGATGAGAATGAAGTGCGTGCAAGCGAACTTGGTGAGCTGAGAAATACTTTAAGTGATCTCAGAATAAGGTTAATAGAACGTAAACAATTCCTGAAAGAGCAAAGAAGGAATAAGCATATTGCATTATCTCCAATCTCAAACAGATTCCTTGTCACACCACCTAATGTATTGACAAGGGGACTTCTTACTGCAAGACCAGAATCCCCGTTCGTGTTTGTATGGCATTCTACCATAGACAGTCGCGATGAGGCCGCTTCCCTGCTTCACTGGGTCCGCTGCTGTAGACACCGCCTCAAGACTTCGACATGTATACCTAGGCCAACGTACTACCTGCCACACGGCGCTATTAGGTATGCAGAGAGACAAACCGTCAGGAAGGAACGACCGAACTGCTACAGATACAGGGACGATTATAATAGACTGGAATTCCTACCAACATGGATACAAATTAGAGACCATCCTTTCAAGTCTGTAAGGTTTCCAAACGTCATGAAAAAAGAACCACCGAATGTCCAGAAAGACAAGAAACCAGAGACAAAAAATCTTGCACCAGCAAGGAAGAACAATGCCGATATCAAGAAACCGATAAAGGAGATTAAGTCGAAGATCAATACCGGCCTTTCGCCAGGTTCTAGGAAGCTTCCGCCACTGCAGCGAACACCAAGATCTGGCCAACTATCTCAACAGTCATCCGTGGAAAGAAGTTCACAAAAGAAGAAAGTTACAACTAAGTATAGCAATGCGAAATCAAAACTTGACACTGGTTTATCAACAAGGAAGAACACTGCATCTAAGCAATGGAAAAATGTCAAAGAAACAAATGCTGCAAAAGCACCCGTAACCAGTAGAATTACACGGGCTAACAAATGTAATTCCGCAAGCTTCAAGAAATCTGAAGTAAAAGGCAGCCTGAGCAGACGAGAAGTCGATAGACTCCCGCGGTCTCCTCTTCCTCCCCTTAAGACAGGCAGGAGCAATAGCAATGCATCTTCCATCAGCATCCCAATCTTCGAAGGCAGCAGAACCCCTACGCCGCTCCCGCCAATAAAACGACAGGAACCCCTAACCCAACTGCACAACCCCTAAACATTGGAAGGGAACCCCTATGCCTGTTGCATTTCCTCCAATTCAAACACAGAGTGCCACACCACGTGGTCTGCTGCCGCCACTTAGACAGCGAAGGAAACAGGCTGTCTTACCACAAATTTAAAATGTTTTTCAAAATCATTGAAAGAAAAATATTTTCGAATAATTTAACTATCAACATTCGTTTGTCTTTTTTTTTCCAAATGGTAACATGTATAACACATACTGACCTATATGGTATAAAAATGGTTGCAAACGTAGGTCGTAAATGTGTGTGTGTGTGTGTGTGTGTGTGTTTAAGAGAGAGAGAGGAAGGGGAGTTAATCGTTCAAACTTACTTCTTGTTCCGACGATTTGGAAAGTCCTTACAACTCTTGACATTTCCTAGGCTGGAGCAGTACTTTGCACACGTGAAGGTCATGAACTTATTTTGAATAATTTCTGAGTCTAAATAAGTCTACAATACTGACTTTCGAAATACTGGAATAATATATTTTGTGCTAACAAAAGAGCTTTAGTCCCACCCATCTTTATCTTATTCGCGATTTTTTTTTTTTTTGCTCTGAATGTATCTTGTATTTCATTATCGCAGATTAAGAAAATCCATCCATCATTAAATTGTTATCATGAAATTTAACTTTATCCGCATATCGCCTTTTATGTATTCTACTTACTGGGATTATATGTGTAAGTGTTATAAATTAACCGTCAATTTTGATTTCTATAGTTTAAATATACTTTATTTATTCTATTTTTTTTTTTCAACCACAAACATACACACAATAAAATAAAATATGATAAATAAATAAAAATACATAATACACATGCATTTTGTTTGTTTGACTATAAATAACAATTTAGATGTGTGTGACGTTAGTTACTCACAACTCTCCTACAAGACTGGTTTATACGGAAGCACAGAGGGGGCATAGTGTTTTTATTTTTTTATTCTGCTAGCATTATTTAATAAGCCGAGTTCGTTTTTTTCTTAGTTATATCTCGTGGCCACGAGTTAGCAAGATTTTTGTTGTTGTTTCATAGTTATTATTTCGTGGCCAAAATAAATTCAAAAATGGGCCCTACTGCTAAAATCTACGTTATGAGATACATATTTCAAAGTTAACCCGAAAATTATAAGAAGTATTTGATTGATCTTGCCAAATTAAAAAGACTTTACTGAGTGGTTTTGACTTTTTTCCGTCTTTCAATATACTATGTACCATATATTTGTTATTACAGTTAGCATGATTTACCAAATGAATACCTATATACAAATTATAAAAATAATCAAAACTTTTTCTTTCAAAATCTGATCTGAAGATACAGATATAATAATCGAAGAGAAGAATAGAAAGAAAATTTTGACCTTAAACAACCCCTAGTTTTTAAGTAATTTATATTAATTTTGCCTATTTATGAATTTTCTTCAGCTGGAGGTATATAGTGCATTCTAGAGTGTAAGACAACCGAAGAAAAAAAAATAAAATAAAAATACCCCTCTCCCCAGATATCCTTCAGATTGTATCTCCATCATAATCATAATAAAACATGCTCCCGGACCCCCTAGCACTGACATTCGATTTAGATGTTGCCCCCATCACCACGGTTGAATAATTCTGGATCCGGGCTTGCAGCTACGGCCGGAGTTTTAGTTTAAACTTTACTTGCGCCTGGGAAGGTCATGAATAGTTCTTGCCTCCAACGGAGTTCGAACCCACAACCTTCGGATCCGTAATCGGATACGTTATCATTGAACACCTCGCCCTCGGAGCGTCAGACGACCAATACATGAAAATACAATGAAAATATCAGCTAATTAATATCTAAATAATAAAACTTGAACACAATACACATGTAACCTGTTCAGATAAAAATGGTGGGAATATACACGATATATACGACATATTACTCAATGGAACTTGTTGTCTGATGCTGTTAACTTGATGCCTTGATTTAAGGCCGTTGTCAGAGTGCCCGTAATTATTTCCATCACTCCACTAATTTTCAATTTAGAACTGTACATAATTTAACCGGTTTCACTCGGATATCGTGTCGACATATACATATTATTAACCAGCGCCTTCGCATTCATGAACCTCAGTAAAAAAAACAAAAACAAAAAAAACAACAACGAGGGTTTTGTCCGCCTATATCAAATTACGTCCGGGTAGAGTGATTTCGTCCTACGCAAATGGGTCAAAGTCATCATTATTTAGGATCTACATATGGTCTCTGTATATACTTAGTATAAAGAGACAAATGTAGAGGACAAAATAAATATAGAGACTCACATAAAAAATATAGTTAAATTAAGTTAATTTAACTAAAGAAGCAAGCAATAGCCATATATTCAAAATTTACATATCGTCTGCATTTTGATGGAGAACCTGTCCATTCACAGAGATGAGTCAGAAAAAGTAATAAAGCTTTTCCTAGAAGCGGGTATTTCCTATACATACGCCGCATAATCAACGAGTTTCTGTGCTAAATATAGAACATGAACATATCCGGTGTTTAATGAATAAGCTCGTGAGGTCGGTTTACACAAGGCTCGGCAGCATAACCTGCTCGTATTTAAAGAAGACAACAGGTAAGTTTAAAGTTATGAAAGAGAGATTATTCACGTTTACCTTGTAAGGTCATTGTGTATTAATAGGACCATTAGAAACGTCAATATCACAGTGTAGGACTTTTGCTTTCGCACTATATCTCATTCGTAATTTCGATGTCAAAATTCAGTACAGTATCAGAGGAATTTGAAAAAAAATATTTAAGGATGTTTGTCGGTTGACATGTATAGAGGTATGTGACATTGTTAGTGTTATATTGTTAATTATTTGTATTTCTTGACATGCTTTAGTTCTTAATAAAAAATTTATGAAAAATGAAAAAAAAAATTAAAAGAAGGCTATTTTTTCATGACTAAAGCCTCTTATCTCATATTAAACTATGTTTGACCAAGGTTTTATTAAATTAAGACATATATGAATTTGTTTAATCAAAATTGTGTTATTAAAATCTATATGAATAATTGATAAACATGTACCACCACAAAATACAGAAACATAGATCTTCATATCAACCTAATGAAATGGAAAGAAAATTATGTCGTCATACTGATACTTGCGTCGATTTTTACATGTACATCCTAAAACAATCGTTTTGAACAGCAAAAATGAGGTAGGGGTATCGGTGTAAACTTCCCAAAGCTTTTATATGAGGCCTGGGTAGGGATCCAGCAGAGGCCAATACAAAAAAAATAACCGGAGCGGATCTCAGTAGAGATTACATATCAACCACATCATTTAAATAAGAAATAATGTATGCATAGTTTCCGTGAGATGTCATAGGCACTGATAAGACACTTTTTGGCAGCCATCTTTAGAGGCTTAAGTTAATGAAGGCCAAAAGTTGAGGATACTTTCTGTTTTTAAGTCACTCCTGTGTTTTTATTTTTCAGTCTATCTTACTGAAATTTATGTCAAATTGAAAAAATTTAATAAAAATTTAATTAATCAAATTAATATGAAAATAAATTTTTGATGAATTTTAAGATAAAAACCTTATACCCAAAAAAGTTACACTGTTTATTTTGTGGAAGGATGAACACATACTTTTTTTTTTTTTGTGTGCTTACATACATGTTTGTACTATTATATCAGTCCATTCAGCTGAAATGAGAACTTATGCTTATGCTTCCTAATTATGAATAAATGCGGAATACTTAGATGGTATGGCTTATAATATCGGTTTACATTTCATATGCTCTCTACCAGCTTGCATTATATCTGCGGTTTTGCTTGTAAGTAAAGGAGATGATTGCGTAAGTAATGTGTGATGGATTGATAAATGTCTATTATGAAATCATCTGGCAGCTTACAAGTATATTCAAAGTGTACCAAGGATCCCCCAAATTAACTATTACTACAACCCACTTTGTAATGTTTCAGACATAGTTTATCTTTTGGTTATTTACAAAAGGTAGTTGGAATTCGAAACTAATCTGGTGTCTCAAAATGGTTGTCTCCAAAGTTATTATTATATTATTGTTAGTAACCTGTTTAAACAAAGTCAATGCAAAAGAAAATCTTTGATTGAGATGGATATTGTTTACTTTTTTTTTATTTCTTTTTAATTTTTTTTTTTTTCAACCTCAAAAAAAAATGGGGGGGGGGGTAAATAATGGGTCGGTCGGGTAACCAGAAACAAACCTTTTTTTTCTGCCTAAGTCATAAAACTTGTTTCCCAGTCAACATAAAATGATAAGGTCTAAAGTAAGTACATACTATATACATTTTATTTTTGATGTAAGTTAACCATGTATTAAAAATTTTCAGATAGGGAAATAATATATTCTTAACTTTACAGATTATCTGTCAAACTTCAAGATTAAGAGGGCTGGTTCTCCAATCGCTGCCTACTCGTCGGCCAAGATGCCGCCAACAGACTTGAAGGCCCTGGTCAGTGACCTGACCAGCAAGAATAAGGTCATGGTCTTCAGCAAATCCACATGTCCTTTTTGTTATAGGGTAAGTATAATATGGGTATCATCATCATGATGACTCTTACCATCATTTTATTTCTTCTCCTTTGCACATAGCAATGTCCCCTCTTTTTTAACAGCATAGAATACATCAGATAAGTTTTAAGCCTAAGGAAAAAAAATGATGATAAATATAAGATATAATCCAATATGTTATATATCTTATTAAGATATACAGATAATGATACTAGCTAGGGGTGTAAAATTCCACTAGCCCGTTTGCCCTGGCAAATCAAAGTTAATGCAGGGTCAGTTTCTGCCAAAGATTCAAAAAGGTGCAGACAATTGTCTCATCAAACACAAAAAAATAGGGGACACTTCCAAATTTATAGGGGACAATGAAATACCCAAATGAGTGAAATTTTGAAGTAAATTATATTTATTATCTTTGATACAGCATCCATTCAAGCCATTTCCTCAAGAATGTGTATCAAATATCCATCATAAATATTCACAAAAACATAATTATTTTAAGTTCACTATGCTAAACTGCTAAGTTATCAAAGTAAAAAGTATTGTCAGCAGTGTGAATCACATTAACTGTAACTTTAACTGAACTGTAAGTAAACAATTGCAAACTGGCATGACGATCTAATGTTGTTGTTTTAAGATTTGTGTTTTCAGATGTCATTGCATTTTAATTTTTGTGCCTTATACATAGTTTAAATGTCATGGAATTGTCACTGAATTGTAACCAGGAGTAATTGTTAAGCCATTCTTCATTGAATTTCCTAACCACTGGTGTTTTCTTAGCAACATACTTTAAATTGAAAGTAAAAACGTTCTGTTCTTTTCATGATGAGGGATTGTTTTCAGGGCTTTTGTCACCTTGTAGAGGGTACCGATGCTATGAGGCAAACTTCCGATTCAATTTTATTTGATTTTTCTGAGCTGACATCATTTCTCTTTGAAAAGAAACCCCCCAATTTTTTTGTTTTGGCAAATTCGACGCCGTTTTGCAACAATGCAGATAATTAAATATTCATTGCACTGTTATAATTAGTTGTGTGTGGCATACAAATAATGAAAGGGACAATCTGCAACTTGCCGATTTGTCCCCAGCAACATTTGTACGTGACTCACAGTTGCACCAGATCTTGTTTTTGTGCCACAACTCAAAATTTAATGCGAGAAAATCGCAGAATGGCAGCCTTGGCAGAAAATTGAGGGTGAGTGAAAAATCAGAGTATTTATTTGTCGATTTTACTTCATCAAATTTTGGAAGGGCAGGGTGTGTGATAATTTTAGGAATTAATAGAAGATCATGAAGAACAAACTGTATTGATATACTCTCACATAAAATACATAGCTTTGAATATCTGTCTTATGTAGACATAGTCTCCAAATGCCTGAAATACTATCAGAGGGACATTAAACTCAATCAACAAACAAACAACATAGCTTTGAAATGTCTGTGAGTTTTACATTTTAACCTTTTCCTTTCAGATAAAGGATTTGTTTTCCTCAATTAATGTAGAATACAAGGCACTGGAATTAGACCAGGAAGGTATGTTTCTACTCAGATATAAAATTATATCAGAAGTCCATGAAAAAAAAAATCAGATCAGTACTTCCCATATGGCGTAAAAAAAAAGAGGTTTATTTTTGGTTACCCGACCGACCCATTATTTTACCCCCCGTCCCATTTTTTTCTTTTCGAGGTCTCAGTCTACGATTTTATATGGCCTTGTCTTCGTTAAAACAGGTTACTAATGATAACTTTGGAGACAGCCATTTTGAGATTACGGATTAGTTTCGAATTTCAACTGAATTTCATAAATAATCAAAAGATTAACTACATCTGAAACATTAAGAACAAGTCTTTTTAAGATGGGTTGTAACAATTGTTTATTTGGGGAATCCTCGGCACACTTTAAATATACTTGTAAGCTTCCAGATGATTTCATAATAGACATTAATAAGTCCATCATATATTACTTGGGCAAAAATCTATACTTTCACCCGGAAACGATATTGTTTCTCACCACAGATAAAGGCAAGTCAGTAGAGAGCATGTAAAATGTGAACAGATATTGTAAGCAACATTATCCGAGTATTCTGCATTTATTCATAATTAGGAAGCTTAAGAACATGTGTTGATTGGATAAAATGACACGGGTGACTGACTCCACCATTTTTATTGATTTTTCATCTGCACCAAGCATGTGTTTTCTAAGTAATATACTGTATGTGTACTGCCAAGTTCTCATTTTAGCTGAATGGACTGATATTTAGTACAAACTAGAGATTTTTTTTCTGTAAAGCTGTCTGAAATGGCAAAATACAGTAAAACGTTAAATGGCATGTAGCATTTTACATTTTCCACATTAGATCTAAGCTTAAAAAAAAAAAAAGAAAAAAAAAAACCAACTGACAGGCCCATTTTTTTCCAGTCTGTAACCAGAAACAAGACTTTTATTTTTTACGCCTAAGTAATAAGCTGGTCAGGTTTTACCGGTATACTGGTCTCAAGGTGTTTTATTTTTTATTAACACTGTACATGCCTTTTTTCTGATTGACACATGGTTCAGATATCTTGTTTTATTTTCTTGGAATTTTAAATTTTGTTAGACAGTATAGATATTTGTAGAAGAAATTTTACAAGTCATTTGGAAAACAAAAATTGTGCATTTCCAAACTACCTAGGAGGAGGCCTGTAGTGTAAAACCTATTGAAACTGAGATTTTTCTTTCAGTTTGATCTGGGGTTACATGTGTAATGTTTTCACATGATGTAACATAATTTCTCATTTATCTGATGTTAAGCTGTGAAATGGTTTATAGACCACTGTTTTTCCATTAAAATGTTTTGGGTGCGGAAGATTATTGTGTAATTCAGCAAATATACCTACCACAATAATGAGGTATTGGAAGATATTTAAAGAATTCATTCAGCAAAATAATCTCCTTTTTATTCCCCTCTTTAAAAAAAAAACAGGTATTTAAACTGATAGATTTTTTTCTACAGCTGTGTTATCTACACTGGATTCTACTTTAAACATATTTAGTGGAAACATTCAATTAGACCCTATCCTTGCCATTTTAGATACTTTTGTTAATCTTCTTATATCTTGCATATACTTCTTTACATAATTATGAGAGTCATAGTTCTTTAAAAAACTTTTCGTTATGATACATTATAATCCTTTAATAAATTAGAAAATAAGTTATATTTTGTCCATTGAAAGCCAGAAGGGGCTAACAGCTTATGTTAAAAAGGCTGATCAGCATGCCCATTCACCCCCTGTAGAGGGTTTTTTACCCCCAAAATTGACCGTGTACCTCCAAAATTTTTGGGACTCTCTATATGAAGGGGTACAAAGTGAAGGGAAAACAGCATTTGTACCCCCAATTTCAAAATTCAGTGGGCACCCTGCTGATAGCCCCTTCTGGCTTTCAATGGACAAATTATAACATTTTCTAATTTATTAAAGGATTATGTATCATAACGAAATGTTTTTTAAAGAACTATATGAGCTGAATTCTAATTTTGGTGAGGATGAGCTATTTGGAATGTTGAATGTTCAGTTCAGTTGTAATGACATTAGATACATGTAGTCAGGCCAGTAAAATAGGACTATCTTGTTTTGTGATTAATGATTATGCCATGTCTATAACATTGGATATTTTTCTTTTTTAGCCAATGGACCTCAAATACAAAACACTCTTGCTGAATTGACGAAACAAAGAACTGTTCCAAATGTTTTCATTAACGGCAAACATTTAGGTAGGTATTTGTCCTACCCATGTACATCAGCTACTTAATTCTGAATCGGGGGTGTAAAATTCTACTCCCGTGGCGAGTGAACATTAATTCAGGTTGAGTGAAAAAAAAGAAGGTATTTTTCTTGTATTTACTACCTCAAATTTGGGAAGGGCAAGGCTTAGTGATAATTCAAGGAATTTTATACCCCTTTGAATTTTGTATTTTAATCTTGACTATATGAAACTGCTGTACTGTATGTAACTGCCTTAATATTGTGATAACTTTTCATGAGGTATGTACCATGGGTATTTTTATACCCCAAGATACAAAGTATAGGTGTGTGTGTGTGGGGGGGGGGGGGGCTATATTGGAATCACACCCATCAGTCAGTCTGTTAGTTGGTCTGTCTGTAGAGGAGACTTGTCCTCACTATTTCAGTATGTCAGATTCTGATGAAACTTTACAAGAAGACTGATAAGTACTAAGCCTAGTTACACACTTTGTTGTTAGATCATGATTCAATTGATGTTGAATGAGTTATGGCCCTTTGTTATATTTCTCAAGACTGTCTGACATAGTAATTGTAACTGACAAAGCATCTGGGAGTATTCATCTTCTTAAATGATAATTCTTTTTATTCCCATACTGGTAGAATGATTTTCTTAAGTCACTGAATATAATTGCATCTTTTTTGTGTGTGTAAAATTAGAAACAGAAAATGCTATTTGTTCATGTATGCCTTTTACTGCCAGATGAAATGTTCCCATAAGATGTATCTTCATGTTCACTTTCTCATAGGTTTCATTTCTGAAACTGATCTTCAAATTTTATTTTTTATTATATCCATAGCATAATTGTTTTATCAAGCAAATCCACTTTTCTTGTTGTGTAGACTAGACAAGGACGTAAGACAGTTATTGTTTGGAAAATACACATTTTAGACTTGCTTTATGATTACAGTGTACATTCATTATGATGCTATGTTTGGGGTTCAAACTTGCATTTCTGTTGTATAGAACAGTCATAAACTACTACTGTTTTCTCTAGGGTTAGAGATTTTTTGGGGTCCTCTGTAACCTGCATGATCAAAATCTGGGGGTCATATCCAAATTTCAAAGGTCATATCAGTCTTTTGTAAGTTTTGAAAAAACAAAAAGGAAAGAAATGTTCATTTAATTTACTTCAATATTTGTGGGAAAGAAACGTTAATTTATTTCACTTCAGTATTTGTGAAACACGAATTAAGCTAAAGCTCTTTTACTGTTCCCAATGCCTGAGTAGTTAGAGCATCTGCCCCTGAACCGAGAGGTTGTGGGTTTAATCCCAGCTGCGACATACCAAAGTCATGAAAAATGGCACTGGTATAAGTCCCTTGCTTGGTGCTCAGCATGTAAGGACTGGTTGGCCCCATGTCAGGATAATGTGACTGGGTGTGATACCATGCCACATGTCTATGGTGTGATTCAGGTATGGCAGCACTATCACAATCAGTCCAAATAACTAAAATGCTGAAACCTGATAACAAACAAACATGAAGCTCCTTAAGCATACAAAAAAAAAATCACAGTGCAACCAGCTCTTATCTTACAAAATTTCAACTGTAAAGTTTGTCTCAATGCAATGATTTAAGTCTAGTAGCTTGACGTAACTGGTTGTCAAGTTTGCCTTCAATTAAGATCCTTTATTGATTGAAGATTGCATTGATAGCTGTTAAATCTTTACCAGTGTCATGGAGGATTTCATTGCATCAAATTAAGATTGTGTAAAATGTGCAGAAGATGAGTCCTAAAGAGAAAGCTTCAGTGAATCCCAGGTTTGATACCTTGTCATATAATTATTTGAGATGGTACTCAGTTTGCCTGTCTTGCATGTGGGTTTTCTTCAGGAAATCTGGTTTCTGCCTATAATTTATCATTTACAGTCCAGCCCTTAGAATTAAGTTTAATAGGGAACTTGTTTTTTTTTTGCATTTGATTTATTAGTTAAACATTTTAAATTATTAAGTTAAAGATTTGTGATCCATTTGAACTGTTTTATATGGTGAAACACTATTTTTAAATGAGTTTAGTCCTCTAAATCATTTAGACATATTTTCATGTATTGGCAAACAGAGCAGTGCTAGATCAAGGTCTCCGCTGTTTTTCTCTTACAGTATTGAAGCCCAGATTCTACAAAGTCTATACAGCACTGCAATTAAATCCATTGTTTCAGTTCAGTAAATAAATGTTCATCAAGTAATGAATTTGTGCATGCATTTCATGAAATAATGAGTTAAAGAGCAATTAAGGGAAGTGGGTTTAGGAAATAATGGTCTCAGTGTGTACATTTAATCATGTGGCCGTCTACTGTATAATATACCTATAACCAAGTGTGTGATAATTCATCACTACTGTATTGTGGTTTGGGTAGAGCAGCTTTTCCAATATTCAGTTAACTTCAATTAGTGTGTATGGAGGAGGAAGTGTTTGTTAAGCACCCAGTGAATGCACAGTTTAATTATGCGTTACAAACCTATAGATATAAAAATGTAATGCATGGGTAAAATGCGTAAAATTTCCTTTGAAGCCTGCCTTTCAAAATGTAAAATGATGACATTGTATTTATGGAAATCTGCACCTAAATTGTATCTCAAAATCTTATTTCGATGAAGTGCAGTGATACAGTGGTCGTGTTTATTTGATAGTTGACTCAAAGGCCATGAGTTAGATCTCCACTGTGGATGAATTTTCAAGATGCAGGGTTGCCACATACCTTGAAAAGTCAGGGAAAAATGATTTTTTTTCAAGGTCAGTGAATTGTCAGGGAATTTTGAAAAATGGTCAGTGAAAAAATACATTTTAGAAAAGTCAGGGAAAAGTCAGGGAAAAATGAAAGTCTGAGTTGATGTTTTGAATTTTTCAGTGGCTATGGCAGTCTTCAAACAGTATTTATAAGTATTACTTTCAAACAATGATTATTTAATAATATAAAAACATTCCTAAGCATGAAACCTTAAAAGGTTTGGGATGTTAGACTGATAGGTTAAGTCAACTCACTGAGATTTTATTGTGCACACTGTTTATCAGAGTTATTTTTGTTGAGTTAAATGTTTTAACATTAGAGGTGTATGACATGACTGTATGTACATGTTCATGATGATTTTAAATGCTTTTGTGACCATTTATGTTGATATAGTGTCCATAGCTTACATGTAAATGTTGCTTAATGTGTAAGATTGACTGAAGTATTACTAAATTGTAAGAAAATCATTTAATAGTATCTGTACTATTATCACTGACTAATATAACCATGAAAAGGAATTCTGATTTATTTGAAATTTGTTAAGGTTATTATTCTAAAACAATAAAAATGTAGATGGGAGGATTGGACGGCTGAAGGGGAGGAGGAGGCCGAAAAATTGTGGTTGTATTGGTCAGTGAAAAGTAGGGCTGAGTCAGGGAAAAGTCAGGGAATAGTCAGGGAATTTTATTTCTTCAGCTCTGTGGCAACCCTGAGATGTAGGTGTGAAGTACTGGTCCAATCCAGAAAGTGTCAAGAGGGATTAGTTGTACAATTGTTTACCAGTCAGTGTAAAACATGAATTAATAGAAAAGGCCATACATGTATATAGGAGTCACCCAGTCTAAGATCTGTCTATAACCCTTTCCCTCATATAGACTCATTTTGACACACTCAATAGGTACCACATAAAGCCTGATCTGCAGAAAACCACAGTTAAACCTTACCAAATTTAATTGTAAAATCCTCATTTCCAGACCACTGAGGAGCAGTGAACAGCATAAAACCTGATCAGCCTGCGAGTTACTCGCAGGCTGATCTGGTTTTATGCTGTTCGCATAGGTCTTTTCATGGTATCCTCTATGAGGGAAAGGGTTAAGATCCTGTAGAAATAATATCTTAGGAATGCAGTTGTGCATAAGGATTTAGGCACTGTATATTCTGACTTATAAGACGTTTTTTTTCCCCATCAGACCAGGTTTTTAAAGTGTGTGTGTGTGGGGGGTCATCTTTACTGAGAAGCGGAATAATTTAACAGTCATTCATTTTTTTTCTAACAAAATTTCAAGTTGAATGTAGATATATCATTTTACCAGTATGCAATTATTGTATGGTACAGAGACGATCATCCTCTCCACCACTGGTCGATATTTCATTTCAAGATATGAATTGCAATTATCATACTACATGTACTGTTGCATGATATTTTAATAGGGAATTTTTTTTCAGTGACCTTGACTTGGACATAATAAAGTAATAGACAGTTTTATGACGTCTCGCCATGGGGTATACATACATTATGCAAGATATTTATTACATAAAAAAGCTTGTTCTATATGCAACTTATCCGTAATTTTGCAATATCATTTGAAAAATATTGATCTGTTAATAATGTAAATTTTATAATGTTCAATGGCATTGACAAGGGAATGCCATAAAACTGAATTTCTGTGGGGTGTCAGTAGACATCACATTGTTTTATGTTCTGATTAGGGATAACAATTTAGATATATCTGATTACATTTTTAGCTCACATGAGCACAACGTGCTCAAGGTGAGCTTTTCTGATCGCCTTTTGTCCGGCGTCCGTCGTCCGTGCGTGCGTGCGTGCGTGCGTCCGTGCGTCTGGCGTCAACAATTGCTTCAAACAACATCTCCTCCTAAACGGCTTGGCCAATTTGAAAAATATTTTGCAGGAATGTTCCTTGGATGAAGCTCTACTAAAGTTGTATAAATGGTTCTGGTCCATCGCATAATTAGGTCACAGGAGCTAAAAATAGATTTTAAAAATGAAAATTTAAAAAATCTTCTTCTCTGAAACCACAAGGCCTAGCCTTTTGATTTTTGGTATGTAGCATGATCTTATGACTCTCTACCAGGATTGTACAAATTATGACCCTGGTGTCAAAATTGGCCCCGCCCCAGGGGTCACTTGATTTCACATAGGCTAATATAGGAAAAACTTGAAAAAATCTTCTTCTCCGAAACCACAAGGCCTAACCTTTTGATTTTTGGTATGTAGCATCATCTTATGGGCCACTACCAAGATTGTACAAATCATAGCCCTATGGTGATAAATGACCCCGCACCAGGGGTCACTTGTTTTACATAGAGTTATATAGAAAATCTTAAAAAATCTTCTTCTATGAATCCATAAGGCCTAGAGCTTAGATATTTGGTATGAAGCATCATCTTATGGGCCACTACCAAGATTGTACAAATCATAGCCCTATGGTGATAAATGACCCCGCACCAGGGGTCACTTGTTTTACATAGAGTTATATAGGAAAATCTTAAAAAATCTTCTTCTATGAATCCATAAGGCCTAGAGCTTAGATATTTGGTATGTAGCATCATCTTATGGGCCACTACCAAGATTGTACAAATCATAGCCCTATGGTGATAAATGACCCTGCGCCCAAGTCTTCTCTGAAACCATATAGCCCATTG
>CM037784.1:57208373-57258373 GCA_021229015.1 Solen grandis | reverse complement strand
AGGACATGTTTACATCATATTATGATATATTCTTATTATCATAATATAATGTTTTATCATTGACAAATGCACCTGTATAGTTTTCCTCGAAAGTATGAATATCAGTTCATACATCCAGTTTCAACGGAAAAAATCAAAATGTCAATACACTCATTTCTTCCTATATAATTATTTAAAGTTATAGCATTCTGATACATAGTCATGCCTTGACAGTAAAACATTACCTGCTAGAATTCTTTATTCTGGTTAATGCAGCCCCCGTTTTTTTTTTAATTATGCACATAACACTCTCTTCAGGAAGTGCGAAGATGCGACCCCTTTAAATCTGGTTGACACACCCCAGTTAGCCTTATTACAGACTGACCGTTCCCTGTTGGTACTTTCTATTTTATGTAATGCTCAATATCCTGTCTTCGTGTTTTTTGTCCATTTTATTTTTATTTGTACCTTATTTTGTTTTTAGTTCATTTTAATATATATTGGTTTTCTCATAGTGTCTTATGTTTCCTTATTCTAAATACTATTGGTTGCCCTTGCCCACTTAAAGAAATTTATTCCTACTTGTACGTAGCTATTGTACCAGTCTCATTAATAAAATATGCGAAATTTAGATCTTAATTTACAGTCTGCATTGAGATTGGAAGTCTGCCATCTATTCTGTTCTCTAGATTTATATTCACATATTTCCTGGCAAATATGCATCTGTTGCATTGTATGGCAAATGTTGAATGTGATACATAATCCATAAGGTTCAATATCAAACCTTGTTTATTTCTCTGCGATCATCAGGTACTCTTATAAAATATGATACGTGGGCAAATTCATTTCCAACAATAACGTGAAGAGTTTCGTCTTTTATTGTATATTCATAATGATGTCAACTCATGCAATAAGTACACCTCTTTCGTTTATAGAATGTTAGACCGGAAAACAGTAACATGTGAACTTTAAAAAGTTTCGTATACGAGAGCCAAACACCTTATACGAATTCATATATATCGCTAAATTTAGACAGAGTACTAAGGTTTGCTCTTTATAATTGTATCATATGTAGTCTTATGGTCGTGTTTGATAGCTAAATTTTGGTCCTATTAACAACGGTAATACATTAGTTTAGACTTCATTGATTTAACAACGGAACTTTTAGGACATTATTATACATTTGTATTTGACAAATTTGTTAATTTGTGTTATGTTATTGCTAAAAAATAACATTGGTGAATAAAGAAAAGAAAAGTGAAAAAATGCCCAAATAGGCAGATACATGGTGCACGTGAAATAGATGTTGTGTCGGTAAATGTAAATTGTGATCTTATGCGTGCTTGAACCATGATACTTCTCCAAAAATATATACTGACAGGAAATATTGTGTTGATTAGAGATTATGAATTCGTTTTCCGCGTCATGTATTGAGGAGTTAATAGCGTTGGCGTGTTTTACAACTAAGAACCGACGTTATGATTGGAAAAAATCCAACGCTACCTACTTCGAAATATATGGAGACTGATTAATCTCAGGGATATTCTTTGTTATTTTCCGTGAATTATTACGATCCAAACATTTGTTTTAATAGTAGTCTGGTTTGCAATGCTTCATACATTGAATAAGTCCCGATGGCCTAGTGGTAAGTTCACCGTTCTTGTAATCACGAACTTGCAGTTTCGAATACCCGATGCAAGCATACTTTTAAAATTAATAATCATTTTCACTTATCAATTTTTCTTTTAATTTTTTACGATGTCAGTTGATGAATGAATACTTTGTTGAATTACTGTTGTCTGTCTGTCTGTCTTGTCTTTCTTTCTTTTTTTCTTATGCAATATGTGGAGTATTTAGTAAACCGTTTAAAGATTTCAGCAATAATTTCGATAAAATTGTGCAAATAATACATAACATGCAATACATACCATAGTGATCAAAATTCAATAAAAAATTGAAAAATATATATGGTCTAGGCTAGATTCGAACCCCCACGACATTCAGCTTCGAACTCTAGCACATTTTCATTAAGGCTAACAGGGCATGTGAAAAAAAATAGGCATACACGTGTTGTGCCATACTTGACATCGGAAACCGACTATTGCCGAAGGAAGGTCACTGAATATTTAGATGTCTCAGGTTAATATTGCCAGAATACAGAAAAAAGTTAAAATATTTAAAGGTTCGTTTATTGGTTTAAATGAAATGAAAGAAAAAAAAATGCAGATGAAACAAAAAAAAAACGGAACATAGAAGTTGCCAAATAAATCAAGCTAAGCCCATGGATATGATGTCAGATAAAGTTTGAATAAGTGTGGGCCATCAAGTTTTATTTAAATGCGAAAGAAGTCGAGGAGAACACTATTCGCGGTTTTATTAAGTAAATCTTGCTATAAAAATAATCATAAGTCATCTTATTACAATGTAAACAAATGTTGAAGGACTGCGTCAAGGCTTCAAAATGTGCCTGTGAAAATAAAAAAAAGTGTTAACTTCATGAATCTGTTGTATCGTCACATATAATGTATAGAATTTGATAGAGTTCAACCATACTAGACTTCTGCACATCCTTATCCCTTCAAATTATGTAAAACAATATAACCGTTTTATTGTGTATCCATTAAATATTTATCAAACACACAATTTATACTCGTATATTGTTACATTGTTCTACCTCTGTGTGTGCTTCTGTATACCTAACCTTGGGTCAAGGTAAAATTTGTTCAGTGTTAGGGATACTGTTTGTCGGCAGTATTTGTGTTTGGTTTGAATATTGATAGACATGACAGTTAGTTTCAATGTTGAAATACATACTGAGGAATAAATCGGAAAATTATACATCAAGTTGACAATTTACTACATACAGATCGAGGTTTAAACCTTTATAGTGAAGTATGAGTCACACCTTGGGTTACCTGGCTGATATTATAAAACAATAGTATGTGTGTTAGTGTGATATATATTATATTTTAATATATATAACTTAAGATTGACAGGTATTTTTTTCATCGGCAGGTGTTTTAGGGCTTCCTCGCTTAAGTTCCTTACGGTGATATTTGACATGAAATGTTCGAATGCATTTCCAGAGAATCGATGACTAGTCGTAGATACACTTCATGGCTTCTTTTCTGTGACAGCCATATTCGAATGTCATCATTTCAAAGTATGTGAATGGTTTCCTAAAGATTAAGAATCATACATGTTAAGTGGTGGAATTCATTTTAGCTATTCACTTAATACGGTATAATTAAAAAGGTATTAAACTTTATTTAACAATGATGGGATGGAACAGAGAAAGACACCATTCATGCCAGTCTTCTCGCTGATTGCAGTCATGAGGCCCTTGATGAGGGATGAACCAAGAGTTCATGAACTGTCAGATGGTCTGCCAACTATCCTTCGCATTCTTTAACGTCCTTACACGGAATGACTGGCATGTTAATTTTGCAACCCTAAATCTTCCACTGCGTCATATTACTCCATTATCCATGTACATAATGACTGTTTAATTACTTAATTTTGTTCTCGTACACCCTGCATATTCAAAACCGGTAAACAACATGCATGTAAATATATACCAAAGTATATACGAAGCAATAATATATTTGTGAAAATAATAACTGCATTTGAAACATATTTTGAATCTATAGTAATATAATAAATTTTTACTCTCTTAACATCCTTTAGATTTAAGATTTTTTTTTAAAGATTTCTATGTGTGGATTGCGATGTGATCCCCCCAGAAGATAAACTACAATATCAGTAGAACAAAATACTTTGGAAAATATATGTAATTTCTTTGTTTTGCCTCATCATAGGAAACTTATATATATTTGTAATGCACTAAAATCATTTTTTTTTTGCTCTGTCGAAATCGAAATTATGAAAAGTTTATCAGAAAATAGAAGTCACCCTTAATGTGGGAAATCAGTTGTTAAATTCAAATTTATCAGCGATTAATTTGATTTATTTCAATGGAACACCTTTCCATTTTTCCATGTACGAAATAGATCGATCTCATGGTCAATTGTTTCAAAACTTTTTTTTATTTTTGCTATATATTGTTGTGCCAATTATATTTTTGTTGCATCTGTTGCATCTATTTAAATATTTTTGATGTGATAACTTGAACACAATAATTCAAAACAATTAGTTCACTTTGTCAAGTACCGGTACCAACACAAATGTTATCAAATCAAATAGAAGGTGGGTGATTTCTTAAAGCATGCTTGCAGCAGGTGAGCAAGATCGAGAAACAGTAAAACATGCTTGCAGTAAAACATATGCGGGAATTAGTCTGGAAAAAATGCATAAGATCACTTATAAGACTTGTGTGCTTGTTTATTTATTGGGTTTATCTTCCCCTAAAGCAATTTAGTAATTTGGAGACGGATATTCCTTTGCAGATTGTTTTCGGAAATGATACCTCTAATCATTTTAACACAAACACAGAGCCTTATATCATTTCTTTACATTTAGCTAGTCCATTTGATATAATACCTCATAAATGACAGTTTATCTAATGAATATCATAGATAATGTTTTTGTTATACCTAATATTCGTAAAGTCTTCCTCAGTATTATGGAGGGGATTTTTTAAAGTCTTCTAAAATTAACTTCAGTATTGATACTGTTCCAAAGTTTCTCAATAGTTATATTAAAAGGAAAAATAATATGCATGATTAAGTTCGACAATGGAATCATGAAAAATATTGATATTGTGATTGCTTCTAGTTTTTCATTCCGTCATATTTGCTACTTTGCATGGCATTCGACTTAATAGTATGGATCATCGGCTCGTGTGCAATGATTAGGCACTCTTAAACACGAAACATGAATAACTGATGATCGTGCTTGTCAGGACGACAGACAAAAGACTTGAAATTTCATTTCAAGTTTAGCTTGTCGTGTTTCAGCATTTTCGGCTAGACTACGCCAGATCCGACAGGATTCAGCCACCTTATCCCAGTCATTTATCGGGAACCAAAAATATTGTCTTACAGAAACTGCATTAATGGTCCTCAAATAGTCAAACAAAACCATGGTGTGTATACTTCGCTAGAAATTCGACGTCAATTAAGATAACTTTACCTTAGCAAATATACTATGGTTAAAACAGGCATATTAATTGTCGGAATTATGAATAGTGTTGCTATAAAAAAAATGCATTTGAACCGTGATGATAGAAACAATAATTTTATAATTTCTAAATGACAAAGTCTCATAACGAACTGTCGCTTTTCGGTGAAGTCCACATCAATGTTGATCTGACGATCGAGGGTTGGACTATGTACTGTAATAATGCTGATAAACGGGTAACGGCCGCGATTGTGTGTGTATGTGAGTGTTTGTTTTTTTTTAAAGATTTTTAGAATATGAATAAGGTTACTTGAAAAGGAAACAGCGTATAAAGGAAATAAACATTACACTTTTTCTACTTTAGCTTTGAAATAGAAAGATCAATAATGCTAATATCATAAACACCAAGACATGATATCCTTCTGACTTTTTCTCTCATGCCTTAAATCTTTAAAGGTATAACACTGCTACTCGACCAAAAATATATCTGATATCAGTGCGAAGTATATGAAGAAATAAAAAAAGTATGCCAAATTTAGAACAAAAAACTAAATCAACGTCAATTTAATTCAATAAAACAGTGGAATGTACAATTTTCCAATAGCCTTGAAAGGTAGGAAAATCCAGTTTAATCTAAAATGAATAATTTAATTTTATCCTACCATTTTAAAAAAAAATGGTTTTGATAATAATTATAGGAGAACAATATTATAAACTATAAGATGTAATTGAAAACATACATGAAAATGAAATAAATGAAAATACATTTCTGTAATGGCTTAGTCAAATGGACACATATTGGTGGCCAATGAGCTTTGAATTGGTTTATATTTGCTGTTAAAATGTGAATATCAACTTAATAAAGTTTAGCCAAGTTATTAAGAATTTATGATGGGAATGTCATGTAATGAAAGGAATATTGTTTATAAATTGATATACAAAATCAGAATTAGTGCTGGTCATGTTTATGATTTAAGAACAAGAGAGAGAGAGAGAGAGAGAGAGAGAGAGAGAGAGCGAATTTCGCAGATAAAAGTAGGAAAATAGATTCCTGTAATTGCAATGGCAATATCACGATTTCCTATACCCTTTGTTAATAGAATATAAAAATTGAGTATTTCAAACTTCAACGTCAATTGAGCGACTTACAGTTTCTTTACTATTTTGTTTAATGCATCTTCCCTTCATGCCACGTTTTGTATTTCTGTTTTTAATTACAGAAAACATGGTGATAAAATTAGAGCTTTGAGCGGACTGACACATTGTCGTTTGGTAGAAAACATTCACGCAGACGCTTGTTTTATCTTACAAAAATCACGGCTTCAAAATTCAAATGTTTAAGTGATCCCGGCTACTAGATTTCCGTAAACCGGTCTATTGTTTGTGTTTAATGTCGTAAACAATATGGGTTTATAAAAAGCGAAAGAAAATGAAAAAAGGCCACAAATAACCACAAAGATATCATATTTTTATTTGAATTTAAAACGTAATAAATGAAAGTATTTTAATTTCAACAGATCGCAAATGCCGTATGTCGATTCCGATCGGACCCCTTTAAAGAGGATTTTTATTTAAGGCCCCTTAATTACTGTGTCCAAATAAACAAATATCAAGGGCATGTTGACATCATTTTATGATATCAATTATTATTATTAGGACTTTCTGCCTAAAGCAGAAAGTCCTATTGGGTTTGTACTGTTTATTCTTCTTCTTCTTCTTCTTATTATTCTTTTTTTCTTCCTAACTAAACGCTTATTTTTCTATGTTGCAATACTCCTAGGACGATGAAATTTTTATGACTTATTAGTCACGTTTCTATGATTTTCATATGCCTATGACGTCATATGACGTCACATTTGAAATATGCTACAAAAGTTTGTACGCGGTCTACAGCCATTGTTTGTGAACCGATTTGCATCAAATTTTTACAGATTGTGTATATTAAGTTCTAGTTGTGCAGTGCACCCCGGTGTCCGTTTTTCAAAATTCGAAAAGTCCATGGTTCTATAGCGAATCCAAGATTCGAACCAAGGTCGTAAATTTTTAAAATGCTTATAAAATCTGTCCTATTTAAGATAGAAAGTTGATATTTAGTCAGTATATAGGTCTCTAGAATTTTTAAACATTTTGTGAAAATATATGTCATATGACGTCACGTGACGTCATTATATGATAATGTATTTCTAATATTAACAAGAATATTTCTATATGTTGAAATTGTCGAAAGGCAATGATAATTTAAAGACACATGCTTCAAACGGCTGAAATTTTGATTTCTATGATATTCATATGCCTATGACGTCATATGACGTCACACTGGAAATATGCAACAAAAGTTTGTACACTGTCTACAGCCACTGTTTATGAACCGATTTTCATCAAATTTTCACAGAATGTGTATATTAAGTTCTAGTTGTGCATCCCGGTGTCCGTTTTTCAAAATTCGAAAAGTTCAAGGTGCTATAGCGAATCCAAGATTCGAACCAAGGTCGTAAATTTTCAAATTCTTATAAAATCGGTCCTATTTGAGATAGAAAGATGATATTGGGTCAGTATATAGGTCTCTGGGAGTTTTAAACATTTTGTGAAAATAAATGTCATATGACGTCACGTGACGTCATTATATGATAATGAATTTCTAATACTAACAAGATTATTTCTATATCTTGAAATTTTTGAAGGGCAATGAAAATTTTATGCCGCATGCTTCAGATGCTGAAATTTCGATTTCAGTGATTTTCAGAAGCCTATGACGTCATATGACGTCACATTTCAGTGTTTTTTTCACTTTTGGGGGAATGGGGTCCGGGCCCATTTGAGGGGGAAAAAAAGCGCGCGAACTAGCTGAAAGGGGAATTTTTTTACTCTATACATCATTAAGGCAGTATATTTTAAATTATTTTTTCATCTCTATTTAAATGATAAAACTGACTCTAAGTTAACACCAACACAAGCACTAGTATGCTTTAACTGTTTTAATAAAATTCAACATTTTCATTGTGATGCCCATTTGTTCAGCACAGAATCATTAAAGATAGTTTTCATCATTAAAAACTGTTAAAAAATAAACTACAATATAATACTGAAGTGGGTGGGGGTAATGCATTAATTCATTAAGACAGGCTTGTTTTTAGATCTATCTATAGACTTTTATACATTAAATTATGCACTTCATATATTATCATTTGTTGAATTGTGGCTTTGGGTGGCTTAAATTGATGTAGGAAAACAAAACTTGCAAAAAAAAAAAAAAAAAAAAAAAAAGATGTATAGTATAGACATATCTTAAATAAGTCCTGTCTTCATTAATTAATGCATTACCCCACCCACTTCACTATTATATTGTAATATATTTTTTAAAGACAGTCTTTAAAATGTGTTTTCTTTCATAAACAACATGTTTGATAACATTATTGAAGCTTTGTAAAACATTTTAACAAGTTTTATCAGTGCATGCTTTTTTCCATTATTTCCTACGAACAAACCGGAAGTAAACAATAGATTCAACCATAACTGTAAAAATGCATGCTTTTCACATGCTAATCAAGAAAACACATAAAAACAAGTTACATAATTATAAAAAATGACATTTCTCCAACACCTGGCCCATACCTTTACCAGTTAACTTTATTTTTTGCCATTTTTAGACAATCTGCCCTGTTTACTAGGTATTGTCTGCATATAACAATCTGTCGTATAATGCAGACGATACCTAGTAAACAGGGCAGACGAAATATTTTCAGCTGATATTTTATTGTGCAACATTTGTTGAATTAATGAGAGAAACTCATCATTTTGCACCCCAAAATGAACCCTAAGTGGGGGAATTTTCAGCATAATAGGGGGAAAAATATATACTTCTGGCAGGGGGGAATGCCGCCGAATTTCGCCGAATATTTTAGCCAAAAAAAACACTGCATTTGAAATTGACTACGAAAGTTTGTACACGGTCCAGAGCCATTAATAATGGGCCGATTTTCATCAAACTTTCACAGAATGTGTATATTCAGTTCTAGTTGTGCATCTCGGTGTCCGTTTTTCAAAATCCGAAAAGTCCATGGTTCTATAGCGAATTCAAGATTCGAACCGAGGTCGTAAATTTTTAAATGCTTATAAAATCGGTTCTATTTGAGATAGAAAAGTGATATTTGGTCAGTATATAGGTCTCTAAGAGTCTTAAACATTTTGTGAAAATAAATGTCATATGACGTTACGTGACGTCATTATATGATAATGTATTTCTAATATTAACAAGAGTATTTCTATATGTTGAAATTGTCGAAGGGCAATGAAAATTTAATGACAAATGATTCAGACGCTGAAATTTTGATTTCAATGGTTTTCCGAAGCCTATGCCGTCATATGACGTCACATTTGAAATTGACTACAAAAGTTTGTACACGGTCCAGAGCCATTATTAATGGGCCGATTTTCATCAAATTTTCACAGAATGTGTATATTACGTTCTTATTGTGTATACCGGTGTCCGTTTATCAAAATTCGAAAAGTCCAAGCATATATGGCGGATCCAAGATTCGAACCAATGACGTCAATATTTAAATGCTTATAAAAACTGTCCTATTTGAGATAGAAAGTTGAAATTTTGTCAGTTAGTAGGTCTCTGGGTGTCTTAACAATTATGTGAAAATAAACGTCATATGACGTCACGTGACGTCATTTGTTTATTATTATTATTCTTTTCTTCTTCCTAACCAAACGCTTATTTTAATATGTTGCAATAGTCCTAGGACGATGAAATTTTTATGGGTTATTAGGCACGTGAGGAAATTTTGATTTCACCCCTACTGCATATATGTAGCCATATCTCAATAAAGATCGATTTTTGTAAATATATGTATGAATAAGAATTATAGCTGAATAATTGACGTTTCCAAAGATATTTAGTTTATTAAAATTGGTTTACGCAATACAAAGTTATAAGCAAAAAAACTAAATGAAATGAAGCTAATTTTGCAGATAATATGCTGTTTTCTTGAGGTTTAACAGTAAAAAGAAAACATTATGCGTATAAAATGTAGCATGTCTTAAGAGCTTTCTAACGGTACCAAGTTCATATAAGAAAGTTACATGGAAAATAAGATATTTCATAATCATGCATCATAAAAATATGGAAAAGGTCACGCGCAGGGGTCACCAAGCTTAAATACTTGCGCAAAAAAAAAAAAAAAAATTGCAATTGATTGGCTATATCTTGATTTTGTTGGGTTTTTTTTTTGTCGAATGTTGACTGTTTCCAAAATAAGCATTGAAGTTAATACATGTACAACGGCACAAGACAAAAATCCGTATTTGCAACACTATGTAGCTAGCGAGCAGTTTGCAAGCCTTGAAAAATTCACACGCAGCCCCACATTTTAGACCATCTAAAAACTGCATTGTTATGCTAACGATATTCATATTGCATCAGTTTGTAGGCTGGGATGTTACCTTTCAAAATATCACCATAGTTCGAAATTCCAGGAATTTATGGCAAAACTACGGAAGCCCAAACACGCCAAAATCGCTAAATACGTTTAACTACGTTACAGGTGTCGAAAGGATATAGCACTATACAAATATTCAATACTTCTTCCTACTGAGGCTAAAATTAAACAAGGTTACAACTGAGCTGGAGTGATGAAATTCTATGTGTGATGAAAGTTAGAAACTTACATTTGAACACTGTTTCATTTTTCTTTCATGTCATATGACATAGTATAAATTTTGTATAAACTAAAATATGGGCGGACTTTTATTAAAATTCACAGAATGTGTTCTATTTGTGCTATTTTATATAGAAATAGAGGAGATAGAAAGTTGCAATTTGGACAGATTATCTATTATGTCATCTTCTATATATACTATATAAAGCAGATGTTGCAGAAAGTCCTATCATTCGTTTAAACGAATGACATCTAGTTATATATTGTTTTACAAATGAAAAATGCACCTACAAATTTCAAGAAAGTATAAATGTCACTCCATACCATCAAAAATTTAAACGGAAAACATAAAAAGTCAGTAAATTCATTTGTTCCTGTAGGTTTATGTCAAGTTAAAACATCCTGTTTCATAGGCAAGTCTTGGTATTGTATAACAACAAAGTAAAAACTGTCAACAAATTTTCTTCAGGTTAATGGCATTTTTAGAAATATTAACTGCAAAGTCTACATATTCTGAACTTAACAAAGCCTATTGAAAGTGCAAAGATGAGGCCCATTAAATCTGGTTGAAGTTCCCCAGTTGGCCCCTTATCTGACTGATCGTTCCAATGCGGTAACTGTTAGTACATCTCTTTTTTATTTTATGTTCTGTCACCGTTTTTATTATTATTATTATTATTTTTTTTTTTTTTTTTTTTTTTGGGGGGGGGGGGGGGCTTTTTTATCCTTATTTGCATTTCCTTTTGGTGTTAGTTGTTTTTAATATATAATGAGTTTTTTACATGACCCTTTTTAATATATCCGTATTCTGTAGAAACTCATGTATTCCTGGGCCCACTTTCAGAACTTCATGTATATTCCTTCTGCAGAATTTGGATTTTCAATTTTGACGCCATTGTTATACCAGATTCATTGATAAAAATATTTGAACGTAAGATCTAAATTCACAGTTTACATTGATATTGGTATTCTGCAACGTTATTCTGTTTTCTTGATTTATATTCACAAGTATTTTTTTCTAGCAATTTTATTTCTGTACATATTTTATCAACGTCGTATAAACACGGCTACTTATTTCATTTTACTTCATTTATCAGCCATGTATGAAGAGTAAGAGTAATGGAATAAGTCGCTTGTGGGTATTCGACGCTGATGTTATGTATGATTACTTGACACCAAAAATTTAAACCACAATTTCTTTTGTCAAACACCGATACCAACACAGATATCAATTATTTAAACAGAAGGTGGATAATTTCTTAAAGCGATGTTTGCAGCCGGTAAGCTAGATCAAAAAACAGTAAAACTTAGTAATTCGTCTGAAATCTGAAAGAGATGCAGAAAATCACTGATAAGACCTGTATGTGTGTTTGTTTATTGAATACAACATTTAAATTATTTTGAGACTATATCTTCTGGAGACAGATGTACTGCATCACGCCGAAGAGAAGGGTCACCATTTTGCCATTGGGAAAATGTATGCGTTTACGTTCATTTACGTTCATTGAATGTTTTTATCTTTCCTAACAGAGAAACATTCGACACATCTGTTCTTATTTGAGAAAAATTTTCACACTCGTTTTTATTATTCTTTTAAAGAACGAAAGCATGTCTCAGGCGTGATTTATAGATATACCAAACTTTATTATTGATTTTTTTTTCTTTTCTGTTATAGTTTCCTACATTTTAAGTATGATATAACAAAACAACGCAAAGTTTCAGAAGGGGTATGGACATTCACATATGCTGTGCTGTGGGTTCAAATTTCTCCACCGACATTAAAATAAATATTTTTGATTTTAAGGTGATTTTTTTTTTTGCTTTAATGATAAATAAAGGTGATTCATGATCATGCTGGATAATATAAAGATAGGAAGTGTCATGATGCTGACGTGTTACATCTTGTGACGAGACATTTAGAAGATATCTAGCTGTGCAAGAGGTATCAGCACAAGCAACTTGTATTTCTTTAAAAAATCACCGATTCACGAGGTGTGATCATTTTTATCCGAGAACTTTTGCCATATATCCTTTGTCAACCCACAAAGATCATATCTAACACATTTACAGTAAAGCGCAACCCTTTTCTAACGATTTTAGTCAAGTATTGTAATTATAAACCGCTCGTGCATATGTTCGCCAAGGATGGAGGACGAAACAAATGTAGAACAGCGTGCTGTTATCAAATTCTAAGCAAAACTCAGTAAATCTACGACGGAAAGAGACCAGAGCGGATTTACATAAAATTTATGGTGAGTCTGCTTTCTCTAAATCTGCTGTCCACATGTGGTTTCATTGACTTAGTGACCTTATCGAATATGATATCCGTCCTAGACGGATTATTTCATCAAAACAGATGAGTTCGACTCTGTTAAAGAGTCATTTCTTTAGCCAAACAAGAGAATAACTGTTAGGCAGGGTGCTGAGGATTTTGGTGTAAGTTATGGCTCTATACACGATGCTTTAACCAACAGACTGGGTATGTGCCACCATAATAGCACTACCAAGCATTTTCTTAGACTCAAATTTATGATCCCGCAATTGATTTTAACACTTGAAAAGAGAAAGACACAGTCAGCTACATTTAGACTATACAGTGGATGCTGTCGATGTTTGATGTTCAATTCTGTTACTGTTGCCCTTACTACAACAAGGCTGAGATGTACGCGGGCGTTATCAAGTTTTATTGACCTGTGGTTAAAATTGATAATTTTATCATAAAAGTTCTCGAATGATTACCCCTTGTATCTTTATAAATCAGCCTTAAGCTGCTCCTAAAATTTAATTTGGTGAATTTTCGATTTACACAAACGTTTTAGTGCATGTATAAAAGCAAATTCAGAGGCGTGGCTTGCTCATTTTTTACACGCGCATGAGCAGTATTTGTTGAATTCATTGTAAACACTACTACTACTACTTCTCACTCTCACACTCTCTCTCCTTCTTTATTTCATTCTTGGTAACGAATATAACGGTACATCGTACATGACAAAACGAATATGAGTCGCCGAACTACTTAAAGACATTAGGACGGTTGTGAATATTGTATTTGGGCCCATTTACAACAACACTTCGGTTTTGGCTTTGTACGGGTCAAATGTGTTTGAGTTAGAGCTCCTCTGACTGAAAACAAAGTAAATGCTTTGACTGATGTTAGGTTTTCGTTAAAAGCACGTTTTCCCAATGAATATAAGAAGTATAATGAAAATAATATTAAAAAACAAAACAACACTTCTAGCATCATTCCCCTGGCGCTCAATACATTCTAAGTAAAATCACAACTTACTTTAAACTGGAGAAACTTTAAAAAACGTTTTACCTTAGGAATTTCGTGTATTTCAAACAATATTTGGCATTAAAAATATGATGAAGAAATTATTTTTTTAAAAAAGATAAATCATGTTTAACATAAACATCTGAGTATTGTATGATTAACAAAATGTGCATTTTCTCATATTGTTTAAAAGAATGTTAGGTTTTGATATGAGCTAAAAGATAATATTTGTTCTGACAGAAGTTATTTATCTTATATATCTTTTGTAAATTTGGATATATTTTATCGGTAATTGCAAGATTCAGACGTATGCTGTTTAAAATATATCTCGTGAAATTCTCCGAGACAGAATTAATCAACAATAAACTAAATTCCATATCTCTCAGACAATATTCTTATTTTTTTTTTTATTCTTGATATGTTATTTTTCATCATAATACATACGATTGCGTGTTTTCTCTCACAACATTAGATGCTACACAAGTGGTCGGTAAGTGATGTAAGCGAACACAGAAAATATATAACTTTAAACATCGAATTTGCACAGTGTGACAATACCACTTGGTTTAATTTTAATTGGAAATAGCGCATGCTAAGACCAAAGTTGTGCCTTACATATAGGCCCTAATGTTTGTTTCTTTGTTTTGTCAGTTGTACAGTATTTCCTCACATTTTGGAAAACTTTATTAGTGATGTGCTTTTCGTGATAAAATTTACGAACTCAGAAATTTTCAAGAATCTAAGAATATACTGCGTAAATAACAAAAGAATCGTAGGGCACAATCTTTTGCTTCGCATGCGCTATTTCCCATTAAAATATCCGAATGATACTTACGATATCAAACATGACATCGAATATCACGTGGTATGACCACACTTTTGGTAAGTGTTGATCGAAGGAACTTAGTAATATATTGCAACAGTCTAAATACTTGAATATGAAACATACATGATTTATTGAAATTTCCTGACAAAAATTATTTTGATAATATTCCGTCTATACAATACTGAATAATATATATTGACACTTGAAATATAGGAAGCTATACATACACAAATATCGATATAATATTTATCGTAAACGATAAATTCAAAGAAAATCAATATTTTAGCTATTTATCCAAACATACTGGAATAACAACAACAGCAACAATAACAGTTCTAATTAGCACATGGATAAGATAATTATTCTGTTATTACATAAGATGACTATTGATTAGCGTGTCAAAGAGATTTAGTTTGGGCTTTAATCCCTTCATAATCAGAATTGTGTCCATAAGAATGTTTACACTTAGATGTATACAAATAGACCACCGAAAAACAGTAACATGTTTTTGTTATTCAAATTTTGAAATGTTGAATTTGGAATTAATTCTAGAGGCCATGCATATAAGCCACAGTTTTTGGATACATTGTATAATCAATACACTACTTTACCTACTTTGCTTAAATGGGTTACATATTCTGATAATAAAAATCACAGTAAGTATAGTAAGAATAATACTCTGCAAGTAAATTATGTCAAAAAAATGTAGTCAAATTCCATTAGCTTTTATGCTGCTCATTAAAATGTTCCTAATGATAGATGCTCTAATTTATAATTAATTAAAAATGCAAACAAAAGTAAAATATATGTAGGTGATTATGTTGTCATAAAAAGCAACAACAACAACAACAACAACAACAACAACAACAACAAAAGAAAACAACAACGACAAAAAACCATGTGACTTTAAGGTATTCAGCCACTATGCTGTTAGTCATCATTTGTATGTGTGTGTGTGTTTATAATTTTCCTAGTATTTTTTGAAATATACATCATATTCAAATTAGACGAATATGCGCACACACAATGAAAGTTATACATGTGAAATGGCCCTTACTTTAAATAAGTGTGTGTGTTCATATTTGCATTAAACTTTGTTTCATTTTTACAAAACAAATATTTGTACAATCAACTATATGAAGAAATTTTCCTCAAAAGATACAAAAATATGCAAAAACTATACATGTAAATGTGTCATTAAAATATTGGTATTGTCGTATATGTGGGTTAGAAAGTTTGCTTCAGACCAAGAGGAGTTGAATTCTGAAAAATTTAAATGCGAGAAGAATCCGGATGACCGGGAAGGGATTCAAAATCAAAGTGATGTCGACTAATTGATTGATAACCAAGCGGTCGTGCTTTGGAGATCCATACATGCTAGTCCATTTCTAAATCTTATACATTTATTTAAATAAAAAAAGAAACGATGAAGCCATTAACTTTGTACCATATTGTCCCCGCTGTCAAAATGTACTGTCGGTCGGGTCATTAGACAGTTTTTATTAGCCTGATAGGAAGGCCCTAACCGATCCATATCAGCAAAATCATAGTGCGTGGTATAGATGCAATGCCGATATAATGCGAATTGTGATCTATAGCGTGCTTGAACCATGATGCTACTCCCAAAACGTATACTGACAGGAAATATTATGTCGCTCACCTACCATTACAAACGTTATGTTTAGAAACACTCAAAAGCTGCTTCGCATTAAATTAAGCGGAAAATAAATCAGAACCGTATGATATTTTGCTATCGCAAAACTACAGCAAGCAACCAATTTATCTGTACCTTTTTACTTTTATCATGTGTAAGATTTAGAGTATGTATAGGTTTAAAATATTGATATGAAGTTTACCGCTGTTGTTTTAAGTTTAATGGTGCATCTAATCCCGTTCAGGAAGTCCATTTGGAAAACATTAAGTGAGATCAAGGAACATTTTCTTTTTTATTTCAAGAGGTTCAATATATTAAATACCTTTCACCGTTAATTAAGAAAGCCAGTCTCTTATGTATGACAATGCTTGATTTAATGAAAATAAATGCTTTGTTTTCATCTTCTAAAGAAGTGATATGTATGTTTGTTGACCGGACAGTTTTTAAAGCTCTAAGATTCTTGAACAGATGAAAGACTTCATAAAAATATATTATGGTCACTTAAAGCAGCTCGTTCACAGATGGTCATTGAACTTGATATACATCACCACTATCAAAACAAGGGCATCAAACGCAACATTTCATGATTCTATTTGTTAGAACATAAAGACTTAACCAACACAAACGCTGTCCTTTGAAATAAAAATAATGTTCGTTACTACCGATCATCTGTGGATGAGCTGCTTTAATGGCCGATGATTATTAATATTTTCCATTATGAAGTACATCATGAATGTATGAATTAAACGGTGTATCTGATAAGTCGTAGATTGTGACAAGAAGTATGGAAGATAGAAATTGCAAAAATAATCAAGCTAAATCCACTCAGATTTTACATGAATCTGGGCAAGGAAAGTTCATACCAATTTTGAGGGGACCATTATTCACTATTTTGTAAATGGACATAAAACATGTGATGTCTTTATTCATGTGTATATTCATGTTGTAGCACTTCATCTTGTAGCAGAGTATGCAGGCTTCAAAATGTAAGGTGGAACTAAAAGTGCTTAATTTTTCGAATTTGTTAAATCGGCATGTATAAAATAAAGAATTCGAAAAGGAGGTAAATAGAATGGCCAAAATCAATTCTGCTACTTTTTGAAACCCATCACATACTTTGAAATGACAACATTCGAATACGGCTGTCAATGAAAAGAAGCCCTATGGGTTGAAATGTATCTACGGTGAGTTACCGTTTCTCTGGGAATGCCTTCGGACATGTCGCGTCAAATAATATCACAGTAAGGAACTAGAGGTAAGAAGCTCTAAAACACTTAAAATTTAGGGAAACATCTGTCGATGTCAATTGATATAAATAAAAAAAAAAGTATAAAATATTCATGACACACGCACACACGGACTGTTGTATTATTATCTTAGCTCGATATCCCATATTTGAGTTACTCATACTTTGGTATTACGGTTTGTACCTCGATCTGTATGTTGAAAATTGTAATTGTAAATTGCGAGACATAATTTTCCGATGTATACCTCAGTATGTAATTCAATATTGAAACTAACTATTATTTCAGCCCAAAATGCAAAGCTAAAACAAACCCCAAAGGCAATCAGTAGCCCTTGCTCTGGCCCAATTTGGCACTGACCCAAGTAGCGAAATATACAAACCGAAGTACGAGATTTCTACCTTACAAGATTAGTTAAACAAAAGCATACACAAAACTGTAACTGTATATGAATTTGGCATGGTGTGTGAATGTGTGGCATTGTGTGCTACTGCACAGACAAGAAAGTAAGGTCAATTTTGTACTCATTTTCTTACGAGTATCACAATTTACTCACCACTGAGGACATACCCACTTAGTTTGACAGAACAGAGATAAATACCATTCATATTAGCCTTCTTGATGATTGCATCCATAATGAGGGAGGAAACAACACTTCATTAATAATTTCGCTACACGTATACATCAAAAGTTCCACCATAATTTATAATTGATTATATAATAACCCTTTATTTTTTTGTTCTGTTGAACACAGAGTATCCAAAACTGGTAAACAGATGCATAAGGGAATGTATTCCACAGTAATACAATTAATTGATTTAAACAAAAACGAAACAGACTATATTTTGAATATAAAAATTGCGTTTGACATTTATTATTACCCATAATAATGTAATGCATCATTACCCTCTTTGCATCCTGTAGAATAATTTTTTATATAAAATGTTTTCTACATATGGATTGCGATGTGATTACACAGAAAACACACACACACACACACTTCTATAAAAGTGAAATAAAATGCTCTGGAAAAACTTTTCATTTGTCTTTTTTTCAAGTTGAATTAAATAATGGTCTCATCCTTGCAAAACGTTTTAACTGAAATATACATATACTGAACAAAACTTAATTTTGTCGAAATCGCAACTCGAAAAAATAACGATATACATGTAGTAGAAAATAGATATAACTATAAGTTTGTGGCCATTGAGATGCTCTGAACATTCAAATTTATCAGCGATTTCTTTCAATTGTACACTTATTTATTTTACCATGAAAGAAATAAAAAGCAAGTGTTTCACAACTTTGTTCTGTTTTGTTTTTGATACATTTTTACAAATATGTTTGTTATAGAAATTATATACTCGTATATGTTGGCTTTAGTGGTATATAATTTTTGTGAAAACTTGAAAACAACAAGAGTGCCAGTGATGCCACAATATACGCCGCCACAAAATATAAAGACCAAGAGGGGTCTTTTAATTATTGCTTTTAACATTTCTGTAAGCATAACCTCATAATGAAGTCTGTAAGACCAATTAATTTAGCTGAACAGAGATAGAACCCTAAAAAATGCTTCCAATATGACAGTAGGTCAAATAGCAGTATCAATTTGAATCCTTTTTTCTTTCTCCCCATAACTCTTGCAAAAATCACTGTACCAGAAAATCCTTGCCTTATGCACTTTTACCTGTTTAGAAACTTGAGTTGTGTTTTAAAGAGACCATGTTTAGAAAGGCATAACTATTGCAAATATTGATGAACATCAAAGCCCCTGCTTTGTGCATATCTACCCAGTATAGTAATGACATTGCCCAAGTTTTGAAAAGATTCATTCAGAAATGTAGGAGGAGTTGCGTTCACAAGGCTGCAATATCATTCAGCTACAGAGACTAAGTTTCAAGGGACACAAACCTTGCAAAAATCAATGAACCGGAAAATCACCACTTCATGCACATCTACCCATTATAGTAATGATATTGACCAAGTTTTGAAAAGATTCATTCAGAAATGTAGGAGGAGTTACATTCACAAGGCTGCAATATCATTCAACTACAGAGACTAAGTTTCAAGGGACACAAATCATGTAAAAATCAATGAACCATAAAATCACCACTTCATGCACATCTACCCATTATAGTAATGATATTGACCAAGTTTTGAAAAGATTCTTTCAGAAATGTAGGAGGAGTTGCATTCACAAGGCTGCAATATCATTCAACTACAGAGACTAAGTTTCAAAGGGACACAAATCATGTAAAAAATCAATGAACCGAAAAATCGCCACTTCATGCACATCTACTCATTATAGTAATGACACTGACCAAGTTTTGAAAAGATTCATTCAGAAATGTAGGAGGAGTTGCGTTCACAAGGCTGCAATATCATTCAGCTACAGAGACTAAGTTTCAAAGGGACACAAATCTTGTAAAAATCAATGAACCGGAAAATCGCCACTTCAAGCACATCTAACCATTATAGTAATGACATTGACCAAGTTTTGAAAAGATTCATTCAGAAACGTAGGAGGAGTTGCGTTCACAAGATATGGACGTACGGACGTACGAACGTACGGACGTACGTACGTACGGACGGACAGACGGAGAAGATGACGCCAATATACGACCGCCTCCGGCGGCGTATAAAAATTCAAATCAAAATTAATTCCTTTTGTCAGATACCAGTACCAACACAAATATCAAATTAAACAGAAGATCGGTGATTTTCTTAAAGCGATGTTTACAATAGGTGAACGAGATATAGAAACAATAAAACATGTTTGGAATAGAACGTTTGGAGGAATTCGTCTGGATAACTAATAAGACGTGTAGTTTTGTTTAATAACTGGGTTAAACGTCCGACCTACATTCATTTGGGGAGACAACGTCTGTTTATCAATTTTTATATTGTTTTAGGAAATGATGCCTCTGGGAATTTTCAACACACACACAGTGTTTGATTTTTATCGTATCATTTCATCTAATTTGTGTCACAAATAACGTTTTATAGTCTTCCTAAGTGTCATGGTGGCGATTGTGTTCCTGTAACAACCTCACGTCTCCAATATTCAAGTTTCTCAATAGTTATTTTGAAATGAATAATAATGTGCATGATTGAATTCGACAATGGAAACAAGAAAGGCATTGATGTTTTACTGTAATTGCGTATGTCTTTGAGTGCCATCGATGCCAGGCTCTGAGATTACTATTATTTATTTTATTTCGAATGTTTGCTTCTATGTATGATATTTAACTTGTTAGTATAGATCATCGGCTCCCTGTAAGATGGATGGTTTGTGTGCAATGACTAGGTACCCTCAAACACGAACCATGAATCATTGATGATCCAATTGTCAGGACGATAGACAAAAGAATTGAAATTTCGTTTCGAGTTTAAGTTTGTCGTGTTTCGACATTTTCGCCCAGCCAACGCCATAATTCAGCCACCTCATCTCTATCATACATCAGGAACATAAAATATTGTCTTACAGAAACTGCATTATTGGTCCTCCACCAATTAAACAAAATCATACTGTGTATACATCGCTGCAATTCCGACGTCAATTAAGATAACGTCGCCTCAGCAAATATCCAACAGTTAACACAAACATATTTATAGTCGGAATTATGCAAATTGTTGCAATAATTGCGTTTGAACCGTGATGGTAGAAACAATAATTTCTGAATGGCAAATTTGTTTCGCTTTAGTGTCATAACGAGCTGTCGCTTTTTTTTCGGCGAAGTCCCCATTACTGCTGATTCGATCGAGAATTTGGCTGTGTTCTGTAATAATGCTGATGTACGGTTAGGAACCGCGGATGTTTTTAAAGTTTTAGAATTTTCAATATGAATAAGGATACAGTAAAAGAAAAAAGAGTATAAAGGAAATAAGCTTATAAACTTTTTTGTCTGCTCAAGCTTCTGAAATAGAACATTCAATAACAATAATATCAGATATACTAAAATACAAGACCTGAGGGTATTATGAACGGGTTTTTTACCAACATTAGATTAAAAGTCAAGGCCAAGTTAATTTGCACAATGAAGAGGTCCATCCACTTAAGCAACTGGCCAAATATTGAAGAAATCTAACGAAGCACATAGAAAAAATGCGGAATAAAGGAAAGATGGATACAATATTAAAACAAAAGGGCCATGAAGGCCCTGGAAATGAATCAGCAAATATTTTAGGTATTATGAAAATGGGCTCTGCCCCCTGTCAGTCATATTTTAGACAGATCAAAATAATTTTAACAGTCTTAATAGAGTGACCAAGGAACATCTGTGCTAAAAAAACTTTGAAATCCAGCCAGTACTTTTGAACAAGAAGAATTTTCAAATTTGTACTAAATACATATAAGGAAAACAGGCTCTACTGTCTATAACATCTGTGCAAAACAAATGAAATCCAATATGGACAAGAATATTTTTTTCAAATTTGTTCTATATACATACAAGGAAAACGGCTCCGTCTTCTTACGGCCATATTTTCAACTGATCCAATTTTTCCAAATTTATTCTATATACATATAAAGAAAACAGGCTTCGCCCTCTAGCGGCCATGTTTTGTGACGGATTCAATTAATTTTTACAATCTTTGTAGCAAGTCACCCAAGAATTATCTGTGCCCCCTCCTCACAAAACCCCACTTTGAAATCCAGTGCGTACTTTTGGGCAATAAGAGTTTTCAAATTTTACCATATACATATAAGGAAAAACGTGATCCAACCCCTGACAGCCATGCTTTAGAGAACAAAATCTATAAATTAATAGAGTAAAATTGAAACATTTTGGATATACATTATTGTAATGTCTTAGAGTAGACAGCTCAATGGCCAATGAGCTTTGAATAGGTATATCTATGTTATTTAAACGTGAACTATGAACTTAATCAAGTTGAGCCGAATGTTATGTAATGAAATTCCTTTCAAAACTACAAAGAAACATTGTTAAGAAATTGATATAAAAATCAGGATTCGTTCTGGTCATGGTAATGATTTATGAGAGAGAGAGATAGAGAAAGAGAGAGACGTTGGCAGTAACAATTAGAAAACTTGATTCCTGCCTGCAATGCAATGTTTACGGTTTTCTGTACCCATTTATCAATAACATATATGAATTGAATTTATCTAAAATTGAAATAATAATCGAGGACTTTTATTTCAGGCCCAACTGGTTTGTCCAAATAAACAATTTTACATCATTTTATGGCATTACGAGTACTTCTTACAAAATATAGTTTTGCAATTGGCACATGCACCTGCAAATTTCACGAAAGCATATCACCAGAAGATTCAAAATAAAAAGAATCAGTAAACCCATTACTTTCTAAATAATTATATTAAGTCATCGCATCTGTTTCAAGATAAGACTTTGGCACCGGTATAATACAACAACAAACAAACAACTGTCAATATTCTTTCTAAAGATCGATGCTGTTATTTGCTATAGAAAAAATAACTTCAAAGAAAGCCTACATATTCTGCACTTAATAAGCTTTGGAAGTGCGTAGATGGGACCTATTAAATCTGGCTGAAACACCCCAGTAGTCCCCTTTCCAACTAATCGTTTCAAGACGGTAACTCTTAGTATTTATCTTTTTTATTTCCTGATTCTATAGACACTATTGTCCTCCCGTGCCCACTTTCAGAACTATATTCTTTCGTCTGCTGAATTTGGATTTTCAATTTTGACACAATTATTACACCACGTTCATTAATAAACTATCTGAATGCAAGATCTTAACTTACAGTCTGCATTGATATTAGAAGTCTGCAACGTTATTCTGTTTTCTTGATTTATATTCACAATTGATTTTTTCTTGTAATTATATATCTGTACATGTTTTATCATCGTCTGATATCGTCGACGTCCTATTTCATTTTACTTAATCTAACAGATATGTACGTAGGGTAAGGGTAATGGAATAAGTCTCTCGTGAGCTTCCGATGCCATGTTTTATATGTTAACTTGAAAACAATAATTTAACACAATTAGTTCTTTTAGTCAATTATCGGTACCAACACAAATATAATCAATTTGAACAGAAGGTGGATTATTTCTGAAGCATGTTTGCATTCGGAGTAATCCGACTGAAAGAGATGCAGAAGATCACCGTTAAGACTGCATTAGCGTTTGTTTAGTGTGTTTAATGTCCCACTGACCGCATTTCAGTCCTTTGGAGACTAAGTCTACTTGAGACAGATATACTGCATTACGCCGTAGATATGTGACATTATACACAACAAGTAACTGGACCAACCAGTCCTAGACTACTCTTCCTGGCATAGCACCAAGCATCAGAGCTTTACCAGTACCAGCCTTACTAGTACCATTATTTTTACAATTTTCCCGGGAAGGACGTAATTACCATTTGGCCATTGAGAAAATGAATGCATTTGATGCAGAAATAAACATTTCGCTCAATGAATTTATTAATCGTTCCTAACAGAGAGATATTTGATCTTATCAGTGAAAATGATTAATTTTCATTCATAAAAAAGATAATGACATCATTTTCGTTGATTTATTTCTTTTCCGTTGTAACATTCATATTTGATACGCCTGAGGAAGTATTTTAAACTTTATAATTCCCTCAAAATATCATGTGACTCACAAGTTCAGTTTATTTTATTGATTGTTGTCCTAGTGTAATAAACGTCCGTGGTAAGCCTCAGTATGTTATATAATCTGCAATTAAATCATACCCATCATTCAAACACATACACCTAACGAAACACCACTAATCCCGTCTCTATTTCTAAACTAAATACCAAAAAAAGACAAGCTGACTATTGAGATTCTTACCTCTTGTATGATATAACAAAAAACGCAAAAGTTTAAAAAAAAGTATGGACATCCGCGTATGCTGTGAATGAATGGAGTGGGTTCGAATTTCTGCACTGACATTAAGATAAGTGTTTTTAATAATCAAAGTAAGTTGGGTTTTTTTTGGCGTTCGGAATATATAAAGGTGATTCATGAACATATTGGATAATATAAAAGTGAGCTGTGTCATGTTGATGCCGTGTACATGTGACAAGACATTAAGTGGGGATCTAGCTGTGCAAGTGGTATCAGTTCACATGACTTTTATTTTTTTTTTAAAAAATCTTTGATATACCTTAATAAGTCAGCCTTTAGAAAACTGCTCCTTAAATATAATCTGGTAAAATGTTCGCTCTGTATAAATGATTTGGTGTATACATAGAAAAATATTCAGTGGCAAAGCTTACTTATTTCTAGCACGGGCATGTGTGTTGTTTGGGAAATTGAAAAATCACAATCGCTCTCTCTCTCTCTCTTGATGTTCATGTAAATATTGTGCTGTCGATAGGCGGACCTTACAGCAAGTATAACCAAGGAAATGTTGAAAGTTTTATTCCAAATGGTAAGAACTGAAATGACACAAACGAACATGCCCTTACTTCACTATAAAACTCATACACATAAACCTCACACATTACGATGCCTTTATAATCATGAAATACACATAAATGCGTACAAAGAGGATTGCATGGATTAACATATCAAATATAAGTTTACAAACAATCATATCAAAGAATACAAACTTACAGCAATGTGCTTTTTGATGCAAAAACTAGCTGATTATGTTTAGCGCGGGAGATTCTGTACTGAAGGTAAATGGTGGTAGTTGTAATAAGGGAAGTAACCCAGAAAACCCGTATACTACAAAGTATATCTTCTCGTATACCGTAAGTGTGACAGCACAAATAAATAAATATATATATATATATATATAAACGTTGGCACATCGTACGCAACGTTCATCTGAACAAGTAGATGAATTACTGAATATTATTAGGGGGGTTGTGAACACTGCCATCGGACCCATTTACAACAGAACGTTGGCTATGGCAGTGGAAGGATAACATGTTTTTAAGTAAGAGCCCCTCTGGACTGAAACCTACGTAAATACCTTGCTTGATGTTAGGTTCTGGTTAAAAGCAACTTTACCAATCAGTAAAAGAAGTCAAATTAAAATAAAATAAAACTTCCGGCATTATTCCCCTTGCGCTCATTGCACTATATATGATTTTTATCTTGTCATCCACGTTTAATTTCGCTGAGTGTGTACTCTAGCTTTCCTTAATTTAAACGTCCAGTTTTCCCCCGAAATATACTCAAGGACTTTACATACGTTTTACCCCAGGATTTTGTTTTATTTTGTGTTTTTCAAACGATTTTAGATTACTTAGAAATATAAAGAGGCAATATTTTCTGCTCTGCAATATTTGTGCATGTTTCATTGCCTACTTTCATTTAATCACATGAGAAAACACTAGTTTAAAGACTGGGTAAACCTGAGTGTGAAGATAACAAAATAAAGTTAAGATATCAACGTATACGTTATGTATATTTTATGTTTAATATAAACATCTGAGTATTGTATGACGAACAAAGTGTACATTTTATCCTACACTTTTTTTAAAAGTGATATTTAAAGGTGTTGTTTTGAGCAAAAAAGATAATCTTTGTTCTGACAGAAATGATTTATCTCATATGTTTCTTTGTAACCGAGCATTTTTTTATCAGTAATTGCAAGATTCAGACGTACGTAAATTAAAAAATATATCTTTTAAAAAAAAAAAAAGATATGTTGATTAATATCATTAAAATACAGGATCGCGTGTTTTTGACACAATTTAAATACCACACAAGTGGTTTGTAAGTGATGTAGGCGAACACGGAAATTATACAATTTTAAACATCCAGTCTGCACAGTTTGACCATACCACGTTGTATGTGACGTCAATTTAAGTTATCGAAAGCAGTATCTTTATCTTAAGAAAAAATCAGTCAGTTGTACAGTATTTATAAATTGTCGTAGGGCACACTCTTTCGCTTCGCATGCTCTATATGCCATTAATATTACAGCAGCTTTAAAATGACGCCGAATACCACTTAGTATGGCCATACTGTTGATTGTAGAAATGTGGTTATATATTTTAACCATCTTAATACCTAAAACTGATACATACATGATACTAATCATTTCATCTAATTTTGAAAATAGGCGAGCGTGCAATATCCTGACAAAAATCAGTTTTTTTCAATAGTCCATATATACAACAATACATACTGACACTTGAAATATGGGAACCATTGTCTTATGTCTTAAGCAATACACATAGATATGATATTGAACGTAATTTTATAAAAACAAAGATAGAAAGAAAATCAAGATTTTAGCAATTTGCAATTTTCACCAAAAAAAAAGAAAAGAAAAAAAAAAGGACTGATGGGTTGTGATAATTAGTCTTATTAGTGTTACATGAGATAACTTATGAGATGACATGAGATCTTTTGAACCCATTTGATTAACCTTTTAAGAAGATTTGATAAATCCCTTGATAATCATAATTTTGTCGCTAAGAATTTTCCGGCAAAGCTTTTCACAAATCGTCACCTTAATCTAACACTGCTCTTACTTCATTTGCCATTAAAAAAAAAAAAAAAAACAAACAACAAAAAACAAAAAAAAAACAAAAAAAACATTCAAAGTCATTTATTTCAGTTGAACCTGGCTGATTTGGAAATAAAAACCACAGGATGCACGTGGCTGTCCATAGAATATATATTTTAAACATTTAAACGTTTGGTCAAAGGATTTTAAGTTGTTTCAATTTTAAACTTTGACAAGAAAAACTATCATTGTAAAATGATTTTTCCAAAAATCAAATATCCAAATTTATGAGTTTTAAAATAAGATATGATAAGCATCATAATCAAAAATAAACATTTTATCTGTAACACTGGATATTACACAATTTGATTGGTTACTTTTGACATACCTCAGTCTAACAATCAGATTTTTAAGAATAAAGTTAACCCATAAAATGTCACATGACAAATTGTTGTATTACAATTGGTTGAAATACATTTTTACCGTTTCACTGACCTAACTCCAGGACATGCATCAGTCTAATGCTCACATACTGTTAAAAAACATGGCGATAGCGCAAAATGTGACTGAAAAGCTTTATAACGGGGGCTCAAATTGCAAAATCAAGAACATAGGACATAGCTCCCCGTGAAACGAATTCAATGATATATAGAACTCAACATTTTCAAAAATGTAGATAGCTAACTATAATATTAAGCCGAGGAGATGTAAAGCCGAACAAATGTAACATGTTTTTGTTATTAAGATTTTGAAATTTTGAATGAATACTAAAGGTCATGCATGTAAGTAAATGTTTTGGATACATTGTATGATTAATGTACTACATTACCTCATGTACTAAAATGGGTTACAGATTCTGATAATAAAATTCACAGTATGTAACAAAAAATACAAAGGAAATTATGTTTAGAAATAGACCAAAAAAATGTTAAACGTCTTCAATTAGTTTTATACTGCTCATTATAATGTTCTAATTGATTCAGTGATACCAATATTGATTAGGCTGCAGAAAGTTCCATTTTTCCCCACCCGTCATCAAATATTGTTCGCCTACTATAAAGATGTTGAGATCAGGTCAAATTATTTCGTATGGTGGCACGGGTTAACGCTGTAGAAAAACCGTGCAGTACTATTTCATTCTCAATGCAGTTCTTAACTACAATAGGTGATCATATGAAAAGCATGTCAGCACCACATAAATGTTATTTCTGGAGCAGAGGGTTCTGTAATGTATGTATTCAAGAGATACTCACATGGTTTGGACTGTAATTTGGACCAAATAACCAGACAGAAGCCTTTGACTGATAATTTGGCTTATGATTATTGCAAACATAACACATCTAAATGGAGGTGTTTATGCTGTCACAACAGATGTATAACATTCTAGGTACTCGGTCCCTATGTTGTGGAGTCATTGTGACATTATTTGCATATATATATATATATATATATATATATATATATATATATATGTGTGTGTGTGTGTGTATGTGTGTGTGTGTGTAGTTTTCTTAGTTTTTGCTTTAAATATATTCAACACATACACATACACACAACACACACACACACAAAGAAATTTATACATATGAAATAGTCCTCACACTGCATAAGTGTTTTTGTTTTGTGAGAGTTCTTTAGGTTCAAAATTCACAAAACACACACACAAAATAATATATGAAAGAAATGTTTCTATGTTTATAACTATATACACAATATATCTTCAGATAAAAAAAGATTTATAGAATTGATACACAAATAAGCAAAAACTATATTGCAAATGTCTCATTGAAATAAATAAATCGTCTTTAATTTGGGTGCAAAAGAATGGAGCATAATTCTGAAAGATTTAAATGCTAGAAGAATCCGGTTGATCGGGCAGGGACTCGAAATCACACTTGTGTGGTCTAATTGACTGATAATCGCGCAGTTGTACTTTGGAGATCCATACATGCCATTCCTTTACTTATACATATTTGGTTATTTGTTTGGTTGAAGCCAGTTTGTTGTATGTTGCAGACTTCTCTTTCTTTCCTCGAAACATGTCCGACTGTATTATAATAAATATGGTAAATAGCGGTACATACATTTTATGCCTTTCGGATTTCTTCTATTTAAAGTTCACATTCTGTTAACTTGACGAATTTCCTTTCATCGTTCTGGTCGTTAACGTGTATCACATTAATTTTCATTTGTTTCAATCAGCCAAATATAATTATATGACTGAAATTATCACCTATTTCGCTGCAACTCATAAGCGCACCTCGTTACCCTCCTATTCCCGTATTGCTTTTATTTTATAAAGTGGTAAAAATCATTAATGAAAACAATCACATTCTATTGTTCAGAATGTCAAATTGATATAACTCAAAGATAGGAGGACAAATTCGTTTCCAACAATTACCTTTGGAATTTCGTCTTTTGTTGTTTATGCAGAATTACGGCAATTAATGTAATTAGTACACCCTTTTCATTTGTAGAATAGACCGGGAAACGGGAATATCAGAACTTTATAAAGAGCAATTTCGTGATTTCTGCAAAGAGAGCAAAAACCTTATCAGAATTCATTTATAATGCATAATTAAGAAATAGTACCCAGGTTCGCATTTACTTATGGTGTCATCATTATCGTATGACATATGTCTTTATAGCTACATGTAAATGTTTGAGTTATACTGAGGTATACCAAAAGTTTACGACTTTTGAAGAGCGAACCCTTTCAGACATTAGACATTTTATAAAATATTAATTTAAAAGATAGTATTTCTTGTTTCATGAGCATGAACAATAAATGAAATCAAAATAAATAAATAAAACGGAAAAATGAATAAATAACATAAACAAAAAAGGAAAAGAGGGTCGGTTGAAAGGTAATAAAAATAAACATTTGACTGTGACACGCTTATTTATCGAAAGAATACATAAGCGGACCGTATTTCATGCTCTTAGAAATAAAAAAGGAGAAGAAAAAAACAAGATCTGTCACAGGATGTGACGAATGCTCCCGACAAACATATTCATGGTTTTGACTTTTTCCTGACATTTTTATGGAAAGGGCATGGAAAACAAACCCTTTGGAACTCTAATTGTGACCTTGGCCTTGGAGCTACTGGCCTGGGATTGCGCACGACATATTGTCTCAAGACGATGTTAAAGATTTCTGCCTGTAATTTAAAAAGCCATCAAAGAATTCCAGATTATGGGGTAGACATGAAAAAAAAAAGACCGCAAGTGTCACCTTGATTGGAGCTACATACCCGGGCATTGTGTGCAACACATCGTCTCATGGTGATGAATATTTCTGCCAATTAATTTCAAAATCTATCAAAGAATGTCTTATGGAGCAGACACAAAAAAATCCCATTTTTGACCTTTGAACTCTTAGCTATGACCTTGACATTGGAGCTACAGACCTGAAGAATGCGCGCGACACATCGTTTTATGGTGGTGAACATTTCTGCCAAGTTATTTCAAAATCCACCAAGGAATGTCAGAGTTATGGAGTGGACACAAAAAATGACCCAATTTCTAACTTTTGAACTCTAAGTGTGACCTTGGTCCTTGGAGCTACAGACCTGGAGATAGTGTGCGACACATCGTCTCATGACTGTGAAAATTTCTGCCTAGTAATTTCAAAATTCATCAAGGAATATCAGAATTATGGAGCGGACACTTTAAACTCTAAGTGTGGCCCTTGTATTGGAGCTACAGACCTGGGGATTCCACGCACCACATCGTTTCATGATGGCGAACGTTTCTGCCAAGTTATCTTAAAATCCACCAAGGAATGTCAGACGCAGTCATAAAATCATATCCTAATTTGCGCTCCTCTACTATACGCGATTAGGATCTGACAACATCGCATTAGGGGTCACGTCATGGTGACCTTTTAAGTACTTTATATGCATAAACAAGTGCTCGATTTTAAACCAATTATATAGCGTGTTTCTATTTGACTACGGTAAACCATTACACCATAAAGAATCAGTCCTGCCTATATAATGACATCCCCGGCAGTTTCATACTAAAACGTCTGACTATTTGATTAATCAATTAATAACATATAGTATTTTTTAATTGTAACCCTTAGTGATATACAATGTACCTGGTAAATGTACACACAATATGCTTGCTACAGCATGGGCCAGCTTAACCAAGGAGTAAACGGAATGCAGTTTTCCCCTTTTTAGCGGGGAAATGTTAATCGCGTTTTTCATGCTTGGCATGAGCCACTGATCGCAAACAGTACCATAAATAAAACCATGAGCAAAGTCAATCTTTGCTTACCTATTATCCCAGTGTTGCTGTTGGATAGCCTGTCAGGCAATTTAAATACATCTGTAAACACTTGAAAAGTCCATTTACACATATGTGTGGAAATGGCAATCGACAACAACTGAAAATAAAAATGACATTTTAAGATACACTTTAAGTTAATATAAGAAATTGAATTTATGCAATTGACTAAGGTATGGTAAATAATTGCCACTGTTATTACATTTGAAACTATCATTGAATCTATATGCACACTTATTTTATATGGCATATGTTTGGAAAAATAAAAAATAAATGTTTGTAATTAATTAATAATGACATATCTCTGATTTGAATTCATACTGCTGGGAAATGTTTTAACTTTTGAATACCTTATTCTGAAACCTTTTCTTGATGTAAGGAAAACTATATGAATCTGATTTCAGACCGTACTTGATCATCTTTTGGAAACGTTCTGTATCCTGTAATTGACATGTACGTGTTATGTATTGAACATATGGTTTATATTCGCCCTATTTAATTCTTGTACAATATTGCCTATACAAATCTGAAAAAAAAAAATCTTAGGATGGTTTGGGTGAATGTATCTAAGAACTTCATTTTGTTTAACTTGAAATATTTTCAGCTTTTAAAACAGCAGACACAAACATAGCCAATCTGACGTTATTAAAACAGACGCCCCTCCTTTTTGCATTTGAAAGACAAAAATTATTTCAAAAATTAATACCAATGTTTTATCGTATTAAATTTTTTTTTTTTTTTTTCTTAGCAAAATAAAATGCATTCTGTTCTTTCAAGATGTAAAAAGTAAAAGTATTATCAGTCAGTCAGTATGAACGCAATTTTAATAAAGAACTTACATAATATTAAATCAGGATGTTTTCGAAATGAACAAACATTATATCATCAGCATGCAAAAAAGTAAGCAATAAGTACCATATCATTAACATATTAAAATAAGTCAGAACAACATCTATCTTGAGGTACACCAAATGTTTAGTGTTCCTTACCATCATATTCTGCAGTGATTGTTGAACGGGCCTTAAATTGATGATGTCCGGTCGTGCGTCTGCTGCCGATTGGCGTCATCTCAGGTTGACTTTTTTTAATCTTCTATGTCCGTCACTGGATTGCTTATATATTTGGAAAGTTGCATAAGTGTATTGACCTTTACGGTATGCAGTTGACCTTGTGACCTTGACCTCAGCCATTGACCTAAATTTGATGAAACGAGATGCGACAGTTGCTTATGTTTGATGAAAAAAGTCCGGGAAAAAAACGTCAATAATTTCATCAGGTCTTGTATATTATTAATTTGGTTCTCATCAATAATGAAAACAGACACGTTCTGTTGCGCAGAAAACATCATAAATGGACACAGACGCATATATTCTAAAGAATATCCATATGTCTTAACCTTCACCGGGGTAAATATAAATTGACTAAACTTAAAATGATATATACAACAATGATTTTCTTGCAGTGTAGACTATGTAGAATCTAAGCTTCAAAATTGTATGAACAAACAGAGTAGACCCTGATCATACAGCTCCTAGAATACGATGTCTGATTTCGGTCTGCTCTGTTTGTAAGTGGGTAAAATGAGGCTGTATGAGGAAACATGGGGACTTTCACTTCGCCGACTCTACATGATTATATGAAGTTTAAACGCGTGGAATAAAGATCAGTGATGGAATAGGTAAAAAACCTGTTCAGTAGAGAAAAGAAACGGTACGTTAGGTTTTTTTTTTTTTTTTTTTTTTTTCCGCAGATGAACAGGATTTGAACGAAATTTCCTAAGACGCTGAACATCTTACAGACGCTTAATAATTAAAAAAACTCAATATATTTTTAATTGAACAATTTTACACATCTCGAGATCACATTATCGTACACGTTACTTAAAGAAAGCTTCTCAAGACTTGCCCTCTACCTATAAGAGTTGCGAATCTCTGTAAGATCATTAGGTCTTTAAATAGGTTAACATAACGGGATTTCAGATGGCGCTTGTTCGACTGATTTTCATTGCAGTTTATGTAATACTGAGGGTTGTTTCCCTTTGTCATAGGCCGCAAAACAAAATACCGCCTTAAAGAAAATAGATTATTTCTCCTCGACCGACAATTAAAATTATCAAATAAAAACATACTGTTAACTTCGCTGCATTCGTCGTAAATTAAGATAACGCGTTCCCTTAACAAACATTAGCAAGTTAACACAAACATATTTATTGCCGGAATTATGCAAATTGTGGCAACAATCTTCAGAAATAGAAATTCAATATGATAAAATCAGATAAGGGAATTTCTCATTGGAATGTTCTTTTCTTTTTTCAGTCATAAAGCATATTCGTTAAGCTGCAAAAATAAATGTTATCATTATTTTAATGTTTATGTTAAAAACGTTGATAACAGGGAACGCATAAAGCTTTTTTTTTTAAGTTTTCAGATAATAAATTAGATGAGATATTTATTTCAAGAATATCCCTTAATTAGATGAAAAACGTTTTCTTATATTATAATTTAATTTGATTATCAGAGAGAGAGAGAGAGAGAGAGAGAGAGAGCATCACAATAAAGTTGTTCGATACGCAGCGGTACTTATCAGTTAACCCTTTCCCTCATAGAGGACACCATGAAAAGACCTATGCGAACAGCATAAAACCAGATCAGCCTGCGAGTAACTCGCAGGCTGATCAGGTTTTATGCTGTTCGCTGCTCCTCAGTGGTCTGGAAATGAGGATTTTGTAATTAAATTTGGTAAGGTTTAAATGTGGTTTTCTGCAGATCAGGCTTTATGTGATACCTATTGAGTGCGTCAAAATGAGTCTATATGAGGGAAAGGGTTAAAAAATTATATCTAAAAACCAATTAGACATGTTAAATAGGTCTTTTATTATTTCCTTAATCAATTGATAAAATGAATTTATAAACAGACAAATAATGCTTCACGATGTATCTTTTCAAGGTATTGATATATACAAAATAATCTACCGTCTCCGATGGCCGAGTGGTTAAAAGGTCCGTTTCGAGAGCGAAAGGTCGTGGGTTCGATCCAAGGCTGCGACATATCAAGGTCGTAAAAAATCATTCTTGTATAGCTCCCTTGATAGTTCTCAGCATATAAGGTTAGTTCCAGAGATGGTTGACCAGGTGTCAGGATAATGTGACTGGGTGTGGTATCATGCCTACATGTCTATTGCAGTGTCACACTTAAATAAAAATAAATATATAAATAAAAGGTAAAGGATTGCAAAACAATTGAAATGTATTTCGACTAAGTAAACTTGACTTTAAGAGTGTATTATTATTTTCTTTAGTAAAATAAGTTCATTATTTGTAGATATTAATTCATTTATTTAATTAAAACTATATTAAAAGGAATTAAAAGATTTTTTTCACCAAATAGTATACAATAACGCCGGTGTTCATCAGTTCATGATGATAGTTATTGAATTTAATGTTTGTTTTAAGGTATTCACCCATCATTTAATTTTGATCATGGTCCATCAAGTGAACATGGGAATTTCATTGTAAATGCAAGCCTTAGTAGATTTTTAGCCAAAAGAGCCTACACGTTCTAAGTTAATGGATGTTTGCTGTTTTTTAAGCATTTAAAGGACCGTGATTATAATTTAATGATGGCTGGATTACCTTAATACGTGCCAATCACAATACCTGTATATCTTGTCATTTAAACCGATGCTAACAAGAAAATCATTTCTTCCTCAATTTAATCAGAGGCTTTAACAACTGGTGTTATCAGGCTACAGTGTTTGATATGATTTGTACTTTGACACTTATTATCTTGTCAGAGATAGTGGATTAATTGCTGATTTCAATACGATTAATGTTAAGTGCAAATATAGCAAACCTAAATGAGAAGTGTATTAATTCCTTGATGTTTGTTTATTTTCTGACAAAACCATGTATATTTTCAAAAGACATTCAAACCTTATGTTGTGAATCGTAAAATATTTATGGTTGCATGCATGCATTTGTGAGGTAGAATTTAAAAAGAGAGAGAGAGAGAGAGAGAGAGAGAGAGATGTGATTTAATTTCATTGTATTTAGGAAGTGTTGAAAGATAACTTGTATAATTTAAATGATTTATTTACAATTAACTTTCAAATTTCAAATTAATATAAAATTGTTTAAAACACAGAATCTTTGAATTTTATACTTAGACTATAAGACTCATGTGTATACTTAATACATGCATTCTAAGAATATAGATAAATTATGTTTTCGTATATCTACACGTTTTGGCCACGTTTTATATGCGTTTTGTAAATGACCAAAGGCGTTATGCCGTTTTTATCAGTAAATTTGATTTTAATTAATTTGTATAAAATGATATATTATTTTTTTAACATTTAACTAAATTCATTCATTGATATGATGATAATTAATAATAAATAAATAAACCTATTCATATAATACAAAAAACAAAAATATGTAGATACTATTTTGCAATTAGAGTCTATTTGATTCCTTCGGGATGATGCGCAGTTTACGTCAAACATTCTTAAAATTCATCGATAAACAACAATGCTATTATATATACTTCATAAATCCAGGAAAGGGAAATTTTCAAAATAAACGAGGGGATGTTAGTGTATACAACGACTGAATTCGGAAAATAAGATGCATTAAAACACGGAACAGTAATAGCGAACTGTATTTCCTTAATTTATTAAGATATCGCGAAAACATTAGACCATGGGAAATAATCTCAATTCATGACTTACTTGTAGTAAACTAATATGTAAGCTGCACCCAGAACTGTAAACTTATATTTTACGTTATTTAACTTGACTTGACTATTTGAGTTTACCGTCGCTTCGACAGTATTTCAGTAATATAGCAACGTCCAGCTAATATCAGGTGGAGGAAGGCCCCGAATGCACGGTGGCATCCGGGTAGAACCGTTATTTATCAATTACCTGTCTCAGTTTTTAATTCAACATTAAGAGGTAACATTTATCTATAAAACATTTTTCCTGAAATTGCACATGCTCAACCTAGATTTACTCAAACTCGGACAAACATCGGAATAAATATGACCCCGACTTGACTTCGGAAAACAAAGAACAGTTTGTTTTTATCTTGTCAATACAAACATTTTCGTTAACAGTTGACCTTTGTATAAAATGACTCAGGGTTAGAAAATCCAATCAATTTTGTCCTTATCTACAAAGCACCAGTTATGAGAAACAGTATTTTAAAACTGTTTTATTGACCTCCAAGAACTAAACGCTGCATAGATAATACTTTGGACATCCTAGCTATTCTACAGTTTTTATTATCTTAATATCCGGCAACACCTTATATCATTTTTTTAGAGAAAAAAAAATCACAATTATAAGCGCTTGGTAAATAGAGAAATAGTCTTAATTTTATACAAGAAAGAAAAAAAAAAAAAAAAAACATGTCCGCCCATGTTTTAATAAGGTCTACGCCTCATCATAGCCATCAATTCCATCAAAGCCATACATATAACTCCACAATATAAGCCTTTTAAACTGTCAACCAATGGAAATCTTAGAGGCAAATTGACATTTTATGACATGTGACAGAAGCCCGTCCTTTTATTACCTCCCCTTTATATTTTTGTTTTCATGAGTTATGTCCACTGAATACTTTCTCCATTTTCCAACGATAAGGTTTATATTTTTATGAAATTTGAAACAGAATCATATAATTAACAACTTAGGTGATACTTTGTGAGTAAATGTGATCTGTAACGTGTTACTAAAGTGTCTAAGAAATCTCAACTTATTGTAAATTTCAGTTTTAAAATAAATGTATTGAGTTTTGGCTGGATATCAAGTCCCGATATAGCTTTTTTAAAAGGCAGCAAAGACAGTCAGAGAGACACAGAGAGAGAATGGTTTAAATTTCCCATTATTCAATGAACAACTTTCGAAATGGCTTTATGCTTCACGCATCCCGCTTCATTTTTGATTCATTTCCTAAAACTACCCAGGCATATTGCACATCTAAATCATGGTTATAAAATACGAGCGGTTGGTGAAATAAATGATCTATTTTTCACATTTTAAGAAAAGGATTTCCCAAAAATACTGTTTATATCTACAGGAACGATTTCCTCCCATGAGTGTTTACTTGGAATCTAAAATTCTCTTAACAAAAAATTGAAAAATCTTACTCTTTGTTGCGGAGCGATATTTTTTTTTATTCTCCAGAGATTTGGTTAATTCTATCACCAGTGCAAGACTGCATTATATATATTTCGTGCCCAATTTTATATTGACTTGCATTAGATGATAGATAATACATATTATTTTTCTTAAGATTTCCTGTTTACTCATATATGTTGCGCTTGGAGCACATACTTTTCATGGAAGGATTTGCATTTTTTCCCCCACAGCCTGCCTGTGCTTCAAAAAGTGATGTGCATGACCTCCCAATGGCATGCACCGATGAAACCGAAAGTAGGGGGATACCAAGAAATTTATAGAAATGTCGGTCGATTTATTGGTTTCTACTTGAGAATATACAAAAAGAAATACAGAAAATGCTTATATTATGATCATAACCAAAAGTAGTAACTCGCTTAGGCCTGTAGAAAATGCCGAGGTTGTGTTCCATGTTGGTACATCACTTGTCCGAGTTTCTGAGCGTAGTTAATGATAATTGAAAGGTGGACACTAAGTCTTATATACACAGCAAAGATAATCTAATATTTCGTGCAATACTTATTTTTGAGACTTACTTACCTGGTTAAAGTGACCACTTATCTTTTTCTTAGCCTTCGTCCATCGCGCATTTTGTTTATGGCAGAGAATGACCGGTACAAAGGCAGAGGGCCTGCCGATATAGAGACATTTGCAAGAAGACCGCCGATATGGTTATACACCGTGAACTTGATCTATATTAATAGATTGATGCCCAGGTTTATTACATGATTTAGTTCTATTTTTATCTTTATCCTCCACTATATATTTATATACATGAAATCTCAATTCATCACTTGTAAGACCTCTGAACTCACTTTGTTTTATGATAAGTCCGCCGGCAGTCTCTCGATGTCTTTAGCGCTTTGATTGTTTCTTTGATACTAACATACTCCTTAAGAAAAAAGAGAGAAATGAAACTCTTACTTTTTTATCTCTTCGCGAATTTAAACATTTTCCCCGGAGATTCCCCGGATTTTGTAGGAATATTGCAAGGGCTTACTTTCAGCAAAGATTTAAGCTAGCTTTAAAAATCAATTTAGCATCGCTCTAGATAGTCCCGATGCTTTATTATGTTATCATAAATGCCTAAGGCAAGTAAAAAGTAATGATTGAACCTTGATAAAGCTATAAGTGTTGAATTAATACATGCTTTAATTGTTTTCAATCGTAATGTATAATTCATATAATTTAATAGCGAGATTTTCGTAGTGTAACAAGTTTTCAGGGTGTTTTACGTTTTAACCATTTGCGCGTGCGATCGTGAACTATTTAAGCCATGCTCCAATATTCAAATCAAGACATCATGTGCGGGGTTATGTTTAAGATGCCTGTCTAATTTATTATCAAAGCGCTCAAGGCACTGGGGACTCACGGTTGGCAGGAATAACATGAATAACTTTAATTCCAATTTCCGTAAGGTCGGTCTCAATAAAGGAAAAGGGCATAATATCAAAATATCATTTCCTGCAACTTAAATCACTAGTAAAACATCTGAACCTTGTTTCATGACAATCCCGCCGACAGTCTCTCGATGCCTTAAGCGCGTTGATTTGTTTCATTGTGATCTGGAGTGAGGGTCATGACCCTGGTTCCATTCATAAGTTGCTACCTACTGTGGTCATGGCCTTACTTCAGTACACTTATGGCTTAAACTTTTGATCCTCCTCTACGCAGACGATACAATAATATTATCAGATTCTCCAAAAGACTTTCAAAAAGCATTAGATATCTTTCACGAATACTGTAATAATTGGCATCTAAATGTAAATGTTACAAAAACTAAGGTAGTAATATTCGGGGCCAGACTGAATAATCAAAATTTCAAGCTCGGTGATCAGGCTCTTGAAATAACAAAACAGTATCATTACCTCGGGGTCACATTCTCAAGTAACGGATCTTTCCTTGCAGCACGAAAACATATTGCCCAACAAGCCACTAAAGCCATGCACTTACTCTTTAACCGTATTAACAACGCAGACTTACCACTAGATCTTATTCTTAACCTGTTCGACCACACAATATTACCAATCCTAACGTATGGGTCTGAAGTATTCGGTTTTGAAAATATCGACATGTTAGAAAAAATACATAATGACTTTTTAAGAAAAATAACAAATGCTCGTAAATCAACTCCTATCTCATTCTTATATGGAGAGTTAGGTAGATACCCCATTTCTATTATAGTTAAAACTCGAATGATCTCTTTTTGGTTAAGATTACTCCAGTCTAACAGAGAAAAATTGTCAACACAAATCTATACATACATGCTATACTTACCTAATACTGAATTTAAATGGCTCACCAAAATTAAAAATATTCTCTGCTCAGTAGGACGCCCAGACCTGTGGGAAAACCAGTTCCGAATAACAAATTGTAATAAAATACACTTACAAATAAAACAAATACTTATTGATCATTTTAAGCAACAATGGCATGAGCAGTTGCAACAGACAAATAAAGGAATTATATATCATTTTTTTAAACAAAATGTGCAATTTGAAGATTATTTTAATGTATTAAATGCTACAGAATATAAGAACATATTTAAACTAAGAACAGCAAATCACTACTTACCTGTCGAAACTGGTCGACACGAAGGAACGTCTTTCCAGGACAGAATATGCAACCTGTGTAACACCTCTGAAATAGGAACAGAAGAGCACTACCTATTATACTGTAACTACTTTAACTCTGACCGTGAATCACTGCTAGGTTTCATCAATGCTAATGCACGACCACACATAAATACAGAGTACATGCTATCAAAAGCACCTGTCAACGTCCTGAAAAACGTTAGTCGGTTTATTTCTATTATATTCAATAAATTTAAAAAGATTAACAAATAGACATACCTAAAATTGAAAACAATCCCAACCTCTACCTTTCTCTCTCCCTTTTCATACAGTTATCGGCAACAATCGCAGTCAAAACACTTCTGATCGTTTGGGTCCCATAAACATGTCTATTTCATGCAATGAGTCTCGAAACCATCACGTCTATTTCGTGCAAGTTAAGCTTGGGTTTCTCAGTAGGTCAAAGTATTTAAAAATATCTCTGACCCGCTTATTCCCCCCCCCCCCTCCTCTCTCTCTCTCTCTCTCTCCACACACACACACACACTCTGTACACACACTCTCTCTCTCTCAATTTACTCAATAGTGAATTAATAATTGTCTTGCATATATACATGCTTGACTTGTTATGTAACTGATCCTTGTCAGTTTACTTTTACGCAGACTGACTATTTTATTTAAATCTGTAATTTAAATATTGGAACTATTCTGCTACTGATAAATAAATACAGCACAGGTTACATACATTTATGTTAAATATTTCGAAATTATGATGTTGTTGAAGCATATTCTCTACACAGCATGAAACATGTATTGCATTTTTGATGATTTTGATACAAATATGCCTTATTTGATCTCTCTCCCTTTCTCTCTCCCCACCCCCCCCCTCTCTCTCTTAATTTACTTCTATCAAAACAGATGTGTATAAATTATTGTTGATTATGTTGGCTAAACCTATATAAGTCTAAATTTGTGTATTTGTAATTTTTGTTGTTCGATGGAAATGTGACATTTGAAATTCTCTCCACACGTAAGAACACGAATCAAACAAGCACTCACACACTTTCACACACGAACACCCCCAGAATGTCATTTGATTTATTAACTATTTTCTCTCTCTTTCTATTTTGCATTCTCTTAAGGCCAAATTAAATTCCTTCTTCTTGACCGGAAATATCACCATATATGATGAATTATTATTGTATATCCCCATGCTGTATGCATTTGTAATACCTGGGTGAAAATAAAGGAGTTGTTCTGTTCTGTTCTGTTCTGTACTTAATTCTATCTATAAATGTTGCACGGAGAGATCCGGTGCAGTTAAGGTAAAGTCCCTGTTATGGTTCCGCTATGTTTTGGACCACTTAACCTCTGCCAAGATAACCAAGGTACCCTAATGAAACATCAGGAAATCTTGGTTATCTCTGTTAAAGGCCATGAGTTCCGAAATGTAGCGGAACCATTACAGGGACTTGACATTAAATCAGCATGGTGTGTTTTATTTACCACTATCTACGACTGCAGCTCTGCCGCGAATTCATAAATTTTGACTGTTTAGATTATTGGTAGGTCGAACTTAATATATATATGTTTCCTCCAGATAGGTACACTCACCTAACAAGTTTGATAGTTTGCGTGGAAATCCAAAATATATGTCGCCATGTGCCCAAATAGTAAGTCACATGGTGTATTAATCTGATTTAAAATATGGCGGACGTTTGTTTCGAATTTAATTTAAACTTTGTGTATTTTACATCCATTACGAAACAAGTTATCACAACTTTTATTAATCACTCTCGATGGCTCTTGTGGCGGCGTATGTGGTCATTCATGTGGGAGAAAACCGGAGAGCCCGGAGAAACCCCACGTGTCTGGACGTTCGACCATTGTACCCTTTCACGAACGTGACCAGGAATCGAGCCCGGGGCGCGTTGGTGAGACGCATTACCACAACGCTATCCAGGTACAAATTTACGGAGATGGAAAATAGCTCGAAAGGGTAGTTTCTTTAGATGTAAAAAAACATATACTTGATAGTAAATATGTGTAAAAATGATTTATTTACCCATCTTTGTCATCGACTGAAGGTATCATCAGGTTTTAAATGAAACATTGATCTCTAAATGTTATCGGTGTAAGGTCTGCAATTTTCCCGAATAGAGTTGTAAACATTTTAGGCGATAAATGCCAGTCAGGAAAAATAATCGTCAAATCAGGATCTCAGGCGCGATCGAGACTCTACAAATGTTTAATAATAGTTAATTAAAGTGGAACTTTTGATGGATGTTAATCTGATACTCAACGAACGCTATGTTATTTTAAAGAAACCCTCGAAAAATTGTTCAAACTTTTGATGTTGTCACCTTTGACCTGCATTGGAATGAAAGCTACTCTGTTATGATCGAGATGACTTAAGGAGGCAATTACCCATTTGATAGTTTCACCACTTCAGTTCAATTAAAGGGAAAGTTTTTATGATATTTGATGATATGAACGTATGGATCGATCTCGTTAGTATATGTATCGCGAACATTTGTCAGACCATCATAAACTTGTTAATAAAGAATATTGGTGTGGGGAATCGGGTGTTCGGTGATCAGAGTAGTTATAAAGATTTAGCAGCTCGTTTCATGGGTTTCGAGTCACAAATGGAACATTCTGAAATTCCATATTAAGAAGCATTCAATGGTTCTTCCCGGGTGTAGCTGTGCACTGTTATTGGCAGTATTGCATAAAAAATGAACACTCAGTCAATATAGAATACGAATATAGAAAAGATCATTTATTGGGTATAGTATTTCAGTCATTTGGAGAAGATGTCTACTTGAGACAGATATATAGTACTGCCACACCTGTTGTAAGCAGTATTGCATTAGGTATGCAAGACTTAGTCTCCTGTTGTAAGCAGTATTACATTAGGTCTGCAAGACTTAGTCACCTGTTGTAAGCAGTATTACATTAGGTATGCAAGACTTAGTCTCCTGTTGTAAGCAGTATTACATTAGGTCTGCAACACTCAATCACCTGTTGTAAGCAGTATTACATTAGATCTGCAACACTCAATCACCTGTTGTAAGCAGTATTGCGTTAAAACTGTAGCTTTCAGTCACCTATTTTTAGCAGTTTTGCATTTGAAATAAACTTTCAGTCCATTGTTTTTAGCAGTTATGCATTTTAAATTTAACTCTCAGTCACCTGTTTTTAGCAGTATCGCATTCTAACCGTAACACTGAAGAGGCGACAGTGAATCACAAAGCAACAAAAACTACTTTGTATATTAAAACTGACTTCGACAGACTTATTTTTATATCATCAGACGTTTTTTTATGGATTCCTATATCAAATTTCTAACGGTGAAATATTTGACACGACTTGTCCGATTGTATTTCGTGCGAAACGGTAAATAGCAGTACATGCACATCAAATTATACGGCTTCCATTCTATGACAAGAGCTCTTAAATGGCACCATTCCAATGTTTGTAAGAGGTTTCCTTAAACTCCCTTGTTTCAGAATCATATTGTCTGTGCATTATGTCTTGTTAGCAACGATTTATTCACTCCTTGATATATTTTTCTAGTGTTTTACATGGTATTCATTCCGACGTCATTAGCCATTCCTTCCGAAATGCACCCTTATTTATTTGGCGGCATATTTTTCATGTACATGTTGAGAAGCATTCGGCTGAATTATAGTGTTCTTTTAAATGTTTTGTGTGTAAATGCATTACTGCGGTCCTATAACAGCATTAATTTCGCACCTACATTGCTGCTGTAGGCAATTTATAGCATGTTGTTAAAAAGAAATAAAAACTAAAAATAAATTAACATAAAATAAAAACTTTAAAAAATATCATTTATTGTAAACTTTTTTATCCAATCGTTGTCCCTTTTAGTATACAGTTTATGGACATGTGTAATTGACGGTCCAAAAATTGTAAATTCCGGGATCTGTACCTAAATGCCGGATCATCCGACCCGTGATTGAATAATATGAATGTATACTTGTTACATTTGTTGCACCAGCAATTTTACGGGTGAGTAAAACCAAGCTTGTTGCTATGGAAATTAACCAGCATATGACACGTCACTCTAAAAGTCGATCGCCATGCTTATAAACAATGGTGTCATTTCTAGCGCGTAAGTGAATTGATTTGTTATACCGTAATTCACGGTTGTTAATATAACCCATCTATCATTTAATCGTGGTCATTGTCCTTCAAATGATTGAGGGAAATTTATAATAAATATATGGCTTTATTGACTCAGAGCAAAGCAGCCTATGACTCCAAATCAATGAATGCTTGCATCTGCTCTGAAATCTTTAGAAGCATTTTAAGGACTGTCATTTTAATTTAATGTCGAATTGATTACCTCAAAATTCTTAGGTTATACCTCTTTTACAGGATTTAGGAGATAGGCGAAGTGACATGATTGAATGCTCATTTGAGATTTCCAAGATCTGACAACATATCGTCCAGAAGGGGCTATCAGCCTTCTTTTCACATATGCTGATAGCCCCTTCTGCCTTTCAATGGGCGATATTTTATGTATTTAACCAGGGCAGACTTCAATGAGTCAAACCAGTAATTTCTACTGATGGCCACAATTCTTCAATACAAAGTAATACAATTTAATTTATTTACAATTAAGTTTTTTTTTAACTTTAGCTTGTTAAAGCTTTGAATGCATTGAGGAACACAATTGAAAGAACTCTTTCGAAGAAATGATAAAGAACTATTATTGAACTTATACTATTTATAATTGGATCATATTATTGTCCTATTTTGTTTGTGTTGTTTTACGCGCGTTGATTATAGTTAATTGCACTGCATTTAATTTTTCTCTTCAATGTATTAATTAAAACTTAAAAGATTTCAGTTTTTGAACATTCGATTGTCTGATATTTTGTTTTACTTTTAGACCCTCATGTACAATATTAAGATTGAGCAATTTCAGGGTGTTCTTAAGACTGCATTAAGCATAATTGAGTACGAATTTTGACTTAGCTGAGAATGTGCGTAAAAGACGTTGTTAACACCGCTCATTGATCAAACTAAATTGAGCATAATAATCAAACATTGGTTTGAGTTGAAATTGGATTATGAGTGCGATTTTCAATAATTTTGAGAAATATGGGTCGGATAGTAGTGAGCAATACGAAGAGCTTAAGTCTTATAACTGAAGGCAGAAAGCATTGCTATCCATTGTGGTGTTATTTTGCTTCATATATACCTTGAGATATACAAAGACGCCGTGGTGAGGTGGCAACGTTGCCGGCTGCATATCAGAAAGCTGTGGGTTCGAAACCTGCTGGGGACAAGGGTTTTTCTTTACCTTTCCATGCGCAAAGTACTAGTCCAACCCAAGAACTGTTGAGAGGGATTAGTATTAGTTATAAGGAATTGTTTCCCAATCGACGTTAAATAAATCAGTTTGAAGAAAAAGTTGGAGCTTTTAGTTTATGTAATAAGTTAGGAATGACTTGATGTATTTATTTCAGAACGCAGAATAACTTTAGTTTTATGATAAATTAGGGAATGTACATGTATATTCATTTAGATTGCTATCTCTGATTCCCATAATATATCAAACGTTTTTAAAGACCAAATATTTGTTGTAAACTCATTATTAACTGCTCTGTATATCTTTCATTGCTTTAAATTAATTTTCCGAAAGCCAAAGAGAAACTTATTGTTAAATTCAAAAGCATATATAACTAAGGAGTAATTCAGACTACTCGGACGAGTGACATATTGAACTTGGGCCCATTTCAGCAATCTTCGTGTGAACAAATTTGATCTTAGTCGTAATTAAGTATGTCGTTCTACATTGTGCATTCTTATTTCTTATTCACAGAATAAAACATGAGTAAAGATGACAAATTGCACTGCTCACAGCATCATACAAAACGTCGCACTTTTTGTTGAAAAACAAAAATCAAAATAATGATAGTCTACTTCTTTACATTTATGTATTTACGTATACAAATATTTTCTTTGTAAGTTTCACAGGTAAGTGAAACGGGCCCCTAGATCATGAAATTTCGACTAACATTTCACGAAGCATCTAAAGTTGAGTGTTTCCAGAACTTAAATTTTCGAAAATCTACAACCTCTTCAGTTATCGACCAAGAGGATTGAATATTGTAATCATAGTTACTTCCCTGTTCTAGTAAATATCGACCCTAAATTTCTTCAAAATTTTGTTATGGAAATGACTCAAATTAAGGGATATTTGATTGAAATACAATTTCAGTTTAACATGTTTCGTGATAAGTACGCCCGAGAAAGTCAGTTGTCGACACATCCTTTCATGTACAGATATCAAAAATATATGACGATTTCAATAACGACAACAGCGAAGATGATGAAGATGATAATGGTAGTTGTTGTTCACTCTTCTGTTATCTATAACCATTATTATTTATTATCAATAATCATTTATTGTTATTTTTGCCACATATATGGTAAAGTCCACAGGGGCCAACATTATTGTTTTTACCTTAACGTAATTTAATTGTTAACGCGGCTGAAATTTAGCTTGACGGTATTGCACGTAAACTTGATTGTATCATGCATGAAAGCAAAGATTGCCGATTCAGAAATTAACATAAAACATAGAAAATAAAAAAGCGTTACATCAAATAATATTCGTGCAAGCTGTATATCACCCGGGCACGTAACAACATGAATATGATATGTTAGTAAAGTTGAAAATATCGTATAAGTATGAACTCGTATATGGTTAATTACCGAGGATACGTAATACTATATTAAGAATATCGGTGATTGACGTCATTGTTTCTCTAAGCTTGTCTTTGCGCTAAATATAAATGATGCTGAAAAGTGCATTGATTTGTTCCAAAAGCCATTATTGGTCTTTGAATTGATATTTTACGTTATCAAAGGCAAGCTTATGTTGTTTTTCCAATTACATAATTAAATTAAATCGCATATTTCTGTTAGTTGTTAGTGTATGATATTCTGACAAGATTCAATGTAATTTTGGTATGTATATTAGCTACATATATTCAATAAATGATTTGGGGCCTTTGGTTATGGGGTTGGATTAGACCCGCCTGGCCGCGCCCAGTATATATATATATTAAACAATGCATATACATAGTTTACGCTTTTGTTAAGAAAAACATACCGTCACCTGTGGTTAGAGTGTCCACCTCGGGAGCGGGACGTCGAGGGTTCTATCCGCGGCCGCGACATGCCAAAGACGTTAAAATGGTGCTAGTAGTCTCCTGTCTGGAGCTCAACATATAAACAGGGTGGTTCCAGGACTGGTTGGCCCTGAGTCAAGATAATGTGACTTGGTGTGGTATCATGCCACATGTCTACGGTGTGAAACTGCAGTGTGGCAGCATTATTTTTTCTTTTGCTTTTATTGGAATGTAGGATTTTCATTTACAAAAAAAAAAAAATGTCTGATTTGTTTACTTTATGATTGCATTTGAAGTTAGGTAAAAGTATGAAATAGCATAGTGTGTGTGTGTGTGTGTTAAAAAGAAACTCGAAACATAATACCAAAATGAGACGAAATTGCAATCATATTTTAACATCTAAGGGCCTTTTTCATATTCTCATTTTTGTAATGAAGAGTTAAACGATTATTGAAATAAGAATAAGGCAGTTAGCTGAATAATTGCCTTTATTGTAATTATCAGTCAACCAATAATGACGAAAAATGTCAGAGAAAAAGAAAGAACAAAAATACATAATTGAAAAGAGTGAAAATAACTCAGTTGCATGGGTAACTTCAAAGGTTGTCCTTTAGCATTAACCCTTTTATAATGGAACATTTTATTTTTATACATACACATGTCAAATTATTTTTTCCAGTCAAGAATGATTAAAATTTTCAGAAAGTTAGAATGTTATGAATATCGAAAAGTTTGCTTACAGCTCATGACACAAATAGTCCACGTCATCGGGTATGGACAGATTTAGTAAACAAAAAAGGCCTGTACCATTAGTTATCTGATACGAAACCAATTTCTTTACCAAAGGACAACATACCCTTTTGTCATACACAATTTACCGTATTCAATTTCGAAAAGGAAGAGAAAACAAATAAAAACCAACGGGCATCTATCGATTTGAATGAATTAATGGCTAAAGGGGCAAATAAAAGACAAATATTTTTTAATCTTTAATTTGACTGTACATCCAAATACTTTGGTAAAGCACTGTTTTATAGATCTAAATATTATTTTTGTAAAGATTGTCCCACATAAAAATATATATTTCAGTTTTTTTTATCCTCGCCCAATTTAACCTATAAACTCAACGTAACGTTTCCCGGGGACACGATTTTGCCACGACCGCTTCCCAAGAAACTCCATGTATCGTTTCGAAAAAGCTTCTTGTGTTGGGGTTCCAGGCATGCTTCTTTTACCCGGAAACTCCCCATATCTTTTCGTAAACTCCGGACCGTCGAAAACTCTTCTATCGGTGAATGGAAACTGTTTCTTTCCTACGAACACAGGGATTCTGTACCTCTTGACTGGCGAGTATAAATCACTAAAAAATGAACTGGGGCGTTTTATGGCCGACCAACTGTCTATTTTTTCTTGATGTTCGGAATCCTCGGTGAATTGGTTCGGTTCGAGGCCAAGGTCTTCAATGTCACTCATGATTTCCGATTCTGTTGGTTCACTTCCGGTTCTTGGAAGAGACAGGCGCATTGCTGTCGCAAGGTAGGAGGGCTTGTTAAATGGCTCGTCCATGTCTGAAACAGAGCATGAAACAAATGCGTGCCTGGTTAAAAATGTAAAAACTTCACTTAGTGCTAATGAAACAAAAAACACCCGCTGAAACAAGACGAGTTCAATCAAATTTGTGACACAAATTTGCGCAAGATCTCATGAGAATGAAATTATAATCAAGCTTAAAAATGTTTTTTTTTTTTTTTTAAATTTCGTTACACTTAATAGCGTTCCATATTCATCAAACAATTGTCAGTTAATTAATTTCTAAAGGAACTCGTTAAAATTGATTATATTCGTTCTCTTTTATCTAAAAAAAATAAAAGGATAATAATTAAGAAATGACTAACAAAAATATATAATGAACAGATGTTAAGGAATCTAAACGGGTACCTTACAAATATGACTCAGAACATTTTAAGGATATTACTTAACAAAAAACGAGCTGATTTTGCGCCGTTACGAAACGTCACTTTGTATACAGAGTATCATGGTTATTCAGTAACCATTCAGTAGTTATTTGAGTTTAAAAATAAATTGCACAGTTTGCGAGAAATTGTGGTGAATCCAATGAAATTGAATACATCTAAAAATAGCATTTCTGGGGAACACCGTATAGTGGGCTCTTCGTATTGTTAAAAATACGTCTACTCTTCTGGGGGAACCTCGATTAGCCTCCAAGCCACGTTACAAGTGTGTAACAAAGTAAGATAATCAATTTTATGTCCCGATTTTAACTACACTGGTCGTATTATTCATATTTGAGAGTTATCCAATTTATCTTTCGAGTTTATGTCTTGTGCAAAGACCTAAGTTTTTGTCTTGTGGTGTTAAAACGAACGCTCGGAAGGAAGACGCTGTAGTTTGGCACGATGTTCACGTATAGCCTGAGGTCCACGTGAAAAGCTTACTAGTACATGGACATTACGGTTGTATGCGGTATTAGCGGGACTCTTGGTGTCATTCATACCCGATGACCTAAACCCAGAGATAACTTTAACCGTGTCTATAACACGGAAGTCCTTCCAACCTACAGCCTCCAAATTTCACAGGTGCATGCACCTTGATCGGCTCTACCCGCCGGGTGAACT
>CM037784.1:57158273-57208273 GCA_021229015.1 Solen grandis | reverse complement strand
ATTAAGAAATTTTCATCCCAAAACTGAAAATCAAAAACCTTGTCAGCCATGTTTGTCTACCTATTGCCTTCTACATCAAATTTTCTTTTTGTGACATCCGGTGGCTTAGAATTCAAAGGAAAACTATACTGCAACATTTTGAAAATTTTTGTCTAAGCAATGCACCCCTGATCTCTTTTGATATGAAACTGGAAGCACCTTCTGACTCAACTCAGCAGGTTAACTAGAGATACAGCTGGCAAACATACAGTCAAGGGTTATCTACAGTTCCGTAAGACAGAGTCAGTTAGACAGTACTACTTGTAAAATCAAGGATATAATAGTGTACTTACATCCAATCTGCATACATCTGACCAAATCTTGTGACACCAGTTTGGGCTGTGGCAACATCTATATGTACATGCACACCTGCAACTCCATCATCATCATCATCATCAAATTTTTCAGGTGAAAAAAAAAAGACAAAAACAATGTTTGTGTCAAACTTGTGCTACATCAGATAAGCAGTTTTTTTTATTATCTAGTTTGACATAAACATTTGACCAGTCCATTTAATTCAAAATTAACATTTAAAAAAAAAAACAACATCATTTAAATATCTATATTGTGCTTATTCCTTAACCTCATATAGACCCTTTTTGTTACATTGGAAAACAGTGCAGAGACCAGATAGTTTCTGGAAATAACTGTCCGATCAGGGTCTCCTTTGTCATGCAGAATGTATAGAATCCGAGTTACAATGGTGTAATCCATTGTTTCATAAACCATTTAAATTTCAGTAATTCATCAATTTTTGCACGGGACTAATTTTAGTGGATAACTTTATACCTATGAAAACCATGTATTAAATAAGCCATGTGTTTTATAGAAAAGAAATACCAATCAATTATTTACAGATTCCACAAAATTTAATGCCAAAGAAAAACAAGTAACTGGTGTTGCACATAACATACGAGTCCCCTACTAGTGAGGTGCATAATTTTTCCGTTACCATAGCAACCAGAACTTGGTCCGAGAAAACAACAACAAAGTGATGTGCAGAATATCCATACTGCCATCTATTCATATACCAAGTTTCATAAAACGTATTATCTTTATGGGTTTTTAAGTTATCCAGTTTTCCAGATGGACAGACGGAGGGACAGTGGGACAGACAGATGGAGGGCAAACCTATAGTCCCCTCTGGTGTTAACACCAGAAGGGGACTAAAAACAACTAAAAACAACAAAAATAACTTTGCAATCCTGATTATGACACTAGTATACACTCAGAGCCCGACAGTCCTCACATGAGGGAGCATACCTGTACTACTGGCCTCCCTCTGGTGGAGTGTGTAGAGAGCTTCACCCCCGGGGTAGTTTCGACAGGAGGAGTAGAGAAACACAGACGTGGTACATAGGTTACCAAGCAGGTGTAACACGGATATCAGGGCAAACAGTTTCCTAAATAATGACTTGTTCCTATTGTTCCAGCTGAAAAACAAAATATAATAGGTTAGCTTTCATAATACCTTACTGATCAATGTGATAGTGTTTTAATGCCATATGAAGTTATATGATCTCTTCATCTACAATGATACTTGAAAAATAAAATGTTAATGTCAAACATGCAAACTGGGATATTTATATTAGTTACTAACATGCATTAATATAACATCACTGTCTTAACCCTTTCCCTCATATAGACTCATTTTGACGCACTCAATAGGTACCACATAAAGCCTGATCTGCAGAAAACCACAGTTAAACCTTACCAAATTTAATTGTAAAATCCTCATTTCCAGACCACTGAGGAGCAGCGAACAGCATAAAACCTGATCAGCCTGCGAGTTACTCGCAGGCTGATCTGGTTTTATGCTGTTTGCATAGGTCTTTTCATGGTGTCCTCTATGAGGGAAAGGGTTAAAGTATATTTATGAACATTGAAAAATGCTACTGGGAAAGCAACCACAGAACTTTTTTTAATTGATTTTATCTCTATTACAAATCTTTGTGAATTCCATTTTACATTGTATTTTTGTGTCATTTTCAGGATGTGTTTGAGTAACAAGAAAAAACACAAGGTACTATTCACCATTTATTTATCCATTCAGGAACACCATAAAAGTCAAGAAATTCCCCAGATTTACAATTTTTTACCCCTACTTACAGAAAAAACACTTCTATAAAGAAAATGCTTTGCAGAAACGCTTTGAAACACAACACTACTGAATTTCTATAAAGAACATATTCAATTTTAAACTCTTTTTCAAATTTCTTTTTATGGTAATTAGCTAATTGCACTTACGCTCGATTAACTGTGTCTGCAACAGCAACATTACAAACGGGAATGACATAGATAATAAATCGCAGCTCCTTGTGAGGCAGCAGCGAGTATAGCAGGACAAACAGCAGGGCTGGTCCCACTAGGTGGCGCTGTGAGGCTGAGGTACACAGTCCTACAGGAAGCAGGAATAGACTGCACGAGAGGGATCGAGGCAGTGCCGAGTAAAAATACCATAAAAATGGCTGAGTCTGATGGTATGTTAAGGATATATATTACATGTATTCACTTATAAACACAAATTTAAAGGGAGTAATAGTGTAGTGATAGTACATACAGATTCCAGATCTGAAGGATGTGAGTTTGAGGCTTGGTTGGTCAATGATTCCTCCTACAAACGGGTGTAACCAGATTTGATTTAAGATGCTCACAGCTCGAGGGGTTTTTATATGTTTTTTTTTGTTTTTTTTTGCCAAATGGACTCTGTGCTCTTAGCAAAATACTAATCTAAGCCAAAAAGTGTCATGAATTTTGTGTGAGTTTTAAGAACTACTTGTTTCCTAATTGATGAGAAAGTAATAAGGTTATACATGTACTACAGTGGTCACGCGATTCCTCTGCTAAAAAACTCGAAGAATCGCCGTATTCGAGGAATCATTTATGTGTCAAATTTCAATACATTTACATTTGCTGATACCTTAACGTCGTCTTTTCATTAATTCTTTTGTTACGTTTAGCCTTTAATAATACTTTATAAACATAATATGTATTTAAAAATACAAAAATAATACGATCATAGCTTTCATTGTGAGAATAAAGTCAGATTAAGTTCTTTTTTTACTGATTATATGACTGAAACCCTTTGTTTTAGTTTTTGTATATGGCGGCGTTGCGTACTTTTTACATTCTTGTAATAAACACTTAAAATTATACCGTGGTTCTTCAAATTAATGATTACTGAGAAAAGGAACAACACACAAACAAACAAAATCAGCTCCTTTAGTGACAAATGATTAATCATGCAGGCCCGTCACAGTTTGTTACATGATCAGTAGCTGTGAAATTACTTTCTACATTGCCGTGTTGATATAATGACTCACCAATGTACTCTAATGAAAACCATCTCGACCAAGGTGTTAATTACAGGGACAGGTAGTATGGTTGTCGATATCGACTTCGAGGAATCGCATAGAAATCATATAGGATATACTATCTAGGGACCAAGGACTGAGCTCGAGGAATCCAAAATCGCATGTTTGAAGAATCGCCCATAAATTTACATAGAATAAGAAGGGCTAACTCAAGGGACTGGGCTTGTAGCTCGAGTCATCACCGGTATTCAATGAATCACCACATTGAGGAATCGCGTGACCACTGTAATTCTTTTAATTCTTTTCAAATTTGAGGTGAAACTTAATTCAAGACAAACAGACACATTAAATAATATGGGGATTATATCTTAAAACACAGACAATCAGCCCTTCACATCAATGTTAAATTCTTAAATATTTACACACAAAAATTAAGCTTATACTTATTGGAGAACAGTCCCATATCAACCATTAAAAGGCAAAAATTGATAGCGATGATGAATTCAAGTCAAATACATGAAAGTATATCTTAAATATCGGTTAGAAATATACTGGTAGATCAAAATGCCATAAACTTACAGCATACATGTACTTTATGGTCATAAAAGAACAAGTTCCATCCCCAATTCCTATTTGTGTTGTTTTTCTTGTGTTACGATATTTTTCAGTACAAGGATACACCCCACTGTGCGCTCTTGTTCAGGATTGTATTGAACCACAAAACTTCTCCTTCTGGCCACAGTAAACGCCGCCAGAAATAGGAGTCAACCACAACAGTGATGGCTGGAAAATAAATACATTAATTGAAGAGGGAAATTCTGTTCAAAATTAATTATTTTTCAAACTATTTAATAAATAAAATGTGACAGAATACATCTGAAAAATTTGCAAAATTAAGAAAAATGTGGGTAAAAACAAAACAAAAAAAACTGTAGGTTAATGTCAAATAGACAAACATCATGATCCAACAGTTGTGTTTTTTGACTACAGATCCAATGAAAGATTATCAGTCATTTCTCTTTCAACATCATACATGACCATTGCCCAAAAACTAATGAAAGGAGTTTGTATATGTTTTGGAAAAGAACACCTTATTTCCCAATCACTAAAAAGGTCATGTTTAAAAGTAGCTAATAGTCTAACTGAAAACATATCTAGTATGTAACAAATGATTACTTTAGCAGCTGTAATTACCATAATGAAAAAGAGCCTAAATAACACATGCATAAGACATGTAATCTCTTCATCATACATAATGTCATTAAAATTTACACATGACTACCTGTTTCTGGTCACTATGTCATACCTAACAGGGCAACAGCAGCAGGGATGGTTGTCTTCAATACAGTAACTATGGAAACCCTCCTCATGACTAGGTCCATCAGCAGCAGAATCCCAAGATACAGAGAGAGTTCTGCCCTGAACAGCAAGATTGCAGCACCAGAACACCATAGGAATAGCTGGTGCCTTTGTCGAAGCCACATGCTAATAGCTAAAAGTACTGAAAATATGAAAATATATATACACCTCATTATCATCTTGTAGTAGTATTACAGCCTATGCACAAATTCATTAACTAAATAAAACAAAATCTGATTTAGAAATTTTACTAGAGGTAAATCATATTTTCATAGTCCAACCAGCCCCTGTGAACTCTTCATACCTTTTAAATTTAGATTTAAGAATAACGCCAATCTAAATTTAAAAACCTCTCAGATTAGTTTAATAAGATAAAAAGATTATCATTTTTTAACATACATTAATATAATAGATATGATGATAAGTTATATTTCATCAAAATCTATGCACAAAAAGAAATCATACCAAGTACTAATGCAAAAATATTGGGCAGCGTCCTGGTCATGTAGAACATAAAGTGGAACTGTGTGGTGGTCACTATCAGCATCAGCTGGGCAGTCCGCTCCCCAAACTTGTCCCTCACTGCTCCAGTGAACACATACAGTCCTACCAGAACAGTTGAACCCAACACACACCTCACTGTAATCATGCACACACTTCAAATCATTAATATAATGATAATTTATATGATAAGATAATCTTTTATTATCATGACTTGTGTTTTACAACATAAAATTAAAGAAATACATATATAACTGTATTTATTCCGTATGTATTCTGTAACATCTGCCCATGATAAACCAAGTAATTAAGAGAAGAATTATGTGATGTGAGCAAAGAATCTGCCATTTTTGATACTTTCAGATGTAAGTACAGTCAAACTTGTCTTAAGCAGTCAATCAAGGGAATAATAGAAAGTGACCGCTTAACAGAAATAGCCGCTAAATGAAGGTTAAATATATAACAAAATGCTAGTTTGGTGATATTTAAACTGACCGCTAAATGCAGGTTGACCGCTTAACAAAGGTGACCGCTAATACAGGTTCAACTGTAATTTCATTCACAATTTAAAAATAAGAACTACTTTTATAAAAAAAATCTTTTAAGAAAGGGAAGTCCACTAATTATGCCGATAAATAAACAAATACTTTTATCATCTAAACAATTAACATACCAATATACTGTCCCCAGATTTTCTCAAAGTGAAGAAGGTTTAAGATGGTGACATATGGAGATGAAGTCAAGGCCACAAATATTGGACCAAGAAATGTCCGTGGTACCACACCTGGAAACTCCAAGTGGTCATACTGGAATCATGAGCAAGTATGTATGTCTATAATGTATTACACAGAAATCAGTACACAGTGTTCTTTACAGAAACTAAAACTAACTGTTTCAAACTTGTTATTGCAATCACCAAGAATAACATGATACAAACATAATGTATCTAGCAATGGCAGTTGTACCAACATGGAGAACTAAGAAAGTTGGTTATAAAACAAATATGGAAAAGGGAGCCTTGTTTCAATAAAAATGAAGTTACTTGAATCTCATTGTACATCACACTTCACTACTGTTTTTATCCTTAATGCAGTTGTCCTGAAAGTTGACCCCTGTATTTATCTGAATTTGCTTTATGACTTATTTTAAAATAAGTCTCATCACCTCTTCAATTTCATTGCATCTGCAAGGCAGCATATAAATCAGTCACAAGTCATGTATAAGCTTACAATATTGATACTGGTGCACTGATAACAGTAATTTGGGCATTTTTTATCTTCTGTTTGTCATTTTATGTGTTGTTTTAGATTTTCTACATGGCCTGAAATATATTCTTTCATGATTATCCCTTTAATATGATAAATATTTGCACATATTACCTGTGAAAGATTTGTAGTATGATACAATAAATCATGGATGGCCTGCATGTTGAATGACTCCTCCACCTTGGAGTAGGGACATACCAAGACATGGACCACCATCACCAAAATAACCAGGATTTCCACCCACAACAACCCCATCTTGGTGAGGCCCCTCTGCACTCTGGAGCCTGTAGAATAAAAAGAATGCATGGTTCCACAATTTGTATGTAATTCTATTATTATTTTGACAGTTTCTGTTCATACCTAGGTCAAGTGCTCACAAAAAGTATCATGAACAAAAAGTAAATGTTCTTTTGAGTAAAGTACAAGTAGGTCAACTGTTCATGTGTGCATCACATTTACACTGGTTGGATTAGCCGGTTAATGTAAACATACTTCATTGACATTTTAGGAACCATCCATTGCCAGAGTCAGAATGGCTATTCACCAAATCTTTTAAAGTGATCTTCATAGTTAACTAAGACTTCATCTGAAATCTCCAATAATTTCATATATCGGTAGTTACACTGTTACATTTGTGGCAGTTACCAACAGCATACTAGTATTGCAAGCCAACAGTAGTCATGCAAGTAAACTTGGTGAACTCCTACTAGGATATATGCATGGCTTCCAGCTGACTGTTTTGGTAAACTTAGGGGTCTCAGTTAAACTTCATGTTATAGTATGTCAAATTACAGTTCTTTTTTGGGGTAAATGACATTCTTTCAATTCTGCCATGCACAAGAACTTTATCTATAGTGGTGTCTGGTGGTATCGGGAGCTCTCTCTTTTTGCGGTAATAACATTTTGTCGGGTAAGACTTTGCCAACACTACTTTGTAAACAGAAAATTGCTATTTTTATTGAAATAAATAAGTAATATATTTCAACGAATGGAAAGAAAAACTGAATTTTCTTGCAGTATACCAATTTGCTACTATTACATGTCTGCTTCTCATCCCATGTCCGTCAAAGAATGTTTTATAGCATAAATAATGGATTGACAAACTTGACAAATGTTAGATCTTCATCTGCTACATTGTTTTTATGAATGGTTATTGTTTTGATCATGTAATGATGCCTTTGGTGGAGCCAGCAGTATTTTTTTTTCTGAAATATTGCAATACCAGAAAATCATGTGATTTTCTATGCATGCCAAACACGGTGAACAACAGGGTTCAACATTAACTTTTTCAATCACTGGACCAGTGACCCAGTAGCCCAGAAAACTGACTAGACCTTACCTAATTTGAACTGGACCAAACTTCTTTGAGATTAACCCTGTAGTACAATATCTTTAACATCACTTAATTGTTATGCTCCTGTTGTATACCATGTATCAGAGATGTAAATACCTAGATCTTTAATGTAGCTTCCTGCATGTATATAATGAGGGATACACATTCATATAATAATGATAAAAATATTTAAATAAAAAATAAAAGATAAAATATGTATCTTTATTTTTTTTCTTTCATTAAACTGTTTCAATTTTTATTAAAGAACACCATGATCCAGCTTTTGTTATTCAAACTCTTTTTGATTCCTGATAGTTATTTGAAATTTTGCTACTTTTATTTGTTGACACCCAAATTTAAATAGGTCCATACTTAATATAAACGAGAAACATATGTCTGCTTGATTGTAACATATATACAAATAAACAAATAAAGAAAATGGTGTGGTGTAACATTTGGGAAACCAGAATTTGTCTCCTTTTAGAAAAAATATTTATCTACCATATCTATGCTCAGTTAAACTCATAAGACAAAGGAAAGATAGTAATCACAGGCAACAAATGCAAACATTGCTTTTATTTCATTGATCAACATATTTTTCAATCATTTACAACAGAGCAAGTGTCCGTTCGCAATGCATCAACAGTCAATCAAAAAGCCGTCCTTAATTTATTAACGAAATGCTAAAAATAAACTTGGGTTTTCCAAACTCGGAAAACTAAAGCAAATGAAATTACATGTCAAAATGAATTTTTTCATCAGAAATACATGTTAATTAAATGCACGAATGGAAGGGGCAAATAATATGTAATTGGTGGATTTTTTAACTAGACCAGTCGGACCAGTTACTCGTGGGCTTTACTAGACCGGACCAAGCTTCTAATAGACAATATCGTTCGGTCGTAGGTTAATGTCGAACCATGAACAATAACAGTTTTTTAATATGATGTTAGAAAGCCTGAAAAAACATAACAAATTGTTTTCACATTATAAAACAAAGGTGGAACCAGATTGACATACAGATATAAATAGAAGATAAGACATCATTTATAAATTATATTTATCATGTTTATTATTTTATTATTATCATTGTTCATACCTTGGTTAAAATTACCTAAAGGGATGGACTCTTAATAAAGGATGACAGTGAGTGAGGTTTTAGAAATTAAACATATGTATATGTGTCCTCAGGTTTTTTCATACTGAATGCTCAATAAAGAAAACAAAGAAACCAACACAAAATCAACTGAAAACAGAAATGGGACTTGGCCGGAACATATTTCTGTCTGCAATTTGCCTTATAATGTTCATTAATTTCAGGAAGATTTCCTACCTAAATCTCAAAATGATATAAAGCGTATTTGAAACACACAATACCTGTATGTGAGGACTTAAAATGACTGAAAAACAACTGACAACTCATCGGCTGTCACTCGATTGCAAATGGTGAAAGTTGCAACAAGGGAGAAAACTTTTCTAAACTTCATAGCTTCTTCTTGTTTTGCCTGAGAACCGAATAATCGAAAGGAAAGCCATGTTCATAATGATGAAAATTCATAAGTTTGAAATTTCAATATTTCATGTCGTTTGAAATAGAAAATAAAATCATTTTAAATGTTAGATATTAGTTTTAATTTAGTTTAACAGTTTCTTTTCTAATTATGAGAATATGTTCTATTTATTCTTTCAATAAAGCAAACCAGCAAGTCCTTCTTGGAAAAAAAAAGTCAAATACAATGTCCTAACAAGAGAGAAAGTGGGAATCGAATTGTTTTTCTGGAGATTTTTGTTGTACAAAATGTATCGTGCATTATATGATTACAAAACGGACTTGAAAAATTACTTGACATTCACAGCAGGTGACCAGTTTACCATCCTTAACAAGTCTCAGAAAGACTGGTATCTGGCACAAAATGGATTTGGGCAGATAGGATACATTCCCAAGAATTATGTTGAGACAGAACAGGTATGTAGAGGAAATTGCTTTCAGCTTTTTAATTTCTGGAGAGTTTTAACCCCTTAAAGTTACTCATTTATTGAGTTCCAGGAAACGCATTTCCCACCCAGCAAACATTACATATCAACCCAATGTGGGTCCAATATGGATTATTTCGTTCATCAGACATTGGCATTTACATAAGCCCAACATCAAACATGCAGCGCAGCTCAACATCTGGCTGCATGATGTCATGTTTGCTCATGAATATTTACTGTTACTGGCCCTCAGTAGGCAGTGTTTCTTCCATAGCGCGTTTTCGCCGCTCTTTTTTTGGCTTTGACTCAATGAAATTCATTCTGTGCATTTTCCATGATGAAGGTTTTTATTTGTCGTATTGAAACTTTAAAAGACTGAGAAAGATGTAAGAAACTTGTGGTGCAGCAGCATTGGTTGAGAAAGGCAGGCGTCATGCGCAATAGTCACATTGAAAATCATAATGTCACATCATTGTTTGCATTGGATGCGCCCCTGTCGCATTCCGATTTTTCGTTTGTTTATAGTCCAAGCCCGAAAGAGGGAAATTAGGTTGCTAAATATAAATAGAGAGAAATGAAAATTATTTTTTTCATCGAGGCATTGGTGTATCTTTTTTTTTTTACCAATCAGAGTCTTTTTCACAGAGGAATCCGAGAGGGAGATATGCAGTATTGTTTTTCTCAATGCATTGGTATTTACATAGTATTGACATGTGACAAATGTTCTTCTGATTCCGCAAGTTAGATGTAATGCACCTTTTATCAAATATTATCTTGTGTTGAAATTTTATTGTTAACTTGATGTTTATAATAGCCAATAGTTTGAGTAATATTCTTGAAATGCCGACACCTTGTTTTTAATTATTTTTTTTTATTTTGCAAGTCTCTTTCCAATGGGTACATGTATTTGAAGTACACAAAAATTGATAACCAAACAGGACAGTATTGTCCAAAATGAAACTAGGAAGAACATCTACTGACAACAAGAAACTTATATTGTCTATCTATGGTTGGTTACAGAAATAATGATGCAAAAATCACATTATGTTAATTGCTTGCCCTCAATTAATTGTTTTGCCCAACTTTTTTTTAACTGACACAAGCACATATGTACTTTACATGGTCACTGCACTGATTATTCTGTATGGTATACAGGAATTATGGTGAGCCCTGTTCTGTATTGTGAAATATAGAAAAAAAAAAGAAATAATTACTAGCAGCCATGTACTGTTACAGTGATGAACATGGATTGTAATATGTAAGATTGGCCATTGTATGGTTTCTAGACTGTATTATTTTTCATTTGTTTCTGTGACGGTCATTTTTTGTGATTATACATGTTGTTCTGCAACTTTTCAATTAAAATATTATTTTGTCATTTTGCATATTTTTCTCAAAAATTTCAATTTTATGATGGTTTGAGTTTGTTGATATTATTATGCACTTTAGACTTAGGGTCACTTTAAAAAGCAAGATGAAGTTGCTTCATAAAATGTCACATTGATTTTGCCTCAGAAAGACCCATTATCCTATTGAACAAAATTCTTTCCTGATCACTGCTTTAGGGTATGAACCACTAAAATTTCATATGGCCCCAAAATTCTGGTATAGGGGGTCAAATATGACCCCCTAAACATCAGAGCTGGAAGAAACACTGAGTAGGGCAGGTAAGATGATGAGTGCCTGGGTATAGTTACAGACTAAATTAGTTGGTAAAAAAAAAAAAAACCTATATTAATAAGTAATCAAAATCACTCAAAATCATGCAGCAGATTGTTCAGATCTTGCAAAGTCACGTTTGCAAATTTCTGCTATTTTATTTGAGATATTTGAAAGTAATTCATCTCTTGCAATAGAACACTACATTACCTCCAAAATGATAATAAATATATTAAAATTAGTAAAGAAATAAAAAAGATTCATTAAAAATACAGGAGCCCCTACATGAAGAAAAATATGTAGATTTTGTTGTTTTTCTGCTACACTGGTTGAATTTAAATCAAAATTTAATGAATTTTCAAAATTAATTAAAACTAAAAATATTCTCTTGCATTAGAAAAATGATACTTTTATAAGAATGTTTTTTTTTCTCTATGACTTTTCCATATATTTAGATAGTTTGCAAAATTCAGTGACCTGCTGACATGACAAAATAATATTTTCCTCTGTCTGCTACAGAAGTTTCCTGTCTTTGCTTGATAGGTCTTTGGTATAAATGATAAATGGTAGTGAATGTGATCTGAGTCAAATGACAACAAATGGAAATAGAAAATCTACATAGAGGTTTTATGATTCTAAATATAGTTTCAATACTGTCTTTGACACTGTCACAGTATTGCCTTTTTTACAATCACGAATGGTTGCATTGGGTGACCATAATTATGTCTGTAGATGGATATTGATAGACATAATACACACCTTTAATTAACCCTTTCCCTCATAGAGGACACCATGAAAAGACCAATGCGAACAGCATAAAACCAGATCAGCCTGCGAGTAACTCGCAGGCTGATCAGGTTTTATGCTGTTCGCTGCTCCTCAGTGGTCTGGAAATGAGGATTTTGTAATTAAATTTGGTAAGGTTTAACTGTGGTTTTCTGCAGATCAGGCTTTTATGTGATACCTTTTGAGTGCGTCAAAATGAGTCTATATGAGGGAAAGGGTTAAAAATCGCATTATCTGTGAATTAGCTGCTTTAAAGCCAATGACATATAATGCCAAACTTGTTAGAAAATAATAGCTTCTGACAGTGCTATTTGAATTCACATTCAAAATCTGTATATTTATAGACATATGCCTAAATGCATGCATTTTTTTAAATGTAGCATACTTTATGTATGCCTTGACAAAAATATCAGTTTTCTTTTTCTTTTTTTTTTTTCTTTTTTTATATCAAGAATGATTAAATTTGATATATAAATAGGGCAGCACTTGAGTGCCTGGGTATTGGGTCTAAACCTTGGTATGAAATACCTACCCATTTATCCACTATGAAGAAACATACAATTTAAAGCCTGTGAATTACATTTAACAATAAACTTTTGTAAGAAAATAATAGCTTCTGACAGAGGTGACCTCATCACTTTGGATCTATGTATTTATGCATAAGTACATGTATTTATTAATGCAACATGCTTATGTGGATACCATTACAAAAAAAGCTGTTTATCAAAGATTAAATTCAATATTTAACCAGGGCAGCAATAAAAAAAAATCACATTAAATTAGCAAATCTATCATCTGAGTTCTGTTGGAAAACAAAAAAAATATGAGTTCATAATTATAATTAATAATTTTATTATAATATATAAAACTAACCCCACAATAATATAGGGGTATTACAAAATTTGGCCTGTTCTGCATTTGAATAATTTATAGATGACTGAAAGTTACTCCCTGAGGGGCCGCCGTGGCCGAGCGGTTACAGTCGTGGACTACAAATCTCTCAGCCCCTCACCGCTGTGGGTTCGAATCCTGGTAGGGACTTCAGATTTTTCATGTGAGGAAGCCTTCCAGCTGGCTTGCGATAGGTTGGTGGTTCTACCTGGGTACCTCTGTGTACTCGGGGTCTTCCTCCACCTGTAATTAGCTGGACGTCGCTATATGATTGAAATACTATCGCAGTGACGGTAAACCCCAATACAACAACAACAACTACACCCTGAGGTCAGTTCATAAGGACTCTTTGTAGTATGGATGGACCCAATTTTAACTCAAAAGAGACAGATATGAAACATTTCTTGCATCCAATTTGTGATTTATTGCAGGCAACCCAGAATGAAGTGCTACAGTCCATTGACAGAGCCATAGAGGTGATACACTATGAGGCAGGAAGTAAAGGGGGCCAATATACTCACACGCAGAGGGAAAACCTCAAGTAAGTCTTGTTTATGGTATAGGCATTTTCATCAATCTTATCATAATGTCAATACAAAAGTGTTTATACAAACTTAGCTTGATTCACTATGTCTTATTGTTTGCCTTAAAATCAATCTTTTTTTATTGACATTCAGGTTACTTGAATCTACATTTAAACATTTTCTGTGGTTCATTTATTTGTGTGTTTATGTTGTAGGAAGTGTGAGGTCCAATTAAGTAAACAATATTTGTGAGGTTAATATGCATTAATAAAGGCATCCATGAAATCCCTCAAAATTAGTCGTCATTAGGATACTTATTGCTTAATGCGTTACCCTTAATTTAGTTGTAATTATTTACTGGTTTTTATACATATGTCTTGTGCTATGTTTTCTAGGAAGTTAATAGAACACAGGGAGAATGTAGTGGCTTCATACAATGCACAAAAGGCAGGAGTACAACCACAGGCTGCAGCTGGTAAGCTTATCATGTTTTGATTTTTTTTTACCAAGAAAATGAACATATTATACTAGGTCTTTATCATGTATTAAGGATTGTTTTTCAAGCTGATCTGATAGAAATATAGATTTTATTCATACATAAAAACTTTTGTGTTACATACATGCTGCAAGCTGTAACACCATAATCTTGTTATTATCTTCAAATGTATTGTTATACATACCATTTAACAGAGAGATGGTCGCTAAATGAAGGCTTAACATAGAACAAATTGCTAAACTGTTAATATTAAAACTGACTGCTAAACACATGTTGACTGCTTAATATAGGTTGCTGCTAATACAGGGTCAGCTGTATTTAAACACTGGTCAATTGTGTTTTTGGTAGAGCCAGAAGTTCAGTTAAGAACAAGGTCAGTAAGGAGGACAGCCCCTTCTCCCCCAACACGTACGGTGTCCCAGGCAGAGTCCAGCAGTCAACGTGGCAGTCAACACATGCCAAACGGGGAGGACAGACAGAGTATAGGGCCTCTACCATCTGACCAGGTTGACAACAGTCACACTCAGCCACCAACAGTGGTGGGGCATGTGACAGTCAGTGCTTCCATGGACAGTATTAATAGCCAGAACAGTCAGGTTGCACGACCAGAAGTAGTCCATCGTGCAACCAGTCCTGTTGCCTCTTTAGCCTTGGATACTGAAAGGGCAAAATGTGACTCTGAGACAGGGATGATTGATGTCAGTTCATTGAGAATCCCTGAGAATCTGGGAGATGGAATAATAGAGGAAGTGAGACGCAGCACGGGTCTTAGTTACAAGAAGTGTGGTGTTGCCGTGGAAACAGTGTTGAGTCATATACGACAGTATGTTCCAGAGTTGTCACATCTGATCAACAAAATATATGATACTGTACATGAGGTAGGCTTTTTTCTCTTTAAGAACTCTAAATATAAAATAATGCACAGTCTAGATCAAACTATAAACAAAGTTAAACAAAATGTAGATGTACAACAAAAAAAAATTGCCAGTTCCATCCAAATTTGTTCTTTATTTAATTTAAAAAAGATACAATGGAATGAAACATGCATCGTAACAAACATTTTTTTACTGTCCACAAAAGCAAATAATAGTTGATTAAAGATGCGCTTGAATGAAATGTCTATCAGTGTTTTTCATACTTATTTGAAACATCTCTCAAGCTCACATGCTGGTCATTGTCTGTATGATTAGCTGATAAACACCGTACCTGGCAATTTATGACAAGATATGGCATGACATATTGTTCATTTTTGGACGGGTTTCTTAACGAAAAATTCCTTCCTTTAAAATGATGCTGCCTTGCTAACGGTGAGCAGGCACCCACTCAGGTTGACTTTTTTTAGCTCACCTGAGCACTTGTGCTCAGGGTGAGCCTTTATGATCGTTTTTTGTCCGTCATGCCTCGTCTGTCGTAAACAATTGCTTGTGAACACTCTAGAGGCCACAGTTTTCGCCCAATCTTCATGAAAGTTGGTCAGGATGTTTGCCTACATGATATCTTGGATGAGATTGAAATTTGGTCACGTGGGGCCAAAAACTAGGTCACCAGGTCAGATCTTAGAAAAACCTTGTGAACACTCTAGAGGCCATAGTTTTAGCCCAATATTCATTAGATTTCGTCAGAATGTTTGTCTACATGATATCTTGGGATGAGATCGAAAATGGATCACGTGGGGTCAAAAACTAGGTCACCAGGTCAAATTTTAGAAAAACCTTGTGAACACTCTAGAGGCCACAGTTTCAGCCTAACCTTAATGTAACTTGGTCAGAATGTTTGTTTACATCAAATCTCGGATGAATTCAAAACTGGGCCACATGGGGTCAAAAAGAAGGTCACCAGGGAAAAGTTTAGAAAAATCTTGTGAACACTATAGGGGCCTACATTTTTGTACCAGTCTTCATTAAACATGATAAGAATGATGACTGCATGAATTCCCAGTTGAGTGCAAATTCAGGTAGGATCAAAATCTAGGTCACTTAGTCAAAGGGGCCTCCATGGCTGAGAGGGTAAAGTTGCTGACTTTAACACTCACTCAGCCCCTCACCGTGAGGGTTCGAATCCCGACATGGTCATTCGAATTTTCATGTGAGGAAGCCTTCCAGCTGGCTTGTGGAAGGTTGGTGATTCTACCCAGATGCCTCGATGCATTAGGGGTCTTCCTCTACCTGTAATTAGCTGGACGTCGCTATATGACTGAAATACTGTTGAAGTGACGGTAAACTCAAATAGTCAAGTCTAGTCACTATGTCAAATGGTAGAAAAAACAGTTTAGATGCCACATTTTTTGTCATCATGCCTAACATGTAGCAATCTTACTCAGTGTGCGACACAGGGCCATCTTGGCCCTCTTGTTTTTTTGTTTTTTTTGTTTTTTTTTAATCTACTATAACTGCTTTATCCCTCATTGGATTGCTTCAATATTTTAAAAGTTGCTTAAGTGAATTGACCTTTACCTTATGCAGTTGACCTTGACCTTTGACCTACTTTTGATGAAAAAGAGGCCCATCCCACCCCCCCAAAAAAAGTATTTTAAATAAAAACTAAATGGACTGCCTGTTGATTGCCGCTAACACCATCAAGTTTCTGTCACAGACAGGAAACGAGAAGCATGAGGAAGAGACCAGTTCAGATTTTGAGCGCCTCAGCGAGCTGTTTGCAGAGTTGACGGCCTGTAAGGATGATTCCCAGCAGCGGGGCTGGGCCCTGCATGAGGACGAGTCAATCATAAGTACAAACTTGGAAGAACTTGTCTCTATACTGGTATGGTTCGAAAAAAATAGACATTTTGAAAAGTATTTATGAAACACTGAATTAATTAATTTTGGTACATTAAATTTGATCGATTTTTTAAACCCTCATGAGCCTGGAATGGAAAAATATATCTCTTCATGTTTGTTTTTTCGCATTCATTTTATTAAGGTTTTACTACTTGTACTACCATTATCCATGATCTGTTAAGTGATTGCTGATACCATTGTAAAATATTCAGACACAAGTGTTATTGTATTATACATGGCCCCTAGAAATATTATTGTACACTAGAAAGTCTTGCGAAATCGTTGGAATGTATTTCCATGAAATAAGGGGGATACCGGTGAGATGTCAGCTATATATGAATAAGAGGCCATTGTCTTTATGTTGTTTCAATTTTTAAAAGAAAAAAAAGCTGTAGGAGTGGAAATTTAATGGAGAAAAGGAGAAAAAACACCAACATTTGAGTGATGGGAATGGGTCTGAATTCAGGCCTCAAAAAGGACAAAAATAAAAACAACACTGATCAGATGTCAGTGTGTTGCAATAAATTTACTCTGTTTTTATGTCTGTCGAATGACAGGACATGGATCATCTGTGGCGGGTGGGTGGATGGTTTCGTCATCCATTGATGTTGTCTGCTCTTTTATTCTAACAAACATGAAGTGGTCTTTACCAAACTTGGCTACAATGTATATGGGCAATATCATGGTCAAGATTGATTACCAGCCAGGTTGTCCCTGATACTCCAAAGTTATGGCCCTTGAATTGATGAAAAATAACTAAATTAATGGTGTCAGCTCTCTAACTCAAACAAATGTGAAGCGATCTTTACCAAACATTGTCACATTTTTTTTTCCACTAGGTGTTCTGAATGCCAAATATCAGATCTTTGTTTGCAGGAGAATGCAAAGCAGTCAGTGTCTCGAAAGGCCATCTCTCAGGATGATTACGAATGTGTTTATAATTTGGTGCAATATTACCAGATGGTATGACTTGTACAGTGTACATTTAACTTTTTTAGCTCACCTGAGCATAACAGGCTCAAGGTGAGCTATTGTGACCGATGAATGTCCGATGTCTGTCGTCAACATTTAACTTAAACAACATCTCCTTCTTAACTACTGGGCCAATTTTCATTAAACTTTACGGGAATGTTCCTGGGTCCTCTTCCAAAGTTGTTCAAAGAATTGAATTCCATGCCAAAATCTGGTTGCCATGGCAACTAAAAGGGGAAAAATGTAAAAATTAAAAAAAATCTTATCCTTTTAAAGTACTGGATTTCAAAGTTATTTGGCGCAGATGTTCCTTAGGTCACTCTCTACCAAGATTTTTCATATTATTTTGATTCGTTGAAAAACATGATTGCCATTTTCCTTATACATGTATGCGTAGAGTATAAATTTGAAAATTCTTCTTGTCTAAAAGTACTGACTGGATTTCAAAGTTTTTTGGCACAGATGTTCCATGGGTTACTCACTACCAAGATTGTTCAGATAATTTGGATTAGTAAAAAAAACATGACCGCCAGGGGTCGAAGCCCAATTTCCTTTTATGTATATAGTACAATTTTAAAATTCTTCTTGTCCAAAAGTATGCATTGGATTTACCAGTATGGCTGGCAGTGGGCAGAGCCCATTTTCCATAATTTCATAAGATAATTGCTGTTTCTTTTTCCTCCCACTAATACCTGGTTCTCAGGTGAGTGATCCCAGGGCCGTCACGGCCCTCTTGTTTCTGTATTTTATTCCCTTCCCTCCTTCCTATGAGGATTATAGGGAAGAGCCAGAATGAATATGTTGAAGTATCATACAGTTTGATACAATAGATTCTTAATTACCAAAGTAAATAAACCCTGCTTGATGAGAGTTTATTTGCTTATTTTGTAAATCAAAAATTTGAACAGCATGTATGTTTAAGGGCAATAGATTTGATGATAGCATTTTGTAATTTTCTGTAATGTATTCATCATTTTTGACAAAATGCACCTGTGAAATTTATAGAAAGAAAATACCCTATACACACAAGAAACACAAAATAAATGGACCTTTCTCCTTGATTTTTATTTTGCCATCCTTTGGTAGACAGTATATATCACTAGATTAACCTTTGTTTCTCATCAATTATTTATATGTAATAATGACTGCCACTACAGGAGACGCGGGTTAAGTTGAGGCTGATCTTGCTGCGGGTGTTTGTAGCGATGTGTTCCCTGGACCGGGCAGCCATCTCTATCCTTCTTTTCTCTATCCTCACCACTGAGCTTGCAGAGGAGATTCAACAAAACTTGGATGGTAACTGCACACTCTCTTCACTTACCATTGTGATTGGCATATATCAAGTTAAGACTACTCCAGCTGTGGGTGTTTGCAGCTATGTTTATCTTATGATTTTTGATGAGATACTGAAATATATCAGTGGGATATAATTCATATCTGACTGTTTGAAACTGAGTGAGATATAGAATTTTGGTTCTCAATCTGTACATTAAAATATATAGCAAAGTAGAACGTAAAACAGATAAAGATTTCCATGACGTCATGATTACGTCATATAATTTGATGGGATTTGGCGCCATTTTTGGTAATGTCTGACTAGTTAAAGGCAAAAACAACATAAGATAAAAAGAAAATTTGTTTGCTTTGAGTGTGTATGGAATATAAATCATCTCGAAGTGATACAATTTTCATATTTTTACTCACACTGTGCACTCGTGAAAATACTGTAATTGTATCACTTCTCAGTGAGATATATTCCATATCCACCCAAAGCAAACAAATATCCTCTATAAATGTACCTCTTTAAAAAATGCACCTTTTTGATGTCTACACAGCTAGTATATATCAGTTTATCTTTATGTAGTTCACAGTTTGATTTGACTTTATACTGCTTGGTGGTCATGAACAATTTTTCATACCGGTGTAACAGTCAAGTTTTTCCCCAGTCACTTTCTTCCCCATGGAAGATTTTCCCTGGGGAAGAAATAACTAGTCAGTTTTTTCCCCACCAGTCAGTTTTTTCCCCCTTCTTTTTTTAAGGTTTTGAAAGTGGAGAAATTTTGGCTTAGTCAGTTTTCCCTCCTGTCTTATATATAGTTTGTATGATGGTGGGGAAATTCTGGCCGAGTCAGTTTTTACACCCTGTCATATAGATTGTGCATGAAGGTGGGGAACTTCTGGACTAGTCAGTTTTTTCCCCCGATCCCCGGCCACAACATACCAAAGTTGTAAAAAAATGGTACTGTTATAGCTCCCTTGCTTGGTGCTCAGCATATAAGGGGTAGTTGCAGGACTGGTTTGCCCGGTGTCAGGATAATGTGATTGGGTGTGGTATCATGCCACATGTCTACGGTGTGATGCTGCAGTGTGGCAGCACTATATCTGTCTCAAGTAGACATTGTCTCCAAATGACTGAAATACTATCGGTTGGACGTTAAACCCATCAAACAAACAAACTAAAAATGTAAAGGTATTTGGTATTGTCTACACTGATAATTATCAAAATGTTTTTTGTTGTTATTTTTTCACAGTACATGATTTGTTCCTTTCCAGACACTCAGAGGATCAGCTATGTAGTCCTTGTTTTGACCATGCTGTTCAGCACCGGGGAACAAGTACCTGCAAATCTACATGGTGGGTAGGGTGGGTGGGGAGATGTCATATTTATTTCCTTGCTCCATACATATGAAGCTCAAACTCAGATATTAACATTTGACTTTGTATTAAGTATAGTTTTTATACAGTAGTAGGTTAATTTTTAGATTGCGTGATTCCAAGTACTTTTGAAAAAACAACAGACATATAAATGCTAAAATAATTGCAAAAAGAACATATTTGTTGCTGTAAGCAGAGTGACACATAGGAATAGGAATCATTTCTGTGTTGTTCGTCTGTCTCTCTCTATTGGTCTATCACACTTTTTCTGTCATGCTTCTTTCAGGAGGTGACACATGTGTTTACCAAGACCAAGATATTTTTTCTGTGCTCTATACAATCTTAGATTCACAGTTAATAGAAAGGTTTTCTGGATAATTTTGTTTTACTCTGGTTGTTTAAGGCCGCATAGAGTAAAGAAATATATTGATAAAATAAAACATCCAGCTTATTTTGACTCTTTCCCAGATCACCTGAATACAGATTTCATTCACTTCCTCTTCAATACAATTGAGAATCCGCCCTCATTTGAGCATGATGAACAGATCACAGAACTGCTGGTGAATCTGGTTCTTGCATTCAACCTGCACATCCCGGTGCCAACAGACAGCATCGTCATGGACGTCATCGCTGAGAAACGGACCGTCAAGGTCTTCACAGAGAAACTCTTGCTTCTGTTTAACAGAGATGGTATGTGTAAATTGGATCTTATTATATCCCATCTTCTAAGAAGTAGGGGCTATAAAGGAATCACACTTGTCATGTCCATTTTTTCATATCCTGTGCTACACTCACATTACATGGAAACAAGGTTGAATGCCGAGATATTAATCACCTATAGTGATAGATCTAGATACAAGTTAACCCTTTCCCTCATAGAGAACACCATGAAAAGACCTATGCGAACAGCATAAAACCAGATCAGCCTGCGAGTAACTCGCAGGCTGATCAGGTTTTTTGCTGTTCGCTGCTCCTCAGTGGTCTGGAAATGAAGATTTTGTAATTAAATTTGGTAAGGTTTAACTGTGGTTTTCTGCAGATCAGGCTTTATGTGGTACCTATTGAGCGCGTCAAAATGAGTCTATATGAGGGAAAGGGTTAAGATCTTTGTAATTGTTAATTTCATATTAATCATATTCATGTGTATTGTTTGATTGTGTTTTCCAGAGGACCCAGTATGCATGTTTGAGCATGAGCCACGGCCGCCCAACTCCATGATGAAGCTGCTTCAGGACATGTTCAGTCGGACAGACACTGCAGACATTCTGTACACAAATGACGCCAAGGTTCTGATAGACATTGTCCTGCAGCACCTGATAGACCTCTCCCCAGGGGATAAGGTATGTCAGTGTGTAACAGCCTTTAAGTCAAACTCCACACAGTGATCTCCCTTGCAAGCAAAAAAATCACTGCCGTCAGAAATGTCACGTGATGATGGTAAACTAATAAAATGGTGTCTCCGTCTGCTGCAACAACAAAAATGATTTTTTTTTTTTACCATGAGGCGATATTTGATGTTTATTAAAGAAAACATACTTACATACGCGGTAAAATATTTTGGAAAAAGAAAAATTGGCTAAATTCTGTTAATTTTACTTGTGGTTATATACGATTGTAAAAGGGGAGGTAACTACTGCGGCTGAGTTTGCCTTTAAGTAAGCCTTATCAGTGAGAGATTTGTGCTAGAGTCTGGTAGCTTAGTCGGTATAGCATTTGCGTGTAAGCAAAAGGCGAGTGTCCTGGTTAGGCTGCACATTTTACAGTCCGTAGAGCATTTGCCCTGAAAGCGAGGTGTCCTGGTTAGGCTGCACATTTTTCTTACCATGTGACACAATTTACAGTCCCACTCTGTAATCAACAGTTCCTTCTCTAGTTGCTCTGATGCCGAGATTTGTGTAGGAAAGCAGTCAGAATTAAAAAAAAAAAAAAAAGATTTTCATTTTACTTTGATGTCATTTTGATAATTTTTAGGTCAGAGTTATAAGATTACTGATGACAGTAATGGACAAAAAGATTGTGTTCCATCAGAGACAATTTTTTATTGGTATAGAATGTCAGTGTTAAGTGTGTATGAATACTGATTGTTTGTGAGGGCTCATTTCCTTCTTGCTTAACATTTTATCTATCCCAAAACAGAATAATACTATGGTTCACAAAATTAAGCGGAGTTATAAAGTAATCATGTGCATTGTTCCATGGCTCCCCCCTCCCCCAAAAAATACTGTTACATATAAAGCAAATTAGATCATATTTATATTATGGTTGAAATGGCATAGTATAGCTGGACCATAGATCAGCTGTGATTTATTGGTTAACACAAAATAGTGGTCAGTGAGATAATGATGTTACACTATACTTGGTACATTATTTTGTAATTTTGATATATTTGGAATACAAATTGCTGAAGGCTGAAAAGCAGTTGATTTTGAAAGAGAGTAAATGGAATGAGATGTTCTTTCATTGTTTCTAGCATGAATGAAGGCCCCAGTGTAGATGGTGTAAGAATTATTCATGCTCTCCCATTCTACAGGTAGAGGGTTTAAAAGTATTTCAATTTCAGTAAAAGTGGCAATCAAAGATATCACAGTTTGCTCAACCAAGAGGTTAAAACACTCAAAAAATGTATCAGTACTGCACTGTACCAAAGAACATGAACTGAGTCTTGTACCATACAGTGAGAGTAATATTTCATAATGACATCCCAAATGAATATGAAGTTTATAATTTGATAAAGTGGAACTCCTATTTTAAATAATAAATATGCACATATAAATATTTGGTTATACAAATGTACCATTTTTGTAAAATAGTCTGTAGCATGTAATGTCTCTTTGACCTACTATCCAATTGACAGGGATGGGGGGTGGATAAAATGTAGAACTGAAGAAAAAAATCATATTGTTGAGTCAAGACTAACAGCAGGGACATATATATATATTTTAAGTAAAGGGTTTGAATTTACGCTTGCATACTTGCTAAACACGAGTGGAAATTTAGAAGTGCGAGTTACAATTTTCATGTACTTGCTTTTATTTGCAAGTGGAAATAGAGAAGCTAATGTTGAGTTTAAGCACTATGATCTGAAGCCTGAAGTTACAAGATGGTGGATGTCTTGAGAGAAGCATTAAAGACCCACCATTCTGCCATATGGGGCCCTGAAATTGAAATTACATGCTCAGCTTGTTGCCACTGCATGCTATGGTTCATAGTTTTTCACTGTGTTTTTAAAACTATCACTTGATTCTGTACAAATAAAAAATTAGAAACTTAAAATTGCGAGTTGATTTTTCATTTAGTAAGTAAAAAAAGTTACTACTTGCTATAAAAACAGCAAGTGCAAAATCGAGCTAAATTCAGACTCTGAAGTAAATTTTATCCGCTATGAAGTTTGTTATCTATACATAAGACCTGAGGCATTGTGTTTGACTGTTTGATACATGTACAGGAGCATAGTTTCAAATTTGTCTTCCTGGTATTATACTATGACCCTCAGGCAGTACGTCTGGTCCAGTCTTGATAGTGCAGCCTGTACTTGTGTGTTGGAAACTTGACCAAGCTTAGATTCATGTTTTCATCTCTTTTATCTTTCTGTAAATGCTCTTCTCATTTAAATTACATATTTACGATTTATACATTTTGTAATATTAGAAACATATTTATGATGTTGATAGAAAACTATTTTTTGGTTATCTTGCATTTGAAGACCAGAATGAAAAGGAAATCATGTGAGGAAAAGATTCTTCAAGTTTATTTCCAGCACATATTAGTGATCTTAAACAATAACTTTAGATTGATCTTTTATTATTATAATGATATATCTCTTCAAACATTTGTTGACAGTTCCTTGTGACTGAGAAGTTAGAGCATCTGCCCCAGAATCAGGAAGTCTTGGGTTCGATCGCCAGCCACAATGTACCAAAGTAGTAAAAAATGGTACATATACTGGTATAGCTCCCTTGCTTAGTGCTCAACATATAAAGGTAGTTCCAGGACTGGTTTGCCTGGTGACAGGATGATGCGAGTGAGTGTGGTATCATGCCACATGTCTACTGCGTGATACTGTGCAGTGTGGTAGCACTATGTATCTGTCTTAAGAGGACATTGTCTCCAAATAGCAGAAATACTGTCAGTGGGATTTTAAACCCAATATAAACATTTGTTGATGAATTTTGTTAGATAATTTATCAACAAGGTAGTACATCGTCTCTTATGGCCTACCCGCAACCTGTGCTTCCTATTGCAGGTTCGAACCTCTCACCTGAAGTTGATGAAGCTGTACCTGACAAATTCAAACTATCTTGAGCACAAACACCGCTCCTCAGAACTTCTTGAGTGTCTACGTAGGATCGAAAAGGAGGAAGAAGACTCAGGAGACGATAAAGAAATAGTCAGATATATACTTACAGAACTTCCTGTCTTCCAGTAGGTGACAGGTGCTCTCCGTTAAATTATCATTACAGTGTTCTACTAATAGATCATTGTAGGAAACGCAAGCTTGACTTATTCTGTTTCATGACATCATGCTGTTGGAAAATAGGCCATCTGTCAGTGACTAAAATATGACCAATGAAAATGCACCTAATAAATGATATGCTCTTCATTGTGAAGGTCATATAAACTAATAAAAGAAGAAGAAAAAAAAAAGGGAAAAACCTCTGTTTGATAAAAAAATATGTGATGGAACCAGTAAAATGGTGTAATTTGACACATCCTAAAACAATATAATACAAGCTTAAAATCCCATGGGTGATGGATGATACTGATCGATTGAGCTAGGGTAATCAATGATGTACTTAGATAGGTAATATGCAAAATTGTAAAGCCAAGCTCATCTTTTCCAAAACCTCACAATCTGAGATTTTCCCCATCTCAAAAGCTTTAAGATCAATAACTCCCTGGTGTACTAACCTAGCCATTAGAAATCTTGCATACTTGCTATTAATAACAGCTCATTACAGAAAGTGGTCCATACATTCTTTGGAATTTCAAATTTGTGTTGATATAAAATTTGAGATTTTTGAGTTTAGGAAAATCTCAGTTTGAGATGTGTCCTGAAAGGCAGGTCAGATTGGGCTCAAAATCCACCAACCTTACTACTGCTAAGTACAGTACTCAAAATTTGTTAGGTTTAACTTATTGAAATCCTATTACTTATGCATTTCATAGATTTGTTTTTGAATATTTTCAATCACCATCAATGATAGCTTTTTAGGTGAATTATTTGTTTTAAAGGCATTTAGTTCAAAAGAAGCTTATTGATTCATTGTTTTTATTTAGTTGTTTTTTTAAAAAAATTTTATTTTGGGGGAATTTCACTAATTTGTTTCTCAAAATAGATAGAGTTAAAAATTTATTTCAATATTGAGCATAATAACATGGTTAAACAGTTGTACTCAAATAAATAAAATAAACAAAATGTTTATCACAGTTTAAAAGGGTGAGGTATAAATCAAAATAATAGTAGTAATGATACTTTGGAGAATGTTGTATAATTAAACCATGTCAACTACATCAATATTAAGGAAAGTATGAAAAAGGAAAAATCCCTTATTTCCACCTATATATTTTTTTTTAACAAATATTATTCAGGTAATAAGATAATGATTTATGTCAATTTTAGTCATGTACTTGAGTATTTCTGTAAAACAGAATGATAAAATGTGTTTTTACCTAATCAAGAATTTAAATGTTACTTTAGTGCTTTGTATAGCTGGTGGAATTTGAGCCAAAATGAACAGTTTTAAACAGAACTGGCCTCAAGTTCTCGAAAATTAAATTTGTATTTAAGTATGATTTTTATGCTCAAACTCAAAGTATTCCCATTAGATACAAAGAGTTTGAGCTGATATTTGAGCTGAGATCATGCCCCATGTTCTCAAATATAGAAACTCAATTATGCCCTTTAGTTTCAATAGTTATTTAAATATGATACTCATATTTTAGCCTGAGATTGTACTTAAGTGTTTTCTAGAACATGGGGCCTTATTTAAGTATTTCGAGCACTTGGGGCCAGGTTTTACATTGCTATCTTTACATGTCTAAGGTATTTATGAGGAGCCAACTATAGGAAACATGTTGATTTTACAGGTTATTGTAGGCACACCTAAAGTTATGTAATGTTAAGTTATGTTATTCAGGATTTGCTCAGACCCATTTTCAGTAGCCGGAACTAAGTGATACACAGTGTATGTTTAATGATATTCCTATTCATTCAGATTTCATATGTTGGAATGATATTAAATTTCATCTTTATGATAAGGAGTGTTCCATAGCAAAGCATTAAAGATATTGTTTGTAAAAAATTTATATCATGTCACAGATGTTCAAATGAAGAAAACTTAGTTAGACAGCTTGTTCACAGATGATCGGTAGAAATAAAGAAAGTTTTTTTTCTACTCTTCCTCATTAATTTGGTGAAGTCTTTGTTACCTGACAAATAAACTTGGCAAGTGTAGGTCACATTGCACAGGAAAACACTTTTTTTCGTTAATGCCCACTTTTGGGGAAATTGGTTAAACATGGATTACTGTGAGTATCCCTGAAGCAGGTGTTGAAATTACCATGTGACACGTTCAACAACATGGCGTCTTCACCAAATCCGGGTAGCGAATTTGTAAGTTCAGCCTATGAAGTGAGCACTTAATGAAGAGTGAATGTGATCAGTCATGTGATGGCATACGAAAATAGAATTTCTAAATATAGATTTTATAATTCTAAATATAGGTTCAGTACTGTTCATAACACTATTGCGTGTGATGGAGAGACCACCCATTTTATAATCACCGAATGTTGCACTGGGTGACTATGCATCTGTAGATTGCTATTGATAGATTTCATACACACAGATTGCTAAAAATCAAATTCATAATCAGTGACCATCTGTAAACAAGCTACTGTAATAGGTGAAAGACTGTAGTTTCAAAGATGGTAAAAAGTTATTCACAGGAAGTACTTGCCAAATGATCTTTCAGCTATGCATACAAAGTCATTATTGAACATACTCATATTTTTTCCAGCTTTTGAATAATATTGTTGTGAAGTTTTATATTATGATATTGTTAAGTGTATTATATCAGAGAACTGATAGGCTGTGTATTTTGCATAATTACTCAATTGAAATGAACAAATACCCAATAATTTTCAAATTGTTTGGTCAAAACTCATTTAAAATCTGGGAATCAAATTAATTCCATGGTTTGTTTATCATAACTTTGTTTGTGGTATATAAAGCAGTTCTACTACTGCTTAAATTTGTTGGAACAACTCATTACTTTAGTGATTGTTTGATTTTGGAAAAATAGCAGATACAGCTGCCTTCTTGTCATAATTGTTTTTAAGACAACATATTATATGCTGATTACTCAATTGAATTAAGAATGACTAGGACTTAGGGTAACATTTGCTAAATTACTCAGTTCTTATTACCAATTTTTAGCTCGACTATTCGAAGAATATGAGAGCTATTGTAGTCACCCTGGCGTCGGCGTTGCAGCTTTTGGTTAAAGTTTTGCGTGCAAGTTACTGTCAACCTTATATCTCAATAACCATTTATGGTATTGACTTGAAAGTTTATAAATAAGTTCAGGGGCATCAGACAACCAAGGTAGATAACTCTTGATGGAATATATTACAAATTATGGCCCCTTTTTAACTTAAAATTTTTGGTTAAAGTTTTGCATGCAAGATACTCTCATGCTTATATCTCAGTTTCAAGCATGCGATTGATTTGAAACATCTTTAATATGTTTAGGGGTATCATACTTTCATGGTAGATAACTCTTGATAGAATATGTTACAAATTATTGCCCCTTTTTGTTAAAGTTTTGCATGCAAGGTACTTTCATGCTAATATCTCAGTATCCAGGCATGGGATTGATTTGAAACATCTTTATATTAGGGTATCATACTTCATGGTAGATAACTCTTGATAGAATATGTTACAAATTATTGCCCCTTTTTATCTCAGTATCCAGGCATGGGATTGATTTGAAACATCTTTAATACATTTAGGGTATCATACTTTCAAGGTAGATAACTCTTGATGGAATAGGTTACAAATTTTGACCCCCTTTAAACTTAGAATTTTGGTTAATTTTTGCATTCAAGCTACTATCCAGCTTATATCTCAGAAATTGCTTGTGGAATTGACTAGAAAGTTAAGGAGTGTCTTCAAGGGCATCAGAAAACAGGAGGATAACTTTTGGACTGATGCAAATTATGGCCCTTTTCTAATTTGGATTTTTGGTTTAAGTTTTGCATGCAGTGTTACTGTGCTTATGTCTTAATAACTAGGCATGGGATTGATTTTAGACATCATAAATATATTAAGGGGTATCAGACTATCAAGGTATATCATTTTTGACTATTATTATGTACAGGGAATGTGAAGGGCAAGAATTGAAATAGATTTCATTTGATTTACCAACAAGCATTTTGAATAGTCGAGCGTGCTGTCCTCTGACAGCTCTTGTCAGTTATGAAATTAAAGGGTAAAACTAAATTGGCTGATAAAGCTTATCTGTTTCTCTGTTTTACAGTTAGGATGTGTATTAAGCTATAGATAAAAACCTATGACCAGTTGTTTTTATCAGTGTCTTAATTAAGTATTTACATGTATTCTATTTATTTTTTATTTTTCAGTTTGGATTGCTGACCTTATTTCGGTCAGGTTATAGCATATTTGTTCTGTACTCCTGCTAAGAATAGTTAAAACTGTGTTCACAATACAATTATATCCCTTTAAATTTTATTGTAGCTATAAAGAAGCCTTAAAACATACATTACTATAAATAGCAACAAAATTGTGTAAGGGAAAAAGAACATTGAAACAGTGACCTATCTGGGCTTCTATGCTGATATAACAACATCTGAAGTATCAATACAGTTATCCTGGTATTGGACATCAGGAAAAAATACATTTACTGTCACTAGTTCTGTATGATGATAGGATATATTTTTCACCATTTTATTGTAAAATTAACTGGAATTTTACTTATTACTGGAATAAGTTTTCAGTTTTCTTTGTTTACTTTGGTGATGCAATTGTTAAATGACATAAAAAGTTGTACAAATGACATCAAAATATGTGAGTGAGTTTACAGCAACTGATAATAAGTAAAAAGGGGGTCATTGTCAGTGAAAATCAGTATGACACAAGCGTGATTCTCTTCCTCATTGTAAGGCAGGTTTTTATCTTGCTAATAACCATTTCAAGCATTAAATTGCCATTTAGTTTGGTAAGTTCTTAGTATAATTACTTATTTTAGCCATGTTTGTTTCTCTGTTGAAATATAGAAATTTTCATTAATTACCAGTTTACATGTATATATACATAAATATATACTTTAAGTATTTTTAAGCCAAACAATTAGGAAGAATTATACTAGTATTATTTAGACTTTTTAAGGTAGAATGGGAAGTCTTGAATTGTGTTTTAACTATTAGTGTAAAAGTTTCTGAAACAAGGGTATTATTCTGGAAAACAAAGAAGTCTTTTTTCCAGTATACGGGTACATAAACATGTAACAGTTGTGACAGCTTTAGCTAGATTAAGCTGATATATACATGTATACTGCCTGAAAGCTACAGAATACGATTGCAATAGCCAAGACAAGTGAGAATGGCTACTATTCTGCTAATAATATAAATGACCATCATTTTTTCTGCATTACAAACTTTCCAACATTCTAATTTATGTACCAGGTGGAGAGTTTGTATCTCCGCGCAACCACCAGACCCTATTGACAGCAGTCTTGCGATCAGTTATCGGTCGCTAACATTAGTGTTTGCATCCCAGTTGTAGCGTATTGAATACAAGCAGGGAACCAACTCCTTAACAGTTGTGAGTGTTATTCTTAATCAAACGCAAAGCAATTTACACTGATTAGGGGTGTAAATTTCCACTTGCCCTATCGCCATGGCAAGTAATGTTATTGCAGGCCAAATAAAAAACCAGCACAATTCTTTGTAATTTTTAATGTTTAACTCAAAAAAAAAAAAAAAAAAAAAATCTTTGTAATTTTTTTTATTTGACTATCTCAACTTTGTGAAGGGCATGTGATAATTTGTTGTGGTTATGTTATTTTTCTCAGATTTTTCTCTGCTGAATATTCTATGATATTCAGTTACTTTATAGAATATCAAGAAAGTTCAAAATTAGTTGCATAATAGTCATTCAATTATCCTAAAGCATGTCTTAACCTAAGCACAATATTCAATATATCAACTGACATCAGATGCTCCTTCTTCCCATCATGACCGCCCCCCAGTGGCAAATATCCTCCTTTGGAGTGAGTTCAATCCCTGGCTGTGACATACCAAGTGTCAGGATAATGCGACCAGGGGTAGTATCATGCTATGTTTCTATAGCAAGATACTGCAGTGTGGCAGTACTATATCTGTCTCAAGTAGACACAGTCTCCAAATGACTAAATAGTGAGACTTTAAACCCAACGAAACAAACAAAATCTTCCCATCATGATGCACTTTTGTAGAAGAAGGACATATTTATATAACCATGCACTAGGATGCACATTTTATCAATGTTTTTTACATCTATAATCTTATACTGCACACAGCACTAGCACAGCATTTTCTTTATGGAGGCCTAATTCTGTTTGATACTCACCACTAATATTATGCATGCTCTCTAACTATAAAGCATGAATGTATATCTGCATCTTTTATAAACCTGCTTTTATAGCATGCATGCTTAGAGGCGTATGAGTGGTTTTTTCCTAACGGACAGATTTTTCTAAAAATTTGCATATATATGTAAGTACTTTAGACTATAACTAAAAGATATATGAAATAAAAATAGGGGGTCACCATGCTTGTTTTAGAGATCAAGCTTATGGTAGAACATCACTATTTGCCATTATTTGTTGGAAAAAATATGACATTAAAAAAAAGAAAGATTTCGTTTCTAAATACTGTAACAACATATTAAAATCATATTTTAAAAATATTTTTATCACCATTTGTAACTTATAATGTATTTTTTAAGTTACAGATAAAAAACTGTCAAATATGCATTGAAAATAAAAACGGGCATAAAATCTCATTTGCCCCGGCCAAAATGTATACAAAATCTATCCCAAAACTGTGATTTTTTTAAATATCTTTATTTTTTCAGAGTCAATTTTTTTTATATAAATGCTTTTATGAAAATGTAAAAAAATACATACCTCATCAGATTTGTTTTTGAACTAAAACTGCTTTTTATTGAAATTTTAGCCAAATTTGCATAAAAACACTAAAATGTGACTTTTTGTACCTTCAAAATTTGGTGAATATACTTTTGATGATATTCTTATTACATGAAACTTAAAATTTTGAATTTCATCTATCATTCAACTTAAAATAAATGAGAAATTAAAAAAATTTTTTTTTCCAAAATCAAAATCAGCCGTAACCCACTAAAACGTCCTTAATATTATTTGCTGTTTCAACCAGATACACACTGTACATTCTTTAACACATTTTGGTTTTGCAAAAATTCTGAAATTTTTTAAAAGTTTCCCCACCCCCACCAAATCTGGATTTATGTAAAAAATAGATATGTATATCCTGTATTTATTAAAAAGATTTCCTTGTGCTTTTGTCATACAACTAAGATTTTGCAGATTAACTCTTGACCTTATATAGACTCATTTTGACATATAGGCAAACAGAGCAGACCCAGATTAGACAGCTCCTATGTCTCCTAGTTCCCCCTCTGTTTGCTTATACAATATTGTAGCTCAGTTTCTACACAGTTATTTGTGGCAAAGAAAAAAATCCATTACTTCAAAAATCATTTGAATATCAATCAATTCATTAATATTCATCAAATCACGAATTTGTACATGAGATAAAGGGTTAAATATGTTTATGGCATTTCAAGTGTTACCATGGCAACAGAAGTAAACAGCAGTGAATGTCCCCCCTCCCCCTTTACACCAAAGCCTGGGTGTACCCCATGAAATGGTGAACTTTTATGAGCAGGTACTCGTAACCTCCTTTTGACCACTCCAGGTGGACGTTGGTGAATAAGGTAAACTCAAATGGACTACTGGTTAGGATGTGTTGCAGCTTCTCATGGCCATTCCGAGTAGGCTTCTGATCCTTCAAACATTTACATACCTTGCATATGTAAAGTTCTATGTCTGTAGCCCTTCCCTGGTTAGGCATGTGACGCCGTCTGTCCGTAGATGTCCCAATTTTCTTGAAGCTTTCCATACACAGCAGTCCCGAGTTCAGACCCAACAGGTCCATGATTTCCCATCTGGTAGATTGCATTTTCAGGACTGGGTCATAATGACACTTATTTGTTTCACACTGATCCTATCAGCTGTTGAGACAGCCACATCCTTAACCCTTTCCCTCATGTAGACTCATTTTGACGCACTCAATAGGTACCACATAAAGCCTGATCTGTAGAAAACCACAGTTAAACCTTACCAAATTTAATTATAAAGTCCTCATTTCCAGACCACTGAGGAGCAGTGAACAGCATAAAACCTGATCAGCCTGCGAGTTACTCGCAGGCTGATCTGGTATTATGCTGTTTGCATAGGTCTTTTCATGGTTTCCTCTATGAGGGAAAGGGTTAAGAAGCTCAGCAGACAAATCCACACACCATGTTGTACAGAGTTCCATGCTCCATCCTCACCATGTCTGCAGTTGCTAGACATTTTTCCAGGGCAGTGAACTCGCTACAATTTTAGATGTACTTACCTATGTCCAAAGACAACCTGGACAGAGTACCTCTCAGCTGCCCTATTTGCCAATCCTGGTTTATAATAAAACTTTAAATTCAAGTCTGCCAATTCTGCAACTCGTTGCATCTAGCTTTGCAGTCGTCTTGACATAAAATAAAGGATTGTTGTCATTGTATACCTCAAACTCAGGAGCATGGTACAAGTAATCCCTGAAATGCTCTGTGATAGCCCTTTAAAAGCTAGGAAATCTATTTTAACCAAGAGATGAGATTTCAGATTTTGAAAGAAAAGGGACCTCGATTGAATTGTACCGTGTTTTGGCTTTACTTACTTCCTCAGTGTTATCATGAATTTTTAAGATTTCTTTACTAGCACTTAAGATACCTACGATACTGGACTCTTTTTGTCATCAGACCCTGATGATGGGACAGGTAGCTTTGGCTTAAAGTCCATTCCTGCTATGATCTATTCTAGTTTCTCAACCACATGGTCTTTCTTAAACGAGCTGTGTTTAAATTCCTCTACAGCCATAACGAAAGCTGCTCTGCTGGTCTTAGGTGACATATCTGGAAACAAACTCTTGGCCATCTCTTCAAGACCTTCTGCTGATGTTGTCAGTAGCTTTGTCAATTAATGCCTGCCCCTCAGCATGGACCCCTTGGGGTTTTTCGGACACTGTCTCTGTAGGTGGGTTGTGCTGCTGCAAGTCCAATAAAGAGTACACTACTTTTTTCTTCTCCTGGTTTTCTCTCCTTAGTTTGCTGTTTGGCTGGGACACCTCTCCCTAACTTGAGTTCATTTACCTCAGCATGGAAGCCCTTGATCTCTTTGATGATGACCAACTCTTCACTCTGGGATAGACTAGTCACTCTGCCAGTTTTTAGCTCACCTGAGCCAGAGGCTCAAGGTGAGCTATTGTGACCGGTCTTCGTCCGTCGTCCGTCCGTCCGTCGTCCGTTCGTCCGTCCGTCCGTCGTCCGTCCGTCCGTCCGTCCGTCGTCCGTCAACATTTTGCTTCAAACGACATCTCCTCCTTAACCGCTTGGTCAATTTTGATAAAACTTTACAGGGATGTTCCTTGGGTGGTCCCCTTTCAAAGTTGTTCAAAGAATTGAATTCCATTTGGAATTCTGGTTGCCATGGCAACGGAAAGAAAAAACTTAAAATGTCTTCTTCTCCAAAACAACCAACTGAATTTCAAAATGTTTTGGCACAGATGTTCCTTTGGTAAGTGTCTACCAAGATTGTTCAAATTATTTGGATCCGTAAAAAAACATGGCCGCCAGGGGCGGGGCTTATTTGCCTTATATGTATATAGAGAAACCTTTAAACAACATCTCCTCTGAAACCACTGGACAGAATTTGATTAAACTTGGCAGGGATGATCCTTGGGTCAACCTTCACAAAAGTTGCTAAAATAAACTTGATCCATGTAGAACTCTGGTTGCCATGGCAACAAAAAGGGGGAAAAAATGAAAACTTTAAAAATCATCTTCTTCAAAACTACTGGCCAGATTTTAAAATAAATTGGTACAGATGTTCCTTGGGTCAACCTCTACCAAAGTTGCTAAAATTATTCTGATCCGTAAAAAAACATGGCCGCCAGGGGCGGGGCTTATTTGTCTTATATGTATATAGAGAAACCTTTAAACAACATCTCCTCTGAAACCACTGGACAGAATTTGATTAAAATTGGCAGGGATGATCCTTGGGTCAACCTTCACAAAAGTTGCTAAAATAAACTTGATCCATGTAGAACTCTGGTTGCCATGGCAACAAAAAGGGAAAAAAAATGAAAACTTTAAAAATCATCTTCTTCAAAACTACTGGCCAGATTTTAAAATAAATTGGTACAGATGTTCCTTGGGTCAACCTCTACCAAAGTTGCTAAAATTATTCCGATCTGTAAAAAAACATGGCCGCCAGGGGCGGGGCTTATTTGCCTTTTATGTATATAGAGAAACCTTTAAACAACATCTCCTCTGAAACCACTGGACAGAATTTGATTCAAATTGGCAGGGATGATCCTTGGGTCAACCTTCACAAAAGTTGCTAAAATAAACTTGATCCATGTAGAACTCTGGTTGCCATGGCAACAAGAAAAAAAGAAAACTTTAAAAGTCATCTTCTTCAAAACTATTGGCCAGATTTTAAAATAAATTGGTACAGATATTCCTTGGGCCAACCTCTACCAAAGTTGCTAAAATTATTCTGATCCGTAAAAAAACATGGCCGCCAGGGGCGGGGCTTATTTGCCTTATATGTACATAGAGAAACCTTTAAACAACATCTCCTCTGAAACCACTGGACAGATTTAGATTAAACTTGGCAGGGATGATCCTTGGGTCAACCTTCACAAAAGCTGCTAAAATAAACTTGATCCATGTAGAACTCTGGTTGCCATGGCAACAAAAAGAAAAAAAATATGAAAACTTTAAAAATCATCTTCTTCAAAACTGCTGGCCAGATTTTAAAATAAATTGGTACAGATGTTCCTTGGGTCAACCTATTTATCTCAGGTGAGCGATTTAGGGCCATCATGGGCCTCTTGTTGAAAGTTTAGACTTGTTCTCCTCTGAGCGCCTCACAATTCCTTCAATAAGATCTTCGTCTGTTTTGTAGGATAGTAAAAGTCTAGCACTCCAAACAAACAGAATCATCTTGGATTCCAGTAGAAATATTGTGTTGGAAGGATTGTTCCTCACAGCTTTTTAGCTCACCTGAGCACAGCGTGCTCATGGTGAGCTTATGTTATTGCCTTTTGTCTGGCGTCCATGGGTGTGTCTGTCCATGCGTCCGGTGTCAACAATTTCCTTTAAACAACATCTCCTCCTAAACTGCTGAATGGATTTTGACCAAACTTCACAGGAATCATCCTTATGATGCCCTCTATCAAGATTGTTCAAATTATTTTGATTGATTGAAAAAGTAGGTCACAGGAGCTAAAAATAGATTTAAAAAATGCAAACTTTGAAAATTTTCTCCTGCAAAACTGCAAGGCCTAGAGCTTAGATATTTGGTGTGTAGCATTGTCTAGTGCATCTCTACCAAGTTTGTTTAAATCATGACCCTTGGGTCAAAATTGGCCCTGCCCCAGGGGTCACTTGATTTTACATAGGCTTATATAGGAAAAAACTAGAAAAATCTTCTCAGAAACCACAAGGCCTGGAGTTTATATTTTTAGTGTGTATCATTGCCTTATGAACATCTACCAGGTTTGTCCAAATCATGGTCCTGGGGTCCAAATTGGCCCCGCCCCATGGGTCACTTGATTTTACATAGACTTATTTAGGAAAAACTAGAAAAATCTTCTTGTCAGAAACCACAAGGCCTGGAGTTTAGATATTTGGTGTGTAACATAGCCTAGAAGGCCTCAACCAATTTTGTCCAAACCATGGCCCTGGGGTCAAAATTGGCCCCGCCCCAGGGGGGCACTTGATTTTATAGACTTATTTAGGAAAAATTTAGAAACCACAAGGCCTGGAGTTTAGATATTTGGTGTGTAACATTGCCTTATGGACATCTACCAAGTTTGTTCAAATCATGGCCCTGGATTCAAAATTGGCTCCACCCCAGGGGTCACTTGATTTAACATAGACTTGCATAAATTATGAAAGATTTTTTAAAGATACCCTTGTCAGGAACCACAAGATCATCGGTTTAGATATTTAGTATGTCACCTGCCTTGTGGTCCTGAACCAAAGCATGGCCCTGGGGTCAAAATTGGTCCCATGCTAGGGTTAACATTGTTTTTTGGACCACATGCATGGAATTAAAATTATATTGCTGTTGTTCCGTATGGACTTTGTATTCAGTATGACTATGTTGTAAAAGGCAATGAAAGCAAAATTTCTCAGGTGAGCGATTCAGGGCCATCTTGGCCTTCTTGTTTCACAGTTAACACTGCTGGCTTCCTTGGAGGCAAAAAGGATCTTTTGTCTCAGTTCAAGTGCCCAAAAGACAAACTTGTGGATTGTCTCTCTATTTCCTTCAATGAACACAGTTCATTGAGCACAGTTCTTGATACAGTTCTGTGGCACTTTTTGTGTCACCTGCTGTATTAAAGCAGAGGTGACACACAGAGATCACTTTTCCGTCCCTCTAGGTATCCCCTTAATCTGGATCCTTCCGGAGTGCTTTGATCACGCCATCCACTATATCTTTCTCTGAGGACCTGACTTCTTTCCACACTGTACTTGTCTAAGGACGCTCATTTACTCTATGTAGTTTTTTCTTCCTCAATGTTAACCATGAATTTTTAATTCTTTACTCAAATGGCTGGTTAAGAACTCTTTTCTAGCACTTGAGATATCCTTGACATTTGAACACTTTTTGTCATCAGACCCTGCTGATGGGACTGGTAGCTTTGGGTTGACGACCATTCCTGCTATGATCTTTTTCATTTCCTTAACTAAGCCATGTTGAAATTCCCTTATAGCAATATCAAAAGCTGCTTGGCAGGTCTTAGGTGGCATCTCTGGACACAAACTCTTCTATGATTGCCTCATATATTGTTGAGATATCCAAGACAATTAAGCCCCCAATTGTTCTAGGTCAATATGGCCTATGTAGGAAAAATAGCAAGTGTAAGTTGACAGTTTAGTCCAGTGCGTTTTCACTCACAATGAAGGAAATAAACAGCAATGAATATTTCCATCACACTATCATCCTTTACAAGTATGTACTGATATATTAAAAATAAGGTCCACCCTTTTTACCCCATTCCACAAGTCTTTCTTGTTCCGTGTTCAGAATCTTATCTGGTATATAATATACATTGTACTCTGTATGCATACCCATATCCAAAATAATCTATCTGTATTTTTGCTTGAAATTACGGAATGCTAGTCTCAACATGCCATGATAAGTAAAAGAATAGATTTTTCTTTGTCTAACAGGCTGAGTAGTCTGAGCTACAATATTGTATACAATAATGTGTGCTCAAACAGAGGAAACCCTGAGAGAGCTTTCTGATCTGGGTCTCCACTGTTTCGCAAATCTGTAAAAAAAATCTGTATGAGATAAAAGGTTAAAGTCACTAAAATACTCTTAGATTTAGAAAAAATATCACTTTTGAAATATTGACTTCCTATGTCCGAGTCTAATTATAGACTGAATTTATCGATTCATGATTAATTTGACACCTCAGTGTTCAAACCTTTCTGTATAGATGTGTCTGTTGTTTTGTTGTTGCTATTTCTGTTGCTTGATATTTAGTACCATTCCATTTTAATTTATTTTATAGGAAGCAATTTATTTGATATTTATTATGTTGCAAAATTAATAAAATCTATAAAGACAAGTTCATGATCTTTGTCATTTGGTTCCCTTAAATATATTGCAGTTCCATACAATGCTTGTCATTACAAAATATCTTGATTATATTTGACATGTAATACACGACACACTTGCTTAGTGTTCAGCATATGAAGATAATTACAGGACTGGTTGGCTCAGTGTTAGGATAATGTCTGTGACGTGATAGTGAAGTGAGACAGCACTTTGTCTTAAACTGGGCCAAGTGGCTTAGAGTGTCCGTTCCAGGAATAAGGAGGTTATAGGTTAGATCGTCAGCTATGACATACTTAAGTCATAAAATATGGTAAAAGTAGAGTTTCCTTGCTTGGCGCTCAGCATATTAGGGTAGTTCCAGGACTGCTTGTTCTGGTGTCAGGATAATGTGATGACTGGGTGTGGTATCATGCCACTTGTCTACAGGGTGATATTGCATTGAAGCAGCACCATACTTGTCTCATGTAGACATCAACTGACTGAAATACTGTTAGTGGGACATTAAACCCAAGCAAACCAACCGAAAACGTTACGCTCAGCTTATATTACTGATAAGGGATGACATTGTTAAAGGTTAGTGCTTAAACAAAGTGTGGCCAGAGGTAAGTTATCATTCACATTTTAAGAATTACTGAAAAGAATGGCCTGTATAAAATGATTGCATTCAGATGTAATAGAAAGTTTGTTTTTTTTGGTCCTTTGTCCAGTAACTAAACTTGTCCAAATCTCCAATGCTCATCTATATAAATGTTACCAAATGTAGAAGGATGCCAGTGGCTCACCTACGTGATAATGAATTTTACATCAAATGCAAAACAAATGCATTTTCAGGTAGAATATTTCAAAAAGATAAGCCATGGGTATACTTTTGGAACAATAATCAAAGAATAAGTTGTATTTTTTAAACATTGTTTAAATTTTTTTTAGATGGAAATATTTTAAAACACTGTTTAAACAATGTTTTAGATGGAAATAAACAAAAACAACACCAATAAAATTTAACAAACATAACATTTATTTTCATATGAAATATAAAATGTGAGATTTCACAAAAATGATTCTAACAGCTGTACATTTGCAGAAAAAGCAAAGTCTTACATATCACCATGTTATGATGATAATGCTATAAACATGTCACTCATAAATGTATCTATAACAAGTTCTGTTACAGAAACACAAGTGTATCTCTGCTTTAAAAAAAGTTAGTTGCTAAAATCTGACATTCAATACTGTATTTTAGATAATTTGCAATTAACAGTACTAGTAGTTTTTCCATTCAGTTTTATAAAAGGCAAAAAAAAAAAAAAAAATAACCTTGTTCACTGGGATATGGTTATCTTCAAAGGAACAGGTAAGCAATACTGGCCAAATGAGTATTACTCATTACTGCTGATACTAGTTGTGTATCCATAAAAAATAATTGTTACCCAACCATCATTAATTTAATTGACCAGCATATAGTGTCTTTGATACAATTAACATGATGCCAAAACACCCCGAAATGAATATGCATATCGGTTCAACCAATGAAAAGCTGTACAAACCTCCAACAAGCAAATGCACGTGAATCTTGCTTTCAAAAGTTACCTTAAGTCAACAACCTCCGACAAACATTTGAGGCAGGAATATACCTGTTATGGCATTAGGTTGATTTAATCTACAGGGGATGGAACGGAGTATTTGCCAAGATGTACATAATGTTACACAAAGCTTACAGAATTAATTAAGTTTCTCAGATTTTTATTGAGTTTTGTTACCCATCAATATGAAAGTAATTGATTATTTGTCCAAGTTTAATTGAGTAATTACACAGCCTAATTGTTCTGCTGACCTTCATATTTATCTTTAAGGACATGACTTGTACCTAACAGAAGTTAAATTGACTGTTGATTCTTGCATCTGCATTGTTCTACAAATAGTGGTATGCTCAAAAAGCAAATACAATACATGGATTTCTAATAAAAATTGAAAAACAGTATTTCAAATTCTAACATTGTTTTTTAGCTGCATGATCATACAGAAAGAAAATACACAAACAACTTCAAACATTTCTGCTTTTATGAATTCAAAAGGGACACAATTTTATTTGAACATTCTCTTCATATTTAACCATTAAGAACATTTTTAATCTTTCATAATAAAACAAGTACCTGGCCCAGTGTTCTCAAAACATAAAGTATGATCTCAGGCCCAAACTGAATATTGTACTCTAATTGTAATCCCTAATTATGTGCTTAGTTTGAGTATAAAAATCATACTTGAGTATCTTTTTTTTTTCAAGAACGCAGGCGTCAGTACTGTTCTCTGACACACCAAAATACAATATACGGAAAGGGAAAGAATAAAAGGTAGCTCATCTTATATTTTAGTACATCATTATTAAATCTGATCATACAGTCTTCTACACATCATTTATACAGCCTGGAATGTTCTCGTACACACATCATCAAACATTTTCAGTAAACACACAGGTTTCCATGGTAACAACACCAATTCTGAAATACCATTATCATAGTTTCCATCATGAAGTCAAACTGTCATTTGATAAACTTTCAACTCTTGCTTATTGCTTAACAGCTACATAAATGTGTACACACGTGATAACTACTGGTAATGATAAATTTCATAATTGTTGAATACACTTCATTTTCTGTATAATTAAAGGAAATTATTATTATATTCAAAAGAAATAATTCCTTATTATACATTAATTTTCACTAATAAACCAAAATTATATAAATAACTACATTCAAGAAATATCTGATATTTTATAGCAAATTGATGCATTAATGAAAATGGAAGTTTTCTAGCTTCAAAAGGAGACTTAATGTATCTCCAGGACATGAGAACGGTTGACCTTTGAAATCGATATAAACCATATCAGTGGAAAAAAACATAGTACCCTCAGACTGATCAGACACTAATTCCACAAATCAATTTTAATACATAGTAAAACTTGACTAACCCTTACCTCATAAAGACTAATTTTGAAACACTGGCAAACAGAGGGGGCCACGATCAGACAACTCCCTCCTTTTTTGCCCCTTCAAGAGTGTAGCTCCATCCCTTGTTCTCAAAAATACTTAAGTACAATCACAGACTCAAATCCCTTCTGAGTTAGAAAATCTTTTTATTTACAAGATAAGATCAGATCTTCCACAGTCTGCACAGTACAGAAAAATCCATTGTTTCATACACCATTATAAATTCCAGTTATTATATATATTCATCTACTTGTAATTTGTACATAAACATTCTTGAGATAAAGGGATAACAGTGGTATAAAGATAAAATGACATTGTGTATGATATGACAGAAACTGAAGTCTTGAAGCTTCAGTCACATTGCAGTACCCCAACACACAATATTTTACACATGCTGACTTATTTACAGATGAATGTACATATACAGTCTGTGTCAGTCAAATTTAAATCCTTTTGAACTCAAATCCTTTTTTGCTTCCTTGATATCCTGAAACAAAAATCATGGGATTGTTTTTGATAATCACTGTTGTTTTGGTTTCACAGAAGAAGAATTTTGAAATTTTCTTTATATAGTATATTAGGAAATTAGCTGACCCCCTAGGGACCTCATTTTTCAAGGGATCAACTTTATTTTAGCAATTATGTTAGACATTAATGAGGTGACCATTTCTGCAAATTGAAATTTAGTTCTGATCACTGGTTTCATAAAAGAATAATTCTAAAATTGTCTATATAGGTATATAAGGAAATTAGGCAACCCCCTAGGGGCCTCATTTTTCATGGATCAACTTCATTTTAGCAATTATGGTAAACAATAATTACTATGAGGTGACCATTTCTGCAAAATGAAATTAAATTCTGACCATTGGTTTCATAGAAAAAGACTTCTAAAATTTCTATATAGAGTATATGAGGAAATTAAGCAACACCCTAGGGGCCTCATTTTTCAAGGGATCAACTTTTGTTGCCTAACATCGGGATTGTTACCATAAAGTTCTCCAGTATATTCTGCTTTTGGATTTGTTAGAAACATGGCACTTTTTTTCTTTGAACAATTTATTCAGTGACAAATTCAATTTTATAGAAGGGTATGTAACGACCTTCAAATAATCTCTATCAGAGAGAGATTTGTGTAAGAGGTCCGGTAGCTCAGTCAGTAGAGCATCTGCCCTGTTAGCAAGGTGTCCAGGGTTCAAGTCCCTGTCTTGCTGCACATTTTCTCACCTGATTTAATATGATTATGAATATAAAGGTCTGGAGAGTTGCATGTGGGCATGCAAAAACAAATGCATTTCTTAAATACTACATGTAAATTCCCTATACTTTATGTGTGTGGTATGAAACAAACTCAAAAACCACTTCAGAATATATAACAAAAATATGAAACATTTTAAATCAATATTTTATACTTATGCTGAGATTTCTTAACCCTTTCCCTCATAGAGGACACCATGAAAAGACCTATGCGAACAGCATAAAACCAGATCAGCCTGCGAGTCACTCGCAGGCTGATCTGGTTTTATGCAGTTCGCTGCTCCTCAGTGGTCTGGAAATGAGGATTTTGTAATTAAATTTGGTAAGGTTTAACTGTGGTTTTCTGTAGATCAGGCTTTATGTGGTACCTATTGAGCGCGTCAAAATGAGTCTATATGAGGGAAAGGGTTAACAGATTAATTTTCAAGTAATTTAGAAAAGTATAGATTGTAACCATTAAGAAGTACAAAAAACATGAGAGACATTACTAATAGTACAGTGTAATTCATGTACTGATGGATATTCTGGTTCCTTACCTGTTGTAATTCTTCAGCAGCCTGTAAACAATCATTAAATGTCACCACCCGATACCCTATAACTGCTACTGAATAGAACTGAAACAAAAGAAGAAAGTTGTATAGACACAAACATACCGGTGTAGGGAAATCAGAATTCATTAAAAGTTATACAACATGGCTAATTTCATTATTTTTATCAATTATTTTTTCTTTAAAAAGTTGAAATCATTACAATTATGTATGCAATGTACATGACTATCCATATAGAAAATGATTTAGTGGAAAGGGACAATGTTGAAAGACTTGAAGCTCTTGTTACGTGAAATCTCTATGTGTATTATAAGACCATTTTAACACAGAGATACATTTTGTTTGGATTAATTGATCTTGTAACATAAATTGCTGATTAAATGGCAGGAATATAAGTTTAGCAATCTAGGAATTTTTTAATTCTATCTTCACCTACAAGAAAAAAACTCTTTCTACTCACCGCAAAAGCAACTACCACAAATACTGGAAGCTGAAAAAGAAAACACATAAATACAGAAAAACTCTATGTAGCATCAGATCAGTGTAAAATAACTTAAGAGCCAAAAATAGTTGCAAGACATTATTAAAATAACAGAATGAGTATGTAGTATCCTTGACTTAAAGCAAATGAATAATTATCAGCATTCTCACTTGTTTGTTAAAGTTCATGAAAGTTCTGCTTTTCTTTATCATTGTACACAATTATATAGACATTCCCTTCAAATCTGAGAGTGCACAACACATTTTGAGGGTAACAGTCCTCTGCAAAGAATAAAATTGTGTAAATGGTGTAATTGCTGATTTAACCAGTGTTTGGAAGATTCATACAATTGCATTATTTTGAACCTTATAAGTTCCTAAAAATCATTATCAATCAGAAATTTGCAAGCATTCTTACAATGAATACTGACAAACTAAGCAACCATACTGCTTACTTCAGATTTCCCCTTGTAACATGACTATCAGTGAACAAATATTTGAAGATATAATGAATAAAAGGTATTTTGACATAATCTTCTTACAAACAAAATGACATCTTTAGTTGAGTCAGAAACATCTGCCTCTATGTATCCAAGGAGTGTCGCCGCCCATAGAGCCACGAAAGCCCCGCCCCCTAGCAACCACTGGAACAGCTTTGGAATCTGTAACACACATCAAACAAGACTTAAATCACAGTTTATAACAATATGATCACTGACAACCTTTGTGAAATTACAGTTTATAACAATATGATCAATGACAACCTTTGTGAAATTACAGTTTATAACAATATGATCACTGACAACCTTTGTGAAATTACAGTTTATAACAATCTGATCACTGACGACCTTTGTGAAATTACAGTTTATAACAATATGATCACTGACAACCTTTGTGAAATTACAGTTTATAACAATATGATCATGACAACCTTTGTGAAATTACAGTTTATAACAATATGATCATGACAACCTTTGTGAAATTACAGTGCAGTACCAAAGGTACAAAAACCATTACAGCTATCACTGAAGATAACTAAAAGCTTCATAACATTGCATTTCTTTGTCAGTTCATGCCACAAACTCATGCCACATGCCTATTTAGCTTATCAATACAGCATTTCACAGAAGATCTGCAATAACTCATATAATTTGCTGTTTTAAACAGAACAATCAGTGACCAGGATAAATCTCAAATGAATGTTTATTTACCATTGAACAATGTGAGGAATTTTAAACCAGCATGAAGATTAGGTGATGTGCTTGTTGATTTACGTAGGCTTATATCTCCTTTCAGAGTGAAATGGTCTATTCAGTTTTTCCCTTTTAAGTGACACATGCATCAGTATCATAAAGATACCAGTAGCCTTTCCTATACTGTAATATTCCTGGAGTCAATAAGCTCAAAAACATCATCATCACTCCAGAGAGGTTACACTAGCTTCATCGGAATAGGTAATTCACTCTTAATCCTGAGAGTGAATACAAATTCAAAGCTTCACTTAAATATCTCTAAACATAAAGAAATTGATTGATCACACTTTTCTCCATGCTTAAATTTGTTGGAAAATTCAAATAGCATGACTTAAGAAAGCATTTATAAAAGTGCTCCATAAAACTCATAAAACAATTAAACATGTACTTCAGGTAACCCTTCATTAAAATATAAGCATGGTTCTTTAAATGCTTAAAAATATGTAAGCACCCATTGACTTGGAGTTATAGACTTATTTGCTAAATCTTTAAAGGTCTGCTATACCAGAACATACCCACCATCACAATTTAATGATGGATTACCTTAATGAAAATGACTGCAAATGCAAATATTTTCAAGACCAGTGTTTCAAAGCAAATAGTTTAATTTCCTTATAAATGTACATCAATTCCTTCACATTCCGCTTTTTCATTATGTAATGTGAGTTTAAGATGTGACATGGTATGAAAAGCATGATTACTTCTGTGCAGAGGGAGTATAATAATTTATTAGTAAAATCAACTACTTGCCTTAAATAATTCTATTTCACCTCAAGACAGCGGGAGGTTAGAATATCACTCAAAATGAGCGACAGAAACTACCTTATTTATACACACTGATTTAATCACAAGAGAATTAAGCTGTTATCTTTCAGTAACAACTAAAAGAAACACCCAAAACAAACAAACAAACAAACAAACAAACAAACAAACAAACAAACACACACACACACACACACACACACACACATACATACATACATACATACATACAAATTACATGTATATCAATAAAATCAAAAGCAATAATTACCAGTGAACAATTAAAGTTGAAATACTCCATTTTAATTAGGCACAAGTTTCGATACTACCCTTTACTCTGCATCACATACAAAATGTCTAATAATCAAGATGGGATTGAACATTTCTAGCAGTTTCTTCTGGTGCTAATAACCCCCTAAACTTAGTAAAGACAGCTTTCATCATCTTCATAGGAAAATCAATACATTATTAAAGAAGTACAGATGGTTACCATGTAAACAGCAAACCCAATGTCATAGACCCAATGCAAAGCTAGTTTATTAAAACCTTTATAAACTGTAAGTTGTAACATGGATGCCTTTGCACCTTTTCAGTTTTTAACAATGAAAATTTATATGCCGCATTTCCCATTCAAGACTAGGTCAAATGCTCACTAATAGTATCACAAACAAAAGCATGTGTTAACCCTTAACCTGATGAATTTCTCAAATGGACTTAGCTGGCATCTTTTTTGGAACTGTGTAGTTGGTCAGCCAACAGTAAAGAGCCATAATTATTTTCTCATTTGGAAAACAAGTTTTTACAACTTAGACTAATCCCTCTTCTTGATTTGGACCAGTACTTTGTGTCTCAGCCGTTGGAAGGTCATGAAAAATCCCTGCCCCAAACAGGCTTCCAACCCACAATTTTCGGATCCGGAGACGGATATGTTACCACTGGACCTTGATGCCCCATGGTTCACTTTGTGTTAATGAACTTATCAGATCAGGTCAATACAACAATATATAAAACAGATTCTAGGCCTTAACCAAAAGCATAGCCTTATAGACCCTTCTTAATATTATCTCATGCATATTCAGTAAGGTAACCAGAACGAGGTTTAGATGGGTCAGTTCAGACTCAGTTGTAAACAAACTCAGCAGCTTACACTGATAGAGACGACAGTGGTGTACATATTTACACAGGTTTAAGCTTTGCTGAGGCCTAGAAAATTATTAAATAACTTACATTTTCATCATGGAAGTAGTCCTTGAACAAAAAATCCAAGTTTTACAGTGAAGACTATCTGCATTAAGACAGTTTCCATTCATCCACTATTTAAATCACAGAATACCTAATAAGCCCAGCCATGTATATTTCAAACACAAAACCTGCTGACCAGATGTAAACACGTGGTTAAACTAATTCTCAACACCTACAATAAAGCCATTCAGCTTACATTCCATTGTAGATAAGATAACCTTTTAGACAATAACATATAAATTACCAGCTTCTTTTGGGCACCTAGCTAACAGTATCCCAAATGTCTGTTTTCAGTTCATGATAATACTGATGTATGCAGCAAATGCCACAAATCTCAAAGAAAGAATACAATTTCACATAGTTAAATGTTTAAGCCATTTTAATCAAGAATGGAATTAAAGCACACATTTCTTTGTAATATAGTATTTAATTTAAAGATTATGACATACATTTTCCTCATTTTCTCGAGACTCGAATAGAAAAATAACAATAAATTATGGGTGAAATAAACTTTTATAAGATATATTTTCAGTGGATAGCATACATATATAGTTCAGTTGTATGAAAGTTTTTTTTCTCTTCAGCTGAGGCAGCTTGAAGTTTTTAATAATCTGTATAAATGTAAAATAAATGCATTATATTTCATTTCATATAATACTAGTTGCAAAATGTGACTGTCAAATTAGGCAAATGTGTATGTTGCAAGCATATTACGGGCTTACTCTTACAGATTGCTGGGGTAAAAATAATAGATCCAGAGAATATTAACACATCTTAACACTAGACATTGCATATTTAAGAGGCAAGGAACCTCAGGACCTTGAAGTGTGTGGTTATTCGAGCCGTAACCCAGCCATAGAATCCAGATCCATTCATTCCAGGTTATATACTAGTAACCTGGCCAGTGAGAGACCAGATCCAGTATAAAATATAGTCACAAATGGTACTACCGTACTAACTAGCTCCCACCAAGTCTGGACCAGCTTTAAATGACTCCACTTTAAATTTCCAACAAACGTTGCATAAAAATAGTATTTTAAGCAGAAGGTGTGTGTTTTCCTGGCCTGCCTATAAGAAATTACAGTTCAGCCTGTATTAGCAACCACCTGTACCAAGCGGCCAATTTCATTAAGCGGTCACTTTAAATGTATTACCAAACTGTAGCATTTTATCTTATATTTGTACTTAATTTAAAGGTCACCTCTGTTAAGTGGCGACTTTCTCTTATTCCCTTGACTGACTATTTAAGACATGTTTGACTGTACATGATTCACAAATATAAGTCAGTTAATTTCGGACTAAGTCATATAATATTATCTTAATATATCTGAGATAAAGAAATTTGGAAAAATAATAATGAAACAACAACAACAAAAAAAAAAAACTGGTCAGCTCCGGCACAAAGTCAGCAAGCACATACATACAGCATCTAACATGGGTGAGATAGCTAAATGCGGAAAAGATTGTGATTATCTCTACCTGCAACTAAAGAATTAAAGACATGAAAAAAAATGATGCCAATTAACGGGGATTAGTTTTTGAATGCAACGCTTATGCTTCTTTAGAAGGAAATTCTTGGCATATGTATCCTTGTGGAATTGTTGGCAGTTCTGGTGTCCCTACATTGTATAAAACCATAACCATAAGGTATATATCGCCCATCAAGAAATCAGCCATTTTGGACTTCTTGAATTCTCAAGGGTCATGGAACTATCTTTGAAGATTTCAAGATAAAGAAACACTAAATTCTACTGCATCAAGTCTTAACGCTGTTGCTGTTATTCTCATTAGAAACGCTTTCTTTCAATAGAGTTTTTGTAATTTTATAAAATGCAAGTTATTTTTTATTTGACTATAATTCTGGTCTTTTTTGTGTGAACCGGAGAATTTTGTAATACATCTGACATACACTCAGTATAAAAAGATAAACGTTATATATGTAACTTCAAGCATGTGATATAATGCCTAATGATTGTTTCAGTGTACATACACTTTTGTTATTTAAATATGAAATTAAGAACCTAAGACCAGAGAAGATGGTCGTTGTGTTTTTATTTCTGTACAATCAACCCTTGTTCTTAAACATAGTGATTTAAACTCAGTTTACAGTGTCTCTGGATAGCCAGATAGGAATGTGATGAGAGGTTAATTATCTGCATCATATTTTCCATTAGAATTACAAACTGGAACACTGCAATGATAATGAGAAAATTTATTTCAACAGTTTACTTGTGGATGTGCTTCCACCAGTGGTCGCCATAACTATACAAGTGATATTATCAGCTGTACTGGTGTGTATACCTGACCCATCTAAACCTCGTTCTGAGAAAAGAATCTCTGGTATGCATAAATATTGAGAAGGGCCTATAATGGATATGCACTCCACAGTGTAGTGTTCTCATAACAGAAAATGACAAATGTCAATCATTTCAAGGGTTGCTATATTGGAACATTCACAAGGAACAATATAACATGTTAAAAATGATGGACCCAAAGTATGAAAAAAAAATATTTTTTTTATACAACCCACATACTGGGAGATGGTTCACAATAACTCATCATGAACACATTGTGCACAAGTGAACTAAAAATAGCTATTTTTTTTTGGACATTGGGAAACTGTCATGGCAAAAACTTTTATTCTAAAATAACATTCTGTGTCCGTGAGATTGATAACATTCATTGACATAAATTTTTAAATATTAAATAAATTTTTAAAATATATGAAATATTTGTTGCAAAAAGAAGAGTCAAAGTAAAAACTTTAAGCATTGTCCAGGGATCTCAGGGAAACCAAAAATTGGGAAGGAACTCCAGAATTGACATGCCAGGGGTTCCATTGGGACACATACTTTTCGATTACAAGTAAATTGAACAGCCACATTCATGTTGTAAACCAATGTAATCATCTCCATAAAAGTTCTTATTAGTAACTCTCT
>CM037784.1:57108173-57158173 GCA_021229015.1 Solen grandis | reverse complement strand
GGCGTGACCTACATTCAACAGAATTTTAGTAAGACTCAAACATACTATATATCAGTTTTGTAATTTTATATTGTGCAGAAAATGTACCGAAATTACCCAAAATATCATAAATATCACTGGCCTCAATAATGCGGGCACCATCGGTCCCAATCGTAAAGTGAAACTAGCTGAAGCGAGCACTTGTCTAGATGGTAAACTTCAATCAAAATAAAATACGTTAATTTCCATATCCGTAAAGTTTTTATTAAATGCATTCATTAATCATTTACATCGCTCCTTTTCACTGTTTCCATCAAAACCATGAGTCTGAAACGTTTAGATATTTTACTAAAGACAAAATATCATTGTTAATTTTGAGACCTTATTATGATTATTTGGATGTAAAAAAAGTTGATTTTTTTATTTAATGTAAACAAAGAATCATAACGTGAAATAGTTTGTGTACATTATATTATAATTACAAGTACACATATACATACATGTATACGGTAGATGGGCTGTCAAAGGGGCATAATACATTTCGGCCTCGATCCCAAAGGTGACCTTAATAGCAAGGCTCTACTGTATCTTGACATTAATGAGGTTTACATGTAAAACAACACGGATCATGGGAGGATTTTGGAAATCATTCAAACTGGAGACATTGTTCAGATTATTGTACCACGAAGGCGGATCGCATGTAATCCAAGTTATCATGATTGTAATTTTTGGCGTGATAGAAAAGAACAAATTGTTTGATTCATTCAACATTTTTCTCCGATGAGTTTTCTGGGTACAAACACTTCACCATAATCATGAATGAGTTTTTAAGCCTTTTGCCCCGTGAAAATATGTTATTATCTCCTAAGGGGTGCTATATTTAAGTGGTATAAGGAGAATTTGTGGGTATTTTCTCGTAGTCAAAACGATGTTCTTTCAACACATAAATGTAGGGCATCGTTTGTCTTTTGGCTAAAGACTACCACTATTTAAACTATGACCATTTTTGTTTAATCAGCTGAAGTTTTGTTCGAGTTTTAGTTTTGAATGTGCGAAGAAAATGATTAGTTGATACTCCATAAGATAAATTAACTTTTACAACACGAATTCAAAGCATTAGGAGGGTGCCTGGATAGCGTAGTGGTAACGCGCCTCGCTTCTTAACAATGTGTCCTGGGTTCGATTCCTGGCCCCGAGGTAATAAAACTTTTTCCAGCTCATGTTTATAACCTCGAGGCTTGGTCACAGTACAGTGGTCGCCCGACCAGACACATGGGTTTTCTCTGGGCTCTCCGGTTTCCTCCCACAACAATGACTACATACGCCGCTACCAGAGCTATCGAAAGTGATTAATATAAGTTGTGATAACTTGTCTCATAATCGATGTAAAATAAAGTTTAAACTTAATTCAAAGCCTTGATCTTTTATAGAGCAGTGTTTCTTTGCACAGTTTTACTTCACCATTTAGGCATGTTGAAGGACAAAAATGATTAACAGTTTGTGTGGCATCCAGAGCTTTCGAAAGCAGCTCAAAATAAAATAAAACACACACACACACACAAAAAAAAAAACGAAACGGAAATTTACATTTGCGAGTTAGAATACTCAGATGTCGGCTTTGTTTGTTGGCCCACTGTGATACTGCATTATAGTTCTTGTTTATTGCCACCAGCAAAAAGAACAGAATAATTGCTACACGAATTGTTCTAACCCCGTTGCCCAATGATGTCAGTATCACTATTACACATACTATCACTGTTATGCTGTCATTTATCAAATAATTTCCATGATGTCAATATCATTGTTACACTGATTTTCCTGATGTCAATATCACTGTTACACAGATGTTAATGATGTTACATTATATCGTATACATTCCTTAAAATGTCGTTTGATTGCCGACGCCGTTGTTGTGACACTGTCAAATTTTAACGTTGTAAAATTCTCAAAAGAAAAAAAAAAACGTTTAAAAAGTCATTCATTTGCAAACCTGTCAGTAAAGCTGGTGCAAAGTGAATGACCTTGCTTTGTTTGTAGTTGATCGTTACAGTGTAACTAAAGCAAGGAATGAAGAAATCAGTGTTATAAACTAAATGCGTTCTTGGATTTCTTTCAAATGCGTTCTTGGATTTCTTTCATACCAAATCTTTATTTCTTACACGTAGAAGCACATATGGAGAGAACATTGTTTTGTCGTACGCATATCAAAGGTCAGAAACCATATAGTTTTTTCTTACCTGTAACATTGCAGGCAGTGACACCCCCGCTATGTTTGGTCTAATTATGATTTACTGACATCCAACTGTTCTCAGTCCATAAATATATGATGGGCCCCAATTATATGATGTATTGCATCCTGTTATAACTTGTTGACATAGATTTTGATAATGCAGGAACCAAATCCTGCAAATTTACACAAGCTTCTTCACAGTGGCTCATTTTTCGGCCGCGTCTGGCCTCTTACTGGCAATTTTAACATATTACATAATCAATCATACATTTTCTATCGTGCAAGAGGCAAGGTATGTAATCTCAATTTAACACCTATGTATATATGTGTGCTATTTAATTTGCAGACGACACGAAAACCGATGTCGCACGCTACGATCATCTCCTTGAGAACCTAACATGGCACGTTGAAGAGGCAACTTTATGGCAAAGTAATTTTTATTTACTATCAAACCAGAAAGATACGGCCATTCTTAGGAGCAAGAAAAATGATTGCTTTGGCATGTGTCTTCCGAACGGAGGACAAATGCAAGAAAAAACCTTCGTTATATAGAAGATGACAATTGGTTATCAGTGCATTTATCATTTATTTAAATCAACCCTTGTCATGTTTATAAACCAACAGTCGCTCGCCTTAAAGCTTATATACATATATATATATAGTTGCTTACTGTTTTGAAGTTAGATAACAAACTCAATTATGACTTAATGAGGAACAGTGTTTATAGATTTGAAGTAAGTCTAAGTTTAGCACTTTTTGCACTTTTTTCTTCTTTTTCATGTAAGAAGTAGAAAAAAATGCAATAAACAGGTAATAAGTAGATATATGTGTGTGTTGGGTATGTAGGTTGAAGAGGTATGTTCACTTGTACAGACCAATCCACTGGAGTTCGACAGAAAACTGAATCAATCACGTGACAGGACCCTAGCTATCGTTTTAATTGTTATTCATACTTGAAAGTTTCCTTAAGGAATATTAACTACACTCACCTATTTTCATATGCATATACTCGTATAATGTAAATTGTATGTTTACACGCTTTCTGAATATCTTTATTGAAGGTATTGACATTTTATTATACGCGTGTAATTATATTTATATGAGGCAGTATGTGTTCAAGTTAGATAAATGAATGTTCTATTCTGTTATTTATTTGATATATACCCCCCTAGCTTACAGATTTATATCTGCGATTACATCAAAGCTATTGTCTAAAGATAAAAATTATAATGCCTTTACAGATTCATTTGGTGACAAACACGTGTCATTTATTCTAATTTAAATTGCGTACGCATTGACATATACATGTATATCAATGTACGTATGTATTAGCTATCGTTTACATTTTAAATTTTTGTAATTCATTGTAAACGACGCGAAGCGGAGCTCTGCGATATATTCACAGAATTTAAAATTAAAACGATTTGTCATGTAGGCCATGCACCGCCTCTCGTTTGTTTGTCGTGATATTTTAAGTTCAGAGTGTCGCTTGGTACATTTTTATTTTGAGCTGGCAAAACATGACGTTTAGAAAGCAGTCGCCGCCGCAATTAGCTCTGCCCATAATCTGTCTAGATCACGTAGCCATCAAAAATAATATTTTCTTCATATAAAGACATCACGATTCATTTTATGCATTTTTTTTCTTCTTCAAATTTTGAACGAAATACAAGCATTAACTCATAATGTTGCTCACAAATACCTATCTGGCGTAACGAAACACGTTAATGTTTTGAATTACTGCTACACATACATTATGGTAGATGTTTTTTTGTTGTTGTTGTTGTTTTGTTTTGACCAGATGCTGTATGCATGTCTTCACAGGAAAATGTCTCAAGCAAATATATATCGATAAAACATTATTTATGAGTACTGAATTGAAGGTATTAGGTGATTCCAGAGAGAAGAAAAATCTCATTTCCATTGTACGCGGGTTGGGTAAATTGAGCCTCGACTGAGCCCCGAGTATTGATTTTACCACACACGCCAATTTCGACAAGTTCTTAATCTAGAGAGCTGATTATATTGACAAGAAATAGCGATGTTCTACTGTTACTCTTATATTGCACAATAAATTAATAGATGGAATATTAAAATCTTGATTATGAGTTTCTACAAGATTGAAGGATCAAGTAAACTAAAATTATTAGTAATATAAACTTGCCAAGTCATATTTTTTATTCTTTTTATTTCGCTTATGCAATTCTATTTGCAGATGGTAAGGTACCAGAAGATCGGTTTACATATGAATTCTACAGAGTGAAAACAAGTGCCGTTGCTTTCGGATTTGTCCTGGCTCTAGACGTCTGCGCATGCGTAATGACAATCGGCTTCCTCACATTTAACATTGTTAACAGAAATAAAAGGTTTGGTGCGATTTCTTCTATTTCAAATATCTTCTTATATATAAGTTATTTTTCTCGATTGAAATCAACGCTTTTTATCAGGTTTAATAGAAATGAATATTATTGTCTTTTATATTTCAGTCGTTTATAAAAAAAAATATTAATTTTGTTGATTTTATTTAAGACCGTATTTTATTTCACAAATAATTTGCTGAAGTTTACAGAAAATTTTCATGAACGTGAGTATAGTCATTAAAAACTTTAATTCTTATATCATCATTCACACAAATGCCTTCCGTATTTATTCAATTTCATGATTATTTTGTAATATGAATTTTTTATGTAAAGAAAAACACACCTTTTTGAAACCGCTGATGGTTTCAAATTATTGTAAAGTATGATAATACGATGGACAACCACACGACCTTTTCAAATATCAAGGTCACACTTGGAAATTTGTGGTCGACAGTGGAGCAGCAATATGTCTTGTCCCAAATATTGACCGTTCATCATACATTACTTAAATACAGACATCTTGCGAATGTGGAATTTCAACATCTCTTTCTGTCTTCGTGCATGAAAAGTGTTACTTCGGATGTACACGCAAGAATGAATCTTTAGTTGTTGAGGATTTGAATCACCGAAGCCCATGAATTTTCTTAGCACCGAGAAAACCACCGTCGTCATCTTCATTTAATTATAAACCATGTCTCTTTTGTATTGCTTGAAATATGTTCATTATATACATGTAATATAATAGCATTATAATAGCATAAAGTTCGCATATCTTCATTTATAATTGAGTGTCTTGTAATTTTATAAATGTAATATAACATTAAGTTCCCATATCTTCATTTCTACTTGAGTGTCTGTCATTTACACAATGCCAAATATTCACATTTATTTAAGTTGTTTAATTATCTATGCATAATATTCGGATTGTTTCTGACAAAAAGTGTGACTGTAATCAACGTGCAGCAATCTGGAACTTTCTCAACACCTCTCATACGTTATGCGTACATCTGAAAGCATAACTGATTGATGTATTCTCTTATTCAGTGCTTTCTAATAACATATCAGTTGGGATTTCAAAAATACCACAATAAGAAGCCGAGTTATCTTCAAGCATGCGTCAGAAAGATATACCACAGTTAGGGATCTATTCATTCAAATTTACTTATTAAATTAATATAATCCCCTCTTCGTTATAATCCATGATTTACACGTAAAATTATGGTACAAATTGAAAGCATTATATAAGTACAGAGAGCTTTTTCGAAAGATATACCAACTTCATTAGACTGACCTGGTAAAGACCTCTTGTTTGACACTCAGCATATAGGGATAGTTCTAGGACTTGTTGACACAAAATTGATTTTTCAACACTTATGCCTAAATTTTAATCGTACTTGTTTTGTGTTCATCATTCAATAATCTTTATAACACTGAGAGTTTCTTCGGTTTTCAAAGTAGAAAAACAGATTCTTGAAAAATGACCTGAGGAGAGATTATCTGAATATCACGCATTTGCGATATGTATCCATCAAATTGAAATCAAACTCACATTTCTTTTTTCTCCCTGAAGATCGCGAATTTTAATTGTTTCACACATGATAATGCCAGTAACAAATAAACGCTTGTATTTTGTTGATTGTTTTATCTTGTACAGTGCCTCATGTTGTTTTTGTCAAACTACAATGTCATACCGTATCATTTACTTTCAGTAATTCTGTTCATTTGACCGGTCCAGAGGGCTGTGTGATCAGAGAGATCGCCACATACCACAATCATGAAAATGTTGTACTGGTAGTTCGCACAAATCCAAAGTAGTCGATCAACGACTAGTTGGCTTGTAGTCAGATTTTGCTAGTGGTATCGTGCAACATGGCTACTACGTGGTGAACCATTGTCAATGGCGAGGTACTTTTCGTGATTTTTTTCTCATTTGGTTTCATTTGGTTTCAGGAACATCAAGATGTCAAGTCCTATGATAAACAATGTAATGATAGTAGGGTGCCTTGTGATCTACTTAATGGTATTCCTGTTTTCCATCGACTACCGACATTTGACAACTCTGGGTCAAAGCAGCGCGCTATGCATGGTAAATATGTAAATGTCCTGTTAATAAACGCGAGATTTCGGTTCATCATTTATATCGCATTACGTTTATCCCGGAGTTATTGTCAATGACTTATGGATATATTTTTATCGACGATGTTTTGTCTATAGAAAGTTGGCCCATTGTAACTATATAGTTTAACCATTTATTCCAAGAAGATATGAATGTTTATCAATAATGGGCATCAGATAAAAAAATCACTAATTTTCATGTTAAATGATTTGAAAATGTTGTGGGTTAAAGCTAATACGTCATTTCTAATAGACCGTCTTTATTTTAAGACATATTGTTCATAGGATAATTCTCAAATAAGGTCAGTGACCTGTTAACTGAATGAAGTTTTGAGCGAATAGAATGTTTAGAAGACACATAATGTAACATGGAAGAGGTCGGCATTGTACTATTTTTCAGACAAAGGCCTGGTTGGTATTCGTGGGGTTCACTTTGTTATTTGGGGCACTGTTCTCGAAAACGTACAGGGTCTACGCCATATTCCGGGATAAACAAATAAAATCAAAGGTACATGTAGTATGTTTTTGTATTTGTCATTTTTTTCCAAAGGAATCATCATTGTTTTATTACATGCGTTAAAAGAAAAGGAACACGGGAAAGGCAAGCAATCGATATTTTATTGAAATGAACAAAAGCTGATGTAAAATTAAATAAATATAAAGTTTCCCTTGAGTGATAGGACATTTACTGGTTTATCTCCCTTTCCTACGCGATCAGAATATAAGTGACGTTCTAGGACTGAATTAACGGTGTCAGGATAATGTGACTGGGTGTGCTTTCATGTCACTTGTACAGTGCGTGATTTCGAAGGAATGGAGACAGGTGACATCTGCCTCATGTAAACAAATGTTCTCAGATGATTGAAAAACGTCAAACTAATGACCGTTACAGTCAGGTCTCAGTATAACGACATTGATGTCTTTGTATTGGATTTGTCAGTATATTGAATTTCATTGCTCTTGTGCTTGATCATACACCAAGGTATATAACATGCATAAAATTGTAGCTTATTATAATAGATGGATCTTTATTAAGACAAGTTTATGCTTTAAATGTATGGGAATTTGTAACCAAATAAAATTAGTTTGCACTTGAAAAAAAAATGATAGACTGTACAAACTTTAAAATTGAGCACTATAAACTCCATAAGACTTGACTCCATAAGACTTGAAAATAAAACCATATGTCCAAATTCGTTATACATGCAAACGCTTCATATTACATTATCTTTTATATTAAAATATTATGCGATTCAGTATGTGACAAACAGTAGAACGTCAGACTATTAAATTCTTCATACTTAAAAAGTAAGCTGAAATGCATCTGTCATGTTTTTTTCCGTGTACGTCTTGTAAATACACTATATACATTTAAAACTGCGTCAGTCACCCAGCAGGCCCTATGTTCTCGAAAATTTAGACTTAAGTGTGTCTTTCACACCCAAACTCAAACTATACCTATTAGGTTCAGGGGGTTTGAGTTTAAGTATAAAATCGTATTTGAAGTATTCTGAGACCTTGGGGACAGGGAGAATCTGTCTTGAGACGAAGCCCTCGGATTCTGTAATTGCGTTAACAAACTACCCGCGATTGACGGTCAGACTAGTCTACAGTCCAAGTCGCTTTTTATGAAAAGATTTGACTATCATCAAAACAGATATATACGCCTTTATCTTCTCTATGTTTAAGTGTGATCATACTATTAATATTTTATTTTCCATGGGTAGGTAATCAAGGATTACCATCTGTTCGGGGTTATTGGAATATTACTACTGATAGACTGTCTACTTCTGTTGCCATGGACACTCGTTCATCCACTTAGGAAAGAGAGCTGGATAAAGAACACGAAGGTTTGTCACTTGGTATTTGGGGACCTTTTAGATATTTTACATCTTTTTGTTTTGTACGACTGGACTTTTGTAAAATTGATAAAAGAGTTGGCTTCAGAATGTTACCTTACTTTAGAATATTGGAGTAAACACATGCACAGACTTAAATGGTTACTTAAAATGACAAGGTGTATCATGAATTCTCCTATTCAAAACACATTCTGAGGACAGTTAAAAATATGAACTTTAAATCATGGGACTCGAAATATATATATATGTGTGTGTGTGTGTGTGTGTGTGTGTGTGTGTGTGCCATATCATAGCTTCAAAATTAGTACACAAACCTTTAGATTTTATTTTTAAATTAGAACTTCGCAATCGGATGTGTCGCCTGACAATGACTTATCTGTTGACAGTAAAGATGCCAGTTTGTCACTTTCTTTTAAGGATGGGGTATTAATGATGTTGTCATCAAACAGAGAAAGGCTTAAAAAGATCAAATTAAAAATGTAGAGACTATTATAACTTAAACATATTAACAAGTATAATGAAATATGATAACTGTTTTGTTGTTTGACCGTTTTTACCTACATATCAAGTCTCAAGTCATTCAAACTTATGGTGAAAAAGTTATGCTCCGGGCAAGAAATGCTCAAAGGAAATCTATCAAAGGGGAATAACTCAAAAAGCACACAAGGTAGAGTTATGGCTCTTGTGCACTGCACTCTGGGTCATTGCAAGAAACATACATGTCAATTCTCATGTCATTCAAACTTATGGTGACAAAGTTATGCTCCGGACAAGAAATGCTGAAAGAAAATCTACCAAAGGGAATTAACTCAAAAAGTGTACAAGGTAGAGTTATAGTTCTTGTGCACTGCACTACGGGTTATTGCAAGAAACATACATATCAAGTCTCAAGTCATTCAAACTTATTGTGAAAGTGTTATGTTCCGGACAAGGAATGCTCAAAGAAAATCTATCAAAGGGGAATAACTCAAAAAGTGCACAAAGGTAGAGTTATGGTTCTTGTGTGCTGCACTCTGGGTTATTGCAAGAAACATACATACCAAGTCTCAAGTCAATCAAACTTATGGTGACAAAGTTATAATCCGAACAAGAAATGCTCATAGAAAATCTATCAAAGGGGAATAACTCAAAAAGTGCACAATGTAAAGTTATGGTCCTTGTATGCTGCACTCCGGGTTATTGTAAGAAGCATATATATTATGTCTCAAGTCATTCAAACTTATGGTAAAAAAGTTATGCTCCGGACAAGAAATGCTCAAAGAAAATCTATCAAGGGGGAATAACTCAAAAAGTATACAAGGTAGAGTTATGGTTCTTGTGTGCTGCACTCTGGGTTATTGCAAGAAACATACATACCAAGTCTCAAGTCAATCAAACTTATGGTGACAAAGTTATAATCCGGACAAGAAATGCTCATAGAAAATCTATCAAAGGGGAATAACTCAAAAAGTGCACAAGGTAGAGTTATGGTTCTTGTGTGCTGCACTCATGGTCATTGTAAGAAACATACATACCAAGTCTCAAGTCAATCAACTTTAGGTGACAAAGTTATAATCCGGACAAGAAATGCTCAAAGAAAATCTATCAAAGGGGAAAAACACAAAAAGCGCACAAGGTGGAGTTATAGTTCTTGTGCACTGCACTACGGGTTATTGCTAGAAACATACATACCAAGTCTCAAGTCATTCAAACTTATGGTGACAAAGTTATGCTCTGGACAAGCAGATGCGATGCCGCCGACAAAAGTAACCCCTATATGTCGCCTGACTCTAGTCAGGGGACACAAAAGAGTACAAAAAATGTAATCAGTATTGCGAACATTCCTGAAAAGGCTAGTGTTTTTGATGCGACATCATTTTTGGCTTAACACTTTCTTCAACTCAACAATTAATAAAGATACTCGTATATTACATGGATCTATATTTCAGGTTGTAAATGAGAATAGCCGCCAGATGTGACGAAATATAATCATGTTTCCTGGATAAATATATAGGTTTATCCCATTCATTTCAAATAATAAACTCACTTTTATAAGTATATTGGTTTCTTGGAAAAGACGGATATGTTGATAAGTTGAAGGGAAACCTTCAAGTGCCGTTAATGTTTTAAAACAGTTTTACGCTGCTTCGAAATCAATAAATTGCAGCAATAATCAGTGGTCTGGCAGGCCATGGCAAATAAAAACTTATCGAAAATCACGAGGTTTGAAAGACTAGGTATAATCCCACCTTGTTTATCTGCACTGGGGCTTACTAGGCGGACGACTCGAGAAATGGCTCCTTGGTTACTGACAGATTTACTGTATTTGAAGTGTTCATATACTGGGGTCAGTCATCCTCCTCCCCAATATCTGGTTGAACCAGTACTGACACTCCATCGGTGTGTGTGTGAGAAACGATGGGCAGATAGATACTATACTTTATTTGTAAATCCATTTGACCTGAAGGCCCATGAGGTATTATGTTTGTCATTTATTATGGCAAAACAGTGCATTTTAGAAGTAGTCAGTTGCCAAATTAATGTCCCCAAAATGGCCGCTAGTGATGAAAGTTTTCATCAGATGGGTTGTAGTAAATTGTCAATAACTCAAAAACCAGTACATTAAAGGTACTTACTTCAATTTTTCAATACTTGGTGATACACCCATTAGCTGTCAGAACTGTCCTCATCTGCTTTGGTAATTGTTGATAGAGTGATTTGATGTATATCAGAATCAATGATCTTCAAATCTGCAACACATTTTCAAAAAGGTCCTGTCTGGATTTAATGTCACCTCTCTTTTGTAATTTCAGTTTCTAAGTATTCCATACATACATTATATTAATCTCTGGCATCTGGGGAGGTCAATTCAATACTGGCCACTAATATTCATCAAGCACTTCAATATATTTCCTAGAATTCAATAGGTCCCAAGGTCCCCACGCTTTCATAGGTCAGACATCCCCAGAACATAAAACACAATAGGGGCACAGATTTTGTTTATTGTAAACACCTAGAAACCTGGGTCGCCATTTTCCCTCATTAGTTCTCCATACATAAACACCGCTGGGTTTCATCTGAAAATATAACTCTATATCAGTCGTCTTCAGTTTTCCAGTGAATATGAGATCTTGCAAAATCTCACCCCTACAGCTCTTCTGAATTATCCATAAACAAGCAATCTTCTATGGATAGTTATTTTGGCAGTTTATATGGTGTATTTTATTATATTCACCTGGTATTTCAGTCAAAGTCTTCTTTCTGTTATTTTTCACCACCTTTAATAGCACCCAATCTGTCCTCTCACTTGTTTTCTTTTTTCTTATACATTTCCACACCCGTTTGTTTACATTGATGTTTTCTAAACACTCAACTTTTTTTAAACACTAATATTTACCGTAGAACTACTTATTTTTCAAAATTCTGCATTTTTTCTTCCACTATAGTCTTGTTAATGTAAATTCGATATGGTTACTTTCAAGTGTGGGGTTAAATCTTTACCTTTTCTACCCATGACAATTTAGCAGACGAATTAATCAAATGTAAGCAAAGCAGTTATTTCCCTTGAGAAATTCAAGAGGTGTATATATAGATATTCTCCCTGCAAAATGATCCTACCATTAATTTGATTTTAAGTGGAAGAAAATTTGCTTTGAAGTTGCAGCCCCCTTTAAATCAATATTTTGCAGCCACTTCGAAGACATTAATTAATACATATTATGAGCTGTCTGGTTTGGGGTTTGTTCTGCTTGCCAAAGCGTCAAAACGAGTCAGTATGATGTACTCGGTTCAGAAGGCCTATGTGTTCATTCAGAAACTTCCCGTGTTGTTACAGGACGAAGAGAACCATAACATCATCTTTTCCGAGGTCTACCACTACTGTTACAATCCTCACGAGAACTACTGGTTTGCCGCAATGTATATCTACAAAGGCCTTCTTCTGTCCTTCGGGACTTTCCTAGCCTGGGAAACACGCAAAGTGAAAATTGACGCACTCAACGATTCTAAATACATAGGCGCGTGCATCTATAATGTCGTGATCGTCTGCTTGTTTGGCGTTCCTTTGGCACACGTGCTCCCGCTGGAGCAGACGACACTGTCCTTCGTGCTGGAATCGTGCCTGACGATATTCTGTACAAGCATATGTCAGTGTATTTTATTTATCCCAAAGGTAAACTTTTTCTCAGATTAAGACATAGAGAATTAAGGGTATTTCCTAAGGGTGTTTCTTGTTCTGTATATTTTGGAAATATATATTTTACCTGTAGCCTTAAGTAATATTTCATCGAAAAATATTCTGTCCTCTTTAATGTAAAGGATGGGTGTATTCTTACATGAAAGTCCCTCTTTTGTTGAAGTAAAATTTAAATACCCCCTCTCTTTCTTTCTCTCTCTGGCAGACAGACGGACAGACACACATGAACACCCGGTTTAGGCATTTATTTATGTTAGCACACATTCATAAATGTGTGCATTGTACATAATTTCATCATTGAAATACATTTTATGACCGTTTGGTTTAATAACCTAATTTACATTAACCAAACAGTTCAAAAACCTGAACCAAGTACACGGCCGCTTCGTACTCAGTGGAAGCATGGTTACCCCAAAATTCTACAGCTCCTGGAAACAGCGACTATTGTGGTAGGTTTTTGTGTTATATAGTTATCTTACTGTAACGATCGTCATACTGAACCGAAATACCTTAACTACATGTAGGTGTATATCTTACAATACATTTAAAATCATTTTTAATCATATCATACGGATACCACTCTTTTGAACATGTCTTATACGTCATTTTCATGAATGGTCACAAACATGAGATTACATTTCAAAGGTGTTGTTTTCTAACTGTAACAGAGAGGTTGACTATTCAATAACGAAAAGTACTTAAATACTAAGTGACTATCTGTTTACTACAAGATTCACCTGCGTTAACAAACTAATCTTCACAGCTCCTGGAAAAAAGTCGAGACATAATGGGGTTAGAGCGGTTGGTGGTTAGAGCGTCCGCCTCGGGGCCGGAGGTACGATCCTCGGCTGCGATGTACCAAAGTACCAGATGGTACTGGTAATGCTCCCTTGTTTAGCCCTCGGCGTATAAGGGTAGTTCCAGGACTGGCTGGTCCGGTGTCAGGTTAATGTTTCCGGGTGTGGTAACATGCCGCATACTGCAGCTCTATATTCGTCTCAAGTAGACATCGTCTCCAATGATCGGGACGTTAAATTAAGACCTATTAAAAAATATTGGCAACTAGTCTAAATCTCACAAAAGCAAGTAGAAAAGTGTCCAATTCTCGCAAAATATCTCATTTTCTATTGAAAATATGAACAAATAAATTGTATTTTACAATAAAACATTACAGTACCATCATAATGATACCATATATATTTAAAAAAAAAGTCAAGAAAAAAAATGTTTAAAGTAAATTAGAAAAGCACCTGCATGGTGACAACTATGTAAAATGTGTGTTTTTCTGCTTCACTGGTTCAATTTGAATCAAACTGAAAATAATTCCTTGCAGTAGAGAATTGATTATTTTATAGTGTTGTTTGTTACATTTTCCTCTGTGATCTTTCCATGCATACATACATTACATAAAATTTGCAATATTCAGAGATCTTCTGTGTGCTTAAACAATATTTTCTACTAGCTTTTACAGGAGTTTCCTATCTCTGTTTAATGTCTTTGGTTAAATCCAGAAAACAAACAAACCATGGAAGGTATGTTCTCGGAGAATTTAATTGCATTGATCTTGTAAAAAGTACTGTTTTTATTGTCATAACGCACGTGTTAGATTTTTGTCATGTTGCTGCGTCACCCAGAAAATCAAATGTGTGTATTCCAGGCAGTTCCTACCATTGCTGTACGCGTGATGATGAGAAAACCAAGCAGTTGGAAGAGTGCAAGAAAGAGAACGAGAAGCTTCGGCTACAGATGGCCCAAGTAAGTTATTTGATTATTTGCTTGTTTCTTGAGCGCTGAGTAAAAGAGTTACCCGTACGATTAATGCACCCGGAATCGAACATGGCGAAATCCGGGGCAATCGCTTTACCACTCGGCTACCGGGGGGGGGGGGGGGTAATTGATAGGACTTAATTGTTTGAGTAACTCCATACGAGTGTAAGAGTCTACTACATAATTCTTTTGTACGGAAATGACCTACGGGATCAGTATAATTCATGATTATACTGAACAAAATACCGAGCCATATTTGATAATGTACTATAATCCAGTATCTATGATGATGATGATGATGGTGATGATGAATTGTTAGAAATGAAATCAATATATGGATTACAATCTTTGCAGAATGTGAGTGTTCCCCCCCCCCCCCCCCCTTGTCCAGATTTTGTTTCAGATAGGGAAAATACAAATCTGATACTTTAAACTTTTAAGAGAAATCGTATTTCCAGGAACCTTGCTATCTAGCTACATGTACTTACTTTTTGCTTATCTTTGTTTGGAAAATCATGATGGATATGTAAATCCTTACTGTGTGTGTGTGCGCGCGCGCGTGCTAGCGCTCATTTCTTCCTCTGCATATTGAAGCCTATACAGTATTAAATGTAGGTCTATAGCTCAATCAATTACATTGTATATATAATCATGTTACTTCAGGAGGCGATTGCTATGGCAAAGTTAAGAAAGACCCTTCTCTCAACAACCGGAAATGTCCATTTCTTCAAGTCTGGGACAGAATACGTCCTCTTCAAGTCGGAGACCAACGAGGCTTCTCAAGCAGAAATAGAGGAGGAATATGCTTAATTTGTGGTTCTCACCACTTTGTCCTTCGTCAGATTGTTCTAAACACAGTGTCAGTGTGTCAAAAAATATTCCAAGGGAAATAAGTGATGCTTTGATGACTTACGAAGTGTTTTTCATTTTGTAAAGCTGAAGGACAATCCAGTCGGCATAGGGAAGACCCGTTCACTTGTACCAACGATGATGCTTCTAAGCTTTAATATTCACTGAACGTCTGGTCTGCCTGCACCTTGCACCACATTATCGCCGCTATTTATGATTTTATTTTGGCTTCGAAATGAATTTCTCTCTTTCGCTGGTTAAAAAAGACTGCACCAAAACTGTGTGGGGGTAGGAGAACCTGGATTATTATGGTCCTCCTGTCTCTGTCATACACAATTGCTTCCGAGTCGCATAATACACACTGAGTCATCTTTAGAGTCGGGTATCTTCACTTTTTTTGCGGGCTGTGATGAACATGACGAGGGACTAGGGGTGGAACTAGATAACTCCCGTTTAGTTGTTGAAGGGGTACTAGGGAATGTAGACATGTTTTCTATGTTTAATGTTCGATGTTAACGTAAATGTTCAATGTTAATGTTCGATGTTAACTTTCAATGTCGAATCCAATAAAATTATTCCTGTGGTCTAAAATACAGAGCAGAGAATCTAAATTCTATATACATGTTTTAAATGTATATTTACGTATATTGTGAAATATGTATAGTATGTTAAAAACGCTGAGCATCTTCGTGTGTATTTTTATCTATATGTGACATAAAAGACGGAAAGAAAGTGTGAAAATGTGATGGATAAAATGAATGGTTTGTCAACATTCAGGCCTGACCACACCAACTATATTTGATAATATATATTCATGAAAATTTCTTCCTTTTTTTTTCAAATGATCAAAGGTATAAAGCTTACATTGCTTTTAGAAAGCGATATAGCTTAGCCCGGTTCTCACCCTTGTTTGTATATAGAGATGCAATTCCGTTAGATGATGGGAAGAGGCCTAATGGAACTAAGGGACCCAACACGGTTTTGTGGAAGATTTTGTTAAGATACTGAATGTTAGATATATTTGTCACTGTAACTAGAACCAGAAAAGTGTGGGACCGATTTCCATTAGAATATGCCTAAATCTCACAATGGTTAAACAGATCTTGGAAATTGTGTCATTTTGTTTTTTGCAACCCCTCTTACTGTTCTGCTTATGATTTTCCCAAGCTAAGACAACTGCGTACAAACATTATCACAAACAAAACCATGTGAATATTTGTGTAGACCAGGTCAACCATTGACTCTATTATTTAAGATGAAAAGGTAAATAAAAATATTAATGCATTTGTTACAATATAAAAATTTAAAAAAATATTAAATTAACTAATCTGTTGTATTGCAACTATGGTGGCAAAAGGGGACACAAAAGATAGAGTTTATATTGCATTAAGACAATCACCAAAACATCGTTTCCAAATATTACCAGTAGAAAAACATTCCGAAATCTCGGCAAAACTTAGTCCATTTCACTGTTAAAAGCACACGAAAACAGCAACAAAAAACTATGATTATTTAAGACTTTTTTTGTGACTTTTAGCGGAACCCGTGACAGTATTCTAGGCCCCATGTTGAGATTTTCGTTCAGCCAAAAAGGCTCAAATTCCGTATCACCACCACACATGACTTAAATGGGTAGAATTTATTATTCTCCTATAAATGCCGGCAGCAGAAAGGATTATATTTAAACAAACTTCTTTACAACTTATATACTAGTCCTGGGTCCCACTATAGTGCGCTGTGGCATGAAAGTTCTAAATATATTCAGTCGAAGATCTGTGGTCAATGAACATGGCCAACGCCCCTTCCCAGTTTTAAGCGATGAAAATTGATTTAATTCTCTTATTACTTGTTGTAGGTAATAACATAGATACGTGACAATCCTTATAACTTATCGTAGGTAATAACAAAGACACGTGACAATCCTTATTACTTATCGTAGGTAATAACCTAGACACGTGACAATCCTTATTACTTATCGTAGGTAATAACCTAGACACGTGACAATCCTTATTACTTATCGTAGGTAATAACCTAGACACGTGACAATCCTTATTACTTATCGTAGGTAATAACCTAGACACGTGACAATCCTTATAACTTATCGTAGGTAATAACATAGACACGTGACAATCCTTATTACTTATCGTAGGTAATAACCTAGACACGTGATAATCCTTATTACTTATCGTAGGTAATAACCTAGACACGTGATAATCCTTATTCCAACGTCTCCTATATTGGACATTTTGATTGACGCTGTAATATTATCGGACCCTAGCTAGACGCTATTGTTGTATTAAGTCATATTGTGTCACCGTTACTAACCTATTATATACCATAAGTGATTATAACATGACCGTTGCCTTAGTTATGTTGTGACTGTCGTTAATACAAATATTTGTTATTATATAATACATATGGTTACTGTCTGGTAGTGATTGGAATCAGTCGAAAAAATATTCGTCGATTAATCAGAGACAAAAGTCACTGATTAATTGATTAATCATGATTAAATACCAAATTACCATGTTTGGAGTAAATGCCTATTAAAACTCTCTTACTGTAAAAAAAAATGTTAATTTCTCAAATATTCAAATACATGTATAAACATTGAACCGAGATAAAGTATAAGAGGTTACAACCAGAGGCCAACGATGTGCAAAGTGAAACTTTGCAAATATCAGTTTATCAAATTAATGAAATTACCCAATCAGATGCGCATTGAAATATTAACAACACCCCATTTTTTGGTCAATAATTCGTCAACGAATTATTTTCGTCGTCATCGTCACGTCAACCAGTAGCTCGTCACTGATTCGTTGACTTTATGATTAATCAGCTCACCACTACTGTCTGGCTGGATGGTTACCAACCAATATATAAGCTGACCGGTCTAGGGTCTAGGGAGAGATCTTGTTAGAGACCTAGGGAGACCGTCGGACACAGATCCTCCATGGAGGAGGTACCATGGGCTTGGTACATTACATGGCAACGCTCAGTCTGATTGGGCCATGGCCTGTCATGCTAAATAAAGTGTATAAAGACCAAGGAGGATCCTGTTTTTGCACGGCCATTATATGACGACGCCTTATGTAATGACGACAGGGTTCAATGGTCGTTTTACGCCAACAGCTACCATATATGTACAACTGTTATTACATAAATGACTTTAAAATACGTCTTCCACAAAGATATTTAAACCAAAAATCGGTCAGTGTTTCTTATGAACCCCGCTTTCTATTCTTGAATACATAAGGGTGATATATTAAATACCAAAGAAGTGGCTTTAATACATTTGCAAATATTTTACAATGTAAAGAATACATGTTTAAGATAAATTTTGCGTTGGAAATTACAGTCACTGCAACAGTATTTCAGTCCTATCCGGTAAATAAAAGGTGCAGGAAGACCGCCGAGATCACAAAATCACCGACATACCGTAAGCAAGTTGTTTATAACTTGTAATAATACTAACTTATACGAAAATGACACACAAATATATAAAATGCACGCTTTCATAGACCACTATCTTTCATCTTATTCTGTGACAAACCTTTCTTCGCATGTTCAAGATGAAAGGAGTAAAACTGTTTCATGAGAACGTTTAAGATTGTGTTGCGTGATTAACTTATAAGCCTAGGTCACAAATTGATCAAATTCTGTCTGATGGGAACACCAATAAAGCCATCAGCGTTTAATGAAAGAAAAATGCTTGTCAGAGGAGAGACTGTCAATATTTCAGCACATATTAATCTAGCAATTGCGTTTCCAGTGTCACAAGGCAATTTATGACAGTATTCTATATTTAAAATGTTTAATATTTAATAACTTCCAGATATCAATAATTAAGTGTGCGTTGAAGTTTGATACATAATTTCTTCATTTAAAACTTAGGTTAGACCATTGGTTATGAAACATTCTATAGACGTTATAACATAGCTTGATGTTTATTTGCTTAAATCACCTTTCGTAACACTGTACTTTCTTTCTCCCTTAGACATCCTTAATCTTGTTTTCATAACAGTTTTCTATGTTTAATTATATGATTGTATTTGTGACACGTTATTTTAAGAATCATAGAATGCAGGTAGAAATAGGTAAATGGAATCGAATCGCACTAAATGAAAGATTTTGTCCACATTGCGTCAATAAATTAGGGGACGAATTCCATTATCTCTTTGAATGCAATAATTTAACAGATGACAGAAAGAAATATCTAAAGCCCTATTTTTATAGAAACCCAAATATTTTTAAATTAGAGAAACTAATGAACTCAAAAAACAAAAGACAAAACATAAATTTATTTAAGTTTGTACAATCAATTTTGACTAAGATAAGGTAATATTATACTCTAATGATTAATTGGAAGATATTCTGACAACATGTTTAAATTGATGTTTTGTTGTTGTTTTCTTTAAATGGCAATTGTGAAACAATGACTCTCCACCTGTTCAACTGAATTATTTATATATTAGAATATATATTTACAAAATGTATTAGTGAAATCATCTCAATTATTGTGTTACTACTTCTATTTCTTCTAGAGCCTCTTTATATGTTGTACTTATTATAACCTCTCTTATCCATTACTGTAAAATGGAATGAGTGAAATAAAGGAATAAATAATAAAAAAAAAAAAAAAAAAAAAATAAGAACCAGCCGTATGTACTAATTATCTGCTCAGTTATCCGTGTCATTTTGAGCATGATTTGGTTGCATGTGAGAGTCAGTTGGACACACGGAACCGCGTGTGAAACATCGTTAGAAAGAATATCATTATTGTATAGATAGTATATTTGTAGTATAAGATGAATTAAGTAAAATAAAGAAGATCATATTAAGCTGTCTACAGTCTTCGCAAATTCCCCAGTGCGAAGAAGAAGAAGAGTGAAAGAAGAGAAACAAAGGGAGCAAGCGTAAAGTAACAGCGGGTGAAAGTTTCACACTGTTACACCAGAATAAGTAATCTATACGTTTGTTTGTTTGCGATCAATTTTACTTCAGTCATTAGAGGTTTTAACAATTTAAGACAACTGTAGTGCTGCCCCGCTACGGTAACATTTGGAAGATACGTGGCATGATAACAAACCCAGTCATATATTATCCTGACTACGGGCCAACCAGTCCTGAAATTCCCGTTGTATGCCTAGTGTTAAGAGATATACCGGAATAATCTCTAAACCGAACGATTTCAAAAGTCCCGATTTTCCCCCTATATATTTCATATTGAAAAATACTCTCTAAACCGGACCCTCCGAATTCCGCACGAAAATTTTGGGATATTTAGATAAATTGTGCCTCTTTTAACCTCTGTAAACCGCACACAAATTTTCTGTCCGAGAAAAAAACAACCGCATGATTAATTTGAAGTTCTGTACTGTAATTATGTGTTTATGGTCGTAATATGGTTTGAGATTAATCGGTGTTGCAGTTTTATCCACTATGTGTGGAAAATACAATTAGCGGTGCTTGTTTACAATGACTGGATTGATCAATTACAGAATACGGTAATAATAGTGTTAATCAAACTTAATGAGCATCAGAAGTGTATGAGAATTAAATCAGAGATTAATTAAAAAGAAAACCGTCAACAAACACATCATTTCGTTTCCTTCATAAATGTTTGATGGTTACCGGACAAAATGAAGTTAAATAAATCGGCTCTTTCTGATGTTAATTCTGTGGAATGCATTTTGTGATAAACTTTAATTGAGTAAATATGACGGCTGAGATATATTCAGGGTTCTTTAACTTTCTTGTCATATCTCTTTTAGAGTTTGATAAGGTTACAATAAAAGGTGTATCTAAAACAAGAGGCCCATGATGGCCCTAAATCGCTCACCTGAGATAAATAGGTTGACCCAAGGAACATCTGTACCAATTTATTTTAAAATATGGCCAGTAGTTTTGAAGAAGATGATTTTTAAAGTTTTTCTTTTTTTCTTTTTGTTGCCATGGCAACAAGAGTTCTATATGGATCAAGTTTATTTTAGCAACTTTTGTGAAGGTTGACCCAAGGATCATTCCTGCCAAATTTAATCAAATTCTGTCCAGTGGTTTCAGAGGAAATGTTGATTAAGTTTTCCCTATATACATATAAGGCAAATAAGCCCCGCCCCTGGCGGCCATGTTTTTTTACGGATCGGAATAATTTTAGCAACTTTGGTAGAGGTTGACCCAAGGAACATCTGTACCAATTTATTTTAAAATCTGGCCAATAGTTTTGAAGAAGATGATTTTTAAAGTTTTCATTTTTTTTTCTTTTTGTTGCCATGGCAGCCAGTTCTACATGGATCAAGTTTATTTTAGCAACTTTTGTGAAGGTTGACCCAAGGATCATCCCTGCCAAGTTTAATCAAATTCTGTCCAGTGGTTTCAGAGGAGATGTTGTTTAAAGGTTTCTCTATATACATATAAGGCAAATAAGCCCCGCCCCTGGCGGCCATGTTTTTTTACGGATCGGAATAAGTTTAGCAACTTTGGTAGAGGTTGACCCAAGGAACATCTGTACCAAATTATTGTGAAATCTGGCCAGTAGTTTTGAAGGAGATGATTTTTAAAGTTTTCAAATTATTTTTCTTTTTGTAGCCATGGCAACAAGAGTTCTTCATGGATCAAGTTTATTTTAACAACTTTTGTAGAGCCTCACCCAAGGAACATTCCTGCCAAGTTTCATTAAATTCTGTCCAGCGGTTTCAGAGGAGATGTCGTTTAAAGCAAATTGTTGACGACGGACGACGCACGACGACGGACGCCGGACGACGCACGACGACGGACGCCGGACGATCATAAAAGCTCACCTTGAGCACTTTGTGCTCATTGGTGAGCTAAAAATTAGTAAGATAAATAATAATAATTAATAAGAAATGAACAATTACACCTCAAATACAATTAATACCATACACATAACATTTGAAGAATATAAATTGAATCCCATACATAAAGCAAAATAAGCACTGAAAGAGCAAAAACCTCTGTAAACCGCACACCTTTGAAAACCGGACATTTTAGCTGGTCCGGGCACCGTGCGGTTTAGAGAGGTTCCACTGTACCAGTACCATTTTAAAGACTTTGACAGCATGTCGCGGACTGGGATCAAACCAGTGACCTCTTGGTTCCGAGAATATCGACCGTCTTACAATAAACAGAGGAAATCTGACTTGACTATTTGAGTTTACCGTCGCTTCGACAGTATTTCAGTCATATAGCGACGTCCAGCTAATTACAGGTGGAGGAAGACACCGAATGCACGGAGGCATCCGGGTAGAACCACCGACCTACCGCAAGCCAGCTGGAAGGCTTCCTCACATGAAAATCCGAATGACGGGATTCGAATCCACGCGGTGAGGGGCTGAGTCAGTGTTAAAAGTCAGCGACTTTACCCTCTCGGCCACGGAGGCCCCCGAGGAAAAGTTATCTCATCAACAAGTACGGGAGTTCACGGCCATCGATTAGGGTATTTCTGACAAGCCCCAGAAACTGTCTAATTTGCATTAATATAATAACAAGTATGGGATACCCGCTTATGATTATGTATGACCTTCGAGGGCCAATCTGACAACGTGACAGAGCTAGATCGCTTCCGAAAGTCTTCGTGTAAAAATTCGGAAAATCTTCGTAAAGTGGTAGAGAAATTATTTTCCTAGTCATTTAATATATTGGTGATTCTATCGACATCAACCGGGCTAATCATTTGACCTACAGAGGCAATATTTTGCATATCGTCAAAAGAATAATTGAATTTTCATCTTATTTTTTGTATTTATAGCATTGATTTTGGGTGCATTGCAACTTTAAATACTGGCCATTTGTCGACACCATAATTTGATTAAATTCCGTGTTGACGAAGGTGTGGTGTATGAGGATTTACTTAGCGTTGTTCATTCCCTTTTCAAGGTTATCCATCCATCATTAAATTGTGATCACGGTTCATCAAGTGAACGTGTATTTCAGTAAATGCAAGCCTTTATAGACTATGAGCAAAAAAGCCTATAACTCCCAAGTCAATGTGTGCATGAATCTGCAAGGAAGTCCTTTTTAAGGACAACGATTATAATTCAATGTAGATGGATTAACTTAAAAATAAAATGTAACAAGGAAATTTTAAGTGAATATTCCCCTGTATGGTTATTGTTAAAAAATGTAAAATTCCTATCAGGGGTCAGATTCAAGTTATCATTTCTCTCTCGGATTTTAAAAACGCACCACCTTGGAAAAATGTCTAATATTTTACTTCGTGTTTTTCAGACAAGTTTAAATTACCGTTTATTCAGACATGTAACAATAATTCTGAAAGTATTGCTTAGGCAATACAAAGTCCCCTACCGAACATAGAAAACTAAGAACCCTGCCCCTCTTCACGCTGCAAACAAGCCAATTATATGATCAACACTTTTTTGAAAGTTAAAACGAAAAAATAAATTTCAAGAAGTCAGGAAAACTGCTATTTTAAAGAAATTTTCAAGGCCCGTAATTTCCTAAAAGATCAGTTGACCAGAACGGACTCGAACTCAATCTGTAACTCATCGTGGTAGACTCACATACCAAATATTAGATCATTATTCGCAAGCGTTAAAAAAAGAAAGTCCGGAAAACTGCTTTTCTACACAACGTTTGCGTAAGTTCGTCAAAAATCAGTGGACCAGGACGAAACTAGAGCTTGATCTGTAACTCATTGTAGTAGACTCACATACCAAATATTAGAACTGTAAGCGTTAAGAAAAAAAGTTTTACGCACCGAGGCGTTTTTAGTCCTTGAGTATAACATTTCTTTCGTCTCTACAGAGTCACCTTTATTTTCAAATGAATACATTTTTCAAAACCCAACGTTTCCTTTTCCCTTCAGAATAGAGCCCAAACTACACGTGCACTCGTTTCCATTCAGTGAAATTCGGCCCGGGCACTCTTAGCATAAAGAACCATCGACTATCTTAATTACAGATTCTATAGCATTTAGTGCAAAGCAAGATTGGCAGAAACGCCTTTTTTTTATTAGTTTGTTAGGCAGTAAGAGTTAGATATAGTACACGGCTGGAGTCCAGGCTCTACACTTAGTGATAAGCGATACTTATGTAGGAGCAACGTACGTCATTCTTGTATAAAATTGGTCAGTAAATAGGAATAATGCTTAGTCAATATTTTCGACATAGCTATATAAGTTTTACAAAAATGATGAAATGAGCTCTGAAGTATTTCTAGCGCCAAGTTAGTGACAAGAGGATATGACTTTATTGTATTTATTGTATCAATACCTATATCAGACTTAATGTAACACAATTAGTTGTGTGACGTAGTCACTCACAACTATAGCACCTACATTCTGGGGGTCCGTTTCTCTACATTTAAAACCGAATAACCTCTCAATTTCGTATGAATGACCGAACGATTGAACAGAATTCTACAATACAGATATACTGAGATTCAGCCAAAGTAGTGAAAATTCAATTTTGAGTAAAAAAATATTTACGGGACACAATAATTGTATGTAGTATAAAAGCACAGAAGAACAATTTTCCCTAGGATGTTGCGTAACTCAACTTTACCACGCTGAGTAGTTTCTTTCGAAAACAAAGGTGGCTCATGCCTGAATTTGGATGGTGGGTGTGCAGGTTTCAGTATTTAATAAGTGGTGCATCAATGGTCCATATAGAAAGCTTGAATTACGATAAAAATCCGTATAACCTCCTGATCACATCTAGCGATGTCAGATACATCAGAGATGTCTCCAGGGGTTATTTGTTGCTCTATAGAAAGGCTGATACAGATGCGTATCTGCTATCCGAAGTTATTAAAAACAGTAGGGAGCCACTGAGTTGCACATATAAATAGAAACTGTGCCGTTGCTCGGTAGTACAAATCAAAGCGCTGATAGTGCTAAGAGAACAGTATTGTCTCATTTCTTATGTTTATCACAGTGAATTTAATAATCGGAGGTCAAATTAAATTTTCGCACGCCATTATCTCCGCTTTAACGTTGCATTAACATGGTTATTAGATGAACGCACCATTTGCTTTAACAGACTGATAACTATTAGCACATTGCCACTCTTACTCCCCCTATATTTCTATAGCCTTCAATGAACATTCATTTATTATTTTAATATGAGTTTTATATTTGGAAAAACTAAATTACCATGAATATTTGCAGTTTGTCAAACCCTCTTCCACTTGAGACAGACACTTCAGTGCTTTGATTCTGACTTGTTTTCATTTTAAATTTTGTAATGCATTTTCAATACAATTCACAGAAAAATCCGCCTTTCTCCCCCCTGTATGATTCAATAGGAGGTATTTCGATACAATACATCCGTATAGAATCAGCTTCAACAAGAAGTTAGGTTTTATAGAAAACTGATGCCCACCCACACACCACCTTATTCATACATTGAGGCCAGATTCATTTCATTACATAGCTTAAGTAGAACAGGAGTTATTTTTTATCAAGAAATTGTGAAAATGTGAATAACTCCAAAAACACCGATTAAAGAATTATGGACCTTTTGTAGGACACACTCATTTTTTTCCCCATAAATGACTACTTCAAAAGCAGGAGTAAAAGAGAAGTTATCTACCTGGCAAGAAAATGTGAAAAAGGGGCACAACTCCAAAATACTAACTCCAGAGTAATGGACCATGTGCATAACACTTCCTCTCATAAAGTTCCTTCCATAAATGAAATTTCACTTCAATATAAGTAGGGAACAGTTATCTTCCGGACAAAACGGGCAGACAACTCTGACAATAACATGGTCTCCCTCACATAACTATTTTTATCAAAAACCCTAGACATAAATAATAAGAAATGAAAATAAGTCAATTATGAATTGTAATATTTATTCTTAAACTCAAGTGAAACACTGAACTGTTAATTATCCTGTTTTAGACTCCTGTGCAATGTCTGTGACCTAAGTGCAATGATCAGACAGACGTTAGGGTCCATCTTCACTACGTACCTCACTGGTCATCGCACGCTGCCCCAGGCTAGCAGGCCCTTTGGACTCTACAACGTACTAGAATAGGTAGTTATTTGTATAAGCCAGTTTGTAATGACTTTTGAATGATTTAAAAGGCATGTTCAACCTCTAGACATTCACTTGTATGAGAATCACGGACATGATTAGAAAATAAATGTCATTATCTTTATAGCATTTAACTTAACACACATGTAAAATTGTAGAATGAAATGAAAAATGACATTGCATGACACAAATGGAATAACTGACAGCAAGTCTGGTATGACCATGGAGCGCAGGGAAACAGCCTAAGCAGTCCCATAATTTGATATGACAGCCTCACTTTACCTCTGTCTAAAATATGCATACAAAGGTAGGTGCATATTCAAAGGTGGATCTGTTAATGTCTCAACAGAAACTGCTACGGTTGTCTGTATTGGCAAGCAGCTCCAGAGTGCAATGGTCCTAGACTTACTGTACAGAAATGACCAAAAGCCTTCAAATACATGTATATACTTCCGAAATATGAAATATTTGATTCAACTGCCTATTTTTGTGGTGAAATCCACTACTTTTTGGCAAAAGAGATTTTCATGGCATTGCTTGGCGTGATCTTGAAGCCCTGCAGAGCATCCTTTGCTGCAGCAGACTGGGTCTCAGTTTCAAACTCCACAAATGCAATGTCATGTCTGCCAGGTACCAGTCTAACTTCTTTGAATCCAGGGAACCTGCGGTAAAATTAACCATCCATAAAACCATGCTGCCAAGTTCGAGTACACTTACATGTGAAATTATTTACAAACAATTCATAATCATATTTAAATAAATAATAAAAAAAATTTCTTCAAAGGGTCAAACAGCTGATTTAATCTATGATTTCAAAGGCTTTTATCATTCATTACAAAGTTTCCATTGAACATTTTGAAATTGCATGCAGAATTTATAACATAAAATGAGTGTTTAAAACATCCCAAACTTTTCATCAAGTTTTGATATTACTTTCACATTTAGTTACAAAATCCTGTAGTTTCAGTAGATATTTCATTAACAGAACAAGAGACAGGTGAACTCACTGGTTGAATAACATGGACAACATCATCTCATTGGTCTCCTCTGGCAGGTTGGTCAAGAACAGGATCTGGTTTGGTGGCTGCTCAGGGATACTGGTTGAGGAAGTTCCGCTAGCTCCAGCTGGTGCCACTAGAAACAAACAACATATCATAAACTACAGGCAGAATATTTATTATAACATTGACAGGGTTCTAGTTTAGAAAGTAAATAATAATAAAAAAAACTTTAATGGTTTGTAATGACCACATGTCCATACCCTGCCACACCTAAACTTTCTACCTTTGTCCCCGCCACACCTCAACTTGCTACCACATGTCCATACCCTGCCACACCTAAACTTGCTACCACATGTCTATACCCTGCCACACCTAAACTTGCTACCATATGTCTATACCCTGCCACACCTAAACTTGCTACCTTATGTCTATACCCTGCCACACCTAAACTTGCTACCTTATGTCTATACCCTGCCACACCTAAACTTGCTACCATATGTCTATACCCTGCCACACCTAAACTTGCTACCTTATGTCTATACCCTGCCACACCTAAACTTGCTACCTTATGTCTATACCCTGCCACACCTAAACTTGCTACCTTATGTCTATACCCTGCCACACCTAATTTTGCTACCATATGTCTATACCCTGCCACACATAAACTTGCTACCACATGTCTATACCCCGCCACATCTCAACTTGCTACCACATGTCTATACCTCGCCACACCTCAACTTGCTACCTTATGTCTATACCCTGCCACACCTGCACTTTCTACCACATGTCTATACCCTGCCACACCTCAACTTGCAACCATATGTCCATTCCCCACCACACCTCAACTTGCTATCACATGTCCCTTCTCCTGCCCAACCCATGTTCACAACTTATCATTTATGTCTCTTCACTTCACCGAGCCCCAACCTATACCCCAACCCAACTTCCCTATGCCCCATCCACAATCTCTCCCAACCTACCCTGTGCCTGGTTTGGCTGCTGGACAACAGGCTGTGCTGGCTGGGACTGTTGTTGTTCCCTGGCCGCTCTCTCCCTGTAACAGAAAATGTATGTACACTTAACATCTTGAATAAAATTGTAATATCAACAATCATAGAAATATTGATAGCTATGCAATGTCCTTGAAACAATTCACCTCAACCAAAAATCTGCATAAACAACTCAAAACCTAATGATGATGATTACATGTACTCACATGTACTTCTGCTTTTTAATAGTCTTTTTTTTAAAAAAAAAAATCTAACTTCTTTTCCCAATTCAAGAATACACAATATGGGATAATTTGTCTCAATGTGCCTGTTAAATGAATGTATTCAATCAATACAACATTAATATTCTAACAACTTCTCAGTGTGCTGCAATGTCCAGACAAACAGCCATTCCTATGAGGAGTCACCCTACCTAGCATTGCCATACTTTATATCAAGTCATGAATAGTAGTGGTAAGTAAACACATTACTCAAATGATAGCTCAAATGTTACATGTGGCACTTCTTTTTGGAATCCCCTAACAACCATGTTTGAATAATGCCTTATTACTGTACACATATCCTTTGTGCACTGGACCAATCTTCGCAGTATTTGCCTGAAGAGTATTCAAATAAGTAAACAAGAGGCCCATGATGGCCCTAAATCGCTCACCTGAGATAAAAAAGGTTGACCCAAGGAACATCTGTACCAATTTATTTTAAAATCTGGCCAGTAGTTTTAAAGGAGATGATTTTTAAAGTTTTCATTTTTTTTATTTTTTTTGTTGCCATGGCAACCAGAGTTCTACATGGATCAAGTTTATTTTAGCAACTTTTGTGAAGGTTGACCCAAGGATCATCCCTGGCAAGTTTAATCAAATTCTGCCCAGTGGTTTCAGAGGAGATGTTGTTTAAAGGTTTCTCTATATACATATAAGGCAAATAAGCCCCGCCCCTGGCGGCCATGTTTTTTTACGGATCGGAATAATTTTAGCAACTTTGGTAGAGGTTGACCCAAGGAACATCTGTACCAATTTATTTTAAAATCTGGCCAGTAGTTTTGAAGAAGATGATTTTTAAAGTTTTCATTTTTTTTCTCTTTTTGTTGCCATGGCAACCAAAGTTCTACATGGATCAAGTTTATTTTAGCAACTTTTGTGAAAGTTGACCAAAGGATCATCCCTGCCAAGTTTAATCAAATTCTGTCCAGTGGTTTCAGAGGGTTGTTGTTTAAAGGTTTTTCTATATACATATAAGGCAAATAAGCCCCGCCCCTGGCGGCCATGTTTTTTTACGGATCGGAATAATTTTAGCAACTTTGGTAGAGGTTGACCCAAGGAACATCTGTACCAAATAATTTTGAAATCTGGCCAGTAGTTTTGAAGGAGATGATTTTTAAAGTTTTCAAATTATTTTTCTTTTTGTTGCCATGGCAACCAGAGTTCTACATGGATCAACTTTATTTTAGCAACTTTTGTAGAGCCTCACCCAAGGAACATTCCTGCCAAGTTTCATTAAATTCTGTCCGGCGGTTTCAGAGGAGATGTCGTTTAAAGCAAATTGTTGACGACGGACGACGCACGACGACGGACGCCGGACGAAGGGCGATCACAAAAGCTCACCTTGAGCACTTTGTGCTCAGGTGAGCTAAAAAACTGTTGCTATAGGAACAGGCCAATCTTCACAGCCATTCCCTTTAACTTTTTGAGACAGGTGTCTTTTATGCAAGTTTAAAACTGGACTAGAGATTTGGTGTATTTTTAGAAAATATTATGTTTAACAATATTGAAATTAACCCAAATATATTTTTTTGAAAATGTATGTAAAGACTATAATGTACCATACATGACGCTTACGAAGGTTAAATATTTTGGTAAAACATAAAATAAGATGAACGCTGAAAATGGTCAAAAATACGGTTTTCAACGTTACAGGTATGTAGTTAAGTGAAGCATGTAATCAGTTCTGTTAAATATGAAAACACCTGCAGCATAAAAATGTGTAAATTGATTTAATGATCTATCAATTGGTAATCCACAGAATTCATAAAAATAAACATTTAAACTTGTTAAAAGTGATATTATTCAATTTAGAAATTTCAGGTAATTTGAATTTTTGATTGATTAAATATGTAAATTTACATTTTTATTGATTTTTTCTGATTAAATTCAAGTATCCTGTACCTCCAGAAAATTGAAACTTTAAATAAACAAATGAAACTGCTTACATAACCCGAATATCAAATTACATTTTAAGTCATTTTGAATGAAACTATTTGAATTAAATACATGTATCAATTTGGTGAGTAACTATTTTTTCTAAAATTAAATATTTTCAGGGTTCTACGTTAATATGGTGTCAGGGTTTGGGGAGAGAAAAATTTTACATGTTTAAACACGTTAGAGGCATTCACTGTAAAGATTGGCCCGTTCCTGAGGCATCATTTATTTTTACCAGTTTCACTATGTTACAGGTGCGTAAAAAAAATATAAGCAGTCTATATGTTCTTCTAAAATAAATAAATTCATTTGACAACGAGCTGTCAAAGTTTAAGTGTAAATCTCACCTGGCGGCATTGGCCTGTCCTCTCTTCCTCTTCTTCTGTTCAACAACGGCTTCTTCCTCCTTCTTCTGTTTCTTGGGCCTCTCCACAAATGTACCCTTCATCTTGGCAACCATGTCAGAATCCTTCTTTGAATACTGAATTCTCTGTTAGCAGAAAAAAAGATAATTTTAATGTAATACTATTTACATTTATTGGAAAACATTCTTGCATAATATTCTATCCAATATATACCAAGTCTTATTTTGGAATAAAAAGTTTAAAACAAATACTTATCATGATCTTTGATTCCATGTAGGACCATGCTGTACATATATTTCTTTGTAGGTTCTCTTAAAGAATTTATAGTCTCTTTCCTCACATCCATTTTTACTTAATCATGTATCATATTAATCCTAAAAGTATACACAACAAAAGCAGTATAATTTTAATAACCTCATTATATAAAGCAATTTCATTTTAAAAATGTGATTCAGGACTCATTCTGATAGGTGTCCATGAATCTAATTGATTATGAATGAAAAAGAAGCTTTTTTTTTTTTCTTCACTGGTTCACTTCACTGCTAAATAATTATCAATTTGTTAATAAACTATTTTTTTTTCTAATTATTTAACATGAGCAGCAAGTCTGGTTATCAGTTTAAACAGATGCAATGAGCCAAGAACAATTGTAACAAGTCAATCAAGTGTATCTTTTAACTCTGTAATTTCAGATTTCACAGTAAACATTTCTACAAGAAAAGCATTTAATTTTATATAAACATAAAGGGCAAAAATTAAAAGAATGTATAATAGATACAAAACTATTATGCTCATATGGTAAAAAACATGAATAAAAACAAAATTCATAAAAAACAACAACAAAAAACAAGAGGGCCATGATGGCCCTGAATTGCTCACCTGAGTACCATTGCTTCAACTGATGTCAAGGTTTTTAAACAGACAAGGATTCTGATATAAATTTATCTAAAACATTTTACCCCTGACAATACTACACACCAAATATCTAAGCAATGGGCCATATGGTTTCAGAGAAGACTTGGGCGCAGGTTCATTTATCACCGTAGGGCAAAGACTTTGAAAATCTTTGTAATGAACCATTAGATGCTACTACATACCAAAAATCTTAGCTCTAGGCCTTATTGATTCATAGAAGAAGATTTTTTAAGATTTTCCTATTTAACTCTATGTTAAACTAGTGACCCCTGGTGTGGGGTCATTTATCACCATTGGGCTATGATTTGTACAATCTTGGTAGACTACCAAGATTGTACAAATCATAGCCCAATGGTGATAATTTTAATTTTTTTTCGCTGCACGAGCACGGGAGGGGACACCCCTCCCATACCCACCCCACCGCACATTTGCAACATGCCTTCTGAAAATCCTGGGGAAAGCCCTGGTAGTGGCCCATAAGATGATGCTACATACCAAATATCTAAGCTCTAGGCCTTATGGATTCATAGAAGAAGATTTTTTAAGATTTTCCTATATAACTCTGTGTAAAACAAGTGACCCCTGGTGCTGGGTCATTTATCACCATAGGGCTATGATTTGTACAATCTTGGTAGTGGCCCATAAGATGATGCTACATACCAAATATCTAAGCTCTAGGCCTTATGGATTCATAGAAGAAGATTTTTTAAGATTTTTCTATATAACTCTATGTAAAACAAGTGACCCCTGGTGCGGGGTCATTTATCACCATAGGGCTATGATTTATACAATCTTGGTAGTGGCCCATAAGATGATGCTACATACCAAATATCTAAGCTCTAGGCCTTGCAGTTTTGCAGAAGAAGATTTTCAAAGTTTGCATTTTTAAAATCTATTTTTAGCTCCTGTGACCTAATTATGCAATGGACCAGAACCATTTATACAACTTTAGTAGAGCTTCATCCAAGGAACATTCCTGCAAAATATTTTTCAAATTGGCCAAGCCGTTTAGGAGGAGATGTTGTTTGAAGAAATTGTTGACGCCGGACGCACGCACGGACGCCGGACGCCGGACAAAAGGCGATCAGAAAAGCTCACCTTGAGCACGTTGTGCTCATGTGAGCTAAAAACAAGAGGACCAAGATGGCCCTAGATCGCTCACCTGAGAAAAGTATCATTCATTGCCTGTACAAAACAGATTGCTTTAAAATTAAGATGATGAGGTGAAACAATATTCAGGAATTTTCTGACCCCATCCACAAAAGATATCATCATGACAAACATTCTGACCAAGTTTGAGGAAGATTGCATCAAAACTGTGGCCTTTAGTGTGTAAACAAGATTTTTCTAAGATTTGACCTATTGACCTACTTTTCGGTCCGGCCCTGCCCATTTTCGAAAGGGTTCAAGATATCATCAAGACAAACATTCTGACCAAGTTTGAGGAAGATTGGATTAAAATTGTAGCCTCTAGTGTGTAAACAAGATTTTTCTAAGATTTGACCTACTGACCTACTTTTTGATCCAACCTGACCCATTTTCGAAAGAGTTCAAGATATCATCAAGACAAAACATTCTGACCAAGTTTGAGGAAGATTGGATCAAAATTGTGGCCTCTAGTGTGTAAACATCAAAATTGTTGACGGACGACAAGATTTTTCTAAGATTTGACCTACTGACCTACTTTTTGATCCAACCTGACCAATTTTCGAAAGGGTTCAAGATATCATCAAGACAAACATTCTGACCAAGTTTGAGGAAGATTGGATCAAAATTGTGGCCTCTAGTGTGTAAACATCAAATTGTTGACGGACGATGGCAGACGGACAATCAAGTATCCCAAAAGCTCACCCTGAGTATGCTCAGGTGAGCTTAAAAACCAGAAAAAAAACATTCATTACCAGTCTACTGTATAGCCACAAATATGAAGTCAAACAAGAGCTGTCAGAGGACAGCACGCTCGACTATTCAAAATGCTTGTTGGTGAATCAAATGAAATCTATTTCAATTCTTGCCCTTTCACATACCCTGTACATAATAATAGTCAAAAATGATATACCTTGATAGACTGATACCCCTTAATATTTTTATGATGTCTAAAATCAATCCCATGCCTAGTTACTGAGACATAAGCACAATAACACTGTGCATGCAAAACTTTAACCAAAAATCCAAGTTAGAAAAGGGCCATAATTTGTATAAAATTCAGTCCAAAAGTTATCCTCCTTAGTTTTCTGGTGCCCCTGAAGACACTCCTTAACTTTCTAGTCAATTCCACAAACAATTTCTGAGATATAAGCTGGATAGTAGCTTGAATGCAAAAATTTAACCAAAATTCTAAGTTAAAAAGGGGTCATAATTTTTAATATATTCCATCAAGTGTTATCTTCCTTTATAGTATGATACCCCTAAACATATTAAAGATGTTTAAAATCAACCCCATGCCTGGATACTGGGATATTAGCATGAAAGTACCTTGCATGCAAATTTTTAACCAAAATTTCTAAGTTAAAAAGGGGCATAATTTGTAATATTCCATCAAAAGTTATCTACCTAGATAGTATGATACTCCTAAACATATTAAATATGTTTCAAATCAATCCCATGCCTGGATACTGAGATATTAGCATGAAAGTACCTTGCATGCAAAACTTTAACCAAAATTTCTAAGTTAAAAAGGGGCAATAATTTGTAACATATTCCATCAAGAGTTATCTACTTTGGTTGTCTGATGCCCCTAAACATATTCATAAACTTTCAAGTCAATACCATGAATGGTTATTGAAATACAAACTAAATAGTAGCTTGCACGCAAAACTTTTACCAAATTTTCTATTGCATGCAAAACTTTAACCAAAATTTCTAAGTTAAAAAGGGGCCATAATTCGTATTAAATTCAGTCAAGAGTTATCTACCTTACTTGTCTGATGCCCCTGAACATATTTATAAACTTTCAAGTCAATACCATAAACGGTTATTGAGCTAAAAGATTGATAGTAACTTGCACGCAAAACTTAGACCAAAAGCTGCAACGCCAACGCAAGGGCGACTACAATAGCTCTCATATTCTTCGAATAGTCAAGCTAAAAAGAGCAAGTGACGCAAGAAATTTTATACAGCAAACATTTTCATCCATGTTTTTAATACTTTAATCATTATATATATAACAATTACTACTATGAGTAATAACCAAGAGTCAAGCTTACCAAGTGAAAAGATATATTTTCAAACTATTCTGTTATGGTATCCATGTTAACAGCTGTAGCGTGTTCAGTATATGTAACAGAGGCTAACGTGTGCAGTTGCAACCGTTTTATCGCAGTCTATAGAATGTAAGCAGGGTACCAAATCACATTTGTTACCTATTGTTAGCTAACAGTCGCCTTTCCCTTGGTGTCTCTTCCTACTACATTATTTTTCAACATTATTTATAAAACCCATATATTGTTATAAAGAAAAGATTTGTTGGCTAAAACAAAAATTGATCATGATTTAACGGACACAAAATGAGTAAAACATTTAAAAAAAATAAATAAAAAAAAAAAAAAATGAAAAAAAAAATTGTTTGACATGATCCTGTCCCTATTCATCAGCCCACATATTAAAAAACAAAGCTAGGGAACTAGTTAGTAGTCATCTTTTATTAATTTTTTTTATATAAAGGCAAACTAAAAGTAATCCTATTTTAATTTTTTTTTTTTGGTAAATAAATGAGAAGCTTTTCAAAATTAATGTTGCTTCCACTGGTTGAAACAAATAACCATCACCATCATCCTTTTAAGAAAATCACTGTTCCTTTCATGACATAGCAGGTCACATCTGTTCACAGTTAAACTTATAATGCACTTACAATTAGACGGGCTGAATCAGCTTCAGGCCTGACCACACATGTGGAAGCATGCAACCTGTCATACTCATGTCACTAAGTGGGGAACTAAGATGATTTATAAGTTGTAGATGATCACCTGACTATGTAAGATACAGAAATCAGAAGGACAGTCCCTACCAGGACTCAGCCAAGCAGAGGGGCATTGGTAGAAGTCAGAGGTGACAATTTCTAGACTGAGCAACAAAGTTAGAATATAGCTTGCCAACTGTTGTATCTCTTTATGAACATAGACTAAACACGTAAATAAAGTAATCATCTTAACATAGTATTGGACTTATATATTATACCCTCATCATCAACACTACATTACACTTCCATGACAAAAAATAATTTGTAATTCCATAATAGAAGCTCCTCTCTACTTTTTCACTGGGGTTGAGGGCACCAATAAATGGAAGTTGCAGAAGATGAATAAATACATACTTTTTTTATCATTAGATTAATTGTTGGTCAGGGCTCAAATTCAACTTTTCTTGCCACTCCTTTTTTTTTTTTGCAAGTAACTGAAATTTCAACTCGCAATATTTATCATACACTTGCAATTTCATAATAGGTATATATTTTACGAAGGCAAACTCTTCTCAATGGAAACTCCTAAGTTTACTTTATAAAAATAGTACAAATATTATAAATATATCAACAATGTCTAATATTTTGGTTATTACTGTTATTCTTTTTATTTTCTAAAGAGGTAAACAATGTGTTGTGCATAATGGTTTGACATTTTGTTGGTTACAAATGAAGAACGTAAACAGTCAGACTGTGCTCCATAATTATGTAGTTATCGGGTAATGGCTACTATACGAAAACATTGGGTGTCAGTCTAGCAGGTGCGCGTAGGTTTAAATTACGGCTCCGTGCAATAGATTTTACTTTTAAATTGTCCCGATAAAGAAAACACAATGCCGATCTTGATTGGATTCAAAACTTTGCACTCACAAAAAAATTCGAGTAGCTACAAAATGAACTCACAAAATCCATTTCTCACTTGCATTTTGCAAGTGCTAAATTAGAGCCCTGGTAACAACATTTAAAAGTGTAAATGTAACAATTTTGTTTCATGGTATTAAATTTGTTCAGAAGACAAAAATCAAAGCATGCAAAATAATAATTTAAAAATGCTAGTAAATGGCTCAAAGAACAAACACAGGATTTTTGACAATTTTACACTACCTGGCTCATTAGTGAGAGCCTTACAAGTGATTGATGAACCCCATCCCCCCACAAAACGTAGATAAGTTATATATACCATTGGTTTGTCATAGAAAGGAAAGCCTTGCATGGAACGAAGGGCATTGGTGCTACTGTTGATATCCTTAAAGATTACAAAGGCCTGTCCCCTCATCTTCAATGTCTTCAGGGCCACAATGTCAAGAATTTGTCCAAACTGGGAAAATATGGCGTACAGGGACTTTTTTAACTCTGAAAAAAAGGAAAAAATCAAATATTGGACTTTAATTGCACCTTTCATTCCTGATCAATAGCGTTTTTAACTGCTGAACAATGTTGTGCGCTTCTCCATGCTTGCCTTTACATGATTTAATTTTGTTTTTGTTATTGTATTGGGGTTTACCTTCACTGCGATAGTATTTCAATCATATAGCGACGTCCAGCTAATTACAGGTGGAGGAAGACCCGGAGTACACAGAGGTACCCGGGTAGAAGCACCGACCTATCGCAAGCCAGCTGGAAGGCTTCCTCACATGAAAAATCTGAAGTCCCTACCGGGATTCGAACCCACAGCGGTGAGGGGCTGAGAGATTTGTAGTCCACGACTGTAACCGCTCGGCCATGGCGGCCCCGATTTAATTTTGTTCAGGAAAAAGATATTTATAGAGAGATGTCTCCCATCTTTTCTTGAAATTGCCTATGATAATCATGATTATAACAGATGTAATTATGTTTTCCAATATTTAAGAATTAGTTAAAAAGGCTTAAGGTTTCAACTGCCAAGTGTTATACACAAAATCTTGCATAAAAGCAAGTACACATGTACTTGCCATTATTGTACTTTCACTTTTTCTGCTAACAACAACAATATTACTATATATATGGCATCACAGGTTGTAAAACAGATAACACCACATTATTATTTAAACTTTTTGTATTACCAGTTACCTACTTCGAATTTAGTCTTATTGTAATTATGCTGAAATAACATTCACAAGCCCAGAATGAGTAGGTGCAAACATCATTTATAGGGACCACCTCAAAATGCAGTTTTTGCTTTACATGCTGGTTCCCAGTGTATTACTGTACCAGTACCAGATTCAGTTGAAGCCAAGTAATGGTGACTGCTTACAAAGGAAAATATCGAAACTGGAGGATATCCATGATTATTTTTTTTAAATTCTAGTTCAGATAATATTTAGGTAAAGGATGTAGCCGAATGTTGGTCTCAGTTTTATAAGCAGAACAAGAGGGCCAAGATGGCCCTAGTCGCTCACCTGAGAAAAGTATCATTCATTGCCTGTACAAAACAGATTGCTTTAAAATTAAGATGATGAGGTGAAACAATGTCAGGAATTTTCTGACCCCATCCACAAAACATCATGACAAATTCCAAAGTTGAGGTTGGCCAAAAAGAGTATAAACAAGATTTTTCTAAGATTTGACCTACTGACCTACATTTCTATCCCCCCCTTTTAAAGGTTGAGATATCATCATGACAAACAATCTGACCAAGTTTGAGGAAGATTGCATCAAAACTGTGGCCTTTAGTGTGTAAACAAGATTTTTCTAAGATTTGACCTATTGACCTACTTTTCGGTCCGGCCCTGCCCATTTTCGAAAGGGTTCAAGATATCATCAAGACAAACATTCTGACCAAGTTTGAGGAAGATTGGATTAAAATTGTAGCCTCTAGTGTGTAAACAAGATTTTTCTAAGATTTGACCTACTTTTTGATCCAACCTGACCCATTTTCAAAAGGGTTCAAGATATCATCAAAACAAACATTCTGACCAAGTTTGAGGAAGATTGGATCAAAATTGTGGCCTGTAGTGTGTAAACAAGATTTTTCTAAGATTTGACCTACTGACCTACTTTTTGATCCAACCTGACCCATTTTCAAAAGGGTTCAAGATATCATCAAGACAAACATTCTGACCAAGTTTGAGGAAGATTGGATCAAAATTGTGGCCTCTAGTGTGTAAAGATTTTTCTAAGATTTGACCTACTGACCTACTTTTTGATCCAACCTGACCCATTTTCGAAAGGGTTCAAGATATCATCAAAACAAACATTCTGACCAAGTTTGAGGAAGATTGGATCAAAATTGTGGCCTCTAGTGTGTAAACAAGATTTTTCTAAGATTTGACCTACTGACCTACTTTTTGATCCAACCTGACCCATTTTCAAAAGGGTTCAAGATATCATCAAGACAAACATTCTGACCAAGTTTGAGGAAGATTGGATCAAAATTGTGGCCTCTAGTGTGTAAACAAGATTTTTCTAAGATTTGACCTACTGACCTACTTTTTGATCCAACCTGACCCATTTTCGAAAGGGTTCAAGATATCATCAAGACAAACATTCTGACCAAGTTTGAGGAAGATTGGATCAAAATTGTGGCCTCTAGTGTGTAAACAAGATTTTTCTAAGATTTGACCTACTGACCTACTTTTTGATCCAACCTGACCCATTTTCGAAAGGGTTCAAGATATAATCAAGACAAACATTCTGACCAAGTTTGAGGAAGATTGGATCAAAATTGTGGCCTCTAGTGTGTAAACATCAAATTGTTGACGGACGACGGCAGACGGACAATCAAGTATCCCAAAAGCTCACCCTGAGCTATGCTCAGGTGAGCTAACAAGGGTCAGGACTGCCACAAAATACGCCCATCACAGTATGGGGACTCTCAGAAATAGCTCAGAGAAACAAGCTATTGTCTCCTAAATCCCATTAGTTAATGAATGTTACTTATTAAAACAATCATGTTGAAACATTTCCATTAATTTGAAGGAAAATGTCTCTTTCGACTTATTTAAGTGTTCAAGGGCCATAACTTCTAAGTCATTCACGCGATAATGCTGAATATCGAACTCATCCGCGATTTTATGGCCATGCACATGTGTGAAAACTTTGAAAAGAAATGGGCAAACTGTATTGAAGTTAGAGCCCAGACAATCACAATTTCAAGTATTTGTGTACGTCAAGGGCCATAACTTCTAAGTCATTCACGCGATAATGCTGAATATCGAACTCATCCGCGATATTATGGCCATGCACATGTGTGAAAAGTGTGAAAAGGATTGGACTAACGGTATTGAAGTTAGAGCCCGGACAATCACAATTTCAAGTATTTTTTGTACGTCAAGGGCCATAACTTCTAAGTCATTCACGCGATAATGCTGGATATCGAACTCATCCGAGATACTATGGCCATGCACATGTGTGGAAAGTTTGAAAAGGATTGGGCAAACGGTATTGAAGTTAGAGCCTGGACAATCACAATTTCAAGTAATTTGTGTATGTCAAGGGCCATAACTTCTAAGTCATTCACGCGATAATGCTGGATATCGAACTCATCCGAGATATTATGGCCATGCACATGTGTGGAAAGTTTGAAAAGGATTGGACTAACGGTATTGAAGTTAGAGCCCGGACAATCACAATTTCAAGTATTTTGTGTACGTCAAGGGCCATAACTTCTAAGTCATTCACGCGATAATGCTGGATATCGAACTCATCCGAGATATTATGGCCATGCACATGTGTGGAAAGTTTGAAAAGGATTGGGCAAACGGTATTGAAGTTAGAGCCCGGACAACAAATGTTCCACGCCCGCCCGCCGTGAGTGTTCACATAATACGCCCCATCTTAAGATGGGCGTATAAAAATTGGATGCCAGAGTGCAAACTGAAATTGGCATTTTTTTATGTTCACATTAAAAATCACTAATGAATGCTTAAGGTAGCGACATTGGGTAATAACTGTAAAATGCATCAAAATGGGTTTTTAACGGAATAAAATATTTCACACCTTCTTCTAATGATCTGTGAAAACAAAAATCCAATATCTCACTTTAAAATATGCGATTTATGGCCCTGAATAACCTGACCCCATATAGCCGAAAAAGCAGTCCGCTATTTTGATCACTTGACGTCGAGTAGGCGGGGCTTTCAGAGGCGCCATTTAGGGAAATCAGTTTATACGCTAGGAAGATATTAGTTTGTCGATTGTCAAATAACTATCAGTTACTATAGCAGCAGGTTAATGTTTATTATCACCTGAAGTAAATATGGGAAATAAAAGAAATAAAAAGAGTAAAGTTCAAAAGAAACTGTTCAGTGACGAGGACAAGGAAAATTTAAAAGTGCTTGGAACTGGTAGCTGGTATACGGATCCAGAAATTAATGAACAATCTGTGTCGGCTCAGAAAATTAAGGTGGACACTTTCAATGAGACAAATAATGATGAAAGTGAATTTTACGCGGAGAACTTTATTGTGAATGTGCATTCGCTGCAGAATTGTATTGATAGATATAGTGTATGCTCAACGTGTAAAGAAGGGCGTTTGGAAATTAGTGAAAACAGACAGTTGCGGAGTGGAATTGTGCCATATTTGACGGTTGTTTGTTCAAATACCGACTGCAGCTCTAAAGGCTTTGAAAATGAATTCCCAATTCAGAGGGCTAATGGAAAAATATTCAACATCAACAGACAGGTTGTACTCGGTGCTCGTGCAGCCGGATGTGGATATAATGGTGTGAGCAAGATGTTCGGCTTCATGGGTCTTCCGCCTCCACCCGTTGCGACGAACTGGAGTAATCATCTTGTTAGTTTTATTTCCAATACTAGTAACGAAATCAACTTCAGTTATTTACTTTTACGCACGTTCCTAAAGAATTTCTATGAACATTAATATTACCTCTCTGAAGATTTTTGACGCCTAGCTAATTACATTGTTTGTATAATAACAAGAGGCCCATGATGGCCCTAAATCACTCACCTGAGATAAATAGGTTGTCCAGACCAGAAAAATCCTTTGTAAAGCTGTCCAAACAATTATTCCTGTATCGGTGAGGTGGGTGGGGTATGGAAGGCATTGCATTCCTGGTGTTTATTTATATATATAGAGGGGTCGATTTTTTTTTTAAAGTTTTTTTTTTTATTTGACTGAATAGCAGCAGGTTCCTGTGGTGAAAGGTCATCAGTGATTAAATTTGTTTATGGTATGTAATAAATTATAATGGCACTTTTGTTTCCTTATTCATCACCTGTTAATAGCTTTCAATGAATGAAATTTCCCCACGACTTTATATGATCAAAGCATAAACTGTAAAATAATATTCTTAATAATAATAGAATAAAAATGACGCGTAAGGTTCTAGCTCTACTGCCAACTTCTCTGTCGAGTGTTATAGGCAGGCTCATAAGAAATTTACTATTGGCAGACTTACCATCTTTCTTTATTTTTTCATTCAGGTTATTTATGTAGATCGTATGGTTCGGACGGATATCCATCTTGCAATCGTCTGAAATCACGAGAGGGAACGTATATATAACGTAATTAATGTATATTTCTCATCAAGAAGAAAAATGTGATACAAAATTGCATTAAAAAAACAAAGGATCAGGTATTAAAATGACGGTTTCGTGTACATAGACGTTGTAAAACACTTATTACACACCCGATTAACTGGATAAAATTTAAATTTTGTCAGATAGCCGAATGTAAACAATGCACATAAACCGGAAACGGAAGTTAAAGGCCGGTGGCGTCATGGCTCTACCAATTTTTTTTTAAGTAGAAGGTCTGTTTATCTGAAACAGCAAACCATATCTATCTTTAAGAAATGTTGCTGCTTACTTATTTTGCTTAAAAAATATCAGATGTAATTTTTTATTACAGTTTCATCAAAACAATTCACTTTTAAGTATCTTTTTTTAAAAATTGGTGTAATTTGCTCTTTCCAGAATAAATAAATAAATAATAATATGTTTTTCTTGCAAAATGCTTATATCTTTTTTCTGTTTTTGTCGTACAAATATCCTAGTGTTACTTCTTTGAATTTCAAGATTTGAAAATATATCAGGTTAATTGTCGTCGTCCGAGATTTTGAACGAGATTTAGGAAGCCATTTTTTATGAAGTAGTCCTGGGAGGAGGGACCAAGTTGACAAAATGGTAATTGCAAGTCTAATCGATAAGTCGTGATTTTGTTGTCAGTTAATGCTATCGAGGATGCAAAATACCTAATTTTATCACTATAATTATATGATAATTCTTTCAGAACAGACAAATCCTTGCACATTTCAACTTTCAGTTTGTTCAGAAACCACAACAAAAATAAATTGTCATGTGATTATTTTCTGTATCCTGTTTTACTATGGCAATCGCCTGCGACACATCAGTAGTGTACAATAATGTGAACTCAGCATTACTTGTTTGTAAAAATTATTGTATGCAGACTTTTAAATGAATTAATTCAAAGATAAATAATATCACCAAATTTATGTCAATTATGGTTAACTACTATGGTTGACTAACCAGTTTTCGGGGTATAACAAGTTTTCAGGGTATTTTACTTTTACAACGTTTGCGCGTGATAATGATATATGATGAGTTGTTTTCGCTGTTTCATATGATCAAAACAAATGTCAACCATGCTCTAATATTCAAATTAAGACATCATGTGACTCCTTGTGTAAATTCTGGACAATGTTTAAGATGATTTACGGACGTTTCGGTAAATTACCAATTCGGTAAATTGATTTTATAAAGTAATTGGTTTGGACGTTTCGGTAAAATGATTTTTAAAGTGTTAAAACGCATGTGTGAAAGAAGATTGTTTAAACTAAGATATCATAAACCTAGGCATTAATTAAAGTTAATGAAGTGAGACAGAATGAGAGAAAGATATGTGAGAAAGGAAAAATGAATTGTTTCTTAAACGAAATTGTTTTTTTTTTTTTTTATTTATGTAATATGTAAATGTTATTATTAATGATTGAATGTTTTGAAAAATAAAAACGTAATATATTTGTGTGTGTTTTTTTTTTTTTTTACTTTAAGTATCGGCCATTGTTGTGTAAAATATTCGATTAATTATTCAATCTTAATATTTGTTTATGATTAAAAAGAAAAGGTTCCGCTGAATTTGTAAGGTCCCGTACATTAAACATTAATTTACCGAATATTTTACAAAAAAATAATTAGTTACTGATACAAAAAAAAAAAAATTGTTTAAGAAACAATTCATTTTTCCTCTCTCACACATCTTTCTCTCACTTAAAACTTTAATTAATGCCTAAGTTAATGATATTTTAGTATAAACAATCTACTTCAACACGTCATGCGTTTAGGTGTGATATACATATCATAGGTAAACACTATAAAAATAATTTTACTGAAACGTCCAAACCAATTACAATATAAAATCAATTTACCGAACTGGTAATTTACCAAAACGTCCGGCTACCTTTAAGATGCACGTCCATTTCATTAAAATCTTAAACTCGTATTTGATTAGCTATTTTGTAGATCAAACTCATCTGAATTATTGAAATTGACATTTTTCAAACAAAAATCCATTTATTTTTTTTTATTTAAGCAGTGTTCCAACGCCTTTTCTAATCAAGGTGTTCATGGAACCCCCTATGAGCCACAATTTTCAGTTCTGGGGGTTCCGTGTGAAAATTGTGGGTACCAACATAAAAAATGCTTTGTTACTGAATACTATGTCTGCATTGCTTCTTTTCTACGTCGTAGCAATGCATAGTTTTATTATCATTGTCGAAACGAAGCCATGGAAATAATGTCAACCAATGTTTTTGGAATGTTTTTATTTTTGGCCTCTTTTTAATGGTATTTACATCGCTTGGACTGTCATCTTGTTGCTGAACATTATTGGAATCGGCTGCGGGTGCTGGGGAAGTTATGTTCCACAGGCCGGTCCACGTAGACTGTTTTTTCCCTGACATTTTATGCAGGCCGTAGTCGTAAACAAATTCGGAACACTCGAACCTTATCGTACGTACCTTCAAGAGTTACTTCCCATAATTGTGCTATTTTTAGAGCGAGGAATTTCCGAGGCATCATTTATCGATTTTCATGCCATAAAACACAAGGTTACGACGTACGAGTAGGTGCATATATTCAGGTTCGTGTAAATATAAAAGATGAAGGAAAGAAAAGTAAAACCGTAGGCATTTTACGTACGTTCCGGTCACGTAGAGAAGACTAGTATTCTGATATATTGTACGTTTTTTCAGCATTCTGTACGTGATTTAGTACATTTGTGCGTGAATGGGAACACTGTTAATACAACTTACAGGTTTAGTATTTTTCGCAGACAGCAAACTAAACATTATCAATTACCCAGATAATAAGTCACATGAGGTTTAATTTGACTAAGAAAATGGTGGATGTTTGTTATGAATTTTTAGGGGTTGGAAAATAGCTTGTGCGAGAAGCTTTTTAAGGTGTGTAAAGTATGTTTTGTGATGATCATTTGTAAAAATGTTTCAGTTATCCATATGTGTCATCAATGGTAACTGTCATTAAGTTTAAAATGGAAGAAAATGATCGTCAAACCAGGTTGGTGAAAGGTCAACATTTTTTCCCCGGATAAAGTTGCAACTTTTTTCTGACCGTGGGTGCTATTCAGAAAAAATAATCAGATCAGTATCTCAGATGAAATAAAGGCTTTATAATTATAAATATCAAATAATAACAGCATTAATTCCCTGAAATGGAATATTGATGCATATTTAACTGACAGAGTATGTTGAGCTTAATTTGAAAATACCCTGAAAACTTGTTAGTAACTTTTTATTTCATCACCGTTGACCTACATTGGAATAAACACTGCTCTGTTTTGATTGAGATGAATTTAAGATAGCAAATGTGTACAGGGAGTGACAAAATTTATTGTTGTACCCCTTTATTCTAATTAAATGAAAATTTTAATGATATTTTATATGCAAATATGGATCGATCTCGTTAGTACCCTGAAAACTTGTTAGACCATCATAATCAGTTTAGGGGGGTATTTTACCGTTACAAGTCTGTTTACACTGAGACCACGATATGAAGAATGTTTTTGATGTCCCATTTAAAAAAACACATGTTAGTCATGCTCTAATATTCAAATCAAGACATCATGTGATTTCTTTTGTGAATGCTGGGCAATATTCAAGATGCTGGTCTAATTAATTAAAAACTTGAATTTTCTTCAGACAGGGTCCGACAGACCTGTTCACAGTTCTATGGAATATTCACAATTCCTGCCAATCTAGCCTTAAAATGTCTCATCCTTATTTATCTCCACATATTTATAACTAAATTTTCAATTTGATGTTGCGTTACCATATTGTTTATGTTTAAATGCTTTGTGTATTGTATGATGATGTGAAGTGGTTACATGATTCTTCTGCAAATTTCATTATTATTAATGCAGACATCATCTCTTGTTTATCAAAACAATGTTACTTAGTGTGAATATTGTCCTTATATTTTAATCTAGCACTTTTTAAATGAAAGCTTCGGTGCAGTTATTATGATGTGTTGATATGATTATGAGCTATGACAAGTTTTTATATGCCCCTGAAGGTGGGCATATAGTAATCAAATCATTGTTCGTCAATCTGTCTGTCTGGATTTCATTTTTGCTCCATAACTCTGACATTCCTTGATGGATTTTGAAATTACAGTTTAACGCCACTATATTGCGCACTGCCATTTCGTGTTGACCAATGTATCCCGGTTGATCTATGGACTCGAAAAATATATCGCTTCATTTGCATAGGCATTGCGAAACTAATCAATCTCCTTTTAAATCTATATGTATTTAAAATAGTTTCGCCGTCAGTACTAAACATGCTAGTGCACTAAAGTGATAATAACAATTAAACACACCAGGTGGTAAGCTATTGTGTTTGGGGCAGTTGATGATTACACAATCGAGTGTTAATGATTGGCAACAATGCAGGTTTGTCAGTATAAAAATCCAACCACAGTAATCAGCATTTAATTGGTATGGACATTCTATACCAAGAAGATGCTAGATAAAATACACTAACATTGTCAAAAATCCACTGCATAAACCTAATTGATGGTATTTTTTGTTCATTATGAGAGAAAGAACTAGCAAATATAATCTTACCTTGGATTAAAAAGTCCCGGATAATAGCCAATCTTTTTCACCGTAAGTTAACAATATATGATAATTAGATCAGCGTTAACTGGTAACTTGTTTCCTTTCAAAATTAACAGGGCTCCTCATATCAACACATCATAAGAAGTACACCTCAGCTTAATTTCAAATAGCAATAACTGTAAGGGAATGGCAATTTTCACACCAACATTGTTTTGATAAAATCTATTTTAATGAGATATGCTAAAGAGTTTAGTAACCACTTCACATCACCATACTGTACACACTACTCTCTGAATCTGAATCATCGGCAATTAAAGTAAAAAAAAAAGAAAGAAAACACAGAATGATTATTGAATTATTTAAAATAACTAAATAAATCTATAAATAAAAGAATTTTCAATGCTTTATATTAGGGTTTTTCAAGAATTTACGATTCTCACAAAGACACATAGCATTCTCCAACCTATATTGCGGACCAATAGAATACAATATTTGGGCGTCAAGTAAGAGGTCAAGTGTCATAAGCCATGATTATGCATTGGTTTGCTGTCTGTCCGGCTGTCCAGAAATTTGGATGCTGTGATAACTTAAAAACCATATTATAAGCTAACTCAGTGAAACTTGGTATATGAAGGCAATATGGAGATTATGCACCTCACTTTGATATTTTTTTTGGATAAAAATACTGGTTGCTATGGTAATGGAAATAATAAAAATATGCATGACCAGTAGGGGACTTATGGTTCAGTTATGCATATGAATCTAGCTATTGTGCATTTCGTACATACATAATGCTGAAGTAATATTACTGTTACAAATGTCAAATGAAATGTCTGGAAATTTTTTCACAAAACCATGAATATGCACTTCGGGGGTATTCTTCACATCCTGTGATATATCTTTTTTTGTTTTTTAATGTTTAAATGATTGGCAAATCTGTAAATAATTTATCGCTGATCTAATTATCATTTATTGTTTAATTCTGATTAGTAGAATTTGCTTTTTTCCAGGACCATTTAATCAATGTCAAGATTATGCATGCTAGTTCTTCCTCTCAGTTTTATCAGAAATATAATTATGCAGTGGGTTTAAATTTATTATCTAGTATCTGCTGTTTATGGAATATGTACATCAATATATTGTGAGGATTACACTGACAAACCTAGCAGCACTGTTGCCCATCGGCAGAGGCAATTTGCTGACAAAAGCGCACATGCTGTGCTAGGCAAAGAGGCAACTGCATGATGCCTGGCTATTTCAGGCTAGCTGTGACACTAGTTAAACACAACATCAATTACTTTTTATTTCTGAAACTGTGTATACAAATTCACAATTTCAAGAAAAAAATTATAATTTTATGAAAATAGATTGTTCGAGAAGCTTTTAAAGGTGGGTAAAGCATCTGTTTAGTGATGACTATGTGTAAAAATGTTTCATGTACCCATATGTTTCATCAGTGGAAACTGTTATCAAGTTTTAAATGAAAAAATGTTCGCTGAATGGTGTTAGCATAAAGTCAGCAGTTTACCTGAATTGAAGTTGCAAACAATTTTTGCAATAGTGGATGCCAATCAGAAAAAAAAATCAGAACAACATCTTCCATTTTGAGAATACCTCGAAAACTTGTAACTTTTTATGTTGTCACCATTGACCTACATTGGAATGAATGCTGCTGTTTTGATCGAGATGACTTAAAAGTCACAAATGTGTACAGGGAATGACAAAATTGATTGTTGCACCACTTAATTTCAGTTAAATATAAAAAATAATGATATTTGATATGCAAATATGGATCAGTCTCGTTAGTACCCCAACAACTTGTTAGACCATCATACTATTCAGGAAGAATGACCAATTAAGAGCCCGCCAGAAAACCTTTCTGATATAACTGAATTCATGCTTTCAGACTCAGAGACATTAATCCTACACGGAATCCATAATATATTCATGTAGTAACCAGTGATTTTCTAAACCTATTGGTTTAAAGGTTTCTTCTACTTATATTTTTTTACTCCCAGACAATCAATGAAGGTTATGACTGGGAGGTGCTGTCAGGGGAAACAGTGTTAGTCTGTTGATAGGTGCAGCAATTAAAATGTTAAAAATAGAAGATAGGGGTGCACAAGTAAATAATTTAATTGAGATACTGCAATAGTTGACTGTCACCAGCCTCTCTGTAAAGATATTAAGGCTGGGACTAGATTGGATGTGACCTGGGAGACTATTCCAATAGGGGAAGGTTCTAAGGAAGAAAGAGTTCAGATGGTACTGTGTTTGAGACTGGGGTATGATGAAATTCAGATTTCTTGTGGGAATCAGGTGATTATGGTTTACAAAGACTAGCTGGTGTTGTATCTTATAGAGGAATATTAGTGAATTTGGACCCTTTGCTGGTATAAAGTTTTCCATTGTAATTCATTTAACATATGTAAAATCTTGATTGTTACAGACACCTGGCTCCAGCTCTCTGTACACTATCAATTTTATAGGCAAGATGTTTCTGCCAGGGGAGCCAGAGAATTTAACAGTATTCCACCTGGGGTCTTACGTATGTTGTATAGGCTGCCTCCTTAACCTTTTTGTTTTTTGTCTAAATGAATCTGTCTTAGGTCTTTGGAAATCGTAACCCAAAGGTATTTTTGCTGATTATGTTGTTTTGAGTGTAGTGTTATGTAGAGTGTAAGGGGAGGTAGCTGGATGTTTCTTACGAGAAACGGAGAACCTCACACTGAATAGGGTTAATTTCCATGGCCCAGTCATGGCTTTTTTTTTTAGGAGAAATATTAGTGCAAGAATTAAACATAAGGGTGGGACCGGTTGTATTAAAACACAAGCCCTGCATAGTCATTACATGTTCAGCCGTAATCATGGTGCTAAAATGACTTACTCCCTCCCCTCGAACTTATACATATATAATCATATTTTGTATGTGTCAAATGATTGCAGAGTTTTTTTGGTTTCGGCCAAAGTGCCGATGTGGACATTGTTCTGGATGGACAAGACACAAGGAAGACAGCAGAGATTAAAACAGAAGATGGAAAGAAAGAAAAATACTACCTGTATTATGATGGGGAAACAGTTTCAGGAAAGGCAAGTTTCGTCTGTTAATCATATGTAATTAGCTCAGTTGAGCACATTGTGGCAATTACTGCTCAAGGTTTGCC
>CM037784.1:57088727-57108073 GCA_021229015.1 Solen grandis | reverse complement strand
TGTGTTTTCTTTAAATACACGGTGAGAGACGTTTCCTATGGGTTTAAACTGCACCTCAAAGCTTTTTTTCCCCCAAAGAAAAACAATTTTTAAGCACTGACAGCACCCCTTTCTCAAAAATTGATTTGTTTTATTCAATTTAAAAAATGTTGCAGCAAAAATAAGAGATAACCCCTTTGAAGCATTTATCCCATCTAAGTGTATATTCGTGCGAAGCTGAAAAAAAATTGAAACCCAATTTATTGACAATTTTTGTAAATATGACAGGCCTGAAAGTGTATTTGAAAAAAACCCCAAAATGTAAATTATATGAGTGATGACTGCCGTAAAAATGTACGACAGGCATGAAAGGTTTTTTGTACATTAAATACACTGAAGTACAATTTACAATATACCGAAAATGCAATTTTAAAAACCCCTAAATGTCAATTATATGAATGATGACTTACAGTACAAATGTACGACAGGCATGAAAGTGATTTTGTACATTAAATACACTGAAGTACAATTGTAAGAGATACCTGAATGAATAATTGTTCGACAAGGCTGAAGGTAACCTGAGGGACCTGAAAGTTGTGTACTAGTTAAAATATCTATAACAACAAATAGAAGAAAAAATTAACGCAAGCGCTAGCGATTAACTATGGTGCTATGGAAGTGACATGTTTATTCCTTAAGTAATAGTACCTAGTAGGAACAAGAAACTTGAAAGCACAAGAAACTATCTTGTTCATCCAAGAAACTTATCTTGAGGGAACGAGATACTCATCTTGTAGGAACGATACTTATCTTGTGGAAACGATACTTATCTTGTGGGAACGAGATACTTATCGTGTGGGACCGAGATACTTATCTTGTGGAACTGAGATATTTATTTTGTGGGAATGAGATGCTTATCTTGTTGAACCGGGATACTTATCGTGTGGGAATGAGATACATATCTTGATGAACGAGATACTTATCTTGTGGAACGACATAATCCACCGATTATATCCCACATTAGAATTTTTTGTTCACTAGAAATAGCTCGTTTTGCTCGTCGTCTAAAATATTTCGATTTCGGTTTCTCGTTCCCTAAAAAATATCTCGATTTTCGTTCCCTTTAAAAAAAGTTTCTCGTTCCGAAAAATATTTTCCCAAAATTTCGTTCCCACAATATCGTTTCTTGGTTTTCATGTCCACACAAGATAATTTCTCATTTCCTCAAGGTAGCTCGTTTTCTTGTATCCTCAAAGATAGTTTCTCGTTCCCTCAAAATATCTCGTTTTCTCGTTCCCTCAAGAACTTGTAAAGTATCTCTTAATATATCTCGTTCCCTCAAAAAGGTATCTCGTTCTCGACATATATCTCGTTTTCTCTGCTGCATTAAAAGTTTCCCCCGCCAATTAAATTTTTCTTTTTTTCCCAAGTGTATGTTAATTAACAGAAAATCCTAAGCGGTAATGTTTTTCTTCGTGTAAATTTTCGTTTCATCTAACTCATCCAGGTGCTCACAGAAGACATGTAAATGCAAATTGTTATCGAAGTACATGAAATATATCTAAAACTATATATATATATTTGTTTACTTTCCTTGGGTATGGTGGCTGATTTCTGCCATTTCGTGTTGTCGTGTCTTCGCCCCGAAAGGCGAAAGGCGAAAAAACGAAAACATGCCATATTGTCGTTATTTCGCCTGTCGCCTTTCGGGGCGAAGACACGACAACACGTATATATTCTGCTGCAGTGAAATAAAGTTATCTTCACCTGGCATTGTTGATATTTACAGCAAGTATGCATATGTGTAAACGTTCTGCGCATGTCTACCGGAAGGCGAAACCCGAAGCGTTGTCATTTTTGTTATTTCGACTTTCGCCTTTCGAGGCGAAAGGACGACAACACGAAATCTGCAACATTGTCGTTATTTCGCCTTTCGCGTTTCGGGGCGAAGACACGAAGACACGACAAACAAAGGGCGCCAACACGAAAGGTTTCGACCCGCGGACACGAAACATACAAAGGCGAAACTTTTCGTCCTTTCGCCTGTTAAAATTTCTTATTTCGCCTAGTGTTTGTGTTGTCGTGTCTTCGCCCCGAAAGGCGACAGGCGAAATAACGACAATATGGCATGTTTTCGTTATTTCGCCTTTCGCCTTTCGGGGCGAAAACACGACAACACGAAATGGCAGAAATCAGCCACCATACTTGGGTAACATTAGCTTTCACTAATCCGTTTCGACGGTACCTTGAATCACCGAGTAACTCTTCCTCTTGACGACAGGGTAGGTCATGAAATAACCTTGGCATTCAGTCGAACCCTCAACCTTCGGAGTCCTTCCACAGCCTTGTACGTTATGACTGCACCAAGGTGCTCCATAGTTTGTCGTATTTGAATTAGTTTTTTTTATTTTAAAGCTTGATGTGTTCATAAAAAATCATCGTTGATAGGGAATGATGAAAAATAATAGATGGAGCGAAAGAAAGAAAGAAAGAAAGAAAGAAAAAGAAAGAAGGAATGTTAACAGAGAAAGAATGTATGTGCGAAAGGACGGAAGGACAAACCAACGAACGAATAAAGGTAGACAGGTAGGTACAATCCAGTTAAACATTTTAACCTAAAATTCTAATCATCAGCGACTTATTAGTTTGACACGCCATTGAAATCAAAACCCCCAGGAAATGGAGTATGATGCTCGTGTTGCAAGCAAAACGAATTGAAATTACAGAAACCAAGATCGCACTGGTGCTGGCTTTGGCACGAGATATGGAGGAATGTGGAGTACTTCCAATTATCGGTAAATGATTGTTACAAATGAGTTACAAAAGTAATACCGGTATATCGATATTTTCTGCATAATCGACGTTCATTAGGTTTATTTTGATTATTTTCTTAGAGGGCGCCGTAGTCCAGTTATGACGTACCTGCGGTACCGAAGGTTGTGGTTTCAAATCCCGTTTTCGTGACCTTCCGAAGCAATCGAAACACCTCGGGTAATTCTGTTAGCTGTCAGCTAGGTGTTTCAATCGCTTCCCGTACGAAAAGTACTGCTCCAATCCTCGAACTGTCGAGATTGATCAGCATGTACATGGATAAGTCTAGGAAATTGTTCGAATCGATGTACGTTTAATTAATTTAATAAAATAACTAAATCAGTGAGTGGAATTACCAAACACCAAAGTACCACACCCGGCCCTCAATAGATGATTTCAAAGAAAATCTTCATCATGTTAAAAGCATATGAAATGTCAACACATTGCAATATACTTCTATCAGTAATCAGACTGACTTCGTTTTATGACTGAAATGCTTTCTCATCGACTATTAACTTTTGAGAAAAAAAAAATGACAAAATTCAATTATGTAGAAAAGTTGAAATGAACAGACATGAAAGTGACATTCGCTTTAAACAATCAGTCAAAAGACTCAAATCCTTCAAAAATCCTGATTTTTTTTCGGACAGCAATAGCTCAGAGTTGTGAAAACTTCATCAGCGTCGATGAATAATCATAAATAAATTCAATTAAGCATGACGGCTAATCATCCTTTCGTGATGGTTTTAATGATTGCCTTAAGGGTAATAAAAGAAACCAAAAATTAGAAATTTGGGGAACACACCTAGCGCCAGATATTGAAAACATACACACAAAATTCTGCAGAAAAATATTAGGAGTAAAAATAAACACAAATAGAAAAATAATAAATTTGAAAATAATTATGAAAATATTATCATATATTTGGAGGGACCAGTTAACAACAAATATTGATATAAATCTAATAAAACAACGAATAATCGATATATATTATCAAAACTGGTATAGTAAAATTAATAATTCGCAACGCTAACAAAATTACAATCTCTATATACACACATTCGAACGAGAAAAATATTTGATATTATCAAGATACCAAAGTTTCGAATAGCCTTATCACGATTAAGAACCTCTTCTCATAACCTCGCCATAGAACAAGGAAGATATATAAATATAACAAGAAATAATAGATTATGTCAAAACTGCCAACTAAACCAAATCGAAAATGAATACCATTTTCTGCTCCAAATCTATACAAAGAATTAATAAAATATACAATACTGTGTAATGTTGATTATGTTTCACATATATTATCTTTACTAAAACTCATTAGATAAAATTATTGTTTACTTTTCATTCTGTTTGTTTTTTTTACATGATCACTTCATTTGTAATAAACATGTAATTTCTGTAAATGATGTGAACATGTAATATGTGTTTAACTTTAATGTCAAACAATTCAACAACAACAAAAAATATAAATAAATACATGTATATTTGGCAAATTTATATATTATGTGTTTTTTTTTAAGAATAAATGTATGAATTATTAAAATTATGCAATCTAAAGAAAATGTAGCTTAAAATGTATGATTATTGACTATGTGATGCTGATATATTATCCTTACTAAATCTTCTCAGATAAACTTATTCTTCACATACTTTCTTTGCCTTTGTGATGAATATATAATTGCTGTGAATGCTATAAACATGTAATATGTTTCATGCAAATAAAGTATTGTATTATATAAATAAAAATAAACTATTACTTGAGTGATAATATAATTAAAAAAAACGTTTCCGCTGTAATGGGGAGTAGCATAAGTGAAGCTTGTCATGTATTTATTCTTATCCATTTATTTATTAATTCAATTATTTATTAAATTATTAATTCCATTATTTATTCATTTATTTTTTATGCATTTATATTCATTTATTTGATTTATTTATTTATTTGACTTATTTATCATTACGTATATTTCATTTTTTTTTTATAATTTTTTTTTTTTTTCTCTCTCTCTCTCTCTCTCTCGTTTGTGTATATTGATGTGTTAGGCTTTATAAAGAGGGCATTGTTTCATTTTTGTTATACCCGGTTGTTGTTTTTTTTTGTTTTTGTTGTTTTTATTGGGGGGGGTTGTTGTTTTTGTTTTTGTGTGTGTTTTTTTTTTTTTTTGTCAGTGCTTTCTTATACAAACTTTTACCTACTGCAAGAATTAACGGTCTAGTGGTAGGACACGCTCCTTGGGATCGATGTGTCCCGGGTTCGAGTCCTGTCGTGGACAAGTTGCTTATTTCCTTGAGCAAGAAATTTAGCTCGCATTGTTTCACTTCACCCAGATGTAAATGGGTACCAGAGAGGGTGGTGTAATTCCGTGGTGCCATAATGTGGGCTGCCATGAATGGAGTGAAAGACTCCCCAGGGAGATTGATAGATGGATACTAGAAGCCCGATGACCAGGGGTAAGGAGATTGATAGATGGATACTAGAAGCCCGATGACAGGGGTAAGGAGATTGATAGATAGATACTAGAAGCCCGAAGACCAGGGGTAAGGAGATTGATAGATGGATACTAGAAGCCCGAAGACCAGGGGTAAGGAGATTGATAGATGGATACTAGAAGCCCGAAGACCAGGGGTAAGGAGATTGATAGATAGATACTAGAAGCCCGAAGACCAGGGGTAAGGAGATTGATAGATAGATACTAGAAGCCCGAAGACCAGGGGTAAGGAGATTGATAGATGGATACTAGAACCCGAAGACCAGGGGTAAGGAGATTGATAGATGGATACTAGAAGCCCGAAGACCAGGGGTAAGGAGATTGATAGATGGATACTAGAAACCCGATGACCAGGGGTAAGGAGATTGATAGATGGATACTAGAAGCCCGAAGACCAGGGGTAAGGAGATTGATAGATGGATACTAGAAACCCGAAGACCAGGGGTAAGGAGATTGATAGATGGATACTAGAAGCCCGAAGACCAGGGGTAAGGAATTGATAGATGGAACTAGAATACGGTTTATTTACTTAAAGAATAAAATGCTTTTGCTTTTTCGTTTATACTAGGAAAATCAACTCTAGATACATACACATGATCATTTGAAAAACTAACAAACTGATAGGTTATTTGGGCATGAAAATATAGAATTGAAACAAGATTCAGACATTTTGAAATTCGTTATTTCAAGCCATACATATTATACGTGTAATAGACTGAAACCCAGTCCAAACCTTCATTCCACGTCAATCCTCATTTTTAATCGACAGAGTATGTGCAAAAGTATTTCAGAAATCTGGAGAATTGTCCGCTAGAATGTAATTTGAGATATTCCATCCCAATCTCTAAAAAAAGGTGAATCACACACGTGGTTATACGTGCATGGGGTTAAAAAAAAAACATCCAATAAAATGAGGATGATTTCCCGTTAATCTAAAGACTGAGGCATTGCTCTGAGCAGTGCATTTAATTGATTTAATTCCAAAATTAAATTTGAATGAATTGTTCCTCCTGGAATGGCATGAATTTCTAATATCTGTTAAGACAGAAATTCCCAGTTGAAAGCATTCTATATAATGAAAATGAATTTGGTTTACTGAGGCATTCAGTCAGTGGCGCTTCCATGGTAAAATTTCGAAGATTATGCACTACAAACATTTATTTTCGTGGAAGAATATATTTCGCTGAGTTTGGTTTCATTGATACTTTTATCCACGAGTGTCAACTACATGAAAATCGTTTATAAAGTAGACTCCATTGTCTTAAACATATATCCACGTATGCTTTTTTTCCCAGTGAATTTACCTGAAATTGAGAGTCATGGAAATTTACTGTCAAATAATGATTTTGAACTTATCGTTAATGTAAACAAGATAAATCTTTAAAAAAGATATTCGACATGAAAAAACAAAAAAACAAACAAAGATATGAAAGTTTAAGAAAGTAAAAGTGTTGCAATATAATATATTTAATATAATTATGTGGTAATTTTTAAATGGAATGTGATTTTGAAATAATGCAAGAAAACGTATTTGACGATTAATTTATGATATGTAATATATTAGCCAGTGAAAACAAAAACAGAAAGAAGGTGACAAAAATGTAATAATAAACGAAACATAAAACAAGTTCCGACAGTGGGATTCGATCTCTGGAGACTAGCACGGAATCTGTTGCTATTTATAGCTATTTGTAGGGACGAGTCCACTACCAAGGTTAACTACGTTTTTCAAAGACTCACATCTGTCTTAATTTTTCAACTGGATATTTTTATGTTTAAATAGGTAGATTAAAATATTACTTGCCAATTGAAAAATGTGTAGAAAGATATGGATCCTGAAACTCCAAATTTATGATGGAATATCCTAAAATAATTCATGCAAACCAATGAAATGTGTGCTTTTCTGACCTCTTCGGTTGTTAACCAAGATTAGATTGGATCAAGAAATAGGTCAAAATCCATTTTATACAGTTTACGCCGAAAAAAAATGCGATCTGACATATTTGCATCAAGTCTTTTTGTTTGGATATAACGTCGCGCGGACATTTTGTTCAACAGTAAACCTACTACTAGGGCGTTACTTTTTAAGATATACAAACTGTTGATTTGTTGATATGTTCACCGGTAAAGAGGTCAGACGCTGTAACAACCTGATTACTGGGAATGGTATTCGCAACTGGACCTACTGAAACGTTCAATATTAACGAACACTACAAAATATATTTCTAACAATAAGATTCACCAAATAATTTTAGTGTTCGTATAAAAATAACGACAACGAATGCGTAGAAAAATAAACTTATAAAATTTACCTATTCGAGAGTTTAACTAATTATATCAACCCCCTATTCTCTCTCTCTCTCTCTCTCTCTCTCTCTCGTTCCAACCTTCTACGTGTTCGAATAATATTTGAAACGGATCCCGTGTCTCGTTCTAGTGTATGTTTGCTGAAACATGTACCTGCTAATATCAAATACATCTGAATCATTGCAATATTGAAAAAATGATGACGATACTTTCTTGTAAGCCAATGTTCTGTTCCATTCTTGGCAATTTGCAAGATACATTGCTCAAGAGAGAAGACAGAAAAAAAATCCAAACGCATGTTCTGCAAATGTTATTAACAAATGGCATGAGAGATGTAAAAGTGAAATACAGGCATTCACCTTTTAGCCATAATCACGCGCAGTGTGATGTCATCTGTTACAGATGCCTCGCAGACTTTAAGTAACACTGGCTCTGTCACCTGCCTAAAGAGAGTCCTAATGTACCCATCAATAATTTCGTCTTTGTACTCGTAACAATAAACCAAATAAAAAAATGTTTTTTTCCAAAATATTAGTGAAGTTTGACCGCATATTGTGGACAAACCATACATAACGTAAATTCGCCATACCATATATTTTTGCGTATATGTCTTGCAAATCATATGCAGCAAACAAAATTCTTCTATCTAATCTCAAACAAAATGTATACTATATATTTTACCTTCATTTGCACAGTTTTTTGCAAGCTTCGAACATCCAACCTCTTCTAGCACAAATATGCTCTGTAGTCGAAACTGAGGTACGTATAATATTCTATTGGGTTGTCAACAAGGAACAGAATTATGAAAACCGCTTTAAAATCAGACTTCAATTTTTTTAGTTATAAGCAAAAAAGTGATTTTATGCAAAGCGCCCCCTATCGGCATACAATGAATCAAAATTGAATTGATTTACATTTAGGCACAGATTCAGATAAATGTGAATGCATGTCTGTGGCAGGGGCGAAAACCTAACTAGAATCGCTATCGCGATTTCACCGGTTTTCGCGGAAGCAATTCCATTCAGTTTACAAGTCGCATGTTTCGTATAATATATTTCTTCGTTCACTGGCTTGTTGAATGCCGTTAACAATCATCTTTCAAACATTTTGTCACAATGATTAAGCATTTTTTTACCCAATAGAATATGTTTGAATATTACCTGTCAGTTATATAGTCGCAAACTTGAGAACTTTTTACGGAATTCAGTTAGCGTCACGTTAGAAGTGTGTGTTGCTTTATGATGGCGACAAACGACAATTGTAATCGACGCACGACAATTGCAAACGACACACAATAACATCAAATGACACATGCCAATGTCACAAGACACTCGACATAATTACGTCCAAATGTCGCCTTGAATTACCATCATTTTTCACGAAATATCGCATTAATTCTTGAGTGTCGTTTCAAATTGATGTGCATCGAGTCATATTGTCATGTGTCATTTCATATTGTTGTGCTACAGTCATGTTTCGCATGAAAAGGTTGACGTACGACACTGAACCACGACACACGACCATGCGACATGACATACGACCATGTACCACGACACACGACCATGCGACATGACATACGACCATGTATCACGACACACGACCATGCGACATGACATACGACCATGTATCACGACACACGACCATGCGACACGACATACGACAAAGCGACACGACGTTCAACATTATAACATGCAAATGTTGTGGAACGTTTGTGTGTCACGTACATTTCAACCTCGACACACGACATTATGAAATAACTCACGACAATGCAACGGGTTACATGATAATGCAACACAACACTCGACATGTCGCATTATCGTTTCATATTGCCACGTGATGTTTACATTTGTAATGCATTGACCTTCCTATGCATATTTGCTTGCAATGAATTAGCATAAGGCACAGATTAGACCATGTCAATCACTATAGTTGGCTACCACTTTTTAATATGCTGTCGTTAGCTTGCAAACTAGTTTTCATAAGTAATGTCAAGTTGTTAGATGTAAAAAACTGCTTTTCATAAGATAGACCCTTTTCTTATATATCTTTCAAGTATTTGATCGCATTCTGTGATCATTTTTCAAAAATATACGATGCAATTAAGTACAGTTGATTGCCTCTATTCAGTTTTTCAGACGCAAGTTAAAAAACTAATTTTCATAAGATTAACAAAATATTTTATGCGAATAACAACAATCTTCCCAAAAAATTTTCACAATATTCTATATCAGTTATATACGGTTGACAAACATCTCTCCTTTATGAAGTCGAAAGCTTGAAACATAACCCAGTTGAATTACCTTTTAATTCCCTTTCAATTCTGTAGTTGCGAGCTTGAACACTGTATTCCATAAGATAGACCAAATTATTAAATGTGAATATGTACAGGCTTTCCACTTTATGATCACAATGAATGTTTTTGAATACGGTTGACCATCACTCTTTCAATTATGTAATCATGAGCTTGGAAAATTTAGTAAGATTCATATTACCACGATTTTTCAAATATTTTTTAATGAGCATTATGTAAACAAACACCCATGTCATTGATTACAGTTGACTTCCACTGGTCAAGTATGTTGTCGCAAGCTTGCAAATTACTTTTTCACAAGAAAGACCAAGTTTTTAGATGGGACAAATACTAGTGACAAGCTATTTTTGGATAGTTTTGAGCTTGATATGTTGTCGCAAGCTTGAACAATCATTTTCCAAAAGATAGACCAATTTATTAAATGTGACTATGTATATTTTTATCGCAATGTTTGAATACATGTTATACAAAAGATCATTTATTTAAATACAGTTGACCATCACCTTTCAAAAATTTAAAAGACCAGCACAGTTTTAAAATTCAAATTAGCATAATTTTTCAAATATTGGCTCACAGTGCAAGAACATTTAAACAAAAGACCATGTCGCTAAAACCAGTTAATCACCACTATTTAATTATGTTGTCACAAGCTTACAATAATTTTTCATAAGCAATAACAAATGGTCAGGAATATCTTGAAATTGCTACTATAGATTAAGTGACAAAACAGGTAATACCAAACTCAGTCAAACTGAGGACTAAATATTAAATATGATTTATTATTTGACTACATTTTATTTCATAATAGAAATATCGGTATACTAATTTCTCACTGAATTAACGATGGGATAAGTACCCTTGCACCGGTCGCAACGATGACTTTAATAAAACTTACTTATTACCACTCAAAAGGGACATGTCCATAAATTTAAGGAAACATCAACATTTATACCTTTCATGATGTTTTAACATGTAAGGTATCATCGAGAATGCATAGGACTACTTGATTATAAGATTTAATAATACCCGCATACAGAATTTATAAACCATCGGTAATTTCGGTTAAATACCTTCATTTGATTAATGAATTAAAAGCCCACATAATAAAACTTTGCAAATTAATTCTTTAACTAATATAGTTTTAAGCTAAATACAACACCTGAAATTAATATCAAATCCATATACATATGGTAATATAGTATTTTATCATGAAAAAATGAGCTAAATAACACAACAACACCTTACTGTCTATGTAGTACTCCTGTATTGTTAATATAGTATGTCTGGTAGTACAAACCACACCAGGCTGTGACTGTGTAGGTAAATGCTTGAACCCTTTCCCTCATATAGACTCATTTTGACGCACTCAGTAGGTACCACATAAAGCCTGATCTGCAGAAAACCACAGATAAACCTAACCAAATTTAATTACAAAATCCTCATGATCTGGTTTTATGTTGTTCGCATAGGTCTTTTCATGGTTTCCTCTATGAGGGAAAGGGTTAAATGTTACTAACTTTACACTGGGAGTATGCAACTTTAAACTGCCATAAAATCACTGATTACATAATGAATGAATACATTTTTTCCACTGTAGATTTTTTAGCGAGTCACACTGTTGACATTTTTAATGCCATTCTTGATTCTGGGTTTAGCCCAGATAAGTGGACATTATTGTACCATTACACAAAAAAGTGATATAAATACGGTTTACATTACATTATTGAGCTGTCGCTCAAAACTTTTTAATACTATTTTAAACGTATTCTGTCCTTCTGTGATATTAATGATGTTATATCTGATGCTCAATTTGGCTTAAGAAAAGGTCGCTCAACTACTGATGCTATGTTTATTATTGTATAATTAAGTCCTCAATTATATTAATGGAAATAAGAGATTAAATTGTGTATTTGTTGACATGGAAAAATGTTTTGACTCAGTTTATAGGAATGCACTGTGGGTGAAATTGTTGAGATCAGTTGTACGGGGTAAAATGTTAAGAATAATTATAGATATGTATAATAAGGTTAAATCTTGTGTTAGACATTGTAATACATTTTTTAGATTTTTTTTAATATGCAATTGGCTTGAGACAATGACAGACATTATCCCCGATATTTTTTTTTCTTTTTGTGGAAGATTTAAAATTATATTTACAAGAGGACATCAATGGATAATATGCAATTGCTCACATTTTTATTCGCTGACGATATGGTTATTTAAAAGAGATTATGTCAGTGTTGTTCTATGGGAGAAGAAGAAACCAATTTTCATTTTATATTAGTCTGTCCTATTTACCAAGAAATTAGAATTAAATTTATTAAACCATTTTATTATAATAACCCAACTATGTTTAATCTATTTAATTACTTAAATTTTTTTTAAATTTAAAATTTAGTTAAATTTCATTAGATCATAGAAACAGGATTTTGAATAACATAAAGTAAGTATTATATGTTTTGAGGTTTGTCCTCTTTTAGAATTATTTTCTCTTTCTTTTTCCTTTCTTTAGCTTCTTTTCGGATAATATCAACTTACAGTTTATATTTGTGACAAGTTAGTAATGACACAAATTTATGTTGGAGCAGCTGAAGTGATGTAATTTGGGTCATTTGACATATTCATTTTACAATACATACATAATTGTGACATTAGATAAATGCTTGGGAATATATTAGCACCGTATTGTAGTGCATTTACAAGACATTAAAATATATGTTCTGTTCTATTCTATAAAATCACTATTTCTAAACAGATTTGCAAAATCCTTTTTGGTTGAAAAGGTTAAACTTTTCACTTTTCTTTGATTTCAACAAATATCACAATTTTAGACATAAAAAGAACTGGTTTGCAATTGATGACCAAAGGATCAAACTTTGAGCTGTTGTAAAATAACCAAATCAAGCCCGATCTTCAAGAACATAATATCGTTGGAATGAGCTCTTCATGTGCATAATCCCTCCATAAAGTGTTTTAAGTTTTGGAGCTTTTTAGGGAAGAAGAAAAAAAATAATCGTAATATGACCTTGACCTTTGCATTTTAAATTGTGAGGCCATTTAGAACATAAAACTATATAACTTGTGAAAATTTCATGAAGATTGAACAAAAAATAAAGTCAGGAGCAACAAAAAAAAACCCCTAAAATATCATGTTTTTAAAATTTTGATTTTTCCTAATTTTAAGTGAAGCCAACCCAAATATTTTGTGCGTATATGCAAATTATACGCAGCAAACATATTTTTTCTAACTGTTCTCGAATATAAACAGGGACTTTTTTCGTAGACCTACCCTCATTTGCACAGTTTTTACAAGGTTAAAACATGCAACCTCCTCTAGCGCATTTTTTTCACGCACTCGATATTTTGAACTTTATCATATTCTCATAGGCTGTCAAGGAACAGATTGCTGAAAAACGCATTTGAATCAGACTTCAACTTTTTGAATTATAAGCAAAAGAGTTATTTCAAGCAAAGCGCCCCTAGCGGCACAATGAGAAATAAAATCGAAAAAATATACTACTAAACACGGGTTCAGTTACTTATAAATGCAAAATGACAAATCAACAGAAGAAGAACAACAGGTTTTCGCACTGCGAGGTGCGAAAACCTAACAATTCGCACATATTCGACAGAAAAAGCATTAGAAATAATAAGCATACTTTTTATTTAGACATACAAAATCATCCGCACCATCTGCGTTATCATATTAAAGTAATATTCATGATATATGTCATTTTTGATACTTTTATACAAATTGACAGCATTAATTATGGTACAAAATCCGCGTTAGCATTTCTGTCGTCTGCAGTATTTTAGTTCAAAATGCGTCACTGAACTTTTCCGTCTTAAATAATTGGTATGTCATCAGGACGTAAGGTCCTTGACATTCCAACAAAGTTGGATTATCTACAAGTTATATCATTGGCAGATGTTTTGAGTTGGTGCTCAGGATTCAAACTTTCCTAGCAATGTTAAAAAGAAAAACAAGAGGGCCAAAATGGCCCTGAATTGCTCACCTGAGAAATATTGCTTTCATTGCCTTGTACAACATAGTCATACTGAATGCAAAACCCATGCAGAAGAACAGCAAAATAATCTTCAATCCACACAAAAAAAAAAGTTTACATGGGGTAAAAAAAACACAACAAAAAACAAGTTAACCCTAGCGTGGGATCATTTTTGACCCCAGGGCCATGATTTGAAAACTTGGTTCAGGTCCACACGGACATGTTACATACCAAATATCTAAACCCATGATCTTGTGGTTTCTGACAAGGATATCTTTTAAAAAAATTTCCTATGTAAGTCAATGTAAAATCAAGTGACTACGGGGCGAGGCCATTTTTGACTCCAGGACCATGATTTGAACGTACTTTATAGATGTCCATAAGGCAATGTCTAAACTCCAGGCCTTGTGGTTTCTGAGAAGAAGATTTTTCTAAAAAAAATTCCTATTTAAGCCTATGTAAAATTAAGTGACCCCAGGGTCATGATTTGAACAATCTTGGTAGAGATTCATAAGACAATGCTGCACACTAAATATCTAAGCTCTAGGCCTTGCAGTTTTGCAGAAGAAGATTTTCAAAATTTGCATTTTTAAAATCTATTTTTAGCTCCTGTGACCTACTTTTTCAACCAATCAAAATAATTTGAACAACTTTGATAGAGGGCATCATAAGGATGATTCCTGTGAAGTTTTGTCAAAATCCATTCAGCGGTTTAGGAGGAGATGTTGTTTGAAGGAAATTGTTGACGCCGGGCACACGCACGCACGGACGACGGACGCCCGACAAAAGGCGATCACAATAGCTCACCATAAGCACGTTGTGCTCAGGTGAGCTAACAAATGCCCATAGAAATTACGGACAGGTCATAAAGCGGCTTCGTTTATTGAGGCTCACGTTTAAAACCCATCCTTCTCTGAGATTAAGACAGCAAAAATACTTAACCGAATACTGTCCTTTAATTGATTTGTTGTCAACCCAGGAGCATCGGAAACTAGATACATGCATAGATTTTGCATGTATACGAGTACTTATTATAATTATTATGTTAATAGGTTCCGAAAGTTTGTTCACGTTACGCGCATGTGATCATGGCTGAATATGGTTTATTAATGAACTTCATTAAAAGCAACTGTTTTCACCGTCAGCAGACGACATTGCTATGAACACACGACAGCTAGCTGCCAATGTCACGGTCGTTTCATTTGACAGCTCATTTTTCTCTTCCTCAATGCGTGCTTAAATAATAACGAGTTGATTCATTTCAAGTCGTAAATTTGACAACGCAGTTGTCCTTAAAGGTAACGTCGTGTACTGAGCTTCAGAAATAACTCATTTAGTACGTGGTAGGTAATACGTAAATTATTTACGTTAGTGATAAATCGGGTGTGCTCTAACGGGTAAACGTCGCAGTGATGTATTTACGAGAAAAATGGTAACAGTTGTCTGTCTTAATAAACGAAACTTCTTAAACAAGGACCACCTGATATGACCATGATTAATCCTTTACTTAATAAATATTCATGTTCAACTTTATGAGTTGATAAATATCAATTTACTGGACTTTCCTTTGCTGTATAGAATCTAAGCTACAAAATTGTGTGAGCAACCAGGAGGGACTCTGATCATTGTCTGCTCATGATCTGTTCTATTTCCCAGTGCGTATATATGACGCATTTTGTCCAAGAAAGTAAATGTTTATTTCTCATGCCACTACGAAATACTGTGGAAGATAAGTAGCATCATATATATGAGTACAAATAGTGAATACTATCATTTTCATCCTATGTGTTTATTTTTAGCTGAAATATTGATAAGTGTATTTATAGTTTGTCCTACTTAATCCGGCTGCCAATTTGGCAGCCGAGTATTAGAGCCGGCACGGTTCACGATACGGGTTTTAATTGGTGAACAGCGTCATGCGTTTCTCCGTGCCTGTCTTTACATGGTGTAAATAAATATACAGATACGAGTACATCACTCCTCTTTTCTTGAAATTGTCTAGAGAGAGAGAGAGAGAGAGAGAGAGAGAGATAATTTAACATTTATGTTTTATCAGCGGAGTGTTATATTGTACTTACACAAAATCAAGTATACGTACTTTGCACTTTCGTACTTAAATGTTTTCTGATAACAATAATAATAACATTTGACTTTGGAAACACAGGTTATAAAACAGATTACACCGCATAATTATTTAAACTTTTCGTATCATTTAGATCTTCGATTTAGTGCTAAATTGTAAAAGCTGAAATAACCTTCACCAGCCTGTACGAAAACCAATAGCTGAAAATATAGGCCTTCAAGTTCGGTCAACTGGCAAAACCACCATATCTATTGTCACAAATCAGTCACATTTGCAATAAAGTTACTACCAATACTATTTAATCTAATTATCTTTTAAGGCGCAGTGATTTCTTGGTATCGCATATGACTGAAGATCCGATGGTTGTTGCTAAATATTTAGAGAAACTTCATAAGTTTTTCACAGATCTGTCATAACAAAGAGAAAAACTTGAAGTATTCAGATTATGTTTTAATGATGGTATACACAACAGCTACACCATTCCATTTAAAGACACGCATCAGGATTATTTTTTGTGAAACTATCGTTTTGTTCTACGCCATTTTGATTTTAAAACAGAATTAAAAATATTTGCTTTTCTCTTGTGAGTGTAAGGGTGGTTAGGGGTAAATATTTATATATGATAAAAATATATAGAAAAAAAAATATGTCCGTCCAGTATATATTTCAAACACATATGGAAAGATAACACAAATTTCTTAACTGCTTAGATACGAAACAGTTGTTGTATGTTGTATTGGGGTTTACCGTCACTGCGATAGTATTTCAATCATATAGCGACGTCCAGCTAATTACAGGTGAAAGAAGACCCCGAGTACACAGAGGTACCCGGGTAGAACCACCGACCTACCGCAAGCCAGCTGGAAGGCTTCCTCACGTGAAAAATCCGAAGTCCCTACCGGGATTCGAACCCACAGCGGTGAGGGGCTGAGAGATTTGTAGTCCACGACTGTAACAGCTCGGCCACAGCGGTCCCCCGTATCAAATGCTGACATCACCCAAATTTCGTACTTGCAAAATGTGTGTAAATTAGCCTACGGTTCAACGGATTTCAGCAGATAATTTCAATCAAATATTTTGTTCAAGCTGACAAATAATAAATACTGATTATTTCCGTTTTCGATGACTTAATTGTTAACTTAGTTGTTTATGTAAGAGATTAAAAAAGACTGCTGAAATACATTTTAATTTTCCCGAAAATAATAGGCCATTTTCACCACTTAGTGAACTTAATCATTTTTCTTTTTATTTTATACCAACTGATGCTACATACCCATATACAAGTCCCTTTTAAGTAAAAAAAAAGAAAAAAAGTAGGTAGTTCCGACATTTCTTTATCAGTCACACTGTAATATATGGATTTTATCTCACTAATAGAACACAGTATTTCATCAGTTAGCATAAAATAAAATATAATGGTCTTCCCTCCTGTAGTCTTTTCATTTGCCTATTTACCTTTAATGTTCATCTGCTAGGTTGAAATTTATTACCTGGGCGTTAAGACTTAATGAAGAAGAAACTAAACCAGTGGTAACATAGACAAACGACAACGCTCAAAACCTCTTCACTTCATTGTCTATTGTCGGAAGGTTACACACATTATCGTAATCTGGATCTGTTCTTGGATTAATGTGAAATGGATGCAATAAAGAGATTGTCTGATGTAGGTTTTTACATTTTAATTATTATACAATTACATATATGGGATTTTAATTTAAAGGCGTGTAATCGGTTCTGATTAGACGTTTTAAACTTGATACCAATGACAATAGTATGTCAGTATATGTATTAAAATAAGTTATAACCTTCCAGAAATCTAAAGTTGATCATTTTGGCATGCCTGTTGACACTTCAATTAAACCTGTATTAACAACCAGTTGTCCTTAGCAGTCAACCTGTTTTAAGCGGTGGCCTTTAAAATTCTAGACTTCGATTAAATTTATACAGGTGACCTCCATTCAACAGTTACCTCTTCAAAACGATCTCTTTAAATAACTACTTAAAAGACGGTTGACAAAGTTAAGCACGTGTTCCAAGTTACCGGGAATTTCTTTTATTCATGAACTGGTTGTCAAATACAGGTTTACAGTATATTATGTATTATCATCGGAAGCAAAATGTTTGACCGTAGACCAAACCTAATTCTGATTTACGATGTTTTTGGAAAAAAAAAATTCTCACCAAGTTTTCTTCAACTTTATTCTATATTATTTATTTTAAACCAAGTACTTATAAAAGGGAAGACAACACCGTAACGCTCACGGCGTATTTCAAAACGATGCTTTAATATAAGTGGAATTAAATGTGTCGCAAAGAAAAGTTTTCTTTCTTTGGCTTACTTTATATTTTCAAGCTGAGCATGTTAAAGAGAATGTGTATACACATTTTGAGACTCTAGTCATTTTTTAAAGCAGGTATCCGGTGAACATATTATTGAATTTCGTAGATGCTTATTAAAAAATCTTCATTGCATGTGAAGATTTTTTTTATATAATTTAGTGTAAACTTATTTATTTAACGTCAATGGGGAACAAATTCTTATAACTTAGTCTAATTCCACTTGACGTTTCATAGGTTAGAACAGTTCTCTGCGTCTGGGAAGGTTATGAAAATTCCTTGCTCCAACGGGGTTCGAACCCACAACCTTCGGACCCGCAGTCGGGCACGTTACCACTCGACCACGGCGCCTTTAACGCGTATTCACGCGCTTAATTTATTCTTGATTTGTTATATTACTTAAATATCTTGTATAATTTGATTATCAATTTATTGAATTGCGTATTTGCATACGAGTGATCATTAATTCATTTACGATATTCCCTGTATTGTACAGGTACTCAGAATCATGCATTTGACCTCCGATATACGTGATTAACTAGAACGCCAAAAGTGTATGGCGTCATTGCTGATCATGATGTTGATGTCATATGTTTTCATTACATTCTGTCGTGGGCCGAAACGCTGATTTGAAGTAAAAAAAAAATTACATAACATAACATGTTGATGAGTTTGTACTTCTTTTTTTCATTGCTTGACATTTTTATACAAACAATAATTGCTTTCACAATTTTCTCCCCTTGAGTTTGCCATGTATTGCTGCGGTATTTCAATTCAAATTAAGCAACTTAACATTCTGTGGCCATGCATGCATTGTCATGATTGATGTAAAACGAGAAATATTAACCTTATCAATCACAGCGTTTTTGTGAATGAATCACGAGACATGCACGCTTTATGTACAGGAATGATTTTCAGTTAAGGAGTACACATGAAAAATGATAAAGACCCGAATAACTGTTTCTTTAATTTTGCAATTTTTAATTTTGAAATGTATACGTACGTCAAAA
>CM037784.1:57038627-57088627 GCA_021229015.1 Solen grandis | reverse complement strand
GTGTTGATCTGTTAACTTCTCTCTTTTTCTGGCCATTCTATCCAAAAGTGAAAACATTAGTTGTCAAGATTATATAGCTTTCTTTTTTCTTTTCATGTCCATAATTTAGGCCTATTATATGTCAAAAGACTATGTCCTTGAATATGCAAGTGATGACAGCTCAAACTCAAGATGTATGTTGATAATTTAAAGGCAATGATGATCATTCATATTGGACCCCCCATTTTCGTATTTATTCTTATTGTTTTTGGTCCTTATAAAATGTCAAAGTACTCTTTCATACTATACGATACCTAAGTTAATATCTTTTTAACACAATGCTGTAAATGGACGAAACTTTTTCCCTGCATCTTATCTTCCAGAATAGGGAGTATTTGTATAAATATTGATGTGAGGGTTTTAGTTTCCTTTTTCCTCCTAAATTCTGCCTATGTTAAAATATTGCTTACACATGTTTTAAATTCTTTGCTTATATGCTGTATGGAGAGGATTCTCTTTTTTATTTTCCCTTTCTTTTCGTCGGAAGGAGAGAAAATTAGAAATATCATGTGAGAGTGGCTTATATGTTGTATGGAGATGATTCTCTCTTTTCCTTTTTTTTGGAAAGAGAGAAAATCAGAAATATCAATGTGAGAGTGAATTCTTTTTTTTTCTCTCTCAATATAGACTATTAATAATTGTAAGGTATTGCAAAACATCAAACATATATGCATGTATTGACTCTTTTTGCAAAGAATTGAATCTTGGAAACCTTTGAAACGGTTACCTTTATTTTTTTTCTAGAAACAAAATGAAAGTGAATGATTTGTATATGTATATATGTGTGTATGTGTATGTATATATATATATATATGTATATGTATGTATATATGTATGTGTGTATGTGTATATATGTGTGTGTATATGTTTATGGGTATATATGTATATATGGGCGTTATATATATATATATAAAAATTCCCCTAAATTATGTAAACATGTAATATATTAGTTGTATATGTAACTAATGAAGAAGTTGTATGGACAGTTAAGGTTTGTAAACTCTTTAATATATATTTTTCTCTTTTTTGTAAATTGCCCTTTTTTATGTTGAAAGAAAACAACAACAAAAAAACAACAACAACATTAAATTTATGTACATATTAGAAATGCGAAATGAATGGAAAAAAATGATCATGTATACATATACAAGTTGTAGTAGACCATATCTCTGAAGTTTATCTTCATCACTTCTTTCTGACAGTAATACATGGCCAATCCTTGTTCCTGTTAACCTGTATATATATTTAATCTGTCTGTTTTTTTTTTTTAAATCTTCATTGTGTCATTTAAAAAATTGATACTGAATGTATGTTTTCTTGAAAAACAATTTTGGGATAATGGGTGAGGTAAAAATATTGTCATTAAATTGCCGGGGTCTGAACGGCACAAAAAAGAGAATTGATGTGTTCAATTTTTTAAAAGAAAAGAATTATGATATATATTGTTTGCAAGACACACATTTTACAAGAGAACAAGAAAAGATGATATATGCTCAGTGGAATGGAAATTGTTATTTTAGTTTTTCATGTTCAAATGCAAGAGGCGTAGCTATTTTATTTAATAAGAATATAGAACATTGTATTCATAATAGTATAAGTGATAATGATGGTAACTTTCTTGCATTGGATGTTACAATTAATTCACAGCGTTATACTTTAGTCTCCCTGTATGGACCAAATTTAGATAATCCAGCATTTTATGAAAAGGTGTTTCAGACAGTTGAAGATATAGGTAATGAATCTTGTATTATGTGTGGTGACTTTAATTTAGTTCTTGATCCTTCTCTAGATTATTCAAACTACAAACATATAAATAACATCAAGGCTAGATCATTATTAATAGACAAAATCCATGAAAGGCAAATGTTAGACCCGTTCAGAGAAAACTATCCAGATAGAAAGAGATACACATGGAGACGAATACATCCTTTAAAACAAGCAAGACTTGATTTTTTTCTCTTAACTAACGACTTACTTCCCTTTGTTAAGAAAATTGATATTGAATCAAGTTACTTATCTGATCACTCAATAATTTCCCTCATCTTAAACCCATCAAATATATTACATGGTAAAGGTCTTTGGAAGCATAATAATGCACATTTGAATGATATTGACTATATAAATTTGATAAATGATACAATAAGGGAAACTAAATTACAATATTGTCTTCCTGTTTATGACTTTGAGAATATTAATCAAATACCAGATGAAGAATTACAATTTGTTATAAGTGATCAGCTTTTTTTAGAAGTTTTATTGATGGAAATACGTGGAAAATCCATATCTTATGGTTCATATAAAAAGAAAGTAAGTGCACATAAAGAATCAGAGCTCTTAAAAGAAATCAATGAAATTGAAAAGAATTTAACAGATCAAAATAAAAACAAATTATCAGAATTAAAACAAAATCTACAAAAGGTAAGAGAGGATTCACTTAAAGGTCACATATTAAGATCTAAGGCTAGATGGGTTGAAGATGGAGAAAAACCTTTTTAACCTTGAAAAAAAATAAAATGATTCCTAAATTAGAATTAGAAGACTTTGATGAATTTAAATAAATGAAAAGGTTTTATAAAAATTTATATTCAAGTCAAAATACTTCTACTGAGGAAAATATTGAAAAAGAACTAAATGCTTTAAATAGTCCTGTCATACTGACAACTGAACAGTCTCAGAAACTTGAAGGATTAATTAGTCATGAAGAAGCTACAAAAACTTTGGCAGCAATGAAGAATGATAAAAGCCCTGGTTCTGATGGTTTCTCTACAAATTTCTTTAAATGCTTTTGGAAAAGAATTGGTTATTTTGTTGTCAGGTCTATAAATGATGGTTATAGAACTGGGAAAATGTCTATAACTCAACGACAGGGTGTAATAACATGTATACCTAAAGAAAATAAATCAAGATTATTTTTAAAAAACTGGCGTCCAATAACATTACTGAATGTGATATATAAAATAGCTTCAGGATCAATTGCAAATAGGTTAAAAACAGTTTTAGATTATTTAATAAGTTCAGAACAGACAGGATTTTTGAAGGGTCGATATATTGGAGAGAATACTAGATTGATTTATGACATCATGAAAAAAATTAAAAAGCTTTTGACTCAATATCATGGTTGTTTATTAATAAAACATAATAAAATTTAATTTTGGGAAATCCATACAATCATGGATAAAACTGTTTTATAATGACATTAAATCTACTGTTATTCAAAATGGTTTTTTATCTGAATTTTTCCACATAGGCCGCGGCTGCAGACAAGGGGATCCCCTATCACCATATATCTTTATCCTCTGTGCTGAGATTCTAACTCAAATTATAAAGAGTAATAAGATTATAAAAGGTATTAATATAAATAATACTGAACATTTAATATCACTGTTTGCTGATGATACTGCTTTAATTTTGGATGGTTCTAATGAGTCACTTCAAGAAACGTTAAGAGTACTAAATAAGTTTGCTTACATATCTGGTTTAAAAATTAATTATTCAAAAACAAAAGTTATATGGATTGGTTCTAAAAAATTTAGTTCAGAAGCAATAAAAACAAAATTCAAACTAGAGTGGGGCCAGACAGAATTTCAACTATTAGGAATAAAATTCCATGTTGACCTGCATAAGATGTGTAAAATTAATTATGATTGTAGATTAGAAAAACTAGACAGATCTATTAAATCATGGAATAGGAGATTCTTAACCCCTATAGGTAAAATCACAGTTGTTAAAACAATACTACTACCAGCTTTTAACCATTTATTTATTTCACTACCTGACCCAGATGAAAATGTTTTAAAAGATGTTAATAAAAAGCTATTTAATTTCATCTGGCATGGGCCAGCAAAGATTAAAAGTTGTATACTAGTGAAAAATTACTTCGAAGGTGGTCTCAAGATGGTCAATCTAAAGTGCTTTATTCAAAGCCTTAAAGTAATGTGGATACAGAGGCTACTTTTTACAGATAAGAAATGGCAACAAATTGTAAAATTAACCCTAGATGTAAACAAACTAATTAATTGTGGTAAACATTATGCAGTAAAGAATATTGAAGATCTTCAAAACATTTTTTGGAAGTCTGTGATCTCCTCGTACTCAAAGTACCTAGATTTATGTAAGACAAGAAATATTGAAGACTTCTTATCTAGTCCACTTTTCTATAATGAGAATATTCAAATTGGTAAGAAAAGTGTTTTCTTTAAAATTCTCTATGATAAAGGGATTAGATACATAAATGATCTTGTTGATAAAGATGGAAAACTCTTTGATCATCAACAATTTGAAAATTGTACTGGTATTAAAATAAACGTTCTCCACTTCTTAAGCCTGATAAAAGCTGTAAATACTTTTAAGAAACATATATTAAAAACAAATGATATTTTATATAAATTGCCTAATCCTATTATACTGCCTAACCTTAAGATTTTGTTTGAAAGGAAATCAGGTTGTCAAAGAATGTACAATTTCCTAAATGTCAATAATGAAGTACCCACAAGCCAAGCAAAATGGAATTCACAATATTTTTTTGAAGAGGATGAGTGGAGAAAGATTTATTATCTACCTTTTGGTTTGTTTAAAGATACCAGTATACAATGGATGCAGTGTGAGAATATTGCACAGAATAATACCAGTAAATGATTATCTGTATAAGTTAAAAATTAAGGATACTAATCAGTGTTCCTTCTGTAAAAAAGAACCTGAAACAATTGAACATCTGTTTTGGTTTTGTAACAAGACAGCTTTTTTTATTGAGCAAATTAAACAGATTATGTTGAATTGTCACATAGAAACAGAATTTTGTTTAAAGTCTGTTTTGTTTGGATTCAATAACATTGAAATTGACATTTTAAACCTTCTTTTGAAACTTTTCATTTTTAAATCTAAATTATTAAATAGGCCTCTAAGTATTGTAAATTTTAAACTTCTTTTGTGTGATAAATATCAAATATATAAACATATACATGAATTCAATTCATCTGAACAAGGTGTACAGAAATTTAAAAAGGAATTTAATAAAAAAATATTTAGCCAATAAAAGAAGACATAGCCAGAGGATAGAAGAAATGTTGAAGCTGAAAAAAAAATAAGAAATAAAAATCCTACATTCAGTTTCCTTTTTTTTTTTTTTTTTCTTCCATAAATAGCATATGGGTATATATAATATATATTATTTGCAATGTAAAGACTGTCAGTTTTTTTTGTTTTTTTGTTTTTTTCTTGTTTTTTACCTGTAAACTTTAAACCTTTATTACTTTTGTAATAGCAATAAGTTAAAAAAAATCCTTTTTAGAGACTGTTGCTTTTATATAGATATATTGTACTCTAATAATCAAACTTAAAAATCAAAATCTTTTATCCCGAAAATGTTAGTCCTGTGTAGTTGTGAATTATCATAAAAAATGTTGCTTTGTTGCTCATATATGTGAAAATCATTGTTCTAATATCTTGAGGTATGTATTGATATATATGTCTGCATTTGTGAGGTGGTAAGTGGGATGGTTCCCCGACCTACTTCCACCAATTGACGGGGATAATAAAGGTTTAAAAAAAAAAAAAAAAAAAAAAAAAAAAAAAAAAAATATTTTATAAAATATAATGTCATATCCTCTTTATGAAATTTAAATGTTTTGCTATTGATTATTGTTAAGAAAACAATAACAGCATTCGGCATTTGAGTCCACAACCCTCAGTTTCAAAGCAGTTGACAGTAATTCTAGCCTATTTATGGATGCTCTTCGATTAAAATACATTAGGCTGCATGGATAGACATATATTACATAATTAGTATATGTGTTAGTGACTGTGTGGATGGACATATATAACATAATTATTATATGTGTGAGGACATATATTACATTATCGTTATATGTGTGAGTGGCTGTCTGGATGGACATATATAACATAATTATTATATGTGTGAGTGGTCGTGTGGATGGACATATATTACATTAATCGTTATATGTGTGAGTGGCTGTCTGGATGGACATTTATTACATAATTATTATATGTGTGAGTGGCTGTGTGAATGGACATATATAAATAAAGTTTATACATGTTGCATTTTAAAATATAAAATAAACCTGCCATTTTACTGTAAAATTGCAACCTAGGTCTATGACCTTAAATTTTCCAATGAAAAGTTTACATGAAAGACAAACTTATGCAACAAACTTTACACTGATATCAAAATATAAATTAGTTTACGCAAATTAATAAATCAGTACAATAAATTTAGTAATTAACAAAAGGTCCTGTATATTACTTTAATGGGGAAACATTGTATATAAAAACCATGTCAGTATGTGCATCATCTTTCATCCACAGGAACCTGTTCAGACTTTGATATTTGCTCAATTTGAATTTTTTAGAATATTTCTTTTCAAGAACGATGTCCTCAGAAGCGAGATATTGTGCTTTGCATCGTATTACATTAATTAAAGCCGATGAAATGGAATTAATTTCAAATTGAATAAATATGTTATAGGAGAGATAACAGAGTCCATCTATCAAATTCCCAGGGATAATGAATAGGATCGATTATCACCAAGGCTTGTTGAAATGGGGGATGCAAACAGGGAGTTGTTTTTGTTCCTTGGGGTGACGTTATTTATCTGTCTGTCTATCTATCAGTCTGTCTGTCTGTCGTCCCTCCGTCTATCCATCCTTCTCATCCCATTAACAAATTGCATTTTATAGACAGAGATTTCCCCTTTGATTAAAATCATTTGCTCCAGTGTTTATATCTTTACCCAGTTGCAAAAAAGCATACTCACAGTTCCGTTAATTTAAATAAATTATATCAGAAATATATTATGTTTTAGCTGCAAACAATAATTTAAAATGTCAGTGCCTTAAATGAGGTGTATACGGTATTTATCTGTTTATACCAAATATCACATATTTCGGAAAGTTCGATACAACCATATCAGAAAAGCCAGAGCACACTGAATTTAAATCTATCTTATCCTATTTAAGTGTAGCCGTTTCCCAAGCCTCGTGTGTATGTGTACACACTGATTTCTGGAAAAAAGAGTAACACTTCACGATGAGGTTTTCAATTATTGCCACAAGCTTTGATTAAGCAATTCATTCGACCATAAATCGCTTGTGAATTTGAAAATTGTTTCACAATTATTTAGACAAATTGTAAAGCAATCAACGATCATGGATAACATTTTTCTTTCAAGATTACATTGCTTGTTAATTTATGCTTTCATTTTTTTTTACAGACAACGGAGTCTTACATCAACAAATATTCAGTTAAATGTCAGAGATGATTTCCACTCGTTAATATGACGTCGTATCTGACATTTAATTATGAAATAATTGCATTAAGAAAAAAGTTGTAAACATGGTCATAAACAATAAAGTGACTGAATTCATATTCTGTGATTTTTACCCAAATGTTTGCAAATTAAGTTCGTTTCAACGAATTATTCCATAAAGTTATGGTTTTCACTTTTGGTGCATTCATTACAATTCTGACATTTTTCTTCTATGAATTAAACATGAGAGCGAATGCACAGAGAGGGCGAAAAAGCCAGTGTCTATTTTCTTTCTAATGATTTTTGCCTTTTCTTCCTGGTACATAATTTTGGGCCTTGATTTCATACGTCAGAAACCTGTACTAAGCAGTGAAAGTTTGTGTTTAGCGGACAAGTCTGAGATTCAATATGAGGCTAAATTACCATACACTCGTATAAATAAATAAATAAATAAATAAATAAATAAAGCACATATGTCTCAATTTAACATCAACCTATGCACACCACTTTTCCACTAAAATGAAAAATATGAACAAGTATACAGTCAATTCTGCTTCAAACGGTCAATTAAGTATACAGTCAATTTCCTTAAGGAATTATCTATATAATAAAACGTCTTGTCTTCTGGCATCTTACAGCAGGTGGGCTGGTTATTACAGAACAGAACAGAACAGAACAGAACAGAACAGAAATTTTATTGATGACTGAAGCATTACAAGCTTATTGTCATTATAAACATATAGTTGTTTATCAAAATACACATGGCATGTAAAAATCCATTACAAGAATTAAGGTTACAATTGTAGCATCAAAAGAAAAAAAAAAAAAAACAACAACAACATCAACAAAAAAAAAAAAATATTCATAAATAATAAGTATAGACAATAATTAATTAATGTGAGAATGAAAGGAAAAAAAATCAGATTTATTTAATTTAATTTAAACCTATTAATCATAATATAAGTCACAAAAAGTAAGGTCACACAAGTGAATCTCTCAGATTAAATGCCTTAATACAATAAACAGCTAATTTATTTAATGTTGATTTATTACAGCTTCGTATCAAAGATATATATTTTTGTACACTAGTATGGTTATAGAAATATTTAGAAATATATTGTTTTCTTAGATTTGCGTATACAGGACATTTGAGTATAAAATGAAATTCGTCCTCAATATCATTTAGATCACATAAGGAGCATTTCCTGTCATTTCGTGGTATATTGTTATGGCGACCAATTTCTATATTTAATTTATGCGAAGATAATCTTATTTTTGCAAGAATATTTCTGTATTTTTGGTTATCTAAAATACTGATATAAGATGATTGATCGAAAGTTAATTTTATTTCTCTATAGATGTTAAGGGAAGAACATGATTCTATTCCTATTCTCCAGTCTCTAATATACAAATCTTTTAGACGTTGTCTAAGTAATGGGATAAATTCCCCTATAATAACAGATTGTGGATAGAACCAAACCTCATTAAACCCTGTAGACTGAAGAATATCCCTAACTTTAGAAGCCCAGTTTTCAATTGTTGCATTTTGGTATAACATCGATATTTGATCATTTATAATAGTACTTAATATGCAATTATCTCTCTTTTCAGTTTCAGTTTTAAGTTTTAAAAAGTATTTAATAAGTCTGATGTATCTTTCGATATACAACGGAAATCTACCTAACTCACTATACAGAGATAGGGTATTTGTAGTCTGCTTAACATTTAATATCCATTTACAAAAATTTTTATGTATTTTTTCAATTGCTTCTGATTTTATAAAACCCATTACCTCCGACCCGTAATTCATGACGGACAGTACATATGCATCAAATAAATTAAATAGGATGTTTACAGGAACTTTCATGTTTTTAACTAAAGATTTCAGCGCGTAAAGTGACCTTAAACAAGTGACAACAACTACCAATCTGTACAAATCTGTACACGTCTGATTAATATAGGAAACCAAAAACATATGTTAAACAGTACAAATCTAAGCACGTTTGCTAATTATTGGTTACGAAAAAACACTGATTATACTGTACAAATCTTGCACGTCTGCTTATTACAGGTGACCATAAACACAGGTTGTACTGTACACATCTTGTACGCCTGCTTAAGGCAGATAAGCCGTATTTTCAAAACTGACCTGTACTTTCCGTTATTGTCCAGGAAACGCTGTAAATTAATGTAATAGCGTTACCTGTTTAGCGAAGCTTCTATAACGACGGGGAATTCCGGAACTTGGTCATTTGAAATTAATTATAAGGTTATTGATTCCTCGCACAGAAATACACGATCCTTCATACATTACCAATCGGTATTTAATTAAATTTCGATAACCTCAGGATGTTTGTTAATTTAGTGATTTATAGCATACCTGAGATAAAATGCACGCTTAATTGAGTCTTTTAAGCTCTACTTAATACCCGTTGTAGGAATTGTGTAGATCCTTGGTTTTCTTTGGGTCGAATAAACCAGCCTACAGCGCTATCGAGTGTGAAAGGATAGCGAAAATGAATCGCCTTTGCTTCCATCTGACGTCATCGATCACGCCGTGCGGACAAGCAAGTAAAATATTAATGCCTCGAACTTGCATCATGAAATTACTGAGGTACGGAAAAAGCGAGAGCACATCCCTTTATATTACGTTATCACGTGAAGGGAAATAGTAAAAAAAAAAGAAGAAAAAAAGAAAGAAAAAGGTCTGCGCGTCTCAGCCGTGCAACTCTCAAACAGATGGGTTACATTTTGACTTGTATCGTAGTTATGTGGAGATTGAGAGTAGAACTTTGATGTGAGTAAACGTATCACGAGATCAAACAATACGATAATGGCATCCTTCAATTATTGAATGTGTATGCTAGCGCTTGGTCAATTGCTTAATAGATAATAAAACTGCTAAAGTAGCGTGGGATGTTAGAACGTAGTTCAAACCCAAAGTATTTCCCCTCCTCAAAGCATCTGAAGGAGTCACCGCGGACTAGTTCCTCACACAGAGAGATAAACGAATGTGTCTTAGAACGTAAACATCTATTGCCGTCACGCGGAACTTGACACACAGGCGGGACGCCCTGCACCTTTATAGCCGGTATAAGTTGCAAGAGCATGTAAAACTTCTTTAAATTATTCATTTTGGTGTCATTAAGTTATATTTTCACGCTATTTTCTTTGAATACTAGTGTAGCATGAAAGAGGACAGTACTTGTGTAAAGTCTCGAAATGAGAATATACTTTTGTTGTTACATGTGAGTACATGTTCATAGATTGAACATTGTACCATTCTTAAATTCCATGGTAAAGTTGTTACATAACTGAGCAACATGTGCGCATGAAGTGGACACACTCTTTTTTATATATCCAAACCCCATATAATCATCTGTACCTTATTCTGATTATCCGGATCTTTTTATCACCCGCAACTTTTTATCACCCGCACCTTTTATCATCAGTACCTGATTTTCATCCGTGCAACTTTCAGCGGCATGAAGAACATAATCAATTGAAATTCATTCCAGTCAGTCATGGTTCAAAATATCTTCGAATGAGGTGCGATTTTTTCCCTGCGTACACGTTATCTAGTTTTAGTTTAGTTTAAACATTGTCAAAATTTTAACAAAAGAAACAAAACGATATCAATATACTGCAGATGTACAAATGACAAAAGGGTCTGACCATAAGTTCTCACAACTTAGATGAAGGTCATTCCCAAAACGTTATCTCCAGCATCGATTATCATCATTTTAATTCAGTTCCGACTTCCATAACGCAATCGTATTGAAATAAACATGAAAATTATCACCATTTAGTGATAAGACAGAAACGAAATTTGGAACTTTTTCTCCGCGTATTAAAAACAGAGAAATCAATGTCTAAATATATCACCGAAACGTTGTGCGATGCAGAAATGTGTGCTACCATACAGCAGCGTTGCAATCGACCCTGTTTAAAAATAATATTCTTAAAATTGCAAATATTACATAAGGCGATACTGGCTTCAAGTTGATTTAATTTCACACTCAACATACAATTCGAATTGTTATTCAATTAAGCTGAACTATTTAATTAAGTAGCTTAACTCTTCGCTCTCAAGCTTATTTTTTAATGCTTTTAGTGAATTTAATTAAAATGGTGAACTTGGTACCAAAATTCATTTCTAAAAAATGACAGTCTTCTTTTAAGTAATGTAAAAAAAAACGGTAAAACGAAATGCCCTTAATTTATTTCGGATATATTTAGACCTGTTTCCTGTCAATACCCTATAGTTTCATTCAAATCGATTTAATTTTGTGGACTTACAGACGGTCAGCCTGTTCGCTGTTCGCAGCTTTGAGCTACACAATTTTGGTGGCCAAATAAATCTGAAGTCGTGGACTTGGTATAATTTCGCAACAATTTATCTTTGAAGTTTCATACCTGTTTCGACAACCGCAAACTTAAAAAGCGTGAAATCATATGAAGTTTGAAAGGATGCAGTCTGCACAACTCATAAATAAAACTGTCTAGAATTCCACCAACCAAGACTTTAGTTAAATTTAATTACTTAGGGACGAATTCCATCTATATTCAATTTGTTAACACATATGTTTGGTTATTAAAGTAATGGCAATCCATTCATCATTGAATTATAATCATGGTCCTCGAAATGCTTAAAAAGACTTCAGTGCAGATGCAAGCATCCAATGACTTTGAGTCATATGTTATTCTGTTCAAAGAATATAAAGGCTTGCATTTAAAAAAATACCACGATCACCTGATGGACCATGATCACAATTTCATGATGGATGATTGCCTTAAGTACATACGAATTGTGGAATTTGGGTATTCTTAGCGATAAGTTTTGTTGATGGAATAGAGCCTTTTGTTACAACTTTAAATGTGATCGGATCCGGTGGCCGATTTACTTTACAGATGGAATTGTAAACAAAAAAAAGGAAGTTGTTGGTTCAATCTTCGGTCACGACATACCAAAGTCATTAAAATGGTACTGGTATGTATTCTTTGCTTGGCATTCAGCATATTAGGTTAGCCTCGGGGCTTGTCGGTCCGGTGTAATTAAAATGAGTGATGCATCATGTCACTTACAAACGGTATTAATTGACTTCACGACTGTCTCATGTACAACAAGTCACAAAAAATTGGAACTACTATCGGTTTGACGTTGGACCCAAATAAAAAATAAGAAGCTTTAAATGGAATATAAAACCTCTCCCAAAACAATTTCACCCTAAATCTAGATCAAATCAGCCACCCACCTCAACGTGTTCAAGGTGAGAAGGTTGGTGCCCGGAACGATACAGCAAGGTTCAGGCCCGAGTCATGGAGGATCACTCCCATATGGATATGTCTTTCTACGGCTAATTAAGCAACCCTAGTATTCCGAGTGTTACTTTAGACTAAAGTCCGTGATAGGTTAAACGATGATGTACGCAAGTGCATACATAATTGCATATCAATTATGCACGAGTCCTTGGTCCCCGGCTAGTATATTTAATGCGCATGCTCCTAATGTAGATCGGTAGAAGCAGAATCTCATTAAAACCAGATTCAATATGCTAACTGGATCTGACCACATCGTACTGAGGGTCGTCTCAGATTGACCTTTGTATAAGCCAATCAAAACGGCGGCTAAAGAATCGTTCGGTAGATCAGGGGGAAGTAACCGCATAAATCTCACACTAGGGTAGAAAGATGTTTAAGCGGCCGGGTAGCTCATTCGGTAATTTAGCATTCACCCTGTAAGCAAAAGGCACCGGGTTCGAGTCCCGGTCAAGCTGCACCTGTGACAAACGTTTTACCGAAGTCAGTTAGAAACGCGCTATATAATTGGTTTAAAATCAAGCCCTTGTTTATGCATAATTAAAAACTACTTAAAAGGTCATTCTAACGTGATCCCTAAAGCGATGTTGTCAGATCCTAATCGCGGATAGTAGAGGAGTGCAAATTAGGATATGATTTTAATGAGATTGTAGAAGCACTGCTAATTAAAGCTTCGTTTCCACTTTTAGTCTCGAGATTTGTGTAATGTAAAACTTTAATGACAATTTCTCCGTAATTATGTTAATATTATTAAATTCAATTTTGATTTTACTCGTCAACAAAAAAGATATAATTCAAATCACGAAGCTCTTAATGTTTTACGGATCCCTTAAAATTTTATTTTCTTGGGAGACAATTCAACCGCTTTTTGTAATTTTATATTTCAAATTGCATGAATTCCTTTTTGGCTATGTTAGCGAGATAAAGACATTCGCGTGTGTATTGTTCTAATCTAAGTAAATACACCTAAGGACAGTTTTTACTTAAGTTGATCGCCTTCTTGGCATCAGCAATGCTCTCCTTAAAATATTTGCCTTGACTTTACTTAACTTCTGCTAATTTTTAAGTAGCATATTCCTCAAATTGCACATTTACGTCTAGGAATACATGACTCAATTTGTTCGGAAAAAAAAAGACAAAAAGAAAAGAAAATCTTCACGATCATGTTACACCGCCTGACTTCGGAATTCTCTCAGAGAACCGCTGAATCATTCCAAAAGCATGACCTATGTCTTACATTGGTAGATTGCCTAGTCGTTCCCGGATTAAAACCGGCTTCGGCTTCAAAATTTAAGTGTGGAAGTTGCCAGCCACGTGCAGTAACTTCTTTTCCTGTAATGGTTCTTCTACAGGGTAACTGACCAAACCACTAAAATGTCGGAAAATGAAGTAAGACAAAACCTTACTGATTCCCTTTGCTTTGCTTCGAGTTAGTGACGAGCTTGAATTTAGTTTTGAACGATTTAGAACCATGTAATCCTGACCGCAAATCCTGTAAACGATCACTGTATTACTCAATGTTTTCTTCTGCTTTTTTTTTTTGGAAGGGAAAATATGCTCGATGTTTCCAATAATTTGTCGGAAAATATTTGCTGATTAACATGAAAGGGCACACATAACAACAATTATGTTAACAAACAAACTGCTTCCAGAGACTGTAGTATCTCATAATACATTAATGACACAACCCGTGTATGTATGTATTTAGCAATTTGTTAATAGACTCCGTAACTCAGGGCTTTTGGTTCTATTCTTCACGGATTAGAGAAGAATTAAGACTTTTCCTGGGACCTTCGAGAGGTATAAGCAGCCTGTGGTTTATTAAATGAAAATATATTTTCAAAATCGGTGGAAAAAAAAAGAAATTCCTTGGTGTGGTTATTATATCTTCTTCGAACAAAAAAGCTTTAAAATAATGGTCGTTTCTGAAAGTCCCGTCAAATGTAGTAAGATGTTGGGATTCGGGCTTCCCAGAGAATGTTTTGAGGGCAGACAAAGCCCTTTTTTTAGGTTTATTTTAGCGTTAATGTGGTTTCGAGTATTTTTTTATACTGCAAGTATGTTGATTATTCATTTATGCTGACGATACGCGCCTATATTATGTAATGTATCGTTACCCTGAATCTGAGAATAAAAGAAAGGATCTCAATCATATGATGATATGAAATCAGAAACAATGTAGTGGGATTCAGCTTGTGTCACGTGTATCTGGTGCCAAAATTAAAACGTTCTGGAGAGTCCAATATCAGACCTTGGTTGTCATTTCATGATTAAAACACGGATGGAAAAGAACCGCTCTCAATATTGAATGGTAAGACTAGGCAATGTTGTCATGGAAGATACAGAGCAATCAATGCCGTATCGGATTATAAAATTAATCCGTCGTCAGCGAGATTGAGTTACCCAGACCCTTCTTGTTGGTTCCAGATTTCACGAGACGCATTCTTTTCCTGTATAAAAAATTGTGATAGCAAATTATTGTTTTGTCCTTCTGACAAATGTAGCCAGCAGGCAATACCACTTTGTTATTGTAATCTTATATAACAAATCGGTTCAGAAATAATGAATAATGATTTGTTTCTTAAATCGTTTTCTGAGTGACAAATTCTTTCAACACTCTTTGCGCTTTGAGAGATTACAAGACAGAGCGAATTTCTTGGTAATACTCTCTGAAACCAGATTTCAAACGATTTGTTGTGTGAATGTAGCAGGCCCTGCAGAAAACAAAATCAAACCATATATCAGAAAATAAAAATGTTATGTTTACTGAATTGTGTTAAATCAGTTAGCTATTGAGATCATGGCTACAACAAAACAACAACAAACGGAACTACCCCACGAACAAAATAACTCAAAAGAAGAAAATGTCGGCTTTTGTATAATTTTTTTTTCAGTTGGTAACAAAAATAACACACAATTCCATATACTTGCACGTTACTCAACTGAACACGACATACCATACGACACATCTCCATACATCTACACATACACAACAAAACAAAACCACACCATATCGTATCACTCCACATCATGAATACCATACCATACCATACCATACCATACCATACCACCTTATCAAACCATAATAAATACTATAATATACCATACCCTAAACCTTATCAAACCACACCATATAGTAACACACCATATCATGAATACTATAATATACCATACTATACCACTATATACCTTATCAAACCACACCATATCGTATCACACCATATCATGAATACTATAATATACCATACTATACCACTATATACCTTATCAAACCACACCATATCGTATCACACCATATCATAAATACTATAATATACCATACTATACCACTATATACCTTATCAAAGCACACCATATCGTATCACACCATATCATGAATACTATAATATACCATACTATACCACTATATACCTTATCAAACCACACCATATCGTATCACACCATATCATAAATACTATAATATACCATACTATACCACTACATACCTTATCAAACCACACCATATCGTATCACACCATATCATGAATACTATAATATACCATACTATACTACTATATACCTTATCAAACCACACCATATAGTATCACACCATATCATGAATACTATAATATACCATACTATACCTAACAAGCGCAAAAGCTCAGTGGTAGAGCGTCCGCCATGCAGAGGTCTGGGGTTCGAATCCATGCCGGTGACCGCGTCAAACAAAGATTTAAAATTGCAACCAGATGCACCCTTGGCACTTGGCAAAATGGGTTGTAATGGGAACTTGGAGTACTGATTCTACCCAGGAATTTGTCTCCCGTGTATCGCTTTGATACACAGGAAAGGTAAAAGAACCACTTGGTTTATTTAGGGTATCGCACTCGGACTCCTTTGTATCAAACCACTGTCTCCTTTACCTAATGTCTCTTCAGCAAAATAATGGACCCCATTGGAAATAAAAGTGTGCACTTCCATGGGCTATCCTTTACCGCAAGGTCTAAATAAATACAGCAACAACACATACTTTTAACTTAAGTATATGGTAATAAATGTAAAATCTTTATACTAGTGTATATAAACATTAACAAAGACAGTGAGTCATTCATTTTTAGGATTTGTCCCTTTCAGAATGATAAAACTTGACTGCCAAGTTATTGAAATAAGAAAACACTTGCTTTGTAAAAGGAGTTATCGATTTCAATAGATGTGTCTTTAATGTTTTATGAATATTCAGCGTGCCACTTTCTAGACCGCATCCATTAACAAGATTCTACGTTCTTTGTTGTGTTTTTTTTCTTTGTTTGATATTTGTATTGCTGTTGAGTGAGTTTGTTCTTTAAAGATAATTTGTAATGTTTGCCGTAGGCGAAAACACATTTATATCCCATCGCATCAACAAACAATCAAGCATGTACGTTAATTGATGTTCTAATTGATTTGTCATTACCAGGACTCTCCTCATTGTCAAGAATGATGCAAGTCTTACAAGTGTGTTTGAAATCATTTTCTTCAGGAAGTGTTCAATGTATCGAGAAACGCACGTCATTCTTTTAAATAACTGTAATGGCATATAATGCACATGCTTTAAACATGTGAAAGGGTTATCTATTCATACACCAATAAAATGGTACCATTTCCCTAGATTCTTTGAGCATGATTGCAAAAAAAACCAAAAAAAAAAACAAAAAAAAAACATACTTTCTAACTCATAACAAATGGTATTGTGTATGCATGTATATACGTATATAAACCAATCGTTCAGACCGGTCAAATTGACATTGGATGAATAGTGAGTAAATTGCCACTTATTTCTTTGTAAACAAACATATGTCTCAGTTCTTGCAAAATAATATTCAAGAGTTTACATTGAGGAATAATTAACTTTTTATTGTCAAAACATTAGTAATGAAATATGTAGGAAAACAATGAAAAAATAATGCAATGAAACGAAACGATTAAACAAAACCACCTGTTGTTCTGAATCACCTAAAGTAATCAACAATACATGCAGTATGCATTGTCTTTCTATCACAAAATAACTTAATGAATAATGAAATATACGAGCACATATTACATGTGCAATGTATAATATTACATGTGCAATGTATAATATTACATGTGAAATGTTTGAAACAATATTTGCTTTTACTCGTAGTGTGTCTTAAACAACAAAAAAAACCTTTTTTTTTATAATTTCGGCGGTTCTACCCATCCGACTGTTGTCAATTTACACTAGTTTGGCCCGTTTCTTCCTTGTGTGTCCCCTTACATAATCATTTAACCCTGATCTACTTGTTTCCCTGATTACTAGTTTGACCCTTGTTTCCCTGCTACTGTTTGACCCCCTTGTTTGACCCTTGCTTACTATTTCCCTTTTTCCCCATACACTATGACCCTGACATATTCGCTTGAATCTTTCCTACTAGTTTGACCCCTTGTTTGACACCGGTTTACTTGTTTGACTCTAGATTTCTTGTTTGCCCCCAACTACCTGGTTTGACACACATGTTCGACCTTTCAATTTCGCCCGCTGACTTACATCTTCCTCTAGACCTACTAGTTTGATACTGAACATTGGTTATCGACCCCTTGCTTAATAGTTTGACCTCTTGTTTGACTCTGGCTCTTGGGACCTTATGTATTTCCTAAAATAATATCGCAGACTTGACAGCGTCTCTGACATACCTCGTCATAGACCGACTTAGGACATGTGACGACACCCAGGTGACCAATAACATTGTACCTCTTAACGACAGTACTGTGTCTGTAATGTCAAACATGCTCATAGAAAAGGGATCGGCTGCGAAGGTCGAAGCTGGGATTTTGGAACAATTTACGGTGACAGCGTATGTGTGTGAAATGGAAAGACGGTTTTCGTTGACTTATGTAGGGTATAAATAATACCTCGTGTCAACTTTGACGATTAACAGGCCCCTCGTCTGAGCAGTCAATTTGTTTATCTTCCATAGAAACTTGTCATATCGCTTAGTGTGCACTGTGTCAGAATCGCTGATGAAGAATTACGAGAGGATAAACAGAGTCTTTGGCTGAATATTTCATTCATTCATTCGTTTGTTCGTTGCAAAATCAATTAAATAAACAAGAAAAATAAGCAGTAAATAAAATGTCATGTAAATAAATAAATAAATAAATAAATAAATAAATAAATAAATAAATAAATAATAGTTATCAGGAAATCCACACAACACAAACACACTGGCAGTTACCAGAGAACACCGTGGCACCGTCTCAATCCCCTGCGCAACAACCGTTGTCTTAGCAACACGTCAGTGATCTGTTAGAGCCAGACGCTGTCTCGGGAGTGCTTTCTTTTGGCCACGATTCTCAAATCAATCGTAATTTAATAGTCATTTTAGACCAACAATCTACACCATAATTTCGTTCTCCTCTGCTAAGCATCGTTAGTTGTTTACTGAAACCCATCACAATATTTCTATACAATAATTTTATTATCACTTGATTTACAAAGAAAAGTTCTCCTGTAAACCCAATTTATATCGATTGAGTGCTCTCCGTTTCTGCGACATAATCCGGTCTCGCCTAGGAAACGAGTTCAGCTTTTACAGGTTCTATTTCTTTTCATATTTTTTCTTCTTTAAAATGAAAGGTATCCTGGTTTTTAATGATCGGCAGGACTGAGTTAAATATTAAATTTTGTACTGAAGTACCATTGGTGTGAACGTTAGAATAAACATTACTTGAACTGATTTATTACACCAATTAAAAATGGTGTGCATTTATTCCATGAATAAATTATTTTGTGCGTAAATGGCCCATTGGTAAAGAATTCCTTGTGAAAATCTTCCATAATTCAATGTGTGAATTGCTTCATTTGTGATTGACTTATTGGTTGTAAAAAGCATGGTTTGTAATTATTCATAGTGTATTTTTCATGCATACGTATAGTTGCATGCATAAATAAATTAATGTATAATTAATTTTTAAAAGAGTTTAAGTAAGAAAAATTACGTTATACATGTATTACATTTTTTCAGTTTCTGTCAATTAAAACAAGAATCATATTTTACTAATCTAAATACATGATCAACTTAATGAAGAAATTAGTCTCGACGGCCTCCGGAACAGGCAGCACTTTATAACCTCAAACACTTTACTAAGCGTTAAATACTTCATGAATTCCCAGGGGTCTTTTTTACCCAATAAAATGTTTAAATATTTCGTTTTAAATAGAATACTATCATTTATTAAGATAACTAATTATGTAATCTCAGTGCTTAAATATTCATAGACAGGAACTGGGAGATCTGTTCATTCACTATTTGAAATTTTAAATGATATTTAGCGCTAAGTATTTATGGTGAATTTTAGCGCCAGGTTGAAGAACACATTTAAAACATCCGATTTTGAACAGAATAAAAAAAAAAAAAAAAAAAAAAGATCAGAGGATCCTTTTTCCATCATGAAACACACTGATAGTTTCGAATAATATCCCCGTTGAGACATCCGAACCTGTCAGATAAATTGTTCAACAAATTTACTTTCCTGTGGTACATAATGAATAAACCGGAGAGCAATAAAATTCGAATTTCTTCTAATGAAATAATTGCCCAAGAGAGTGTTTCTTGGCAGTGGAGAAACCCCGGGGTTGTTTGAGAGCGTCGCGTCCCATATTAATGTATTACCATTATTAAAGTATTTCCTAGGATGCTTTATATGTAAACATTAACGCCTTAAGAGATGGTTATGATAATTGACAACATTTCTTGGGCGATGTGGGAATAGGAAGCCAAATTAAAGGATTGCAAGAGGTCATCGATGTTTGATTAGAGTATACCAGACATCGAGAGCGATGTATAACGATATGCGATATCGGAGGCCTGAGCGATACATCGCTTTACCATTAAATCGTATACTATATATAAATGTGTGTGTGAGAGAGAGAGAGAGAGAGAGAAAGAGAGAGAGAGAGAGTACAAAAAATGTTCATCTCATTTAGTAAACCATATGAGCAATTATACCCTTTTAAATATATTTTACTATACACTTCTTCTGTGTTTGACCAAGTTTCCTTCCTATCAGCACCTAACATTAATCAGTTTTACACGGACTTTTAACACAAAACATTTCAATTCCTTTCTGATCAATGTCACATTGGTTGAAGTCAAGCAACTGGATTCTCCCAAAGAACATCTCGCCCAAACCAAAACAAGTCGGGATCACCTTACAAATGTTCGTTTAACGCCAGATTTTGTAAGGATATCCACTGTAGATCTTTAATTAGAAGATTATATCTTCTCGGCTGGCTCAGCATCGGTTTATCCTTTAATCATATATAATTATTTTGGTAGAATATAGTTGAGCACTCTTGCAGACTCAGGACTACACATGGGAATGGCGGTACAAGACTTCTGTAGACCAAATAGTTTCCGCTAAACTTCGTATTAAAAACCATGCATGTATTGTTACAACAAAGACGTTCGATTGATGCATACACTGGGTTTTTCTTTATTCATCAGGACGCACTCATTTTACTTTTTTTAAGAACCATGTTTTACTTACATAGGATGAATATTATAGTGGTATGGCAAATCCAGTCTCACTACCTTGTCACGGGTTTGGTTCCCAGTTACGGACATATTAAGGGGAGGTTGTTGCCCTTTTAGTCCCGTGGTTTCATATCACAACACAGACAATAGTTACTTCATAAACGCCACATCCTTTCCATCGATGATTGTTCAAATATTTTATATGTTTCGCTATCGATATGAAACACATGGAACTGTAAGTAAACTGACAAGTTCAGACAAGTTTGAAGACAGAAAAATTCGAAAATATACCTTAGTGTTAACATTTATGATTTTCACTAAAATTAAATGCCAATGTCAATGCTTCGTGAATACCATAGTCACTAGATGAATACTTTACCTTTGTACACATAGCGAAGTAATTCAAACATAAGTAATATACACTATTCAAATTGCTCATATAGGAACTTGATTACTACCCTGAAATGAGAAACAGAACGAGAAAACATGCCATCAATACAGCACGATACAATAATTACAATATAATTTATACTAATACAAGGCAATACAGAACAATTAAATACAATATCACATAACACATGCGTGACGGTACCATACAATATCTAAATACTACCAAATTTAGGCACATATAAACTTATTAGATTTAAATATTAAATGTCGGCTTTCTAAGAGAAAACAACAACCAGAACAACAAATTCAAAAAATTCCGGAATTGGAAAATAATACTAAATTCATCAAAAAACCCCACATATACATAGAAGGTCAAGTATGACGCAAACAATGATTTATTATAAAAATTCCCTTTCAATTCTCTATATTTAAGCAGAATTATGACAGTTCAGCATTTTTACGCCGACTGGGATGGCCTACCCTAATTTGTTATTGACAGATCTTGGGATGGACTAGGTACAGTAATAAGACCTAGATGTGTCATCTTTCAGTCTATAGATATTGACTGTGTATTGCACTTTGCTTAATTACAAGCATTTGTCATAATTGGTCATGAATATGCATAGCAATAAAGACTATATTATGTTATAAATGAATGGACATATGTTCAAGCCGTACCCACCTACACATCGCCAGGTCGTGTAAATATCAACTGAAGCTCTGAGATCTCTCATTCATTAGCTGGCTTCAATAAATATTAATGAATGCATTGCGTGTTGATGGCGCATGAGGGACCCGGGGGAAACTGCCGGTTTAACATTGGCAATATTGGGTCATGATTAGGAAGGTGAGATTAAGGCCGGGGAGACAACACGGAGCCTTACTGCTCATGAAAATACATTCAAATTATTTAGCAATAAAATAATCAAGTCCTTTTCATTCAGTTTACCCAGAGCATTGCGAAGATTAAAATTGCCTCCAGCGATTCGATTATACTAACGTAAGAAATTCTTTCGAACACATACATATTCTAAATATCAGGATTAAGATCAATGAGCGACGGGTTAGTAAAATATCAACATCACTTACTTTGTAATTAAATGCTCTCTATACAGGAACATAATTCAAAGGAGTCCATAAACTGTCTTTCAATCTTTAACTTAGATTTTGACCAATGCATTCAATATGAATATGTTACCGAGATTTGAACCGCCTCAAGTTATTAGAGAAATGGGAGCTGTCAGATTCACGCGCTGACAGGTGTTAATATTTCTTTCCTCTCCATGGAAGGCCGCTTACGTATTATTAAATGTACCAAATTTCCCTCTAAACTTAGCTTGATTTGAGTGCGCTTCATAGGAATACAGATTTGAGTGAGAAATGAGTTTCAGGATGACTGTATGGGGGATAAAATGTGTTCGTTTTAATATTTTCAATACTTAACGTATTAAATATTGACTGTTTGGACTGTGAAGATGTTTCTAATTGGGAACTGCTATCATTCATTTTATTGCTTTTTTAGGCTAATGAAATCCAAATGATAAACCATTTTTGTCAGCAGAATGAAAATACTATTATGCAATATAATTCTCATTCAGTCATTTACGATGGTAATGCCTTGGAATCAATCAGATGTGATTGTCAATGGGAACATGCGGTAAAAAATGGGAAAAGAAATCGTGCTAAGTCAGAACATGCAGCAGCCCTTGTACATGTCTGTTCCTAAAACCACGCCAATCCTGAGCAAGTATTAAATGTTTCCTTACAGAAAGTCTGCTATCGATTTTCGTGTTAACAATCAACAGACGCCATGTTAATGTTTTAGTTACATGTGATTTTTATGTTAATCGAGACCAAGGCTTCAGTAAAACACCAGAGCTACATGGAACACCATGAATGTTCGTCCCTCTTGGTTCACATATCGTCGCACATGTCATGTCTTCTCAAAATCACATTTTCAAAAAAAAAAAAAAAAAAGCTTTGGAATATTCCTTCCACATGAACATCAAACGGACAGATAACTCTGTGCAGGTGCGTTGTTTTTGATTAGGAGTTTACAGTCGTATCGTGCACCTTGGTAGAATATCGACTGAAAGGTTTTCTCCCCCGAAAGTCTGAATAAACAGTCCAGGATTCGAATCCACAGCAGTTTAGATTGACCACCTGTATTGTTTGATAGCTTATCTAGAAAAACCACGAACTTTTAGATTGAATAATTTTACAAACGATAAAATTTATATTTTCAATACAAACAATGGTGAAACAATTGTCCACTTGGAACATGCTTTGGGTAATCCCTAATGTAACCAGAGTAAAATATCGCCACTCGAAACAATCCTCTGGCATGTAGTACACATTAAATCCGTCTCTTTGCTTCTAATACACCCACCAGTGGTGGTATAAATTAATTTGGAACTATATTTCGCCTTTTTGCATTATAAATAATATATGATATAACATATGATATATAATATATGTACATCAACGACTAGTGCGATTTGCACACTTGAATCCACGGTATCTTTCATCATTATGAACAAAACTATATTCATTATAAACATTATTTAAGTTTTTATTTCTTTGCACACTGGAAGACTAAACATAATATGAAAAAAGACAAAATCTTTCAGTTCATTGATAATGTTGGTGAGACAGAAAACCTCATATTAATTAAGGCATATTTAAGGCCTATTTCTTAGTCTTCTATGGAATGATTGCTTCCCACGAGATGTGTCCTTTAATGACCATACTCATTATTTTGTCTCGAGAAAGCATTCAGAGACCAAGGACACATACTCAGATTTCTGACAGGTATCAAACTTTGAAATTAATAGAATCTAGGTTAAGGGTAATGCTTTTACATTAACCAAAATAGCACCGTGCTTTTAAAGTTTGACATTTAAGCAATCATATACATAAACGTTAATTAATATTTCTTCTAACGAATACTGTGTTGACACCGAGCTTACGATTACCAAGTTGGCAATTATCATGAAAACAAGCTTCCATCGATGACGCTGGAATTAATTTACGTGAAAAAGCCATTGACATTCTAATTCATTGCAAACAGGAAATTGTTTCAATTAAAGAGTTTTCGCATAGTTAATTTAATTTTTCTAAGACGGTGGAATTTTCTTGTGTGTTTAAAATGGATTAGGTTTCAAGAACGAAAGTTTTCTTTTTCCAGATACAAAAACTTTATATAAGATCGTCCATTTTAGGTTTAATTGAACTTTTAATTTATAGTATTTTTTTCATTTTCCAGTCCAGAATGGTCATTTATGTTCAGTTTCCAACTCTACATCGACATTAAACCACGAATTAAAACTGTGGTTTGTTTATAAATGATTTAAGGATTATCTCCTGACATTAATTTAAATGTTAATGAATAAAATACATATACATGTATTCAAATTAGATATATGATATAAAATAAAATCATCAATCAATGCTTTAAAAAAAGAAAAAAGAATAAAACTCTGATTAGCTCATCACGTTTATACAGTGATTTAATTAAACAAAATTTAAAAATTGTTGCATGCATTATGACCAGATGTTCTCATACAGTAATGTCCAGATGAAAACCTATGAGTTTGATAATTAAAGACTGGCCACAATGAAGCAGAACAAATGCAATACCTCAAAGCTTCTGGAATCAAACTTTTAACTGATATTAAAGGTGCTCAAGGATCCTCAGGTTTCTAATTCATCAAACCGAGAGTCTCTAGATCCGAAATTAAACTTTCCGAATCTCTTTTGACGAAATTGAACACACTGCTGTGTCTCATTTGCCTTGATTATCCCATAATTTCTAACGTTTATTGCTGTGTCGAATTTGTCAAAGTGTTCAAGTAAATTGGATTTCGCGGAACTTAAATCGGTTCAGTTTGATTAAATTATTTGTCCTTTGTCGAATCACATGTTGAAGGCCTTGCATCAATTTAATAAATCTGAACCTGTAGATTTAGAAAATAAAATAATGTTAAATTTCAACTCAAGAGTAGGTCACTTTCACAAAGAGCCTTTATTCAAAGGACATTTTATCTAAATGTAACAGTGTGTCATAGAGTTCTGTGTTAAATCTAAGCATTTCAGTGTAATTAATTTAAATTAGCCAAGTGTTTATCGCGCTAGGTTTACTCTAATGCTAAGGATCGATGTCAGGTTGCCCCTACTTTATGTTTTGTTTGAAGAGGTCACCCTTCTTGACACGTTTTCCTCCACTCCATGGGGTGAACTTATCACTGGCATCAGCGTTTGAATTACTTATTACTTCTTATGTAGCTTCGTGATTATATCGATGTTATAACAGATGTCGTATTTTTTGTCGAATCGAAAGTTTGTATATATTTTGTCAATGAATATCATTTTATTAACAGTGTAACACATGTTTCTAAAGCCGTGTCTTTTTGAACCTTCCATACTACGATCTAGAACAATTCTTCTTCTACTTTGGCCGACCTCCTGTGACATTCCTTGGACCCCCTCACCTGTATCTAGTTTTTTTATTTCTCTGCAAGATATTTTGTTGACTTTATTTAAAAGTTGAAGGAAACAGATATAAAAAAAAATTAAGATCTCGACTACATCAAGTAATTATAATCAGTAGCAAAAAAGAAAATAATTAGCCCTTTCCCTCATATAGACTCATTTTGACGCACTCAATAGGTATCACATAAAGCCTGATCTGCAAAAAACCACAGTTAAACCTTATCAAATTTAATTACAAAATCCTCATTTCCAGACCACTGAGGAGCAGCGAACAGCATAAAACCTGATCAGCCTGGTTTTATGCTGTTCGCATAGGTCTTTTCATGGTGTCCTCTATGAGGGAAAGGGTTAAGCTGCTTATGGGTAATTGAATATCATTACTTACGTATTTCGAAAGACTCATAAAACTTTAGAGTAGGAACAATGCGTTCCAAGATACTGAAACTTAAAACAAAAAGAATAAAGTAATTAAAAAGGTAGATACATAAAACCAAAAAGAAAATATCATATGGGAAAAGGAACGATTGGAATAATAAAAACAGGGAGAAAGTCATCCCCTTGTGCAGGACATTTATTGTATATTACAGAAGGAATGTCAATAAAATAAGTTAATATTTATTTGGTCTAGACTGCCATTCCACCCGAAAAAAAAGGTAAGTTCATTATCTAAATAAGGAATCGTATAAGTGTATGTAAATTCTGATGTTATCTTAATATATTCCATAGCACCGAGAATTTATGTGTAGATCGTATTTGAATGAGAAAACATGAAATATAAAATATCGAAATAAGTTTATTGAAATATAGCAGTTCTATAAATAGATAATCTAGGAGTGGAATCAAATATCGAGGTTCGTCCCACAGACACGCTTATCTGTGTGTAGATGTTTAACATTTCAAAATTATTGCATCGATAGAGAGAGTAACCAATGGAAATTGGGAAACTGTTTGCAAAACCAAGCACCGAATTTCAATATACGCCTATAGTGGTGGGTATATTTCGAAAAGCATCTTGGTACTAGCCTCCTGGAGATCGGATTGTTTCCTGGAATTTCGCCATCATATCGTTAGATTAATGTATTCAATTCATCACTTTAGAATTGTTTTCTAAGAAAATGTTGAAAATTTAATGTGGATCTAGGTCAAAAACACCCACTTTCTTGCATGTTTACCTTTGTGCAACGCAGTTTAGAGCCTATTTTATGTGATATATAAAGTAACGTTTTAAGTTATTGACAAAAACAGCTGATTGCGCTGGCCATCGGATAATTAAAAAAGAAAAAAAAGTGATTCATACATACTTATTATTTACATTTTGTCAATAAAATTGGACAGACCGGTCCCAATGAACAAGTGGTTAAAGTCCCGTAACCGAGAGGTCTTGGTTCGAGGCCCAACAATGCTCAGTAACATCGTGACATGTGTCAGGATATGTAGATGAGTGTGGCACGAGTATCATGTCACGTGACTGAATGTGGCACGAGTATCATGTCACGTAAATGGGTGTGGCACGAGTGTCATGTCACGTGCCTGAGTGTGGCACGAGTAACTTGACACGTGACTGAATGTGGCACGAGTATCATGTCACGTAAATGGGTGTGGCACGAGTATCATGTCACGTGACTGAGCGTGGCACGAGTATCATGTCACGTGACTGAGCGTGGCACGAGTATCATGTCACGTGATGGGTTGGCACGAATATCATGACATTTTTCAACGGAGTGATATCATAATGAATCAGAATCATATTTTACTCGTGTAGTTAAAATCCCCAAATGACTGAACTACTGTTTCCGAAATGGCATAACCAAGTAAGTAAACAAACAAACAAACAAACAAACATACATACATACATACAACATACATACATACATAGTCAGTAAATCGTTTAAGCAGTCAGCCTTCCGAGAGAGCCAATGTCAGGAAGTTATTATAAACTTGCAAGGTTAAACAATTACTTTTCGCTGACAGTATTTTCGAATCGTAAGTTTTGACTTTATGTTGAAGGCAATTTTATGGACATGAACACTTTTTGGGATTATTTAACAGAAAATTAAGATATGCTAACTGAACTCTTCAGTGTTCAACACTCATGAAGGGTTTCAATTACGTGGGATATATTTATTTGAAAAAATATGTTTAAAATAAAATTAAGTTTAACTGATAGTTTTTTTTTTTTTCATATGATTTGTTTTATATCTAGTTGATGACATTAAACGAATGCTTATTTTAAAAAAACACGCATTTTATGAACATTGCAAATGTAAAATGCTTTTTTTAAAAATATTTTGATAATATAGGAAAGAAGAGCATGAGTATAATTTTTTAAGAGAGAGAGAGAGAGAGAGAGAGAGAGAGAGAGAGAGATGACGTCAGTATGTAATTTTACTTTACTGCTTTTTACTATGTGTGCTGGTCTTGTTAAGCCGGATTTATCTATGATTTATAGATCATGATTAACTTGATATGCTAATGGTCTGCCACTTAATGTCACATAAAGAATGCGGAATTATGTTATTCAAACATACCATAATATACGTACCCGCTCCCCATTTATAGTCTTACTTTGCTTTGTGATTTTCCTCTTGAACGAGATTCAAGATTTATTTGATAAACAGCCAGAATAATAATGTACGAATGTTATTTATATAATTTTTGGCGAATGAATGAACAACAACAACAACAACAACAAAACAAACAACAACAACAAAGAAAACATGATTAAAAAAAACAACAAGAAAACCCCAACACGTTCCACGATGTTATAACAGAGAGAGAGAGAGAGAGAGAGAGAGAGAGAGAGAGAGCTTCTAAATAGTATTATATACACACAACATATAGATATGAAAATGATTTGATTACTTTATATTTTTCAATATATTATAAAAGCACTTAACATACACTGAACGGAATAGAACTGTATATGATGAAACTATGACCCAATAATATCAATGCTTAAAAGAGATATCGAAGAAAGATAATTGTTCACATAACCTTATATTGTTATGGAATTTACATGATACGAATTAATGCTTAATATTTCTTTTGCTAGTAAGAGAAAATAGTTGTAAGACTCTACACAAACTGAAAAGAAGTCAAATTTCAAAGTTTAAATTATATCATATTAATAAGAAACACCAACGTATCAGCCTATGACCTTCCTCAGGGTGAAATGATTGTAAACAATCAAACATAAAAATGCGACAAAATAAATACGGGATGAAACATTAATTTTCGATTACACGTTGTCAATACTTTTGGTATATTTTTTTTTATTCTTGAACACCATGGGTGACACATGTTTATTTAGAATAAAATAATCATTTTGAGAATCCAATTATCAAATATGATTTAAAAAAATGTAGTAGACTGTTATTTGATCGTGTTTTATTGGTTGATGAAATCAAATGACAAAAAAAAGAAAAAAAACCCAAAGAAAACCCTCTTATCAAAGAGATCCACATGATTATGTTACTGGGAAGACTAAATTTAAGTAAAACTTTCCTACTAAACAAATCAAGTTCTGGCAGCCTTAATAACAGAGCATTATATATATCTGTTACACAATACAAGCTATATTTGATTTTATGAAATGCCGCATGTATATAAAGGGTCATAAAATATATCATGGCGTCATGAGACAGTAGCGTACATGACTGCGAATCTAAAAGTTGCGGGGTCGAACCCATTGTGGCTAAACCCAGGGATCACCGGAAATGACGATAATAAACTGCAAGAATGAGTTCCGAAATGATGAGAAACAAACTAGTTAAAACAAAGGCTTAAAGACAATAGCGGTTATTTTAGGTATGTTTCTTGTTTATTTTGTAGTTTAACATAGAGGCTAATAAACACATGACAAGTGGATTTTGTCCGCATTTTAAAGAAATGCTTTCTTAAGCGAATTTAATTTAAACACTTGGGCATAGAGTTTAATATAAATGACATGTATTTCAGCTTTTGTAACGTTTCATAAAACAAACACTTGAAGAAAACAAATCTATATATTGACCAACTAAAATAAGTAGGAAAATCAGTGCATACAACTGCGAGTTGGTAAAAATGACAAAAACGCCTCTATCGATGCAATTAACAACGTCATGGACAATTACGGGACATCGATCGAAAGCATTGCCGATACCTGTTGTGTTTGGAGTTATACACTTTAATTTGATACAATAAAATATCGTTAATTATCAATTATTCAACGGTGCATCTGTATGTTAGCGTAATGGAAATATTAAGCAAATTTGATATTTTTTATCAATGATTATCCTGAGAGATAGTGGCGCTCTGTTAAATTTGTATTTTTTTTTTATCTTCTGTGATCATTCCAGTAGAGAACCATTTCCGTGCATCAGGTGAAATATGAGCCCAGTATCTAGACACAGGATAGAATATCCTGGATCGAAACATCGTAAATAGGAGTGGGTACCGTTCAAACAAAAATTCCCAGCCACCCCCAACTTCCGGTAGCATAAAAACTTTCACAGTCATTGTCGTTGCCGTCTCTGTTGACTGTCAAAACAAACGTATTAACGTCACCCTCCCGAGGTAAAATATATTCAGAACTTTTGACATCAAACATGGGTAGTAACTCATCAATATGGGCCATTGTTTTTCACATCAGAAATCACGAGGGACAATAGAGCTGTCCGGACATTGTGGCTCTAGCTAAATGCACCAGAGGGCCCGACTTTTACGAGGACGAACAAAAGTAAACACAGGAATGTGCGCGTCCATTACGAGAGGCAAGGAATATGGGCAATGTTTAAACTTTTCGATATTTTCATTGTCAGTTTGTTTATTTTGCAATTCACTGAGCTCTTTAGAGCATCAGCTTTTGTGAATGTGATTTATTTTCACTTTCACCATGTATGCATTGACGCCATTGATTTAAAATAACGCTGGTCTCGTTTGTGAATTTTTTATGAATCCTTATGCATTCATATAGACGAGGCGGCGACAATAAAACCGAAGAATAGAGCCACTTAAGCTATTGAAAAAATAAAATGCAATTCAGTAAACCAAATCTTAGGCATGAAGACAGTAAATACATCATCATCATCATCATCATCGACAACTACAATAATAATAATTATAGTAATAATAATTATAATAGTAATAATAATGATAATTATTACAATAATTAAATTAAAAATATTTAAAAAAAAGAAGATAAATCGGACTGCTATTCCACTGATATACATACCATAGATGCAAAGGAATAAAAAACAAAACAAAACAAAACATCATCAACAACAACAACAAACAACAATTATCAATTGTAATTATTAAAAATATACACGGACATACCTGTTTAATTGGTTTTATTTTAATGATTCGATAAAAATGTGCGAAAATTATGCATAAAGACTGTTTCTTTCATAATTAGATTGATGCATTTTTAGCCATACAAAGCCAACGTGTCCCTCCATACATATTTCACAATAAAAAGAAAAGTACTCCAAAGAGAGCCAGAAGCTTGAGTGAAGTTCTGAAGCACAATTGGTTCATTAAATATTGAACAGAAATATGTACATTCAATGTAGATAACTGTTGGTGCGGTAGTGTGACGGAAGATGGCCGTCCCGGGGGTACGGACAATAGCGAATCCAGGCCCTATCGATCATGGGGCCATTGATATATGGAACCGATAGCTTTGCTTATTGGCATTCGGTGGCTAATGATGTTGAATAGTTGTTGGTTCTAGTTAATGTGAAATTTGGAATAGTTTTAAAGCGATTTTTGGGGAAAATATATTTCAGAAATATCAAATGGTAGGTCAACGATTATGTTGTCAAAACTAACAGAAATCAATAAAAATATCCTGTTTCAGATACATAGGCATATCATAATTGAATAAAGCTAAGTTGGTAAGTTGTATTTTCTATTTGCACCGAAATATATATATTATAATAGAATAATATTTCAGTCAACGTAGTTCACACTACTGAAATAATGTATTTAAAGAACAAAACGATTTACTTAATAATTTACAGGATTTGAACAAATTTCAGGTCGTATTTGAATGCAGAATTCCCATCACATTTTATAAAAGATACAAGTGTTTATACATTGTAAGGTTAAATGTGTGTACATGTCTCTAGTTTCAGTATATGATCTTGCTAAATTACAAAGAATTGCACAGCGTTATTATACAGGCATGCCGTGGCTATGGTTTTGTGTGATTTATTTGTTATGTAGACTTGGCTACACAGTTTTGTAACTACCACTGTGTATGTCAAGCAAGGAAGCTATAGCAATAATATGATTCTTATAACTATAACATGTTGCTGGGGTCCAAGCCTACATAGTTTATTCTCTTCAGATATACCACTATAGCCTTATGGCACCGGGCAAATGCACGGGTCGCGTGCTTATTGTACCACTCCCAACAATAGTAATTGTCTAGCCAAGATGGGGTTTTCAAACTCCAACCGGAAAACAAATAAATTTATTCTAAAACTCACTTTTGATCATATGCATCACGCCATGTATGAATGATGGGGTCATTAAAAGTTACGGTTGTGACAGACTCCGTGTAATGTGATCACACGTCTATACAAATATTCTGGAATACATATCGGTCATGGCAGTGATTTATCTAGATTTCAATCGTAAGCAGTTGAGGCATGTGACTATTTCTTGTATGTACTTCAAGACCTACACTACCTGATATTTAGGACAATCTATTTTGGTTTAATTTAAAATATAGTATTGCTGAAACAGTGTATTCTTCTATCTAGTGTAACTATATTCTTACAAATGATGAGGTTTCATTTTGTGCAATATTACCCCAAAACATGAAGTGCGTTGAAGTGGTATTTTTATCTTGATCTTGATTGGAGACACATGCTGAGATCAAATATGTAATTCTTCTTGTTGCAATTTCTGTCCCATTTCGTAACTATGGTAAGGTTACTTTCTTCCTAACAGATTCCGACTCTAATGTTTAAAACTTATCACTCATTTAAAAAGAATTAAGGTTCTATTTTTCGATTTATTCGTTAGTCTGGAGAGTTTTATTTTGTGTGGATAAGCTCCTATAAGCACGAAGTGCTAAATTGTCTTCATTTTGTTCTTAAAATTGTATTGATTCATGAACAAAATGAAAATTAAGTAAAGCGTCATGTGGATTGACTATAGAAGTATTATTAGCCAACAGCATTTTAATGGCAGTTTGCTAGAAATTGCCAAATCACTAAATTATAAACATGGTCCTTCATATACTTAAAAAGACGTCAGTGCAGATGCAACATCCATTGACTAGAAGTTATAGGCTCTTTGCTCAAAGTCAATAAAGGCTTGCATTTACACTAAAATGATGGACCATGATCACAATTTAATGAGTGATGGATTACATAAATCATTTCTTTTGTTTCTCTAAACTGAAAAGCACGATCACTTTGCCTTTCTTTTTCAATGCCGTATACGAGTTTATACTATGTGTGTTCTTTATGTAATCATTCTCAGTAAAATGCAACAGTATGAGATGACATACCTTGTACGTATGTTTCAGTATATATATATATATATATATATATATATATATATATATATATATATATATATATATATATATATATATATATATATATATGATGTGTGTGTGTGTGTGTGTGTGTACTTTATCAAAGAAATGATGAAATAATGAAGGTGATGATATCTAGACTCAATAGATACTTGAATATATATCTTATTTCTCACTGACAGTAAATTAAAAATCTTAATCAAATGAAAATGAAAATGAAAACAAACAATTTCAACCACAATAGGTCATTTACTGTACTATTATGGCAAAGTAAGGTGGAATAAATCTCAAACGATTTTAAAATATATAGGCTGTAATTTCTAACTTTGTGATTTCTCTATGCCCATAGATTTAACATGCTTTGGCATCCATAAAAAACTTGCATTTATATGCATTGCAGATAGAAATGCATTGCTTTGTGAAAAATACAAATAGAGTGAAATAATAAATAGCATGAACGATAAGTTGTCAATAGTGATATGGAGAGCCACTATCAATTCCAATGTCAAACCAGTTGGTGTGTCTGTAGAAGAAGGACATGCTCATAGCGCTGCTTTCTATTTATTTTCAGACGGTGTCGCTGTTTTGTGCCAGCTTACCTAAGCCATCTGCAGGAACACTAGACAGTAAAAGCTTTTATTTAATCAAGAGTAGCTACAGCGTGTTCAACGATTGTTAACTTCACACATCTTCTGGGATGCTTTAACTGCAAGAACTTAAATTCATAGCCTAGTGTACTAGTTACTAATGATATGTCGTGTTGTCGGATGGTGTAGCATGCTGTGAAAAAGTATATGCCCTTACTTGGTCTTCGGAGGTTCTGAATCTCAGAAATAAGGCACACATTGCAAAATAATTGTTCAAACTACTGGATATAGGTAATGTCTCTATGTTCCTCAAATAGTCTAATAAAAATGAATATCTCCGAATAGAGACACCAGTCGGAACAAAGGTGGGCGCCAAGAGGCAAGATTGTCATCGGAGAATCTCCATTCATTTGATACTCTGGAATAAATAATAACGGATTACCGCCAAGATGAGGGATCTACAAAGGAAAATTGTGGAAATGAAAGACGCTAAAGACGATCAGTTGATGAAATTGAAGAATTTTAAGCCAAAAAAGTAAGTTTTTCAACAATTTTGTATGCAATTGACATTGGCAGTAAAAATTTTCATATCATCATTATATGACTATAGTGTAATGGTAATGATATTTATAATAAAAAATAATAAAAATCATGTTTATTTTTTTTAATTTTCTTGATATTAGTTTTTAAGATTTAATCTAACATTTAGAAATTAAGTTAATGATATTGAATTATTTAAGCAGATTTTGCTAAATGTTTCATACTAGAATACTAAAATGATTTTGTTTTGACTACTTTTTTATTTGCTTACTTTAAAAAAATAACAATACTACAGCATCAACTGCTATTTCATTTTTTCATCAAGTACACTTTATCGCTCTTTCTAAGATAGAGTTTATTTTCACGTCAAATTTGGAACCTTTTTATTATACTTTTTATATACTAAACTTGATACTTTTCTTGTTTATTATTTGGTCAACAACCGGACATAATCGAGTTTAATTAGTTAAAAATAACATTTTAAATATGCTTTATAATTTTATTATCATAAAACAAAACTTGTTTATCGAATTATTTTTAAAGCTTTTAATTCAGTGATACACATGTAGAATGAAAGTAAAAAAAAAAAATCACTTTTGAATTAATCTATAATTTAATATAATTTATATATTTTTTTTTTTTTTTTTTTTTGTTTGTTTGTTAATCACTCCATTTAATTGTAGTTTAATTGTAGTTTGTAAGGCACCGAATTGTCTCTGATACAAGAAAAGTAACACGATAAAGTAAATTGATAATTTCCTATCGTTTATGAGCAAATTAAATCCAAATATAATTTATTTTATATACATTCGTTAACGTTTTGTAAATATTAAAAATCTGAAATATATATATAATTTTAGACGCATATCGTGTGATAAGATGTTTACTGCATTAACAATTTTGCATTTTTTCTATAGTTATATTCCATAACTATAATGGAAACCTGACATTTTAAATTTGATTAATAAAATAAATCTAATTACATATATTTTTATTTTCACGTATCATAAATTGCATTAAAGAAAATCAATAGAGTTGTTCTATATTCAGACAAAGAAAGTGAATGATGTTTCGTAGATATCATATTAAATTAAGATTTCCCTCAGATATCTTCAAATATTTCCGTTGTATCAGACAAAATACATTATAGAAAGAAACTACGTTTTCCAAGTTTTTCTGACATGTATTATAATTTCTAGCGATACCGTGCTCAGTGGGATAGAATCCAGGTATATTTAATTGAGAAATTTGATATTACTTTTGCAACATGCACAGCTAAGCAAATTAATCATGACAGATACAAAGGTTATTTGTTTTAAAAAAAAATGATAAATTGATGAGCGTAAATAGACTCAGCGCATTAATAAAATAATTGATAATAAATTCGAATCTTGTCACCGAACAGAAATCGATTTTTAGATCGAAAACCCATTCTTGGTCTGAACTTTCAGAAAGCTTTTACTCAGCGGAAGATGTCCATGTAGCAATGAACACGTGTGGTATTTAACTGCACAGCGCGCACTGTTCACTCTGAATAATTGACAATCAGGCAACAGTTAATCGATAATTTACCACCGCTGTTCTTGTAAACATAATACCTATGACTATTATTTGAAAATATTTTTACAACTATTATCTCCGATCAAAAATCAATACGTAGCATACTAGCTCCACTCGTCCCTACTGGTTTCAATGAAATAACACTTATGGGACATCAAGCGATAAATTAATAGAGAGCCACAATGGGATGGAGATGATGGCAAGTATGTATTAATTGGTTGGTTGAATGATAATATTTAGGTTTAAAACCATTTTTCCAACATCTTTTTTCTGTTAATGCCGTTCAGTAATTCTATCTCACTGCTGAACTAATGTATAATAGGAAGAATATATACCCAACTGCAGGAAAAGTAATTAAAGTCAGACCGGGGTTACATATTTCTTTTTGAAAACTCGCTGTCGCTGGTGATAGTTTCGGACCTGAATCCTTTGGTTTTAAACGTTGAGCTTAACCAAATGTTTCAATAAGACATTGTGGTTGATATTTGGATGAGCTGTGCAATCACATGATTCACAATGACGTGAGCAGGTTTAACATTTTCATTTAGTTAAGGTGAGGCACTTCTATCTAAATAAACTAGTGTTACTTAGTGCGGAAACCCCATCAATTTTTCAAACTGTTTTGAAGCAATACATTACAAATGTAATTTTACAATCATTCCTAATATTGATTTAGTTTATTTTTTTATATATCACACGATTAATCGATATTTCAACAAAACCAATCCTAAAATTCAAACATTTTGAGATGTATGCATAATTAAGTATTTGGTTTGTTTATCATGAAGATATGGACCAAAGTTCGCAGAAATAGGGTTAACACCATTTGCATATTTGATACATAGAAAAATATCAACCCTCATTATTTTAAATTTGATTAAAAAATGCACACATAATCCTCAACAGGAATACTGTCTTCTATTTGCAATATCTGTGTTTGCCTAATGTAGGCGATCGTATTATCCCCGCTAGAGACTCAAAATAGATTGTACATTTGTGGATGTGTCAAATTTCATAATTCAACGACTTAATGCGTTATGCATTCTGTTCAGTTATATGACACACTTCTTTGCAGAAAGACACAGTTGGTGCGGGCCCACCCAGATGACGATGATGGCATAGGTTTTCATTTCACATACTGGCTAAATTATTAATGACGGATTACATATATGCTTTCCTACACATGTAATGCTTAGCTTTGGGAGTGAGGTTGCGCCATTCATTGATGATAAACACATATTTAATTTGCATTCAAATTTTCACGAGGCAGGGCAAAAGAAACCCAAATAACGAGATTATAAAGATATATCTTATCAACCTATTCACATTAGCTAGCCTTATATACCTTTCAGATTTTCTTTATATGTATATCAATTGATAAGACTATCCTGTAGGTAATTTCTATTATATTTCAGTTTAAGAATAAATGTATATACATGTATCGAACAATGATTTACATAAAGGACAAAACCAATAAAAGGCCATATTTTGTCTAATGGTCTTATTTGCGTGGCGGACTAGTGTTAATTGTTTATTTGGTTGAAGAGCCCACCGAAAGTATATCAGTCATTGAGAGACTATTTCTGCTTGAAACAGATGTAGTACTGCCACACTGCAATATTACGCCATAGACATACGGCATGATACCACATCCAGTCACAATATCCTGATATCGGGCCAACCAGTAATGGCTCTACCCTGTACGTGTCCGAAAATGAATCTATTGGTAACATTATAACGACTTTGGTATGTCGCGGTCGGGGACCGTACCCACGACCTTCCGCTCCCGTTTCAAAACAGTAAATATGATAACCTATCCTTTATACTAAGGAAACATTTTTGTAACAGTCAAAAACTTGGATCAAGCGTAGATAAACTGCAATGAGCTCAATTCATATTAAACTGTTTTAATTATAAGACTAGTAGCTTATCTATAGATATGGAAAAAGGGGTTCAGAAAATTAGGAATTCTGTCGTGAAATGCTCCTTACAATAAAGGGATCTCTCAGAAGTAAGCTTACTGTCAGTCATTTTGAACAACTTTTATATGGTATACTCCCAGGTACAAAGTAATGATATATTAGAAGTCATACGGAGACCATGTACTATTCTATGAGTCATTCGGTTAAATGAGTTCATTTCCCCTGATGAGGAAGATGTTTACAATGTATAATCTTGATGGAGTTCACCCGTCAGTGCATACGACGAGCATATACAACTTTAAACCACATAATGACTAGATATAATTAACAGCCTCAAAATGTCAAAATGTAACCATGTAAGACCTTAATATCTTTTGGGTATGTAGAGACATACAGATAGGCGGAAAAACAGCATGTAAGAGAAAGAGACGATCTCGTTACTTCATGGCTACTGCATCTTTCAGATACAAAGAATTAAAATGATTTTTATCTTGCGACATATGACTAGAGAGCTCTATCCGAAAAAAGTAACGAGTACTCGAACACAACTCCTCACTTATACAAGAGAAATATTCGGCGAAAGGAGCATATCGGGAGCTGCCTATGAAAACATGTTCGAATATAGCTATCCGGGGAGCTATATTCGAAGTGAGCTTTATACTTTTGAGATGAACAGGTAGACGTGTAAAACAATTCAGACGTGTTTACGTTTTTTGTCAAGTAAAACTAAATATATTATGGCTTATTCGTTCGGCAAATAATTAATATGATTAATACATCCAGTTATAGATAGTCTTAAGATATAGCAGTTCTTATCTAGATGACAGGAAAGTGATTTATTCTTACAAGTATAAAATAATCCCCTGTAAGCATCGGTTGCCATGGCATCAGGCAGCGTGAAGCAAACGTAAAATTTATTCGCGGAGTGGCATGAACTATTTTAAGTGAAAACATTGGTTTGATATCTTAACTTGTTGACTTGCTGAAATGAGCGTAGTGTAAGTTCCACATATCAGGGGCGTTGCTTAAATAGATAAATGAAGATTGCATGTGTGTTTCCTAAGGGTTGCAACATGATACATATGTTATTCAATATACATGTACAATAAAATGTGAGTTATTGCGTACAGCATGCACAAGGTTAAAGCTATTACAATCTAATGATGTATTGACATTTAACAGGCTGCAATATCAGTTAAATGTCAATGTACATAAACAACAACAACAGCAGCGGCAGCAAAAATCACTAAACAAATGCACATGACAAATCTAGCTGTATAATATGCATTTTTTTTGTAAAAGATTGCACATAAACTCATAGCAAATATACCGAGAACGCAAATAAAAGGTCACCTGCGATATACTATTCGAAGTTATTACGCAAACCATGCTCTTGATCGGCCTAACAAATAAGAAAACAACAACAACTGACGGTATTTTCATTACTCAGTCCTATTTGACATATCCAAAATAATGTGTTTATAGATGAGCATCACGTATAGATCTATAACCTCTTTTCAGGTTTTATTTGAATTTAAAGACAGATTATATATCGAGGTTATATTGTGACTGACAGTTGACGATAAAAAGCCACCAGTAACAGTCTGTTTCAGGTGTGTTTATTATGAAACAGAGAAATGGAGTTATCCAATTTTGATTGCAGCTTGATTCCACGGCTTAATCATTCTAAAAATCCAGCTGGTAACCGGAAATTAAATAAACCGAAAAACATTTCCATCCAATCAGCGAAGCTAATCTAGAATCTGAGGATCAGCTGACAATCTGCACATTAAGAAGCAAACATGCGAACATAAAAGAAATAAATTAAATATCAGCTTTTTGTCATCAAAATCTCATAGATAGGATGGACGCACTCTAGCGATGCTCGGTTTATCGTTAAAATCATGGCGCATTGGCAGAGATAAATAGTTTATTGTTTTGAATTCGAATTCGACGATGTTTTTATTTGCATTCATTATTCACAAGTATCACTCATAGAATACATAGCGTAAATTTGTTGATATTTATATATTTATTTTCAAATGCATCACAAAAAATCTGACACAAGTGCACAATAAAGTTTGTAAATGTTAAATAATGCGGGACCCGTATAATTAAGCTTAAGCAAAAAGTAAACGAAGGCCTCTTAATGTATTATTAACTGTTACTTTAAATTTTTCAAGTAGGTCAAAAGTCTAAATAATTTCCAAACACAATAGTACATACATCACTAATTTTATGATTATGTGGTTTCAAAAAATGATATTATATCACAGTCAAAAAGTTAAGTGTGCATGACGTTATTTTGTGACCAGATGACCAATGATTGTCAAAATAGAATAATTTCACTTATACGATCCAATAGCACTTTTATGGACCATAAATTAACCTTTAATTGGACACCAACTATGCTAATCTGAAAAACAATGGATGTAATGTGGATAAATGATTATCTAAACCCTATGCACATTTTCCTTATTGACTGAGCATTGTTATCCATATCATGCACCGAATCATTATCGATGATTGTTTTTGGAAAAGGTCGATACATTTGTTTATTGCTCTTGCTAGTTTAAACATATTTTCACAGAAACGTCATAACAAATACAAAGTTATTAGGATCAGACTAAAAACCTATGCTAGGCTTATTGATACATTTTCCCTCATGCTCCTTCTCTATTGCTCATGTTCTATATTGAAAAAGGTGTGATTTAAAACGAAAGTACTTACAATATGATTTCGTGCATACACTTTTCATATTTTTTAATATTTGCAGTTGTTCAGTTTATGTTTTATAAAGTATTTACTTTTAATGAATTTCCTCTTATTTCGTTTTCGTGTAAAACAATATTTAATACAGGCGTGCGTTTTCAAAGTCATTAAGAATATTAGATTATACATATGATATATATATTAATATCATGCTAAGATATATATATACCATATTCAAAATCATGATTTAATCATGCTTGGAATGTTTCATGCTTGGAATGTTTGACAGTGATAAAATATAGTCAAATCAGCCCACAGTAATTACAGACCAGTCTCAAGTTATCTCCCCTTCTTCGTTTAACTTAATCAATATTCTCTCAGAAATATGTTATGTTAAGGCTTCGAACGTTCCAATGAAATAACAATACTTTCGAGAAAAAAAAAGATAACAATGCATAAATCATCATGTTGGTCGTGCGATACTCAAAATGTGTTATACCAAAAATGATTCATTTTAGAAATTAATTATGCAACTTAAGACGGAGGATTGAGTGCACACTTTCTTTTGTACTTTAGTATACATATGAGTATATTTGTTCTTCGCATCACCCTAAAATAATTCAAGAACCACTAGAATGCGTTTCCTATTTTCTAAGTGATGTTAAATCTAAATTGAGTTCAGCCGTTTTACTGGACGTGTTTATTTTATATTTAACTTTTAAAATTGCCATATGTACTGCTCATGTTGTTTGATATGGTGTATTTTTCTTTCTGTTCGTAACTTACCCTTATGTTTCGTTTCGATAATGGAAGTTATACGAAGTATTACGGAATTGCTTCGATACTGATATATATATATCTAGATATCTTATATTACATATATGATGTGATGTGTTTGCTACATTATTGTATACATTGTCATGTATTGCCGCATGGATCGGACGACCCTCTGGCTTATATTGGATAAAAACTTCAAACTTTATAAAAGTCAAATGCTCTGACATAAGCATTTGCTATCATTGTATAAACGCCATAAAAATAACGTGTTAATTTTCATAACGTTGATCAAAAGCAGCAAAATCTTGAGTAGATTGGTCGGGTAATATGTAATGTCATGACGTCAGAGATTAAAATACTGTAATGAATGTACTTAAACACCATAAAATAATCGATGAATAAATAAACCTTACTAATAATAGGAAATATATGAAATATTCAATGCTTTGGATATTTGGTAGGCCAATTTCAATGAGAAATCACATATAAGATTTGAAGAAAATGCAAAAAGATCATTATCCGATGTTTTTTTTATATATTAGAGATAGTTTTAACGTATTTCAATACAATGTATTCTTATTCATATACATGTTCTAAATGCGCTCGTGTATGTGCACGCGTGCACGCGAAACTTTTTTCATGGCTTTAATTATATAATTTTTACGAGTGTTAATTAGAGTTCACAAAGAAAAAGATTTACATGTATTATATAAACAATCTATTGCCTTTATCAAAAATCTTCATGTTTCATGGGGTTTCTTTTTTCCAATTCAAAGTGCCACTTAAAGGTTAGAGTATGCTATATCTTGTCTCTTTGACAGGGTTCTGCAGACAATGTGCGGACTGAACCTAAATATACAATGCTATAACGAAATTTTTCAAACAAGTGTAAAACTAAGTTTAGGAGTGTTTTGAAATTGTTTGAGAAACAGTGTTTCTTTCTTACTGTACGAGTATTTCTACCTTTACTCAAAGTGTCAGTACCAACAGGGGCCCACAAATGAAATTGAAACTGACCCCAATACTTAAAATTTGAATCAAAAACGTCTCATTATTTTTATTTACATAATCTACTCTCTTGTTTGAATAGAACATCGCATGTGCTGTCTCATTTATAATTTATTTGCACCTCTTGTTTTTTTCATCACTCTTTCCGCCAAATCAAGTCAAGACCAAATAAATTCGGATTTGTGAAAATTGCAAATGTCATCAAATGGCATCAAATAATACCACAGACATATGCAGAGACATGTCTCAATAACAAACAATATCCGAAGGAACGCCTTTGACGATAGACTTCCTGCAAGTGGTATTATCTCGATAAATTTAAATGAAACCTGAAATAGGGCGACCGACATCCAGCGTTAATTGATTTTTACATAAATGAATGTGTGTGTGTGTGTGTGTGTGTGTGTGTGTGCGCGTGTGTGTGTTTATACATTCCCTTTGTTCGTTTATGGTGAGTTATTCACTGAATATTGATTTTTTTTCTTCAAAACTTGGAAACACGTTTTTCAACTAATCTTAATCATTCATGGCATAGGTTGGACCTGTACTTTACACCGGGAATGGATGTCCTTTGTCTTTAATAGGGTTCGAATTCACAAACTTTAGGATCTGGAGTCATTTATGTCACCACCGGATCACGGTGCCCGTTTTATGGTTTTGTGATTATCATATATTCATTCATATATTTTGTGGAAAATCCATTATTTTTTTAGTGATCCAGTACATGTTTTTATTTATCCAACATTATTATATTTTGAGGTCAATTAAATGTTTAAATACCATCTTTACATCTCGACTGAAACCCATGACGAAGCGAACATTTGCTCCTTATCGAAATTATTTTCATATTTAAAAACAACAATTACGAAAGAAGGATGCTGAGAATCCCTAGGTCTGTGTTATCAAATTCAGTTTTACACTATCATATAAGGAGACTAACATAGCAAAACATGAAAATAAAAAGCACATGAATCCTGTGTAGGCTTTTACAAAATTACTTAATGAAATCCCCATCATTTAACACCTCTGTTTTACCCTCAGTACATGTGCAATAACGAAGGTTCTCATCAAGACGACGTTTTAATATAACTGCAACAGAAACACATTATAGCACCTTATCTGTAGATAGCCAGAACCAAATCTCGCCTGTAATGATAAATGATATGATTGTAGTAAATAGAGGAATAAGCGTGTCATCAGGATTGCAAAACATTGCTACCTTATCTAGGAGCGCAGTGTTTGCTTTATTCTTCACGTACCGCCATATGATTGATTTTGTACGAATTATGAGAGGAGATAGAATATGACTGGAGCATATTGTTTAGACACCGAGGGCAAATTATTTCAGGAAGATTGATCTCTTCATTGTGATTCTTCATTGATGGGCCCACGACTGTCTCATCGACTGGGATTATTGCACAAATCACACAAAATCTCGGCGGCTTATGTAAGGCGGCTGAAGCCACCACGGATCATTTCCTCCGCCAACATGGTGGCGCCGGCTTATATTCTTGAATATCCGCCGACGCTCCGTACTGTTATTTTTATTGGCACATTTTTATTGGCAATCTTTACGACAATTAACATATGGTTAAATGTAAAATATTGTTTAAGTCTCCTAGTGTTTGCACCGGAGGGGACTATAGGTTTGTCCTCCGACCGTTCGTACGTCCGTCCGTCCAGATGTCCGGAAATCTGGATCCGCGATAACTTTAAAACCGTTTAAGATAATATTATGAAACTTTGTTTATGAATAGATGGCAGTATGGAGATTCTGCACGTCACTTTTTTTTTTCTCGGACCAAAATTCTGGTTCCTATGGTGACGGAAAAAATATACACCACATCGGTAGGGGACTCATGTGTTGTGTGCAACACCAGTTACTTTTTGTTTTGTTTTTTAATTATTACAAAGATATAGTAATTATAGAAGTACACATAGAAATTATTACTTTGGCTGAAAATGTGAAAATTTATGGATTATGTACAATGCAACTTAATAAAAAATTTTTTAAAAAAAAAAAAAAAAAAAAAAAAAAAAAAAAAAAAATACAACAAAACACGACTCTTTAAATGCTTTAAATGAGAGGTCGAAACATATCCATAAAGCTCGACCTGTGTATATGTAGTCTTTAAAAAAACATTTACATCAAATACTTATATATAAAGTTTTATAGTTATATATGAAATCAAAAAGTTATTCCGGTAACTTAATTTGAAATTTCTTGGGCGTCATTTGAATAGAATTTCACAGCAATTAATCATAGCAGAAAAATTTGAATTGACATTGATACACAAAACCTAAAGTAAATTTCCAGTAGTAGTAATAGGCAATATTAAAGAAGTTGTTGGTGAAATTTGATTATCAAAAGCTCTTTTGGCTCCTTAGTTTATGCATTAAAGCGAAGTCGACGTGCAATCTGATATTATATCGGGCAAACAATATATTGTGCAGCACTCGTGTAAATATTTAAATACCATTATACTCCCTATTCTGTAAATATAGGTCATTTTCTTCAGCATCTATGTTTAGATTTATCTTGTCGAACATTTCTCCATATGATGTTTGTTTCCAGGGTCGCTGTCAGTGAGAATTCGTGCTAAACTCTAAATTCCAGATACATTTAGACATATTGCACATGTCCGTTCAACGTCTCAAACCAATACGCAGGGGTTTGATTACGGTTTCAAGATAAAGCTCGCCTGTGTAGCATATCTTTCTGTGACGGAATTTCACTCAGAACAGGAAAATGAAAGAAATCTATGTGAAAAATGAAAATCCCACAAGTTTTGTCATCAAGTCAGCAATGGCTTCCCGACTGTCAGCATGCCTCCAACATGTTATAGTGCTCGCTCTGTATGACATTAAATGACAATAATGTTAGCAGTGTCTTGTAATAAAACGGCCGAATGAATGTTGTAAAAATAATCGCTGAACAATAAGGGAAATCTGTTGAGCACAGAATATAATGTTCAGTGAATTAGATAATCAGTTCTGATGCTGACGTTCTATCTCCGTTGGACGCGGGTGTTCCGAGGAGAATTGCTAAATAAAATGACAGAATCAAGGATCTGAACAGCCATATCCGTGGATGACTTGATATATTTATCCTTTTAATGCCCGTTACACAGTATCTCAGTCTCCTTGACTTGGTGCTTCCTTAGAACAACATCCCTCTGATAAGAAAGCAGTTTAATTAATGCCTTTAATTATTTCTGGCTAGAAATGTCATGAACATTTGCACATAGCAAGGGAATCATATCATATTGGAAACCATTTAGATCAGCAAGGGAGTCGGAGTTAAAGAAATTAGGATGATAGTATGGTTAGGAGCCATCATGTTATATGAGAGGCATTAAAATAGAATTAAAATCAAGTTAAGCAAATCACAATATTCCGACATGTTGAACTTCTATGACGTCTCTTTACTTAATTTTCGAAGAGAAAAAAAAATGGAGGAAAACTTTAAGCCAACTCAGCATTGCAAAGTTTGAATAAATTAAAGAGCTACAACTCTTGATTGCGTTAAATTGAAACTATTTAAAATCAGATCAATGTTCCTTACCATAAGTTCGACAATCAATATATATTAACTTCTGTTTGTTTTATATTGCTGTATTTAATAAGACTTTCGCGTGTTGATTCAAATTTGTTTGTAATTAATAAACGCGTGTGCGTTATTTCCTTTAAAATATGTATTTAATCCACCTGCATAGTGAACATAAACATAAATCACCATTATAGTCACAGTATTCAAAACAAGGATGGAAGCCAATTTATTACTTGTACAGACGACGTTTGAGATGCAGGAACAGTGTGAACAAAATGGAACGTATGGTTATGTTAGGTTTACAACCTGGCTTCTATTTAAGATTATTACTGGAACTTTAGTTTGACAATCGAATCTATATTTGATATACAATTGCAACTTCAAGTTCATACATATAGTTGGAACAGTAGATTGATCTATACATAAAGTTGGAACAGTAGATTGATATAAGTAGATAGAACAGTACATTGATATATAAAATTGGAACAGTAGAGTGATACATATAAATGACTTGACTTGACTATTTGAGTTAACCGTCGCTTCGACAGTATTTCAGTCATATAGCGACGTCCAGCTAATTATAGGTTGAGGAAGACCCCGAATGTACGGAGGCATCCGGGTAGAACCACCGGGTAGACCTACCGCAAACCAGCTGGAAGGCTTCCTCACATGAAAATCTGAAAGACCCTGCTGGGATTCGAAGCCACGCGATGAGGGGCTGAGTGAGTGTTAAAAAGTCAGCAACTTTACCCTCTCGGCCACGGAGGCCCCGAATATAGCTGAAACAGTATATATATATAATATATATATAGTTGGATCAGTAGATTGATATATACAATTTGAACAGTAGATTGATATATACAATTTGAACAGTAGAGTGATATTTATATGTAATTTGAACAGTAGACTGATATATACAATTTGAACAGTTACTGTAGATTGATATATACAATTTGAACAGCAGATTGATATTTATAGTTGGAACAGTAGATTGATATATACAATTTGAACAGCAGATTGATATTTATAGTTGGAACAGTAGATTGATATTTATAGTTGGAACAGTAGATTGATATTTATAGTTGGAACAGTAGATTGATATTTATAGTTGGAACAGTAGATTGATATTTATAGTTGGAACAGTAGATTGATATTTATAGTTTGAACAGTAGATTGATATTTATAGTTGGAACAGTAGATTGATATTTATAGTTGGAACAGTAGATTGATATTTATAGTTGGAACAGTAAATTGATATTTATAGTTGGAACAGTAGATTGATATTTATAGTTGGAACAGTAGATTGATATTTATAGTTGGAACAGTAGATTGATATTTATAGTTGGAACAGTAGATTGATATAAACAATTTGAACAGCAGATTGATATTTATAGTTTGAACAGTAGATTGATATTTATAGTAGGAACAGTAGATTGATATTTATAGTTGGAACAGCAGATTGATATTTATAGTTGGAACAGTAGATTGATATTTATAGTTGGAACAGTAGATTGATATATATAGTTGGATCAGTAGATTGATATATACAATTTGAACAGTAGATTGATATATACAATTTGAACAGTAGATTGATATTTATAGTTGGAACAGTAGATTGATATTTATTTAATTTGAACAGTAGATTGATATTTATAGTTGGAACAGTAGATTGATATTTATAGTTGGAACAGTAGATTGATATATACAATTTGGAACAGCAGATTGATATTTATAGTTTGAACAGCAGATTGATATTTATAGTTGGAACAGTAGATTGATATTTATAGTTTGAACAGTAGATTGATATTTTTAGTTGGAACAGTAGATTGATATATAAAAAAGGAACAGTATATTGATATTTATAGTTGGAACAGTAGATTGATATTTATAGTTGGAACAGTAGATTGATATTTATAGTTGGAACAGTAGATTGATATTTATAGTTGGAACAGTAGATTGATATTTATAGTTGGAACAGCAGATTGATATTTATAGTTGGAACAGTAGATTGATATTTATAGTTGGAACAGCAGATTGATATTTATAGTTGGAACAGCAGATTGATATTTATAGTTGGAACAGTAGATTGATATTTATAGTTGGAACTGTAGATTGATATATAAAAATGGAACAGTAGACTGATAATTATAATTGGAACAGTAGATTAATACAAATATTTAGAACAGTAGATTGATATATATATATATTTGGAACAGTAGATTGATATATAAAATTGGAACAGTAGATTGATATAAATATTGGAACAGTAGATTGATAATATAATTTGAACAGTAGATTGATACAAATAATTGGAACAGTAGATTGATACAAATAATTGGAACAGTAGATTGATATATATAATTGGAACAGTAGATTGATATATATAATTGGAACAGTAGATTGATACATATAGTCGGATCAGTAGATTGATATTTATAGTTGGATTAGTAGATGGATATATATATGAACTGTAAAGCTCCAGTAGTATATGCTTGTGTAACCGTTTATTAACTTCTCACCTTTAGAACAGCAATATTGGCACTACATCTATAGTTGTCATGCCATCAACTTTGGATCTACATAGTACACCAAAGACATTATCGACCAGATAGTTCGGTTCCACAGTGTAAAACGTAAACGACAAGCAACATAAAAACTTTACGACCGGAGGATAACCAGTCAATATACCATGCACATTTTTTCTAATCTTTAGGTAGTAATTGAATACATATACAAATAACTGAAAAACATTCTGTTCTCAAATGTCTAAATAATTATACTCAGTTTCTTTTTTCCTTTAATTTTTCTACAATATTACAGAAAAACAGTGGAAAAGCATTAGAGAGAAATTATTTTTTTAATATTATAAAGCTTCATTATAATGTTTGCAATAATTACAATGAAGATATGTTTTTGTTTTTGTTTTTTTCCTTGGTATTAAAGCTTGGATCCACTCCAACATTCTAACAGTACTTCCTAAAACATGTCATTGATTACTGAACCAGTTATACTGTTCTGAAAATTTCAAGACATGCACTTCTATTTCCAGAAACATGTCAAGACTTGGCAGATGAATACCACGCACGTGTGCCAATCTGTTCTATACTTGTAATAAATATGACACATATTGTGCGCGCAAAATTTTGTTAAATTTCATTTGAAACTCAAATCCTTTTCAAATTTTAATGTGACAATAACATGGCACTAAGAGGGCCCCAGAAAACCTTTTCTCAAATGAAAATTGAGCTGTATAAAATAATACAAGTTGAATAAAAACACTCACTTTGCCAGTTGCTCGATTGCATACTTGGAGTTTAAAGTGGTTTCAAGATACAAGTCGCCCAGGTGAACAAAAGGACTAGAGGTATTGATAAGTGTTCAACAGTAAAATAAACATTAGTACTTTACCATCAATCGATTTTAGAAATATCGCTGATTGTTCATCTGATACCGCCAGTGAGCTACACGCGTCTCTTAAAATATAGATGAAGCGATTCGTAGTGAAACATTTAAGAATAGCAGCAGGTAAAGTTGGTCAAATGTGTAAGTTTAAGCTAAAACGATCGATTGAAAATCGAATTACATGCATTCGATATCTCATTACTGACAGTGGCGATATAGAGAATGACACGTGTGGAAGGTCGGTGGTTCTACCCAAGTACTCTGTGCCTATGACACGTGTGGTAGGTCGGTGGTTCTACCCAGGTACTCTGTGCCTATGACACGTGTGGTAGGTCGGTGGTTCTACCCAGGTACTCTGTGCCTATGACACGTGTGGAAGGTCGGTGGTTGTACC
>CM037784.1:56990677-57038527 GCA_021229015.1 Solen grandis | reverse complement strand
TCAATTAACCTGTTACCTTATAAAGACTCTTTTTGATGCATTGGCAAATAAATGAGACCCGAATCCTGGGAAGAAGCTGCCTGATCTGGGTCTCCTCTGTTTGCTCATACATTATTGCGGCTCAAATTCTTGCCAGTCTGCATGGCAGAGAAAATACCAATTAAAGTAATTTAACATTCATCAAGTCAAATATATATATCATATGACATGAATATTTATAACAGTAATGAGGTCAAGGTTTAAAGTTCAGTAAATTATTATTAATTATTAATTAATATTCTCAAGGGCTAGAACGAGACAGTAAAGGTCACGTGAGTGTTATGCTGGTGGTTGAGGCTTGACCTATATAATTGGACTTTATACTACACGTACATGTATATGAACAAGGTCTATTGTATCAGATAAATCAAAGGCTCAAATTCCACACGGTGTAAGTAACTATTGTTATAAGGTAGAAACGCAATTCATCAGTCCTGTCTTAGAAATGTTTGATATTAATAGGTCGATTAACACTGTTGAATAATTCAATGAATTAATACATACTTACTATACGACTATACTAACGGAGTGTACCTCTTGGAAAGTTCTTACATCACATATGATTAAGTTGGACATGGACTCGCTAGCCTTTCACCACACCCCTTTTCTAAATAAATATTTTGAAGTGTTTTAGTATCAATATATTCAATCAGAGAAATTTGATGAAGATTGATGGCTTGTTAACTGGCCAAATCTAAATTGCTAGACAGCAAGGTCATGGTGACTGAATATGACGTCATTAAAACAGTGATCTTGTGAAGGGGTGAGACTCATCGACTTATTTACAAGTACAATACTTGAAAACTCGTGGTAAAACATGTATACTGGCATGTCGATTGTACATAAATACATACATAATGAAATGTCGTTTGTACATAAATACATACATAATGAAATGTTGTTTGTACATAAATACATACATAATGATATGTCCGATTACCGAAAGTTTCGTGTTCGCGTGAAAAAATCGGGTTAATTGGATTTTACTTTGTTGCATAGATAAGTCCTTTTCACTCTAGTAACATTGTTATATTTTCTTAATGATGGTTCCATACGTATGAATTATCTCTTATGTCAGAAGCTTTTAACATCATTAGCGTTTATTCGTTTAATAAATTTTAACAGAGTTATTCCCCCTTTTTACATCAAGATTATTGTTCAAACTGTTTCTTTGTAACCAATGAGTAGAATTCTGCGATATTTAACTGAATTCTGCTAAAAAGAAAAAAATGAAATCCACTTTATCTTTCCGTGTATCCTGTCCTCTGTACGTTAGTAGTCTGTTCACAAAATATCTTCGGATGAATTGCCATACTTGTTTTTCCAGTCATGTTTTCATAACATTTCCAAGTTCGCTCGTGAAAAGATATTTCAATTCATAACAATGTGATGTTTAAGAGAGGATAATGAATATTCTCTTGCGATACCTAGACTGCCTTATTTTATTGTCCAGTTTACCATGCGTCTGTTTGATAGTTATTTAAAGCAATAACGTGTTGTTACTGATACTTTATGTTTGTCACGTGAGAAAATTTTCACTTACAATCAGTTTTATTGTAGCTATTCAGCAGAGTTTATGGTTCAATCAGTTAATTTGCTAGTTGGTCATATCTCCAGCATCAACACAGAAACTTTTCCCGAGTTTCCAGACACAAACAACCTACTGCTGATACAGTCAAAGCTTAAGGCTGAAGGTTTTGGTACATCATCTGGCAGTTTTACTACCTCCCCCAGGGGATGTCCCCTCTCTGTCACCTGGACCACATTTCTTGATGACCAACCCCCTACAAACACACTACCTCTGCCATCCTTACATACTGATGAACAATTATCCAGACCAAGTCCACTATATCTGAATATTTTCTGACCTGATATGTCTACACCTATAAGACCAAGATTCCAATCAGTAATGTAAAGAGCATCGCCAGAATTACTGCTTGACGTGTGCTGGGCGCTTGACAGTCCGAAACTCCCACGTTTCATTAGTGAGCCTGACAAATTATAGAACAGGACATCGTTTCCCAAGTTAGACACACATAATCTGTTATCCCAGTAGGAGATACCATAACACTCATGGTTCAGCTGGATGGATCTGGTGACGACCATTTTGGAAGGACCAATGGATACAAACTGTATTTTCTTGTTCCTGAGACATACTGCTGCCTCTTGCTGACTGATACAGCACACGCCGCGAGGATTGGCAGATAGTCCACAATGGTCGATGACTGTGTAGGTTGTAGTATCCAGACACTTTAGTTTCTGGTTGTGGTAATCTGACAGTAAGAGGGAACCGCCAGGCAAGAGACATGTACCCACAATACAGCTATCATGTGTATCTTCCTTTATTCTTATATCGATGTTTTTTCTCCATTTAACCTTGTACAATTTAGGTGTTTGTGTCAAAGTGTGAAGTGACTGAATACTGATACTTTGCATTTTGTTTAGCGGCACTATTCTGTCAATAAACCCAATACTGTTGATACTGTTTAGATACTGTTCAAACTCTATGTCAGATCGAAATTGAGGAAACTCGTTCTTGGAGATTTCCTGTGCATTTTCGATAAGTTGGTCAGTAACATTTATACTTTTTTGCATCTTTTGATAGTGATAAAAAGCTGAGCTTCATTTTCATCATCTGTGTTAAGTTCACTTTTAGTTTTCAGCAAATCTGTTTTGACATCTTGACAAGACGTTGAATACCTTTGAAAATTGTTCTCCTCTTCCATATATATGCGTGATAGTCTTTCCTTTTCGGTCTTTCCCAAATTTCTTATTTTGGCCACAAGTATCTCAACAAAGCAGTCAATAGCTGACAACTGCTTTTCTTTCGTCGTATGCAATGTTTCTGCCTTTGTTTCCATCATTCTCTGGCCTTCTGTGAGCATGCCAATCACTCTGTCTAGCTCCTCCTTTGTATGCTGTAACTCATCTTCATTTAAAAGTTTATGCACTTCCTTTGGAATGTAAACCACTGCCTCACATGACCTATTTGTAATAAAAGAAGAATATTACTACACACATTTTAAATGAGAAAATATTCTTATAAAACCTGAATCTTATATTACTGTTAACTTCAACAATGAGTTCCCTGAATGGTTTGTTTGCTTATGTTACACCCCGAGGAAGGCCGAAACTTCAGTTATACGATATAATTAAATCTTTTAAGGGTGACTTCTTTTTTAATGTGTATCTTAACTACAGATTGTAATGACCTACTTAACATTACCCTTTACCCTTTTAAAGGCATTAATAACAACATATCGATGTAAGTCTTACACTGTGAGGACATCCGAATTACAACCATGTAGTATGTAATATTTCATGTTAGAGTTAGAAGAGAATGGAACTGTATAAAACCTTATCAACTCGTGCTTGTTCGCAAACTGACCCGTTTTATGCTGGACGCACAGGTCTTTCTAAGAAGCCTTTGTTAGGAGAAAGGCTAAGTATAATATCTATGTATATACATGTATACCAGGAAGCTATCTTGTGAAGTTCTGTTATATACAGTAAAATGTCGAATGTCCGAGCACCTGGCTTAATTCGAGGTATATTGAGAGTCCAAAGACTCTTCAAACCAAGATTGGAAACTAGTCTTATTTTCAAAAAGGCAAGTAACAAATTGACTAATTCTCGCAAAGTCACGATTTCAAAATCTCCTTTTCTATTTAAGATATTTGAAAGTAAATTATATCTTACATTACCTCAAGATGTTACATTATGTATTAAAAGAAGCCAAGAAATAAAATGTTTCATGTAAAAAAGAAAAATACCTGCATGATGATAGCTATATACAGTCGGCTTTCGAAAGTTCGAACACCCTCGGGGACAAAAAAATTGTTCGAATTTTCGGTAGTGCGAATTTTCCAAAGTAAACAGAAACAAGAATGTTTGACATGCACCATAACATTTATCGCCGGTTTGTTGGCAATTTCATTTGTATATGCATTTAAAAACAAACTGGCCACACGTACTAACATGTACTTGTGAAATATATCTGCAATTATATTGATAAAAAAATGAAAATAAAAAATGAAATTTTACGTGTTTAATTTATGTATCTGTATGTTCCATGTACGTCTTGTGTATACACATTATGCATGCCGATTGCGTGGGATAGGATACACCAATGACGAACACATAATGAATCAATATTGTTATCGTCTCTATAATGGGTAAAATGCGGAACTACTAGAACGACGGATTGCGTGGGATAGGATACACCAATGACGAACACATAATGAATCAATATTGTTATCGTCTCTATAATGGGTAAAATGCGGAACTACTAGAACGACAGGGAAGGGTTGTGCCTTAAAAGGCATTAATAAAAAAACATAAACACAATGTAAAATATGTTGTTTTTTTCTGCACACTGGTTGAATTCAAATCATACTTTAAAAGAATTTTTAAACTAAATTGTATTGAAAATAATTCCTTACTGTCGAGAAATGATTATTTCATAATATGCTCACATCTTACTTTGTAATTTTTTTCATACGTTTTTGAAAGTGAGCAATATTCAATGATCTGTTGTGTGTTTAAACACTATTTTCCACTGGCTTTTTTCAGGAGTTACCTATCTTTGTTAAATATGTTTTTGTCCAATCGAGATACGGACTTCATTGCTTTGACTCAATGTCACACCAGGTCTGCTAGACACGGTCAGAATAAGGTTGACCAGGGTTTTCTGTGGTACTGTTTATAAATAACTTAACCTTACCTCAACTTTTATTTAATTCATATAGATTCATTTTGACGCATTGGCAAACAGAGCAGACCCAGAACAAATGGGTTTTGCCGTCTGATCAGTGTCTTCTCTGTTTGCTCATAAATATTGAAACTCAGATTCTACAATATCAGCATGGCAAAAGAATTCATAGTTTCGTATACCATTTAAAGCTAAGTAAATATTATTCATGAATTTGTACGAGTATATTAATATGCATAAGGTAAATGGTAAAGAGGGACAATATTTTCGCACAATTCGAGCCTCGTAATTTTATGAATTCAAATTATCGCATGTTTACTATAAAAAATAACGTTCATGAAGGTCATAAAAGGCGTTTATAAAATGTCAACAGTGTGATATTTGCTAGTTATAGAGTATGCCTTTTTAACTAGGACATTTGTTTGGGGAAACACCCTTTTGGCACATGATATCCAAAACCTCTTTAATATTCATGGAAATGGAATATAATTTGAATTACGGTACTTCGGTCATATATATATATATATATATATATATATATATATAGTGACGTTCAGCTTATAACAGGTGGAGGAAAACCTCGAGTGGAGGCATAAACGTACCTGTGATTGTCTAAGGAGCACGTGCTACATCCCACATCGTCATGGTCCTTACAGTAAGTGTCGACCAGTTTAGTTGGGTGTTTGGGACACCTCTCAGTGGGAAGCAACTCTTCACCAGCCGCCTGGGACGGGTCCTGAAGGGCATGGTCATCGTTGATCACATTGTGTGCTTCTAAACATTTTGTGCAGAAATGTTTATGGCATTGAACACAGAACTTCTCAGATCTCCTTAGTTTCCCCTTCTTTGAGCAAGCAAAACACTTGTATTCCATTATTTCATCCGAAGCTCTTTTAGTAACAAACGAGGCCATCTTTGTCCTTTGTTTTGATATCTATTCAACACGGTGTATACAATAACAGTCATATGATAACCCCACAATAAACCATGGAGTTGAGATAACTTCCTTGTGTACAAGTACGTGTTCAAAGAAAGGGTCGTAACTCTTATTTGCTTTCTTTAAACCAGTTAGAATAATTGTTCCTGTTTTAGTATACAATATTCACTAAGAGTAACGACAAGTAAAAAAAAATATCATGACGTAAAAAGAAAGGTGTTGTGTACTTAGTGCAATAGAGGTATGGTTGTATAGAACTGTTAATGTGGTATAAATGATTTTTAAATGTTTACTGATATAACTGAAAATAAATATAAATGCATATATATACAAATTGATTTCATTCTTAGAGTGTAGTTTTGTTTTTTGTTTATTTTTGCTAAAGACGTACAGACCGATGGTGCGACTATGAGAAAGGCCAACGAACGGTGCGACCATGAAAATGACCAACAGACTGACTCCTAGCTTGAACTTTGCAAATATGTGATGTATTGACAATATATGGGCATTCGCAGTATTATGTTTATTGCGGTTTTATCTACTGAACGAACATGACCTTCATATTTGGAGTTTCTATGAGATTTGTTAACAAGTTTTGCCATTTTGTACTCCAATTATAAAAGTTATAGCTTTGGCAAAATACTCCACATGATCACATGTAATGCAATTTTCAAGCTTGTCCAAGATATGATGCAATTTATCTACGTCCATTTCGAAATCAACAACAAAAACACCACCCGAAAGGCATTACTTACATATTATTTTTTTCCCTCTGGCTAATCAGTTTGTTGTTTGTTGTTTTTGTGTGTGTATATTTTATGTTTTATTTTTAATGGTAATTTGAAATACTTATACATTTAAAAGTGAACCTATATTTGTAGCCAATCAGAAGCTCCGAAAATTTAAATTATTGTGTAAAACATAAGATGGTCATGGGTTATGACTATTTAAACCATCTTAATATTTTATTACATGTATATGATATGTACTCAATGGAAATCTTTCTATTTTTAAAAATAATGAAATTCATAAGCAAGCGGCATTATGATATTATGTATTTGTGTGTGTGTTTTGAATTACCTTTCCAGTAATATTTCTTAAAACATTAAAAATAACTTTTTAAGTAATTAAAAAAAAAAAGAAAAAATATATCTAGTGTTTTATGGCTTTAAAAAAATATGAAAGCGCTCTCTATATGTGATAAGAAAGTAACTAACGATTTAAGCACAAAAATATTGCTAGACGATAAAATTCTCCCTTTAACTTGAATTATACTGTTTTATAAATTAGATTGTCCTTTTAATTCTCTGTCAATTTTTATTTCTTCATTGAAACGTAATATTCTGATTGAAAGCTCAAAATTAGGTATATAAGGGGAATAACTGCTGACATCCAAAAAGCTACAACATTTTTGAGTTTTCTCCCTTAACAAGCTAAGTAATTTAATTATCTTGCGAGTAAGTAAAACATTTTCTCAATAAACCTGCAAGGAATCTTCATTAGATCTTTCGAAAATTAGTCCACACACACATTTCCAACTTCATGTATATGTTATGGAGAAAGTGTTTAGTTTAAAACCTGACCTTTACGACTTGTTTTCTATTCATTCTTTCACTCACAAATTCACAAAATCTTGTTTTGTTCGCTTTTGACAACTGTTCGGACAGGCAAGTTCCGGTGAATTCTAGCGAATTAATAAACAAATGCACATTGTATTCTCCTATTACAGGATAAGTTTAAACTAAATATGGTACGTATATACAGTTACAAATCATTATCAATGAAAAATGGGTAATAGTTACTATTATTGTATATGATAATTGTTAAAACAAATAATTGGATGGTGTAGACAAGAAGCATCAGTTCAGCCAAAGGCCTACCTATACCTGATCCAATACATACATATAACATGCACTTATATGTTATAAAGCTGAAACTATTAAACTACCTAAAATACTTTGCAATGTTGGTCATTTAAGTTTCAGATATGAATCAAACATATTCAGTTTTTAAGTAAAAACATATTTACAGGCCCCGAAAGCGTCTGAAAACACCCTCCCTCGTATTACGCCATCAACTGTATCACATAATGAGCACTGAGTCAAGAAGCTTTAAAGACAAGTTTCTATTGCTACGGCCTGTAAATTAGGATTCGATCTCCGCCAGTGACGACCATTTTTCTTTATAAAAAAAAGTAGAAGTTCGTTGTGACTGAGCTTTATGTGTTGTGTTCATCGATGTATGTAATATAGGTGTTTCCGACAGAGGAAACAGTCATTATGTGAGTGAAGGATTTCTCATGCATTGATAAGACACATTATGTGAGTGAGGATTGCTCAAGTATGACCATGAACTGATCGGATGAATGGTTGCCCTGTCTCCCTGTTGAGATACACGTGTGTATTTGCATAAGTAGTCAATGAACGTTATTTCACATATATATTAACAGTCTCGGTTTCGAAGTAAAAAGCGTCGATCTCTGGTGCAGTAGGTCGCGGATTCTTTCCTAATGACAGAACGTTACACACAATCTAACATGATGGTAGTTCCAGGATTGTTTGTCCGGTATCAGACTGAAGTGTTATCATACCACTTGACTACTGCGTTACATTGCAGTACTATATTGAGAATGACTGAATACTGACAGAATGAAGTTTTATCTAATTAAAAATGTATAAAATATAATTTCCTTATACCATGTATCATTATTACCTATATTACATACACTCTGAGGAAAAACATAAATCGAAACGTCGTTGTTTGGTTACACTATATACTTTAAAACGAAGTTTGACCTTTTATACATAACTCCAAGAAATATAAAACGTTACGTTTTATGATGTACTTATAAAAATTGAAAAACAACAAGAAGAAGTGCGTGTTTTCGGTTAAGATTCCACATTGATAATACTTGATCTGCAACATGAATTTACATGCGATCTAGCTGAACACCCCGATCATTTTTACACCCCGATCATTTTATTATCATGTTTGTATTTGAAGTTCAAGAGGCAACCACAACAGCGTGAAGCGAGACTGAGTACAAGCACAAAATAAGGAATAACAACTTTTACATACAGAAATTAGTGGTTTACAATACAAATGAATTCAAACCATGCGATAGGGACTTTTCGATGGGACTAAATCATTGTGATACTGTATGAAATCTGTCTAAAAAGATATTCAATTCGGATGATGAAGTGTTGCTGCAATCGCATTCAGAAGGTAAGGTAGATTTGTTGGACTCAGTTTAAATCTCGTTCAAATTGACTGGTAATTAAGGTTTTTTAGATTATTTTTCTAAATATTTGGTCTCGGATTATGAAACTATTGGACCAGATTTTTTTACACAAGAGGTTGATTAATTAAGAAACACACACACACACACAAACCAAACTATTTCTTTATAGACTATTAGGGCTCTTATTTACCACTGAGGCTCGAAGTTGCATGAGGCAAATCATATCGTACACAATGGTTATATTAATATCAAAGGACTGAAAGACCTATGTTATAATTTGGAACTGTTTTATTTATTTTCTACACCAAATGTATCGCATTAAGTAATATATCATTTTACTTGAGGCCCGAACATATTTCATTGGACGACATAATTGTATTTGCCATATACCTATTAGATTAACCAAGGACATAGTGCATGCCAGAGGTGCATGTACTGCTGCACTTCATGTTCATGCCACTGACTTACGTCACACATTTTCATTCATAATACATGTACGAACCCGCAAAGAAGATATGTATTTTATGCATTAAACAGGAGCTCGTCATGCGAGCATATTTATCTATTTAGTATAACGATGGTACGAACAAATAGGTGCATGTATAGTTTGCCCACAAGACACTGGCTCTGGATATCCGGCACTTGAGATTCCCACGATCAGTAATAATATGTTGCGCTGTATAAAACAACATTTGCATATATCATTGGTCCATAAAGTGGTTCAATTTCGTAAGCTAGACAGCGAATCTAGTCGGTTAAGTGTTGACTGTACCCTTTTAAATGATAAACATGTGTTTTTATGTTCCTATCGAACATTACAACTGCCGGACAAAGTTATTTCCGGTTTCATTAGCAATGAACAGAAGGTAAGTTCTCTTTGTTCAATATTTGTTATTGCAGCGAAAAATTCAAAGCCCGGAGAAAAATGACAGACACATAATTATTTATTGAAATTCATATCCAGTGTCCATGTCATTACGTATTTGATACATATCTGGACATCCATATTGAAACTAATGCTAGAGTCCATATACATATATAAAGAGTTTTATTCAACATCCAAAGATTTTGAAATTTGGTGCTAGACTTGGTAATGATAAATTGATTGATTGAGTTTACCGTCGCTGCGACAGTATTTCAGTCATATAGCGACGTCCAGCTAAATACAGTTGGATGAAGACCCCGAATGCACTGAGGCATCCGGGTCGAACCACCAACCTACCGCAAACCAGCTGGAAGGCTTCCTCACATGAAAATTCGAATGACCCTACCGGGACTCGAACCCATGCGGTGAGGGGCTGAGTGAGTCAGCGACTTTACCCTCTTGGCCATGGAGGCCCAAGATTTGGTAAAGAGTATTTGTAAATCGTACACATTTTGTTAAAATATATCTTAGTATTAGTCTAACTGAGCTATTTCAGATTGATCAGTTTTTTTTAACCTCAAACAAACTATAGTCATCGAAATTAAAATGGCACCGGTATATCCACTCAGCATGAAACGATAACTCCCGGACTTTTGTCAATGTATCGATAATGTAACTGGGTATTGTATGACGCCACTTGTTCATCATGTGATACAGCAATGATGTACCACTATATTTGTCTCATAAAGACGCCATTACATAAATGAGTGAAATAAAGTCAATGGGACGTTACACCAAAGCAAACAAACGAAAAACAGTGTTGTTTTTTTCAGGACAATTGATGTCGTATACACCAATCATATTAGATCAACCATCAAGAGATTTATCCACGAATTGTGAAGTAGGAACGATGTCAAAGTACAACAGGAGAATATATAAAATATATAGAATGCGAAATGTGAATCAAATAACTACCTGCGTCACAGATTTCAAACAGAAAAATATCGTACTGTTTATGGGCCCATTATATTCCATAATGATTCATTTTATGTAAAGGAAAATATAAAATAACATTGACATAACGTAGAAATAAACAAATGGTACCTTATGTACAAATATCTGCTGTAAAACAACAGTTAGTAGATCAAATTACGCAATTTAATATTTTGGGTGAATGTCAAAATACTCTCATCGTTATCATTTTGAATTCGCAAGCTTTTCCGAAGACAGTCTGTTTTTGATTCTGACAATCAGTCGTCGAATCGCAATTTGTTAATCTGCTACGCCAATAACTTATGCACTCGTGATTCGTTATCGGAGATATATGGAATGTCTATGGAAAATTGATGAAGATATACGGAATATACAAATTAGTTATTTTTGTAAACAATTGAATGATCTTTTAAATTAAAGAGTCTTTCTTATTCATGCATTTTAGTAACGTTGTCGTCAACGAGTATGTACATATCGCATCTCGTGACAAATCTGTAGCACACACTTTAAATTTTTATCCGAAGAATATTCACTGCTTTTGGAATCATACTGGACCTTTAAGTAAAATTGAAATAAGACCTAGTGTGTTTTTTTCTGGAATGACAATGCTTTGCATTTCCTACAGATTTAGTTGTAATCCAAACAATTAGTGAAAAAAGCAAACCGACAGTATGTTCAATAATAGTACAAATGTATCAAACTATCATGACAAAATGCTTTCTAGTTGTATACTCAATCTGCAGGACTAACATGCTGATACAGTTTTTATTTGAGGAGACCTTCCAACTAAGTTTTACTCCTACCGTAATTAACTTGATTTGCTATAATGACTACGGTACTTTTGCAGCCACGGTAACAACTGTTACAGTTAGATCCAAACTGATTTTCATCTTTCTCATTTCAGATATTTCCGCGGAATGACAACTTTTGAAACTGATCGAATGCAGGTATGCTACTGTGACAGAAAGTGTCAAACAAAATAAAACAAAATGTACAGCTTCAACTTTGATTGCATAATATTCAAAACCAAGAAAAACTGGACCATATTTTGATAGCAATGCTATTTCCACGTGCAGCTCAAAATGATTCCATTCATAGTATTTTGGAGGAACTCAACAGGGAACAGTCTAAAGTTTTCCTTGGAAGCGTCGTCTTGATCTCCACACTGAGTGTTATCGGTGTGATAGGAAATTTACATGTGATATGTGTGTACTCGTTTAAGATGAAACCATCGAGTCCTAGGACATTTATTCTGAGTCTTGCAGTGTTTGATTTAATCACATGTTCTTTTGCAATGCCGTTTGTTGCAGTCAGTTCAATGAAACCTTTTACTTACACCGACAGTATTTCGTGCAAGGTTTTGTCACTTGTATCCTATTTCTCAGCAATAAGCGGTGGATTTTTACTGGTTATCATAGCCTTTGATCGTTACAAGAAGATTTGTCAACCACTTCATAAGCAGATGACAAACACAACAGCGAAGAAGATGTGTATACTTTGTGCAGTTGTAAGCCTTTCTCTTTCATGGCCAGTTGTTATATTTCACGATTCTAGCCCAATACATACTGGCCATCTCAATATTACGGGGAATGAATGTTCTTTCCATGCAAAGTATGAGGAAGAAGGGATTTACCCAGTTGTTTATAACGGGGCACTTTTGTTGGTCTCCGTGATCTTTTTCATTACTCTCGTGGTGCTCTACTGCCGTATATGGTGCTCAATCGGAGCCCACAAAGAGTTCAACGAATCCTTCAACATGAACAAGTGTACAGACGAAAATAATCAAAGAACAACCACCAAACACTCAACTGCTCATGAAACTCCAACAATGATGCAAGATACTCAAGAGGGGGCGATGCAATGTGTATATACGATAGATATTTCCTTATCAAACGATGATGTGAAAATCAATAAAGACATCACAAAAAACAAAACTTTAAATACATCTGTTCAAAAGAGACGATGTAGATTATCAACAGAACGATCTCTTCAACGTGTCAGGATGGGTAGAACAACAATGATGTTTGCAAGTATAACCGTTGTGTTTCTGATAAGTTTTGTGTTACATCAGGTTTTAAGACTGACAGTGTTCCTTGACCCGGATATTTACGCCGACATGACACCCATTGGAAAGGGCGTGTACAACACCTTTCTGTGGACAGTGTTTGTGTGCAATGTCGCAAATTGGATAATCTATTGTTATTGGGACCGACAGTTTAGAATGAACACTAAAGAAATGTATAAACAGATGTATCTGTGGATGAAAAGGGTATACAACTAATATGGAACTGATGGTTCAGTTTAAACGTGTTTGATTGAAATAATATTGAAAAAACCTTACACACAAATGACAAAACTGTCTTGAATTTAAAATTGTCGGTTACTAGGTCGAAAAACAGCAGATCATAATAATGTATTAACTTATTCACCTTTCTTGCTTTTATAATCAGCATATATACAAAATGTATTAATCGAATGGGTACAATCGTATGTATGAACACTGACATACATGAAGCATGAATTGTCTAAATTCAATTTTACTGATGGCGAATCATATCTCGGGACAGCGCTTTGAATAAATCTTTCTTTCAGTATGAACTTAAAGTAAAGATTCATGTAATGATGGGAGTAAAGTAAGATGTTTCAAGTTACATTTACTTTTACAAGACAGTTCTTCAAAAAAATATCTTGTGCGTCTCGTGTATTGATTCCTAAGAGACTAGTTACATTTACTCCAAGACTGATGATGTCAAAACGTTTTATCAACAGTAATGCTGATGTATTTACAATCATTCATTTTGCAAATGAACACCAGAAACCAAGTAGTTTTTGCCAGATTCATGTAAGAATTAGAACCATGAATATTTAGCAATGTGTGAATATAAGTATTAACAGATATTACAGATAATTAAATCCTCAGACCAAACACTTACAATGTTAACATGACTGTGAAAAATGTGTCCGAGTCAAAGACATATCTGATCTGGGGCTGTGTCCTGATTTTAAAGTTAAATGCCTATGTTATGAATGCATAGTATGTTCATATTACGTTATAATACACTAGCCTGATTAATGTAGTCACTAATTTACTTATGTATGCATTTTAATGTAAATTGATTTCTCTTTTCTGTATACATTACACATATTTATGTTGAGTATATTCAATAAAACTTGAAACTTATCCTTTATTACAATTTTTGTTGGTCATTAATCCGTAATCTTTAAATAACTGAATCCCTTTATCTAGGAATTTATTATGTAAATGCGAATGAGACTTACAGATAAAATTCGATAAAAATGCGCCTGTTCCTTCAGTAAACTTAACGGTAACATAGTAAAATAATTTTCCATTGCTTGGGTAATCTCCCGAGGTTCCCTAAGACTTAACTCCCTCACTGAGGATTCCTGGTTAACTCCCCATGTAGAGATTCCAAAATAAACCACAATTTGTAGAACATTCTGCATCATTACTATTGCGTAGCTTGCTTATGCGTTTCTATGATATGATCTAAATATTTAGCATCCTCATATGTTCTATACAGTACATGAGAACTATCACGCGATTTCCAGCAACCACCCATTTGCTTAGCACACATTGCCACATGGAGTTGTTTCAGACTCAGATCCCAATATGGTTTTAAATAAGACCTATAACATGAGCAAGGGCGAGATAATCAAATGCGCTTCTGACACAGAGCCATATCATAAATTTTAAGAGGAAAATAAATACTTTTATGCAAAGAAAACGTAAATTTATGAAAAGAATCGCTTCTAATTTTCTTAAATTTTTGTCTGCTGAAATTCTAGAGGAAAGAATTTAAAAACATGCACCGAAAGATAATAATATATTTTCAAGAAAAATAAAATAAAAATATATCTCACCTTACATGGTTTGGAGATATATCTAGTTTCGGTTAAAAAAAGAAGACATTTTATGAATTTCACTAATATATATATACATTTTTTAATTTACGAAAATATGGAAAACAAACGGAAAGGACGTGCGCGAAAAAGTTGCGCAATAACTACTCCCGAATACTCCTTTATTGGTTTAAACAGCATAAAGTCAGCCTTCCCCAGAGTCACATGCACTGCCGACGACACGTCAATGGGGCGATGTGTGGAAACATTGATACAATCATCATCAACATTTTGTCACTTATTAATAAATCGGATATGAATGAAATATCAGCTTAATATGTATATCTTGCAAATTGTAAAAGAGAAGCAGCAAATAATTAATACACATGTCCATCTAAATCCATATTTTGGTATTATCTATGATGATGTAATAAGTGTCCACATTTACACGCTTTTCTCATGTTTGATATATATTTATGAATACATGCCATGATTGCACTATTTATTGAATTTGTATGGCAATGAACTTTTGTGTTTATGCTGATAAAAAGAATTGAATTGATCTGAATGACTTGAAAATGGCCTTACATGTAAAATTATATGGCCTATCATTAATAAAAGTTACCGTTATATATGGAAAAAACGCTGAGTGTGCTAATGTACAAATAGGTAATGTATCGACTGCTTTAAGATGATTGTATTTCTCAACAAACAATATAGCTCGTAACTCGGTGTATCACTTGTCGAAAGGTGTCTTTAAATACACGGAATTTTCTTCTGAGTCCCTGCGGGTCGCCAACACGGGGTCCATCGCAAATATTCGCAAATAGATCTCCAAAACCTACAGACACTTGTAAAGGTCCATGAAAGGAAAGACAAGGTTTGACATGTCAAACATTTCTTAGAAATTGTTGATACTAATTTAGTACTGGTATTCACAAGAGAATCAATTAATTAACATAATGTTTTGAATTGTATCTGGAACTTACTACATGTATTGTGTATTATCAGCATCATATTTTTGTCTTAGATACGTATATATCTCCTCTGTGCTTTGTAATCAGCAAATAGATTGATAGGCCCAGTATCAGAATAAGGTGACTAGTTGTGGTATCATTTCACTTGTTTACAGCACTATATACAGGCTTCATATCAACAAAATCTTAAAATGACTGAAGTAATGACGGTGTGACTGTAAAACCCAGCAAATTATTTTTTTTGACTATTTGTACTGTCTTTATAGAAAAGAAACAAAGAAACATAGAAGAAAGATGGTAGTCACTACTCATTGTAAATCTCTTTTTCAGAATTAATCGGTGATTTACAGTTAGTATTAATTACACCGTATACATATGGTTAAACATACTGCGGGAGATTCCCTAACGGTACTGTGTGACATTCGAATATTACCCCGGCAATAAATTATTGATAGATCCACGACTTTTTGAATTGTCATGATTAACAAATATTTACAGCTATATTTACACACTAAACAAGGATATACATTTGTATAACTAGCACAACATGACAATACTCGTGGGTAAGGTCAATTGTAACTAAATTAAAGGGCCACAACTCAGATATGATCATTTTTCGGATTTTCATGTGAGGAAGCCTTCCACCTGGCTTGCGGTAGGTCAGTGGTTCTACTTGGATGCCTCAGTGCATTCGGGTCTCCCTCCACCTGTAATTAGCTGGACGTCGCTATATGACTGAAATACTGTCGAAGCGACGGTAAACTCAAATAGTCAATAGTCATATGTTCATTTTGTTATTCATGCTCAATATGACAGAAAGACAGAGTACACTACAAGGTAATAACATGGGGATGTTAAATACACATACAAAAATGTCACGACGGTGTAATATATTGGTGCGATATACATACCTTTTTTTTTTACAAACTTCGCAATGGACTTTGAGAGTGACTTGAACTATGCAAAGGAAATCTGGAACTTAATTTCAAATTCAAATGCTTCAGTTGAAGATTACCCAGAATATTTCAACAGATGACAGTTTTAAATCAGAGGTGATTTTCGTAGAGAATCGCCAATAATGTCAGAGCGATTGCCTCAGATTTTATTTTAGTTGTGTGCGACGTAGTCACTCACAACTATAGTACCTACATTCTGAGGGTCCGTCTTCCACATTTAAAACCGAATAACCTCTTAATTTTGTATGAATAATCGAACGATTGAACAGAAGTTTACAGCACAGGTATCCTGAAATTCAGTCAAAGTGTTGAAAACTCAATTTTGAGTAAAACATAAATATATACGGGACACAATAATTTTATGTAGCATAAAAACACAAAGAGCTATTTTCCGTTTGATGCTGCGTAACTTTCACTTTACTATGCGGAGGAGTATAGTTTCTTTCGATGCAAAGGTGGCTCGTGCCTGAATTTGGATTTGGATGTGCAGGTATTGGTTATTTACTGGTGTTATATTGATCCATATAGAAAGCTTGAATTCCGATACAAATCCGTGTAACTTACTAATAGTCACATCAAGTTATCTCAGATACACCAGGGATTATTGGTTGCTCTATAGAATTGATGATACCTGTATCTGTTATCCGAAGTAACTTAGGACACAGTAAGGAGGCAAAGATTTGCATCTATAAATAGAAATTGTGCCGTCGCAAAGCACAATTCAAAGTGCTGACAGAGCTAAGATAATTTCTTTTGTTTAATAATAATATCATAGTAAATTTAATAAACGGGGGTCAAAATTTCGCGCAATGCCAATAACCCCGCTTTAACGTTGCCTTAACAAAGTCATTACAAGAAATTAAGGATGAACGCACCATTTGTTTCAATAAACTGTTAACAATAAGCACTTCTATCGCTACTCTTATTCTCCCTATTTCTATAGCCTACAATGAGCAGTCGTTTATTATTTTAATGTAAGTTTGATATTTGGCGAAAACTAAGTTACCCTGCATATCTGCAGCTCGTCAAACCATCTTCCACTTGAGAGACACACAACTTCAGTGCCTTCAGCGCTTTGATTTTACCGCAGCCCATATCCTAATAACAAGGAAGATAACTGTAAGTTGACGTTTTAAGCTGACTCCGGGTTATAGTTCCCCTTTAATGAAGCAATTCATGCATTTTCCAGATACGTACGCGAAAAAAATGCTTGTTATGCACATAATTTAACTGTCTAAATTTGCAAAAAGCACGTTATCAAGTTATCTTAAGTGAATAAATGGTTGGCAGTGGTGGGTACTAACAGTTTTGACAGTTTTGTCCTGTTAGGATACCGAAGAGGATAACACAAACGTTTTCTACTTGCAAGATACTAATTTGATATATGGTATTAAATTTTCAGATAAGTTTGAACATAGCTAAGTGAATAAGTGGCTGGCAGAAATATGCCACCATCAATAACAGCAAGTCAAACGTATAAACGCAGGTGCACACACTGAGATGCACTACATGTAAAATACAAATTGTGTCCTTTCAAAATAACAATTGAAACTTCTATTTTTCAGTCACACAAAAAAAACTAATAATTATTACTTAATTCGAACGGTAATGACATTTATTATTAACTAATAAGGCAGCTTGCCGTGTCGACAAGTGAGGTGTCAAAACAAACACTCGGCATGGATGGATTCGATTTTCACAGTTCGCTATGAACATCTAAATTAGACTTGACTGGAGTATTTGAGTTTACCGTCGCCTCGACAGTATTTCAGTCATATAGCAACGTCCAACTTATTACAGGTGGAGAAAGACCCCGAATGCACGGAGGCACCCGCGTAGAACCACCGACCTACCGCAAGCCAGCTGGAAGGCTTCCTCACATAAAAATCCGAATGACCCTACCGGGATTCGAACCTACGCGGTGAGGAGCTGAGAGAGTGTTAAAGTCAGCGACTTTACCCTCTCGGCCACTGAAGCCCCCAACTATATTAGAGTTTTGAAAACTTCAATATCTGATAAAGAAAGGATGGGAGGGGGATCGAGACCTATAGGGGAAGTGTTCCATAAACCGGTAACTGATTGATCGCTTTATGCGAGTTCGCTATATGTGAGGACTACTGTTTTAAGGAATAATATTGAGAAACGGGTCATATTTAAATCATTGACAATTAAATTCTAACTCAAAATAAACGCAAATATCATCTAATCAGTAGTTGCTGCAGTTTTTAGCTGAGCATGTTTCATATTGTTGGCAATATTTTATTTTTCAGTTACAGAAGGTTTTGACGTGATTTAAAAGCGCATGGCGTATGCCCTTTATTTAAAAAGTTTATGATGCTAAAGTTGTTGACATGTGATTACTTTCTCCATTATGTTACAACGATCGTGTATCAGAGCAGTTACATTCTGAATCGTCATTCTTACTCGAGTCTTTTTACAGAGAAGAACTTGAAAAGAAAGTTGTAACATGGAACGTTGTAACACATGACGGCATTCACCAACTACGATCAACATTCTCCGTATTCTCCGTGGTACCATGGCGATTTGCAGCACTTTCTTTTTTAGAAACAAACGGTTATTGTGGAAGTTTGATATCATACATTAAGGTAATGCAAATAGGAGATAGTATTTATTTAAAGGCATACGTGCACAATGCTGTTATTTTCTACAAAGACAAAAAAGGAAAATTAAAACAAGCCAAGATAATTTTCTAAAACTTTGCATGATTATAGAAAATTACTCCAGAAACAGATTTATGGGGGAAAAAATGGGATCACCTTTCTAATTATTGAGTTATCTGCCCCTGCTCCTTTCAGTTATTTTCAAGGGCAAGTAACTCAATATTATAGGCTAGCAACACTTCATTTAATTTCAATTCATGTTTGGTACTATATTCTATTTCACTGTGTAAAAGTTTAAGAAATTCTAGGCAACAGATTTTATGCTACAGTCGCATACGACAATATATAGAAATTTTATTTTTTTTTCAAGAAAAAACGCAGTATATTTATTTGCTGAAGCATAGTTAAAATCTATGGAACATAATTGTTTACTCTTTGCATAATGACTGGAAATGGAACAACAAACAATATTGTGAAATACAATAAGATATCGATAGGCTTAATTTTGAGTCACCTGTCCTTGAAATTGACAAAAAAACAACAACAACAAAAACTCACTTTCAGGGACAGACAACCCTAACAGTTGGAATGGTGTCCCCCCTACCCCACCAATCTTCCAAATTAATTAGTTTCATACATAATTCTCTATAATCATGCAAAGTTTTAGAAAATTACCATGGCTAGTTTTAATTGTCCTTCTTTGTATTGTGCACGTTTGCACTTAAGGGCTTCCTTCTGTAAAATCATTATTTTTCGTTAATTTCAAATTTCGTGGAAAAATTTCCATAACGTAGATTACTTTCAATAAAACGCGAAACTTCATTTATAAAGTTTTCGTGGAGTTAAATATTATGGGATAAAGTCATCCACAAAATCGTCGAAAATTAGATCCCCACGAGAATTGATTACATGTATTATACAGTAGTCAAATGCAGTTTCATTAGTCTCATGTCATGTATCCCACAAGTTTTATTAAGGTGTGTGAAGTTAGCGCGTAGATCGTAGATCGTAAATCAACACTATAACTAATTTTCTTTGTCGACCTGGGTCGTAGATCGTAGCTCAACCACTCAAATAAACCAAAATAAATGGTTGAGCTGGGTCGTAGATCGTAGCTCAACCATTCAAATAAACCAAAATAAATGGTTGAGCTGGATCGTAGATCGTAGCTCAACCATTGAAAAAGTTCGCGGAATGGTTGAGCTGGGTCGTAGATCGTAGCTCGACCATTGAAAACCAAAATAAATGGTTGAGCTGGGTCGTAGATCGTAGCTCAACCATTCAAATAAACCAAAATAAATGGTTGAGCTGGGTCGTAGATCGTAGCTCAACCATTGAAAATGTTCATGGAATGGTTGAGCTGGGTCCTAGATCGTAGCTCAACCATTCAAATAAACCATTATAAATGGTTGAACTGGATCGTAGATCGTAGCTCAACCATTGAAAAAGTTCACGGAATGGTTTAGCTGGGTCGTAGATCGTAGCTCAACCATTCAAAAAACCATTATAAATGGTTGAGCTGGGTCGTAGATCGTAGCTCAACCATTGAAAATGTTGATGGAATGGTTCAGCTGGATCGTAGATCGTAGCTCGACCATTGAAAAAGTTCACGGAATTCATTTGTCGGAAAAAAAATGCTTTCGTCGGGAAAAGAGTTTCCGTCCAAAATCTTTGTACTTGGAATATCTCATTAGTCGGAAAAGTTTCCGTCGGGAAATTTTCTGTTCGTCGGGAAAAATTATATGTCGGGAATTTAGTATAAGTTGTGAAAATTGCATTTTGTTAATATTTAATCTTCGTCGGGATTATTGTACTCGTCGGGAAAATTGCATTTGTCGGAAAAAAAATGCTTTCGTCGGGAAAAGAGTTTCCTTCGAAAATCTTTGTACTTGTCGGGAATATCTCATTCGTCGGAAAAGTTTCCGTCGGGAAATTTTCTGTTCGTCGGGAAAAATTATATGTGGGAATTTAGTATTAGTTTTTGTAAATATTTTATCTTCGTCGGGATTATTGTACTAGTCGGGAAAATTGCATTTGTCGGAAAAAAAATGCTTTCGTCGGGAAAGGAGTTTCCTTCGAAAATCTTTGTACTTGTCGGGAATATCTCATTCGTCGGAAAAGTTTGAGTCAATCCAGCTCAACCATTTATTTTGGTTTATTTGAATGGTTGAGCTACGATCTACGATCTACGCGCTAACTTCACACACCTAATTCCCGACATTTAACTTTTCCCGACGAACAGAAAATTTCCCGACGGAAACTTTTCCGACGAATGAGATATTCCCGACAAGTATAAAGATTTTCAAAGGAAACTCCTTTCCCGACGAAAGCATTTTTTTCCGAAAAATGCAATTTTCCCTATGAGTACAATAATCCCGACGAAGATAAAAATATTTACAAAATACAATTTTCACAACTATTACTAAATTCCCGACATATAATTTTTCCCGACGAACAGAAAATTTCCCGACGGAAACTTTTCCGACGAATGAGATATTCCCGACAAGTACAAAGATTTTCGAAAGAAACTCTTTTCCCGACGAAAGCATTTTTTTCCGACAAATGCAATTTTCCCGACGAGTACAATAATCCCGACAAAATACAATTTTCACAACTAATAATAAATTCCCGACATATATTTTTTCCCGACGAACAGAAAATTTCCCGACGGAAACCTTTCCGACGAATGAGATATTCCCGACAAGTACAAAGATTTTCGAAGGAAACTCTTTTCCCGACGAAAGCATTTTTTTTCCGACAAATGAATTCCGTGAACTTTTTCAATGGTTGAGCTACGATCTACGATCCAGCTCAACCATCTATAATGGTTTATTTGAATGGTTGAGCTACGATCTACGACCCAGCTCAACCATTCCGTGAACTTTTTCAATGGTTGAGCTACGATCTACGATCCAGCTCAACCATTTAATGGTTTATTTGAATGGTTGAGCTACGATCTACGACCCAGCTCAACCATTCTATGAAAGTTTTCAATGGTCGAGCTACGATCTACGACCCAGCTCAACCATTCTATGAAAGTTTTCAATGGTCGAGCTACGATCTACGACCCAGCTCAACCATCCTATGAAGAGCTACGATCTACGACCCAGCTCAACCATTTATTATGGTTTATTTGAATGGTTGAGCTACGATCTACGACCCAGCTCAACCATTTATTTTGGTTTATTTGAATGGTCGAGCTACGATCTACGACCCAGCTCAACCATTTATTTTGGTTTATTTGAGTGGTTGAGCTACGATCTACGACCCAGGTCGACAAAGAAAATTAGTTATAGTGTTGATTTACGATCTACGATCTACGCGCTAACTTCACACACCTGTTTTAGGTAGTAATCCCTCTCGACGGTTCCCAGGTTTGACTAGTCATTTACGCATGAAGACCGTGACAAAGCCTTGCACCCGATGGAGTTCGAACCCATATGCTGCCTTCATCGTGTACGGCAACAAGAACTGTCAGGGAGACAGCCCTCTCGACTATTCTTAGTGCTTTATAGTTTAAAAAAGGGGCCTCCGTGGCCGAGAGGGTAAAGTCGCCGACTTTAACACTCACTCAGCTTCTCACCACGTGATTTCGAATTCCCGACAGGGTCATTTGAATTTTCGTGTGAGGAAGCCTTCCAGCTGGCTTGCGGTAGGTCGGTGGTTCTACCCGGATGTCTCCATGCATTCGGGGTCTTCCTCAACCTGTAATTAGCTGGACGTCGCTATATGACTGAAATACTGTCGAAGCGACGGTAAACTCAAATAGTCAAGTTGTAGTTTAAAAAAAGCCATGCTGAATCTTCAAGGGCCATGTATCTGTCAATATACATGATAGTGTCTGTTATTTTCTACAGTTTCACATCACATCTCAACTATTTCATCTAATGTTTGTTTTTAATAATAATAATATACATTTTCATGTTACTGAAATAACAAAATTTATAATAATTGAGATTATGTAATTTATTTAGTAGCGTATATACATATACATGTAGACACACACACTCATTCACGTTATTATAATATGCATAATTTCGTCGCATGCACTACTTAATATTGCAATCACATTTGACACTATTTGTTCTTTTTTTAAATGCTTAAATGCATAACTAGCAAATAGCAAAATACTTCTTGAAATATTGGAATTTTCCATTTCCCAAAAATAAGTAAAAATATCTTACTATTCGGTAAGAAAAAAAATCAAGCAACAGTCAATCGTTTGCATTAACAGTATAATCTTAAGTTTGACAAGACGATACATAGCCAGAATTATCATCACCAGGGAACCAATATTCATCATTAGCAACATAATCCCATCATGTCTAAGCTGTACTCGTACAGTTTAAGTCACAAAACTACATAAATACATTGTCGTTCCTTAAGTATAATAATTCTGATTTGAATCACGTACTCTGATAAAACATCAAAATGTTATTATCAACGTACTTTTGACAAAGACAAATAAACATACATCCAAGTTAATCAAAGTAAGTCAATTTTGTCCACAAATGTGAATCGTTATTTGTCATCAAGAACATATCATTTTAATCAGATCCTTTTCTAATACGCATGTCAATGCCACCAGCATTTCTATTCGCTAATTTCGTCCAAATTCACAGTAAGATCAGCACATTTCCATGTTTCTATGAAGCATATTAAAGCTTTATTTTCAAACGTGAAGGCGATTACGATTTTGGACTGTTTGCAGGACCTTACTACATCTCAACGTGGAACCGAACCCATGACCCTCTGTTTTTTGTTATGTAACAACACATGTATTCCATAGCCTCTATTGTGTTTATGCCTACACATAAGTTCCAGTCTGATAAGCTTGCCTGATACGCCCATGAATAATTACACATTACAAAACTTGGTTTTTGTCATTTAACATAAAAACATTACAAAATATTACATTAAACCAATGTGCCAGTATTCCTCAGCACAATATGTTAACACCACAGCTCACTTATATTCATTTAAGACACTAGAGTGATTTCGTTTATAATAACCCATGCCTTATGTTTCTCAGTAATTACTATCCTTAAACACTGCAATTGCATTTTTTCAGGAAACTTCAAATGGAATTCTCCATTCTCAAAGTGGCCAACATTGTCCCAGACTGACCCACAACTACCGTCATTATCAGTAGCACTAGTCACATTTACATCAGCTTTTTGTATCACGTCACTCTTTTTCACAGGGTGTCCAGTCATTATGTGTAATTCCTGAATCATCGTGGGCTTCTTTAGCTTCACTTCAAGAAACTGATCTTTGTCAACATCTTTACACCAGTAGAATCCACTTAGATATTTGATGTACGCCCGTTCAGGTGAATTATCTTCAAACTGGTTTAATGTTGCTCTCAAATCTGCGTCTGGATTGGGATCTTTTATTTGTTTGAAATTTAAAGACAAGTCATTGTTTTTCTTCCTTACAGCGGCTCCGATTTTCTTAAAGTCTTTGAAAGAAGCATCTTTGGCATGCTGCGTTTTATTGGCTAATGTAGACTTCTCCCCTATGTGGTGGAACAGAGACCGTGGAATCTTGATTCTTTTAGGTTGAACCATAACCTCGATTAGGTCATCTAACAGGAAATCACAGGGTTTAAGGGTTTTGAACAACAGGAGATACTCTTTAATTCGCCACAGGTCGCTGGAATGGAAGAGTTTACCGATGAAACCAAGCTGGCAGAAATCGAGGAAAAACCAGTAGGTCTTCTGCTTTTTGACAAATCGTTGGATGTCACCATAAAAATCTGTGGCGGAAATGACGTCATCTTCCAGATGAAGATAATAGTTCGAGAGGTTCTCACAATAGGAAAATAGGTAGGCGTAGTCAACATTTTGTTTGGTCCTCCATTTAACTCTTTCAGGGTTGTCATTATACGTATAGCGTGTGATTTTTCTGAAAAACATATCACATTTGTAAAAATTAAATAAGTTTTATCAATAGCAAAACTTTATTCATCACTCTTTTAAAACCGCTTTTAAAACCGATTATAGTCCCTGTTTTTATAATCGTCTTTGTCTATTGTGACATTTACACAGCGTGTTTGCTGAGATAAAAATACATGTATACATTTGAAGAAAAACGTCAGCAAGGGTATAATGTATGTGAATTAAGATTTTAAAAGCTGGAAGTAAGGGTTAAGTAAGTAGAAAAAATATCATAAAACTTAATCTTGATAAACAATTTTGTCAATTACTTGCTACACCTATTGAAGCGTGTACTGACCCTCATTTTATGTTAAACCTATTCAATTTATTAATCATTAATTTGGCTTTGTTTGATTCAGCTTTACAGTAAATCCATTGCGTAAATGAAGAAGACTGCCAGTTATTTAAAAAAAAAACATGAAATGAAGGAAGACCAGCTGCACTACAATCGCTCACAATCTCGAAAACCATATTTTGTTTAAACGTGTTTGACATGGATTTATACAATGCGTTATACACTATAAGAAAGGTCTGACACAAACATACAGCCAAATACAACTTAAAAACAAAAGCGACTTGGATGGGGATTTATCAAGTATATTCAATATTTTTGGCTCTTTTATTAACATCTTGTTTCGTATTGACATACCAGACCCTTTAGCCTGATCCTCGAAACCATTGCTCACATATTAAAATGTAAAACATATATAGCCTGGCCCATTAATAGCGATAACAGATAGTGAGTTTGAACCGTTACTTCAAACTTATTGCCGTATATATAACAACACTGAACAGAGTTACAACACGACTAAAGGATCTGACCACTAGTATCTGTTATTCCCTTGAAGATACTTTAATAGAAGGACAGTTTCAATGTCTAAACATAATGCGAAAAAAAGCAGATCTAAGACATAGTATAATTTATAATATTAATTCAGTTGACCATCTTAGTGAAGTCATTTGCAATGAAGGATATAATAAAAAATTATTTTAAATAATCAAGCTATGTTCCTATGAACGCCATGCCCCCCACCCCCTGGGGAGAAGGGGTGGGCTTAGACCTCGCGGAGGGGGTGGGGGGGGGGTCAAGGTTATTTGAAGGTCAAGATGATATGGCGGGTAGGGCTCATCAAGGTACATGCATCTGTGAAGTTTTTAGGCTGTAGGTGATAGGATTTTCATGTTATTGTCAAGGTTATAGGTTTGTGATAGACAAACACACACAGACAAAAAACTATATGCCCCGATTATTGATCCGGGGACATAAAAATACAAGGACAAGCGTAAAAAAAGCCCACTAGCAGCACACCAAACTTGAACCTTAATCCCTATGAAGGTTTAAACAATTTAATAGATAGAGGATATTTGAATGTTTTGAGTGGATATGGGTGATATCTCATCGAGAAGTGGTTATAGATGAGTAGTGATGTGAAATTTGTATCACTTCTAGATGAGATATAACCCATATCCACTCAAAACAAACACATTTTCGTTTGTATTTTATGCTAACAGACGCTACACTTCCTTTATAAGAAAAAACAACAACAACAACAACAACAACATCCAGGCCGATATATATCATCACACTATCATCACACTGGGATATAGATTTTATCTCAAAGATAGAACACAGTATTTCGTCAGTAAGCATAAAATAAAGTACAATATTAAGCATACAAGTAACAACCTTACCTGGGTGTCAGTAGTCTAATACGTAATAGTTTAGTGGGGGCAATTGTGCCATCCTTGAAGTAAAATTCAAAACAAGAGCACCGCATGCGGGTGCCAACGCTCGTCTGTTTTTCCCAATATTTTTCATTAAACATTTAAAAAAGTCAATCATGAAAATCACAACTGTACGCATTTACATGCAAATCTGAAGTACCATACCCTTTAAATTTGACCTTTGACCTTGAAGGATGACCTTGACCTATGCATGGAATGATGTTTGTTTGTTTGGTTTTACGTCCCACCGACAGTATTTCAGTCATTTGGAGATGATATCTACTTGAGACAGATATAGTGCTGCCACACTGCAGTATCACGCCGTAGACATGTGGCATGATACCACACCCAGTCACATTATCCTGACACCGGGCCAACCAGTCCTGCAACTACCCTTATATGTTGAGCGCCAAGCAAGGGAGCTATACCATTACCATTTTTACGACTTTGGTATGTCGCGGCCGGGGATCGAACCCACGACCTCCCGCTTCCGAGGCGGACGCGCTAACCACTCGGCCACAGGGGACGGTTATGCATGGAATGAACGATACAAAATAAAGATGTAAATTTTGTAGACAAAAGTTACAATGGCTAATCCATTGAGTTTTCGATAATCAACACAAAACCGTAATTTGAAGACATTTTTTTAAAACAAGAGCACCGCATGCGGGTGCCAGCACTCGTCTGTTTTTGCCAACGTTACACATTTTTGTTAAACACTTAAAAAAGTTGACCTTGAAAATCACAACTGAAACTGTAAGCTTTTAAATGCAAAGTTTAAGTACCACACCCTTTAAATTTGACCCTTGACAATTGAAGGATGACCTTGGCCTATGCATGGAATAGAATGTATACAACACAAAGGTGTAAAATATGTAAGCAAATAATCACAATTGCTTATCCATTTAGATTTTTATAATCAACACAAAAATGGAAAATTTGAAGACATTAAAAAAAATGTTCTTTTTTATCTGCCTAAAGATCATGACCAAAATCAAACCTACACAGGTTCATATGATGACAAACCAGTATATAAAGTCAAATGTCAAGGTCGATACATAAAATATTGAGGTTATCTGAAAAATCGTTGTCAAATAGTAAAAAGTTATGACCAACGTTCAAGGTTTTTGTTAAATATTTCAACAATAGGTCAAAGTTCAACGGTCAAGGTCAAAGTCCAAAAGTGTAACATTGATGGAACGGTCTTGCCACATGTGAAATATCAGTGCCCTGTTGGTAACGATTCTGAAATGACAGGCATTTTAAAGTTTAAAAAAACACAAAAAAAAACAGCAAAATTAGGTCAAAGGTCAAGGTCGATAGATGAAATGTTGAGGTAAATCTGAATAGCCCTTGCAAAGATGAATATGCATACCAAAAGTAAAAGTTGCATGTTAATAGTAAAGTAATTACGACCAACATTAAAGTTTTTTTGTTAAATATTTAAAAATAGGTCAAAGATCAAAGGTCAAGGTCAAAACTCCAAAAGTGTAACATTGATGGAAAGGTCTTGCCACAAGGACTTCACATGTGAAATATCAAAAGTTACAGCAAAAATATGTCAAAGGTCAAGGTTTATAAGTGAAAAAAATTGAGAAAGTTTACCAATTAAAAGAGGAAACCGACGCCGGAGTTACAAAAGCTGGTTGTTGTTTTTTTTTCCCGAAAAACAGACGAGCTAATGATATTTGTACAACGTAATTTAATACAAAATCAAAAATGGACAAATGTGTGTGTGTGTGTGTGTGTGTGTGTGTGTGTGTTATCCAAACCGGTGATTACACTGACCTGTAGTCAGGATATATGCTCTGGTCAACAGGCTCGACAACATGAAAGAGACCTGACTCCAGTTCCTCTGTGAAAGTCGCATCAAGAGTAGTAAGTATCATGTTCCTCCATTCCGTGTCATTGGAACCTAAAACCAGTGCAGCTTTGGCTATATCCAGCGCAACATCTTGAATGTTTATTTGATTATCAAATGCTGTATATTTGTTTAGTTTGCTTGCTTGGGTTTAACTTCAAAACCGATGCTATTTCAATCGTTTTGGACCTCTGTCAAAATGAGACATAGATAGTGTTGGCTCCCAGCAATATCATGCCAAGAAACGTGCCTTGATACCACGTCAAGTCACATTATCCCGATACAGGGCCAATCATTTCTTGAACTTACCCTTATCTGCTGAGCGCCAATCACAATCGAGGTATACCGGTGCCATTTCAACAACTTTGGTATTTTCGGGCCGGAAGATCGAACCATTGAAGGACAAAGGTATCTGTGTGTTTTATCTACACCGATGTTTACACTGACCTGTAGTCAGGATATTGTTTAAAGTCATGCAAACAAAAAAATGTCTGCGTCCAGAAGCTGCATAAAACGGGCTCTATGACTGGTTTTAAAAAAACGTGATGCAACCAATGAAATTGCATAATTTGATACACCTTAAAACGTAATATCCCAAGGTCTAAAGATGATCTTTCGATTTGCCGGGGATATTCGACAACAGATAGCAGAATGCTTAGTTGGGCTTTTCAAAAATGGTGTATGGCACAAATAGAATAAGCTACCAAGAGTTCTTTTCGAACAATAAGAGAAAATAAAACAATTACATATTCAGATTATGCATCTCAGCTCTTGAAAACAAATGTTAAAAAGATGGCTGAGCGACATTATAAAATAAGGCTATAAGACCTGTGATCATGGCATGCTCACTTACCTAGATATATCACTATGACCACATCCGGTTTTTCGTTCGGGTGGAGGTTCTTTACCAGTGACTTTAGGGTTTCAAACAAATAGACTGTGTCTTGTCTTGGAACGGAACACATTCCAATCGTCAGATAACCTGTTTTGAATAAAATGAAGTGAGAGAGTGATTGTTTAAATTTTAGCCAGTCTACAGTGTTCTTGTCAAATAAAACTGATAAGATTTTAATTCTGGTGCTTAAGGATGTAAAGGGAATCATTTATGTCGACACAGTCCTGTTCTTGAATATTTCCGAAAACAGGAAAAAGTTGGATGTTTTTCTGTCTTCTATGGGCGTCATTAATGATTAGCGCGAAATGGTATATTGATGGAATCCAACCTATATTATTTTGACGCTAAAATGTACACACCTAAATGTTAAACAAGAACTGGTTTATTGGCCATAAATACGCCTGTAAATATATTTACAAAATAAGGTTCACAATATCAGAACGACATTTGTAAATAATGAGCCCTATAATTACTGTGACAAACTATAAACGTAAATGAATCCATCTTTATTTAGTACTTCACGTTTCAATCAATCTCGCAATGAGAGCTTTTATAAAACTTAATGGAGTAGGTGTTGCCGCGTATCGACAAAATCGTGAAAATGCTTTCTATCAATTCATTGATCTACTTTGCGCTTCTTTTCTACTCAATAACTTGCACGCTACTCTGATAATCTACTCTCCGGTTTCTTTTAAGGGACGTTTAAGGAAGTCTGTCTATCATAATGTTGCTATTAAGTCCAACCTACAGTTTAGCTGAAGTTATTTTTATTTTTTCCACAGCTGATTTTGTGCATAGTAGCGCTAGTGTCATCTGGCGTTTGTATCAATCGGCCAAGTAGTTTCTCGTGGTCCCATAAATTCGTACTAAAAATTAAGTGGCTATCTAAACTTAACGGAATTTTACCTTATCCATTAACCAACCGTTTAAAACGGAGGTAACCACATAATTGTATGTAAATCCTGATCCATTAACTGACCGCTTAAGACGAATATGGGGGCCTCCGTGGCCGAGAGGAGTAAAGTCGCTGACTTTAACACTCACTCAGCCCCTCACCGCGTGGGTTCGAAACCCGGCAGGGTCATTCGGATTTTCATGTGAGGAAGCCTTCCACCTGGCTTGCGGTAGGTCGGTGGTTCTACCCGGATGCCTCCGTGCATTCGGGGTCTTCCTCAACCTGTAATTAGCTGGACGTCGCTTTATGACTGAAATACTGTCGAAGCGACGGTAAACTCAAATAGTCAAGTCAAGTCAAGACGAATATGGCATTGTGTATGTATGCAATGTGCTTGGCCGGCTTTGTTATATACATGCTTGTTACAACGATGCATGCTGTGTACATATTATCAAAATATGTTATGTTTTTGTTGTTGTTTTTTTTACTTTTTAAATATAGAAATAAGAAAAAAATGTAATTGGCTCTATTTCATTATTCAGTATGTGTGTGTGTTCTTTCCTTATTCAATTTAGAATGTCGGCTTTTTTTGTAAAATGGAAAATTCTAAATTAGCTTTAATATGCTTCGGTTGTTTTGGAGTTAACCATGACCTAGAAAGTATTTCAAACATAAAGTGGCGTCCATCTTATTACAGGCTTACGAACTACCGACCAGACTTCTTTACATGACAAAATTCGAATGATCCGATTTGTACTTGAACCTACTGCGGCAATTCGCGAAATAGAGGTAAGTCAATAAGATTACAATTCCGTTTGACCAATGAAATGCTCCACGCTATACATTTAAGATAGTGACCTTCATTATTGCATTGAACTTTATTGTATGCGTGTATGCGCTGTTTAATCATGAATTTCCGTGGGCTGTTTTATTATCAGAGGGTTTTAACTCATTTATCAGGTCTCGGTTTTTTTTTAAATTTAAATTATGATTCCTCGAATAGATGTATCACGAAAATGAAATTTATGCACATTCAACGAAAGTTAAACAAGACGGAATGCATTTAACATTGTGTCATTGTAATATATAAGTTTAAAGCAACATTACCTTTTTTATCCCGTATCTTTCCACGTAATAGTTTCACTTTACTCTCAGTGACAACAACACGGTCCAGAATATCTGTCTTGTTAGGAGCTGCATGAACATCATACTACAAGAAAGAGTTTTGGTCACATGTCTGTGTCGTGAATGAAAGCATATATGGATATGCGATTTTTAGGGAATTGATAACTTTATTAATTTTACAATGGACTATATATATATAGCTTGTATAGTTCACTCGATGAAACTTTTCGAATCGGATACGAGATATTTCTGTCGAACGCAGTACAAATTGTACGGTGCAAATGATATTTATCACTTTAGGTCGCAATCTTTGTAACATTCGATCACATACTCTCTTTTGAATATGCACTGATGTTTGAGGCAGAAGAATTGTTTATATTTTTAAGTTAGGACACGAAGGTTATAAAAAATCCACGATATTTTAATAACTTCGTTCTGTAAATAAGTGAAATCTGTTTCTCACTAGGACGGGAGCAAGGGGACCTTTAATTTGATCTATGTTACTCTAAACCATGTAGTATCATATCATACTGTGCCGTACCGTGCTACACTACTATTTTGCACTCCGCAATACCAAACCATAATTGTGAAAATATCCAAACTATACCAACGCTTAGAACTTAAAGACTTTTACAGAATAAATGTTAATCTTCTCTAAAGATGATTAAGACCTTTTATACACTGGCATTACAACCAACTTCCAACAAAAAGATTGACATTCGCCTGCTATCGGCGCACTGGGTTGCAAGATTGTTTCAAGGTAGTCTCCACGATCACAAGAGCCAACTTTCTTTTTCTTTTTGTCACTCCCAATCGATATTATACATTATTGCGAGTGTTTCGAACCGGTGGAAAACCCAATGGTCACAAAAGTCTCTCACTGGTCTCGGTCCGTTTCTTAGGCCGTGATAGACTCGCAGATGACTCGCAATGCGGTTGTATTAATTGTCTTATTATTTATTTTTTATTTATTTATTTATTTATTATATATCATCATTTTATTTTGTACATTGTTTTAAGTAAAACTCTTTGTTTTATCCAAATTTGTACTTTATCAAAGGAACCACACGATTGAAAGGTTTTCCTCAAATAAGCACACACTTTGAACGAGTTCTGTATTGTTTAGAACAATTACAATCATATGAATTTAAGAATGCAACAACTTCATACAGTCTGTATGAAATCACGTTATGGCCAAAACGTGTTTGATGGCTACTCTTTGCCGCATTCAAGACTCGCCCAGGCGCATAATCCTCCAAAGTGAGTCTCTACAACCAGTCTCCATGTTGTTCAAAGAATGCCTTGTTGACAACTTGGTATGATTAACAATGGTAGCATTCCATTTTTATTTATTTAATAGCCAGGTCGTTCAAAACGCATTAACTCGCATATTTTCTTAAGTTGCCATACCTCCTAAAAAGGCTCGCACTTGCAACGCAATTGCATAAACTCAGCGATTTGATGATCGTAACGCTTACCATCATGGTTGCATAACAGGCTCAATGCAGTAGCAATTCTTTCTCGAATGGATGTGGTTTGTTAAAGACGAATGAAAACCCTTAAGATTTTTGCGAGTCAGCTGTGACCCCGTGAGACCATTGAAAGCGAACGTAAAAGAGGTTGCAATGTTAGTCACAATTCGCTCGCAATTTTAACTTGGTGTAAAAGCAATCCAACGATAAATATGGCGAACGGACAAGACCTGTGAGATTTGTTTAAAAAAATCGCAAAAGTCGCAAGGGGGTCGCAATTCGGGTGTAAACGGGCTTACGATGTAGTAGATTGCCTATCAGAGTAGATCCCCACCGTTGGCGACTAATAATTTAAACTTTAGTTAGCATTAAGACCTAAACAAGTTTATTTGATCTAATTTTGCTTGGAACTTGAACATTCTCTCACATTCTTTGGTTTCTTAAATGCAAATGCACTTACGCACGAAACTTTATGTTCTACATGTAATGTGTATATTTCATGCATCGATATGACGATGCACATTATATGGAGTTTGTCAACAGGACGTCCATATGGACTCGTTTCAATGTTTGTTTGAATATTACAAATATTACCTCTAGCCATTTTCGATGTAAAAACAATAAAAGTGATTTCGATCGAAAGCTTGGAGTTTAGTGAAATTATAAAGTAGACAAAAGTCTAAAGTGAATTGTTTGATTAACACGGCAAGGCAATTACGTGACTTTTGTGGTTACGCGTACGAACAATATGGAAGACTGAAAACTTAGATTCAGACCCATTTTTCAGAAATGTTTTATTATATCATTCATACGTACGTATGAGACCTGGAAAGGAACATTGTTATTGGCTATACCTTTTTTTTTTACCTTTATGCTAATAGTTTTCTCAAACACTAAAAAATATTACCTGCAGTTTTAGTTTTGACAATAATTTTTCGCAAAAATTCCACGCAAAATTTATATTTTGTTATATGAACGGTGATACAAGGTTCAATAAGTCATACTTACGTTTGTACCTTGAAGTTTACTCTTACGGTGTGTCCGTATAGGGGAATTCGTGAAAGTTGAATAGGCTGGAAGTAGATAGTTTCTTTAAAGAGGCAAAATAAGAATAGCTGTAAACGAAAGCATACGAAACCTTTGAGGTACATCCCTGACAGCCATATTTCATTACTGGTCACTGGATGGTGACCCATGACCCTTTGTCACTCTAAGGTAGAGGAACCTAAATGGGCAAATGCCGACAAAGATCGCCCAACTTCCGATATTCTTCGGCATAACACGCCATGATTCAGAATGTGATATTTTCATTAAAAATTCATTCATCGTATCTTATATCATTGTTGATCAAATGTAACAATTTTGATTGCTATTCATCTATTTAAATGCAAACAAAAAAAAAACGTTCCTTTTTTAAAATAGAGAAGAAAAACACCTCCCCATATTACCTTCTTGTGACGTCATTTTGGAATTCCCCTAGATTTGTCAAAATGCTTAATTGTGAAAATTGAGAATATTTTGAAAAGTTCTCCATAAAAAAAAGCAAATTTTAAAAAGCAAATGGCATAACTACAGTAACGTAAGATCGTGTATTGGAAATTCGTGTATAGCGGAATATTGTTACAGTAACTCTTTCGTTCTAAGATTGTACGTACTTGGTCAAATAGCTTTTGTCATTATCTGATCAATATTTCACTTAACAATGATATTACATTAATCATGCAATAGAAAAAGACACTTAATAGGATAATTATAATCATTATTTCAAGTGTGTGCTCACATTGTACCTGAAAAGAACTTAGGAAGTAGTCAAAACATATTATTCTATATTTTTACTGAGCTTAAAAAATAGGGGGTCAGGTAATGTAAACTGTTACTACTGGATATTTTTATGGTTAACCCATATAAAATTGTGCATTTTTATGTTTGATATAGTCTATATTTTTTAACAGCTTGTTCTGGAAATTGGCATAAAAAATACGTTCTTTACCAGGAATTGTAATGCTGCTATTTCATAAATGGGGGAAAATATCAAACCTTAATATGAAGATTTCCTACATCAATTTATAAATGTACATTTTATCAAGTTTTTTCTTATGTTTCTAATATGTTTTCCATTTGATATATGCATTAGGTATATGATGAATCACTTCATGAGAAAAAAGGGAAATTTGATGATTTTATAGCAGTTTTTTTATACGTATACCCCCACACAATTTGCGAAAGTATTTCAATACAGGGTTACATAGACTAAAATCATCAATATTTTACAATCTGTGATTAGAAATTTCCTATATTGCACAAAATGCTTTCCTTAAATATACTGAATAGAAAACACCAAAGAAACAAGAATTTCAAAATTCATGCATTAGGGTGCCACTACCTTAAAGACAGCTTCAAATAAATTATAAAAATAAATAAATGAAAATAATCCATGTTGACTTCAAAATATCAATAGGGGGAGGAGTTGTATACAAATTGCAGAGCCGTCCACCGGTGGCTATCAAGGTGTGAAAACCGTTTTGTAACATTTCAGATTTATTTTCTTGTGACACACACACACTAAATAGTTCAATATCAACGTGATAACTTATGCTTTCGAAACGTGAAATTGAAACATTATTTTGTAAAAGTGATATATGATCTAATTAGGTACGTAAAAACAAAACATCAACCGGTCCCGGTGTGGTTAGGGCACCCGCCCCGTAACCTGGAGATTAAAGGTTCGATCCACCTTCTCGATATATTTAAGTTAATATTGAAATCGGTATACACAGTTTAGTCACGATCGAACGTAATGCACTCGAAGAAAATGCGACTGGGTGATAGATGGATAGAAATATGCAATTTAACGAAACATCTTTATAGACACTAAAAGCAGTTAACAGATGGTTAATAAGTTCAGATCTATTCAAGTGGCATCTGTCGCGATCGCATGCTGGTCATGTTTATAAGTTCAAGATGTACGATACTTGCCTATCATAGGGTGTGACGTCACATGTTGCTCATAGTACAATACGATACATACCCATTAATTCTCAAGTCAGTGTTTTACATATGTAAGCATGTACAGGTATGCATATAAACAAGGTCACATGACATAAGAACGATAAATGTATTTTGTCTTTGAGATAATAGAACGCTTCAAATAAAACCTATCGATGAAAGTGCTTAGATGGATTTACTAGGACATCGCGTGTTGCAAGACATCACGTGACCTCTTGAAAACATGCAAAACAGCCATACATAAAAAAGAAATCTGATAAGCTGAGCGTCAGGCGCAAGGCAGCTTTACTAAGCCTAGTTTTAAGTACTTTGGTATGTTGGAATTAATCCCATGACCTCATGGTATGAAACGAACACTCTAACCACTCGATCAACGTAGCCGGTCAGTATGGCAAGTCCTCAAATATAGACTGCGTAGTTTGAAAATACACATACACATAAGATATATCACCAAAAGAAAAAAAATCAATAAAAGTAAAAACATCTTAACAGAAGTTGCTTAAACCGAATGAACACAATACACAAATAAATCCTTTACATAATTTCGACATCATCATCATAATCATCATCGTCATTTCTATTGATATACTTGTATAGATTTTAAAGTGAAATATTTTTAGAAAGCATGTTACTTTTTTGATTAAAACACATTATCAAATGCCCAAGAAAAGGGCGGTCTTGGGTTCGTACTCAGGCCGCGACATACCAAAGTCTTTTTGGTCGCACTATTTCAGATCAATTATTTATATAGTAACAGATAAAAACTGCTTAGATCGACACTTCTGGACGAGACCAGATTATAATACTCAAGATATTTGCCCTTGAAGTTTAACATATGATATTTAACCTACATACAATTAAGTTGAAAGGGACAGAAAACAGACAGGATAATACCTATAGTCATAATCTGAACGAGACCCAATGTCATCGCAATAACGAGCATCAGGGACCTCAGACTGTACAACGTCCTCGTCCGCATACTTGTGTTTCTGCGATTGACACCTGCTGTGCACGTCTGAAATGAAAACAAAATACAAATAAATGAGTAGAAAGACAAGGCTTAAATACAAACCATGTGGTCATGTTTGTATGTCAACGTATTTATATAATTATATTTCTGTTCACAGTCCTTGCCCGAGATCAGTAAAACAAGACCTGTCTAAGTCACCGTGACAAATGCTTCGAAATAAAATCACCGATACTAAAACCTAGAACATGTGTATAACAGGACTTTCTTCTCTTTTTTGACTTATTGTGGCCTTGGCATTTTTAAGGCAACAGACGTGGATCTTGTTTGTGCCACACATCTTGAAGACTATTTGTGCCAAGTTATTTCAAAAACGTCAAACAACATAAAGAGTCCGGGCACAAAAAAAATGTACCATTTTTCAACCTTGACCTGTGACTGTAGCCTTGCCACTTTAAGACTACAGACGTGGATCTTGCATGTGCTACATATCTGGGAGTCTATTTGTGCCAAGTTATTTCCAGAACGTTATAAGTAAAACAACATTACGAGACCGAGCACAGACAAAAGTGCCACTTTTTTAACCTTTGACCTGTGATTGTGACTGTGGCCTTGACCTTTAAGCTACAGACCTGGGTCTTATGAACAAGTCAAGTCAAGTCAAAATGTTTTATTGGCAAATACAAGTTGTGTACATAGCCAAAAATAAAACAATACATCTTTAGCGGTTGGATTTATGTAGAAAAGTGATAAAACTGATAAACAAGAAATAATGGGATGAAGATATTCATTAAAGATAAATAGATACATAAATAAATAATAGTAATAAGTAATATATATATATATATATATATATATATATATATATATATATACACACATTGAAATTCATCATGCAATCGACATAATTTACAAATTTAGGTCATTAATATTTGTATTACAATTATAGTATCATCTGTGGCTGAAATAAAAGAAATTGGGGAAAATTAAAATATACATACAAATAATATTGTGATGCTCGAAGAAGTTAAATACAATGAGTTTAAATATAGGTTAAATATTGTTGTAACACTTCAGTTAAACTGTTATATTATTAAATCATATGAAAGATGTATGATATTTTGGTTATAGACTACCGTCCCTTTTTTTCATTGCAAAGTATATATATTTTGAAAGATTAATTAGGAAGGCCAAAAAAAAGATATAATTTTTTATTTCAATATAATGGGACACACCAACAAGAAATGAAATTCCGATTCTACAACTTGCATATTACATTTTACACATAACCTTTGATTCCTCTCAATATTTCTATGTCTCCCCTCTTCAATAGCTAATTTATGAACCGAACAGTGAAATCTAGATAAGGAACATCTATATTTTGAATTATTAATAATATTCAAGTATGCTTCAGCTTTGAAATCTGTTTTAAAACATTTAAAGTATTCAGACTTTGTAGAAGAATTTATACTACTTTACCATGACTGAAGATATTGATCGATTATGAGATTTATTCGTTAATGACTTGTAAAACTGTAACATCATTATTTTCCCATAGAAAGGCAAAATCCTAAGTCACTAAGCATTTGTTTAACGTTAATACTCATGTATTTATTAAATTCCCATTACTGTTTTTCATCTCATATAATTTATACATTAATGATTGAGGTGATTTGATTATTTTAAACCAATACTTAATTATTCTTATTTTTCTCATGATAGTATAAGGAAAGCGACCAAATTCACCAAGAACCATATTATTAGTAGTATGTTGCTTTACTCCTAAAATTTGCTTTAGAAATTTTAAGTGAACCCTTTCAATGTCATTGGCACTGTGAAATCCCCAAATTTCTGAACCATAATTTAAAATTGGTCCAATCATAGAGTCGAACAATTTTACTTTTTCAGAAATGCTTAAAGAAACATTTTCAAATTAAGAATTAAGTGAAAAGAGAGCTTTGATAGCTTGGCTTGACAAATGCTTTTGAGCTTGATAAAACTTGCCATTTGAAGATAACTTTACGCCTAGGTATGTAAATGTTTTAACTACCTTAAGCAAGCGGTCTCCATAAAACATTTCAATATTGCTAAATTTATTACCCTTTTGGAACACCATAACTACAGTTTTCTCAGTATTGACTGTCAAACCCCATTTGTTACAATAATTATGAAACTTGTTCAGTAAATGCTGTAATCCCTCTTTAGTTCGTGAAAATATAGCTGTATCATCTGCAAATAGTAAAATATATATTTGTAGTTCATCAATAGTAAACGCGTCCTTGACATTATCCTTTAAATATTCATTTAAATCATTTATAAACAGAATAAATAACAATGGTGAAAGAGGTTCTCCCTGCTTCACTACCATATAACTATCAAAATAATCAGTTAATGAATCGTTTACTCTGACACAAAGTTTGACGTTTTCATACATACTCTTTAAAAATTTTAACAACTTTAGAAGATGCGCCAGTTTCAAACAGTTTGAACCATATTCCGTTACGATATACACAGTCAAAAGCTTTACGGAAGTCTATGAATGTGCAATACAGTTTACTTTTATCATTATTGATGATTTTATCAATCACTGAATTTAAGACAAATATACAATCAACTGTACCTTTATTTTTACAAAAACCAAATTGATTTTCACTAAGTAATTTTTTATCATCAACCCATTTGCGAATTCTACTATCTAATACAAAGGAAAAAAGTTATGAGAATATACTTGTAAGCGTTATTCCCCTATAATTGTCAACATCTTCTAAATTTCCCTTTTTTGGAACAGGGACTATAATTCCTTTTGACCAGTTTACTGGATACATTCCGTTCTTATAAATTTAATTAAATAAACTGCACAAAATAGGTACAATCTCTTCTTTACATGCAATAAATATTATTAAACGATCACTTCCGCTACTTTTTTCCCCTTTTAAGTGATTTTATAGCATTATTTATTTCATTTATTGTAATGTCTGAATCTAAAAAGTTATCAGAAAATAAATTAGACTCAATTCTGTTTAACTCCTCCTCAACAGTCTCATTATCAAATATTTTTTTTTGAAAATGATCATAAAATTTTTAATTAATTTATCTTTTTGATTTCCTTCCAAAATTGCTGTGGGTTACATTTTGCTAAATTATTCATTTTATTTCTTTGTTTTACACTGTAATTAAAACGTGCCCGGCGTTTAACCTGTCTGTACAGACGCCTTTTGTTTATCATAGTGTCACAATCAGAAGACGAATGAGATGACCGATATATTCTATAAGCCTTTTTATATTCATATCGAGCTTTTTCGCAATCGTTATCAAACCAAGGGCTTTGAAATTTTTTTTATTTTTTTTTTGTTTGATTCTTTTACTGTGTTTACATTCTTTGTTTGACCAAATATTTCAAATGCTTCATCATATAATAGTTTTGATATATTATTTACTCCATCATCTAAGTCAATAACTCCATGTTCTACATCATTTACAATTGATTGCAAATTTACAATTCTATTTTGAATGTGGCTTCTATACAGGTCACATTTATTATCATCCCACACAAGTCGCTCTTCTACTTTGTTTGTATTACTTAGCACGGGATTCCCATGTCTACTATGTAGGACAAGCTGTATTGGTGCATGTGGCGAAAATGATTCATGATCAAGATTCCGGAAGTCCTTTATCAGACTGAATAACTGGTACGACATTAAAGCGTAATCAATTAGGCTTTTACCAATATTTGATATATATGTATTATTCCCAATACCAGCATCCTCACCAAATCTCCCATTTATAATCTTAAGGTCACATTCCAAACATATATCCAAGAGTTTCAAACCTGAGGAGTTGGTAACAGTATCAAGCGACTTACGAGTAGGCAGTTCAGAAAAATCAAAGTCGATATCACCTAGACTATTAATATATCTGTCTGACCCATCTGCGAGAAAATCAACCCTGTTACCACAACGAGCGTTCATATCACCCATAATTGAGACTTTCCCATATTGAGAGAACTTTCTAATTCCCTGTTCATGAGCCTCAAAAAACCCAATTTGATGCATATTAAAATAGAATTATTCGGTGGTACATATGTAAAACATAAATAAAGATCTTGATCAAGACGAAAAAAGTCACGACACAGTTTAATCCAGATAATACCATTCTGATCTGTTTCAACAACCTCAATACCCCCCTTTAATTGTTCATTGTAATATAAACAGACCCCACCATGTCCCCTTTTACTTATTTTACTTTTATTTATTGACTGTGGTCGCGGTACATCAATACAAATGTACCCGTCTAACTGTAAGTCAGTATGCTTTTTCTGCCATGTTTCTGATAAAAAAAACAATGCTATATACAATATTCAAAAAGTCTTCATCCCTCAAGCATTGTGCGACACCTTCAATGTTCCAAGATAATAATCTAAGGTCACACTTTTCTGGTGATCCCTTGCCCTCTACAGTAGAAGACGTAGGTTTGGCCGAGTACAGCTGGTTGTTTACATACAGTTTGTCTCGGATAAGAACGGCCTTCTTACCGTCCTTCCGGGCTTGTGACATAACGGGAATTAGTTCACGTCGCCTCTGTTGAACTTCGGGAGGGTACTGATCCGTGACATTATAGGCTGTGCTTCTCAGGTTAACTTTTCGTAACGCATCTTTTATTGCCATTTTAGACGCCGTATCTTGAAATTTAGCTACGATTGGCCTAGTTTTGTATGGGTAAAATTTACCGATCCTGTTAGCTCTGTCAATTCTAACCTTTGACTTCACATCAGATATATTCAACACAGTCTCACAAAAATGGTGAACACGTGATTCACAATCTTCAATCCCAATATGTGGTGAAGCGCTGACTGGGTTACCGGTAGCTCCGTGCTCTGTGTCTGCTCTGGTATCCTGAGAGATGCTGGTACTGGATGTGGTATTTAAACCTTCAGGGATCCCGAAAAAAAGTAGGTTGTCCCTCATTGAACGGCATTTCAAATCCACAAGGTCATCGGCGATCACTTCATTTGTTTTCCTAAGTTTTTGATTTTCGCACGTGAGGAATTTTATTTCTTTCTGTGCTTTTTCAATATCAGGTGAATTATTAACTACTTTTATGGATACATCTCCATACTGATCACTTAGGAATTTTTTGCTTGTCTCTACCTCAGATATTTTAGAGTCCATGTTATCCAGCCTGACCGTTATTTCGCTCACCATTGTCTCGATCTTGTCGATCTTATCAAGCTTAACTAATTGTTGCTCCATAAATTCAAGTTTACCCAAAATGACTTGCAAGGTATCATTTTCAGGAAATACATTGTTTATTGGTTGACTTAACATTGGTGAAGCTCCATTGATGGCACCACTCATATATTGCGGATATTGAAACACTTGAGGGTAAACAACTGACTGAGGGGGACTGTCCACTGTGATTGTTCGTATTTGAGGTCATGTTAACCATAGGCGTGGTACACATACCTGTCATATTTTGACCACCGGGAGACCGTTGTGCCATATTGTTCGTTTGGTCCGTTTTGGCGTCCTTTTTTTTTCTTTGTCTTGGCTGTCACAGGCTTTTCAGGTGGCGTAATGGTATCATGACCGCGTTTCCCCATCAACAAACACGACGAACAACAAAGAACTTGTGTTAGGTGTCCTTTATGTGCAAGTTTATATCATTTAGGAATCATAAATCTCCAAAATAATTGAATATTTGTAAAAAATTTACTGCGCTAAAAATTCCAACCACCATTTTCGCGCATGCGCACTATGAACGAAACACGTCTTCTCTAGAAAAACATACGTGCCAAGTTATTTCAAAATCCAACCAGCCTTAATGGAGATGGAGCCCGGACACAACAAAATGTTCCTCCTTTTGGTCTTTGACCCTAGATTTTAACCTTTGCTTTTGAGATATAAATCCGAGTCTTAATCATGACAAATTGTCTTCTCTAGAAGATCATTTGTGTCGAGTAATTTCAAAATGCATGCATGCATAATGATGTTTTAGCCCGGACACGACAAAATGTTTTCCTTTGTGACCTTTGACCTCAAATTGTGACATTGACTTTTGAGCTACAGACTGGGTCATGTGCACGACATATTGACTTCTTAAGAAGAGCAATTAATCCATCCATGCATAATGGAGTTAACGACCAGACAACAAAATGTTCCACTTTTTGCCATTTAACCCCAGATTGTGACATTGACTTTTGGTATACGATTCAGGTCTTACTAATTACACAGTCTTTTCTAAAAGAACATTTGTGCCAAGTTATTTCAAAATCCATCCATGCATAATAGAGGTAGGGCCTGGAATCGACAAAATGTTCCCCTTTTTGACCTTTGACCTAAGATTATGACCTTTGAGATACAAACCAGGGTTTTGATGGCGACACATCGTCTCAATGTAGTGAACATTTCTACCAGGATACTTCAAAATTTACTCATGCATGTAAGAGTTACAGAGTGGACCCGAAGTGAGACAGACGGACGGACGAACAGACAGACGAACAGTTCTATTACTATTTGCCCTCCTTTGGGGAGATAAAATGGGTAGCTGCAGATCTTTTTCACCCGGTGTCTGGACCATAACGCAATGAGGCAGCATTATATCTGTATATCTACTGTCGCGACATACCAAAGTTTTAAAAATGGTGCTGGTATACCTCTCTTGCTTTTCGCTCAACATAGAAGGGTAGTTCTAAGACTGGTTGGCCTGGTGTCAGGATAATGTGACTGGGTGTGGTATCATGCCACATGTCTACGGCGGGATACTGCAGTGTGGCAGCACTATATCTGTGACATCGTCTCAAATTGACTGATATACTATCGATCGGACGTTAAACATGACAAACAAACAAAATATATGTTTCATAGTCTCCAAAATGACTAAACTACTTTCGCTAGTTCAGTGCTTCTAACAAAAATTATCGTTTTTAATTTGCAGCTGTGTTTATTACATGGGCTTGGAAACATGGTGTTTTTATACATGTGTTTCAAGCTGGTGCAACATTTTCAATGTGCGTGACTTGAATGTTTGAATTTATTGCTTTACTAAATATTTATATTGAAGTCGATTTATCACCCTGACAAATATAAATCATTCATCTATCGACAAGTACGTCATGCCCTGATATAAATAAAAGAAACAATGTGGTTGATTCAATCAATAGATAGACAAATATTGACAAATACAACTAACATGTATGCATCAATCAAATTGCAGTTGTTATTTTGGGCGATATAAGTTTTTCTTGCTTTGTTAGACTCTGATTTCTAAATGATTTGTTATTTGGTCATTCAAGTAAAGACGATATCAGGAAACAAAAGAAATCATAACGGCCAAAGAACAGCAATTTGTTCTAGACGACACCATCAATTCTTTGATAGGCGAAGGGATCATGCCGGTTTAACCGTTTAAAATAATGAATTTTGTACGATATACAGTCGAACTTCGGTGACTCGAACACTGATAACTGGAACATCATAATTGACACGAACAGATTTCACGGTCCCGGCATAAACTGTTCTTAATTCTATATATTTCGACCTGGGATGAGTCAAACACTAATGGCTGGAACTCTCGAACTAAATTTCCGTCCCCAGATTAAAAGTGCTATGTATTTCACACCTATCGGTCGAACCACCCTACCTGTGATGTTCGCTGGGGGACTTATTGCAACCTGTGAGGCAGCGTGTTTTTCACACATTGTGGGATTGGCACAATCAGCGGTTCAATAATGCAACCTTAATACACATTAACCCTTTCCCTCATAGAGGAAACCATGAAAAGACCTATGCGAACAACATAAAACCAGATCAGCCTGCAAGTAACTCACAGGCTGATCAGGTTTTATGCTGTTCGCTGCTCCTCAGTGGTCTGGAAATGAGGACTTTATAATTAAATTTGGTAAGGTTTAACTGTGGTTTTCTGCAGATCAGGCTTTTTGTGGTTCCTATTGAGTGCGTCAAAATGAGTCTATATGAGGGAAAGGGTTAAAGTGTAATAAGATGATACAAGTTAACGCTGATCATGTTGCAAATTAAAGGAGGAATTTGTTTAATTGATTTAATTGAATATTAATTGATTTGTTTTCAGTTATGCTTGGATTATTTACACTACATATTTCTTTTCTTTTTCATTTTTTATGCAAAATAAAACGTATGGAGGAAAGGTTACGACTTGCATGTAGGCCGATGTATGTGTGTACACATGTACGTATATGCAATGTATGTCATCATTGATGTTTGTGATTTGATCTTGACAGCTGCTGTTTTATTGATTTATATATGTTTTAAAAGAATAACAAAGATAAGGGTTTTTTTTTATTTAATGTAACCTCTATTATTTTTTTGCCGACGTTATTTTTAAAATATGATATCTACTTTAATCGATCAATTCTAAAGGACGGCCTAATAATTAATCGAATTTTTTAATACATGTACGTATGTATATCATCATAGCCACGGTTTGGTCGAACCACCGATGACTAGAACAAATTGCCGTTCCCCCAGCCTGTTCGAGTCACCGAAATACAAAGAAGTACAATTAAATCTGTTTCATCATGAGGAACAAGAATATATATGATTTATGGGTGGGGATCTGAACAGTTTTGGAGATATAAAGTCATAAGTAAAATTTAGGGGGTGGGGCCTGACTCCTAGGTGACCTCGAGGGACACCAAAGTAGTTCCATTCAATCTGTCTCATCACGAGAAACAAGATATGTTTTAGGGGTGTGGATCTGAACATTTTTTTAAATAAAGGTCATAAGTAGAATTCAAGGGGTGAGGGCCTGCCCCTCGGTGATCGATGTGAAAATAAAAGATGAACCATTAAATCCACCTCATCACGAGGAACAAGAATATAATATATTATATGTATTGCATTTCATTGTACATGCACAACCACGTCGACAGAAGGATAGTACTATTTGAAAGTCACTGTCGGTGTTTCTCAGTGTCACTGAGTTTTCACTGACCTCTTCCTCAGAACTACTAGTGTCAGCTTCAGTCCTATGTAGTTATTCCCGTGCTCTGCCGTCAATCACATCTTTTACATTAAGGCTGTCATCATTATGGTTTTCATCATGAAGGTCTGTCACATCTTCGTTCTGCTCCGAGTTTTGTAAACAAAGAGGAGTATTCAGTGGCGTCCTTCCAAAGTGGTCAGAGATAATACTTTCTAGCTCCTGAAGTATAAATGTATAAAAAAAATCATACTCAATTATAGATTTAATTATATATCTATTTATTCATTTTTAATCTAGATTCCTATTTAATTAATAATCATTGCAAAATTATTTAAATCCGTAAAAAAAAAAAAAAAAAAAAAAAAAATTGTAGATATGAATATATGTATGTATGTTCGAACGCTGACTTGCACTATTTAGTCTATACTTTAAGGCTGTTTACCCTCTCCGCCACAGAGGCCGTCTTTGTCGGAGGGTCACATTTATTATATAAATAATTTAACGTTTTACACTGACGCGTTTTTAACTTATGTAATCGATTTATATCAACATTTTTATAATTCAAGATGTTGGAATATTATTTTATACTCTTTAGATATAGATAACAATAGAACTATATATAGAGTGAAACAAAAACATTTTCATAGAAATCTAGGTAGATCTAGATCGATGTGCAAGATTTTCAAAGATTAAAATCTGCTGCATCTTAAATGTAATATAATTGTTGTAAGGTATTTTACATGTGTATGTAGATGTAATACTTCTGAATGGCAAATAAATCAGTGCGATTAAATCACGATAAATCGAGTTTGGTGTAGTACCGATAGCCATTTTTTTCCGGTAAAGAAAAAGCAGCATGGAAATTCACTCACAAATCTTTACATCTTGGGAGATGTTTCAAAACAAATAAACATAGCAATACTATTTTTAAATATTTTAAATGAACTTACCTCTAACTCCTCATCCATCTTGAAACCAAATTCATTCACGAATAAGTTTGATTTTGGACACAAAAATGAAATATATGTGTCAACATGTGACAAATATAGTGACGTCATTTACACGAGGATTTCCCGATAACGTCATCAATGTCATTAAGGCAGGTTTTTCCATGACGCGGCACATATATAGTTTAGGGGTGGGGATCTGAACAGCTTTTTAGATATAAGGTCATAAGTAAAATTTTGAAGGGGGAGGGGGGATAAGAAGAAGAAACGAGTAACAACAATAAGTCTCCAAAGACTTAAAAATGTACAAAAACTTTAACCGAGATTCTAAGTCGAAAAAGTGCCATAATTTGGTCAAAATCCATGACAAAGTTATCCCCCCTTGCCTAGAGGTTAGGGTGGTGGTCATATAAAAGTATTCCAAGTATATAAACAATACCTTAAGGGGTTCAGTGAAAAAATGAGGTGGTACGGAAAACGTAACAAAGATTCTAAGTTGAAAAAGGGCATACTTTGGTCAAAATCCATGACAGAGTTATCCCCTCTTGCCTACAGGTGGGAGTGGTGGTCATATACAAGTATTCCAAGTATCAAAACAATACCTTAAGGGGTTCAGTGAAAACGTTAGGTGGTACGGAAAATTTAACCAAAATTCTACGTTGAAAAAGGGCATAATTTGGTCAAAATATATGAAAGAATTATCCCCTCTTGTCTACAAGTTTGGGTGGTTGTCATATACAAGCATTCCAAGTATCAAAACAATACCTAAGGGGTTCAGTGAAAAGTAGGTGGTAGGAATTAACAAAATTCTAGTGAAAAGGGAATTTGGAAAACCAAAACATCTAGGGGTTATTAAAAA
>CM037784.1:56934813-56984813 GCA_021229015.1 Solen grandis | reverse complement strand
TAGTTGTTATTGTGTCCTTGTAAAAGTAAATATCCCCTTAGGAGATTATCCGAGTATCACAATGTGTCAACACCGGTCTGAATAACTAGTGCTAGATAGTGACGTCACAGTCTCTATTCATAGATTGCGAGTATCATGCATGGTTCGAGGCAAACTCCGCTGCAGTAGTTACCTCCCCTTACAGTTGTCGATAACCACTGCCACCAGAAGTAGATTTCGGCTGATATAGGCCGGATTTACTCTTATCACTTATGACTAGTTTTTAATATATAATATTAGTTTCGTTATATTTCACGAAAATAACATTCATGATTTCGAGAAAAGTAAAAAATCAAATTATAACATTAATTTATAAAATTATAAATGTTGGTCACATGGTTTCAACTATCATCACGTGACTTGTGAGGTGGCAGTGGTTAAAGTAGCGTAGCTTGGCGTAACCGGTGCGCGGAGTTTGGGTTCGAGGTATAGTCCCAGTCCCTGCATCGTCGAATACCCACGCCCGATCGATATCATCTGTAGGCCGTGGGTTTTTACGACTGTATTTTGTCGTTTTAAGGTCTGTCAAATCACGCCATTTCATTGGTCCCATCACTTTTTTTAACCAATTAAAAGAGGTCATTTTTTACAACTGTTAACAGCAATGCGTTTTATAAGTTTACATGACTTTCAACCTCCGTGTCGAAGAGTATTTGCTTTATAAGGCGCGTTTGCATTGGTAGATATTTTAGTCAACGACTGTTGTAATACAGCGATTAACTTGCTTAATTCCCCATGGCATGACGACATGTAGTGAGAATAGAATAAGTCAGCCGGGGGTTTCCGACGATGCAGTCCCTGTGCGGAGAACAGCTCAGAATTCCGAGCATTGCGATTATCAGAGCATTTTATTCTTCCCCATCAGTTCTCGCAATATCGCAAGTGTACTGGAACAGTAATAGAAGTAGTAGAGGTAGTGGTTGTAGTAGTGTGTGTGTGTTTTCGTTGTTATAGGAATATTAGGTATAAATGAAGTAAGTATAATCTGTACATATACCTTGTGAGAAATAGTACCTTGGGTAGTCTTGAATGAATTTTAGTTTTAAAGTAGTGAATTAATACATGTGCAATGGAACACGGCATTCTAAAAGATGATGATGATGATGGTGATCAAAAACTTCATTTTCATGCATATGACACACTTGATGTATATGATCATTGATTTATGATCGTATTATTCCCAGACACTTTGGCTATGACGATGGAGCGTGGTGACCAGCAGTTATGTATTGTTGAATTATACAGTGACGTCCAGACAGTGGCCATAATCTTGGAGGAGGTGGCTGTGTTAGCGATGTGCTCTGTGTTGTGAAAGGAACAGTGTTTGGGATAGCTGTCCGCCTGCTTCGTAAAGCCCTGGTGATGCACGAGCTCCGCTTGTGTAACTATGCGCATGATCCCTGAAAAAATAAATACATAGTTATGGCGCACGTGATCAACTGCGAAAGCGTTAAAGTCTCAGAATAAATGTGTGATTTTTGGACAGAACCTTTAATAGTTTAGAGGTTATGGCCTAGGTTTAAGTTTTTCACTGAGTTTTAAAGAAAAAGAAGAAGACAAATTTGGTCAAAATAAGACCCTAGAGTTATGACCCTTCATAGGAATGTAGGCCTTGTGATAGTGAACAAGTATGTGATGTTTGATGACAGAAGCTTTAACAGTTTAGAAATATGGCTAAGTTTTTCACGACCACAACAACAATGACACCAGAGTGATAACAATACCTCGACTGTTTTTTCTTTGAAAAACAGATGAGCTAAACATGATATAGTTCACAGATCATCAGAGGGTGTATGGGAAAATCAGTTTGAAAGTTGAGCAACTGGTTTTGTCTCACCTGTAATAAAAGCGTCCTCCACCGGTATGTAAGGCATGTATTCTGCCGAATAAAACAATCTCGGAACCAGATTGCCGGAAATGATGTAAGCATTTCCGCTTACGTAGTACGGGTACATGTCAAATGGAAAGTCCTCGACTGAAACTGCCCACCGTCCTGACCGTCTGATGAAGGGCTTATATAAAATAAACCCTGTAATCTGGCCGCTACTCGGAACTTCAACATGTTTTAGATAATTAACAAGGTTTTCCAAATGAATAAACGTATCCTCCTCGATTTTCAAGACAAACTTAGCACGCGGGCAAAACAAGGACGCCCACTTTAACCCCATTAAAGATTTCCGGGTCAAATTTTTTATATTTTCTTCTACATCGACTTGCACAATATCACCGTATGATTTACTTTCCTCATACCCGATTGTCTTTTTCACCATTGTATCGGGTGAACCTAAAATAAAAACAAGTTTGACTGATTCTGTGAGCGGTTTCCCATTTGGCCCATTACCTCCCTTCAGGACACTGGCCCAAGTTTTGCGAATTGTCTCTCTGATCTCGATATGAAAATGCTCAGACATGCAAAGGATTAATAAAAATGGCGGTTCTTCTGGCACAGAATCTTCACCAAGGCAGATATTATCCGGTCCGGAAATGAATGTATAATCATGTGGATTGACTCTGGTTGGCCTCATTCTATAGTATGTCTGAGAGTCTGTTTCATTACGTCCAGGTGAATTAATTGAAATATTTCTAGATCTTGATCTAGTTTCATTTACAGCTAGAAACTTGAAGTCTTTTTGTGGTATCTGCCTTGCTACGTCATCAAGCCCTCTTCCCGCGTTCAAGAATATGACGTCATTGCGGCTGTTGAAAATGAGACGATAGTCTCCATTTAACAACTGTCCCATCCAGCAGTGTAGAGCCACGAATCCAGCGCAGGCGAGAACAACAAACAGACAAAGGGCCCGGATCAGTAACGTGTTCTTCCTCTAAAACAGAAAAAAAAATGTCACGTGAAAGGTAGGCAATTTTTTTTTTAATTTGCACTAGATCATGAATTAAGTTTAGTTTTACACTCTAGCATTTTCATTATTTGGACAATTATCTTCAAACTTTATGACAAAGTTTGTAACTATAATCTCTTATCGAGTTCGATTATGGCTGAGATCGGCCAATTATGTCAGGAGTAATGCTCCTTTTAATATAAAAAAAATGCCAGAATTCACTTTGTTTACACTCTAACATCTTCATTTTTTGAACAATGATCTTCAAACTTAATTAAAATGTTTATTCACAATATCTCAGATAAGTTTGATTATGACTGACATTGACCTATTAAGTCAGGAGTTATGGCCCTTTTATTGTCAACAACTTAAGTGTTAGAAAGGCACAAGTGCTAGAACCACAATTTTCACCCAGTCCGCCTCAGACTGTCTGTTTTGATAATTTCACAGTCAAGTTAGATCATGGGCGGGGCTGGGTCAAAAAATAGGTCACTAGGTCAAATCTTGGTTAAATCGTGTTTACACATTACAGGCCACATTATTAGCTGAATCTTAGTCAAACTTAATCAGAATGTTTGTCTTGATGAAATTCGGTCAAGTTCGATCATGGGTAAGGCATGGTCAGTAATCAGGTGATCGATTTGGGGTCATCATGTCCCTCTTGTTTTATAAGCAATCGTGGCATAAATTGTAAGACTAAAGTGCAAATTATAGGAACATAGAAATTGTCTTTTTTTACATCTAGATTGTTTTTAAAGACACCCTAGAATAATTTGATAGGAAAAAAAAACTTTAAAAAGGAATGCTTGCCTATTTTATTATCAGCAAACTAAAAGTTTGCAAATGCGAGCAAATTGCATCAATAGGTTTATACAGATTTTATCCATTGTTTATTTATACATGTACAAAGTTAAGTGATAATTTTTACATCTGCTAAATTACAAACGGAACTGTGAAGGTCAAGAAATACCGGTAATAGGGCTAATGATAAGAAATGCCAAAGCAGAGTACCAGAGCAAACCGTCAATGTCTAATTAGTTGTGTTTTCCTTTCCTTAATTCATGTTAACTTTGGGATATCCGCATGACATGTACACAAACGGCTATCTGCCAAACGCAACATGTCCGAAATGTTACGAGAACGAAAAAGATAAGGGAATCACAAATCCGAATAAATATTTGGACTGCGGTTTTAGCAGCATTCACGTACAAATGTATTTGGTTTTTTAGCTTGCATGACTTCAAAATATATCGAGATACTAAGAAATCCAGACATAGACAGAAGCGGTTGGAGTATGATGGCTTATTTCTGCCAGCCACTTATCAACTTAGCTATGTCCAAACTTTTCTGGAAAAAGATCTCACATATTCAGTCATTATCTGGCAAGTAGAAAACTTTCGTGTTATCCTCATAGATGTTTTAACTGGACAAAACTGCCTGTCAGTTAAATTATGATGTAAACAAGCATGTCTGGAAAAAACATGGTATCAAGTTCCCCTAAGTAAATATGTGGTTGGCAGTTGTGGGCACTCGCAGACCATTAATGGTTTAACTCCCACATAAAGTATTTCAGTTATTTTGGAACTTCTTCTGCATGAGACTCCATCCATCCAAAATTAAATGCATCATGCTTATATATACACAATAAAGGTGTTTTGAAGTGATTTGTGTTCTCTTCTTCTTTAATTGCGATCTTCATGTAGTTCATGAAGGAACCGTATATGAAAACAGGAGAGCAAATGTAATCCTGTTGAAAATCGGCCTGCTTCTGACCTCGCCACAAATGTCTTTGGTTTAAACGAAATGCGTAATCAACTCTTGAGTAAACCATCGTAAATAATAAATGTTCTAAACACGATAGCATGAGAAAACAAGAATTCGTCCTTTACATGATTACCGACAAATCAGCGGTTTAGATCCGCAATGAAATGTTTAATTGTTAGTTAAATAGTTTGAAATAGTGTCAAACTTGAGCTGAATATCTCGACATGTATCTGTAAGTAAACATTGTTATCTGAAATATACACGATGCGGGTGTCTTTATCGTCAACAATACGACAATACAAGGCCGTCATCTTGTCCTATCATTGTTCCCCAATTTATATATCGAGTTCCACGGGAATACGTAAGTCGTATAAGGTAAGTCATAAATCCAATTATGTAATTACATGCCATTATTGAAGATCACCAAGATTGTTCTGCTTGTTGTTGTTGTTGTTGTTGTTGTTGTTGTTCCGTAAAATCTGTGTGATAGGAGTTAAAATATTTCAGCAGCATTGAACTCAATTTTACAGGCTTTTCATGCAAATTCCCATTGCACAATCATATACCGTCCCCGTGGCCAAGTGGTTAGAGCGTCCGCCTCGGGAGCGGGAGGTCGTGGGTTCGATCCCCGGCCGCGACATACCAAAGTCGTAGAAATTGGTACTGTCATAGCTCCCTTGCTTGGCGCTCAGCATATTAGGGTAGTTGCAGGATTTGTTGGCCCGGTGTCAGGATAATGTGACTGGGTGTGGCATCATGCCACATGTCTACGGCGTGATACTGCAGTGTGGCAGCACTATATCTGTCTTAAGTAGACATTGCCTCCATCTGATTGAAATACTGTCGGTGTGACGTTAAACCCAACAAACAAACAAAATCATATACCGCTAACAAAGATATTTGGCCACGTCAAGCCCAAGTGCAGATCCAACTTTTGTTTTTATTTCCCTAAATCAGGTCAATATAATGCTAGAAAACTTATTTGTCGCTCAAGTTATGAGATGTAGTAAACTAGTCAGCTGAAAAAAAGTAAGAGACAAACAAATGTAATATACGCGAAAAATAAAATAAAAGTTCGGTCTTTAGGAGTTGATAACGGGGCACATAGTTTAGCTAATGAACGCTTAACCAACTGCGCCACGAAGGCTGTTACTACCAATGTAACTACGACGTTTTTTAAAGACTCACAACTGATAATTTTTTCAATTGGGTGGTCTCAACTGGGTGGATTTTATGTTTGAAATATTTAATTGTTATCTGCCAACTGACAAACATGTGGAAAGATGTGAAACCTGAAACTCCAATTTTATGATGAAATATCCTAAAATAATTCATGCAAACCATTGATATTGGTGTTTTTTCCGAACCCTTTGGTTGTTCACCAAGATTAGATTTGTCAAACAATAGGTCAAAATTAATTTTATACATCTTATGCCGAATAATGTCGCTGATTATCTCTATCACATTCTGTAGATACTTCGCTGTATTATGAGATGACGTTATATCTTGTGAAAACTTTGTTATGAAGTGGTAACTGGATATTTTTAGCGAGGTGCTATTTTGCCTCGACGCCGGAAAAAAACTTAAGCGCGCGTGTGATAAGGCCGAGTCTACAAAAAAAAATAGAGTTAAACAAATAAAGCCCATTTTTCATAAAAGAGAAAATATATGAACTGTTTAGGCATATAAAATCGGTGATATTGACGAACGCCGAATGAGAATAAAGTGCCAACACTCTTTATAAGGCCATAAAGTTTCATTTTCCGACACGCGGTACTCTCGGAAATGCTATGTCACTGAATCTAAAGTCTGAATTTGAATTAGAAGATTTGCTTTTACCTTTGCTAATACCTGTTTTTGATTTACAAATTGTCTTCTCTACATATCTGTCCTACACCCTCTGCACTGCCTTATAATATTCAATCCATTTGTAAAACCATCATTTCTGACAAAATTGATATGCCTATACATTTCATTTTCATTGTTCAATTTATTTTACAGATATAACAAAGACCATGGAGATCTGTGCCAGGCTGTCCGTCTCTATCTTTGTCTACTTCCTGTTTGTCAACTTGAGCTGGTCCCCGGTTCAGTCGGCGCATCAATCCCCGAGTTCATGCCCTTCACCCTGTAGATGCCTTAAGTTTGAAGGCCTGTGGTCAGTCTATTGTAACTATACCAACATAGCCGAGATTCCGCGTGGGATTCCAGTGAACACGCAACTTCTCGAACTTTCTAACAACCACATCAGTCATGTTCCAAATGATGCCTTAAAGGATTTAGTCAATTTGCAGGTTTTGTATTTTGAATCCAATGGTCTCACGGCTAAAAGTATAGAAGCTGGTGCCCTTGATTTACCTAACCTTGTTACTGTCAGTTTGGGATTCAACGGTTTTACTGATATCCCGAAGGTATTGCCAAAAACTGTGAAAACCTTGTATTTCTTTTATAACCCGATAGAGGTCTTAAAAGGCGATAGTTTCGAAAACTATGTGAATCTTTCCTACATTGATTTGTCGAACAGTCACATCAATAAAATCGAGGCCTTCGCATTTGACAACTTATCAAACCTAGACACGGTTTATATATCTTTCAATAATTTGACAGACGACAGTTTCCCACCAAATTTATTCTCGAAGAACACAAAACTACAGTATGTATCTACACGATTCAACAAACTTACTCGGATGATTCCGGATTTACCAAGGAGTATCAAGTATTTAGACTACGTAGGGAACAAGATCAAGGTTCTGCCCTCGTTTGCTTTTAAATCACTTCCCAATATTCAGTCTATGGAGTTTTGGCAAGGCGAGGTTAGTCTCTCTCTCTCTCTCTCTCTCTCTCTCTCTGTCCTTTTACAATCATAGACAAATGCAGTTTTCCAGCCAAAGACAATCGCATTTGATACCTGAAGATTTTAATTTAAGAAACCGACGTTCAACACGTCTATATGTGGATACCGTTGTAGTTGTTAGTACCCGACAGTTTTCTTATAGTCGATTACAGAAGAATGTCACACTATTCCAAAGCTTTCCCTGTAAACTTCATAAGTTCCTAAAGAAGGTTTATTTTTATACTCTCCTGAATCTGAACTTCATTACAAGTCTTAAAAAGTCTTTCAAAAACTTAAAAACTGCCATTGCTGTTATTGTTTTTGTTTTAAGTTTCGATTTTTTTTCTTTCTTTCGTTTCGTTGGGGGTATTTTTGTTGTTTTTGTTTTTCCTTGACTGTCATATTATACAATCCGTGTCAATGCTTTCATGGTTTACCTTAATACCTGCTGTTGCTACTTTAGGTCACAACCATTGAGGACAACGCTTTTTACGGCCTAGGGAAACTTACAATTCTTGACTTCATGCAAGATACAATCTCGTCTGTCATCACAAAAGATACGTTTAATGGCCTGACTGGTCTTCAAACGCTGTACATGGACCTGAACAACGTCAGCAGGATAGAAGTTGGAGCATTCCGAATGTTGAAATCTATCCAATCTTTATGGTTCAGTGACAATAAGATGACGACACTGGAACCGGATGTTCTCGACACGCGGTATATCCCAAAGCTTTCTACTCTATTTATAGACGGGAATCCCTGGTTCTGTGACTGCCATTTAAGATGGCTGCGCGAAAAAGTCGACAACGCCACCTATGTTATTCAGGACCCTCATTTGATTACGTGCGCTGGTCCCGAAAAAGTGGCAGGAAAAGCTTGGGACGAACTTCCGGCCAGCGCTTTCGTCTGTCCATAAGACGTTTTGTTGTTGTTTCTTTTTTATTCGTTTTCCTTGGCATGTATCTAGTTAGATACTATGTGCATGGACACTTTTGTTTTTGTAAAAATGGTTTCTGTTTCAATATGAAAGACCAGTTTATGTTTTATTTGTTCTTTAGGTTTTTAACAAACAGGCATTGCTGTGTCTCTTTTCAACCAAGCCGCTAGAGTTTCGGTCTAAAACTTATATGCGGTTAAAATCAAACAAACATAGTCTTTTTTTCAGAGACATGTATTGAGTTGCTTGATTGGTTTTTAATTGATCTTTTACCGGCAAAGGAGGGGCTTTTAAGTAGTTCTCATGGTTTCTTTAACCCATTAAGCATCTTATTATGCCAAATGTATAGAATGTTGATACTTTCAAAAATACTAATAAAACAATAAAGGACAGGTAATTAAAACTTAAATTTAATAGTAAGGGGTATCCTGAAAAAGATAAATAAATAAATGTACTTCGTTACTATAAAAGAAACAACATTTGGACATGCGCGTGTGTGCATGAAAGATAGCATGCGTGGATCGATTGGTGAATACAGAATTAGCAGTCAACATTGAACCGTGATCTACCATTATGTAAGCAAACAAAATAAACAAGAAGTACCCAGATACCTCGACGGAAACAAGAGCAGTTTTCACCTAAGTAATACGATCTGTTGACTGGCTGTGTCATTGTAGAAACATGTTTGTATATAATGTTGTTTACAATTTCTATATAATCACGAATACCTGAATAAAATTTAGTTGAATTGAAAATTCGGATGATCATGATTATTTGCAACTGAAATGAATTCAGCTCTAGAAGTATGTGGTTTTCATATGACAAAGAAGCCCAGAACAGCTTGATCAAGACGCTGGTAAAGGGGCTTTACCACGGACACGATGACGATTTCGGGAAGAGGGTATCTCATCCAGGTACCTTGCATACTGCCTCTGTCTCCTCATATAGGTTGCACCTTTCTATGGGTGTAAAGTAACTCTCGCGGATCAGACCAATTTCATGAAACGGGTGGGATTCTACAACGTCAAAATGGACGCCATTTTGAATGCATGCTGTAGTTTGGTGAGGTTTGTTTTTAAAAGGCGACAGCAGTTTTGTAGAGTACCGTAATCTATCAATTTTTACATGCATGAAAACTTCAAACAATTCCCTTTAATATGACATTTTGTTCCTTCTTGCAACCATCGGAAAAAAAAAAAAAAAAAAAAAAAAAAAAAAAAAAAAAAACAGTGCCAGTGGTATAAAATTGTATCATATAACATGAAACACCCTTAATATACAAAGCTTTGGTGTGTAAACAGCAATAACTTCATTTTTTAAGTCATTCGTGGCAGTGTTACTAATTTAGAGGGCGGAGAAGAAAATGGGGAGTAGCAGGTCCGCGTACTTGGTCGTTGAACTACTTTGTAAATATTTTTTTAACAAGTTGAAAAATGATTGTTTCCATTGCGATTGCGATGGTTATTTTGTAAAGCTGGGTAGGTGAGATAGAAAAGGATCGTGTTCTGGTGTTGTATAAAGAGAAGCGGTTATGAAATATTAGCGTGTATAGGAAAGCAGTCATGCATATATAATCATCCTTCAACCAGGCAGGGGGATATGGTAGAAACGGGGTGGAACATGTGTGTGACAGTGGTCAGTTTGGGGATGAGTTTGAAATGATTTTAGAGAGAGAGACGATACAATAATGAATACTGTTATTTAAAAAAAATGAAAAAAAGAAACACACATGGAAGTTGTGAGAATTATTCAATTTGCATATAAAGTGTGTCATGACGTTGTGTCATTAACTCTTAAACGTGCCATTAAATTAAGTGTGACATTAAATTAATTGTGCCATTTGATTAATTGTACCATTAAAATAAGAAATTTAATTGATATTTTTTAATTTATCTTCATATTTAAAAACATGTGTTAGTATTAGTGGGATACATTTATTTATTTTACAGTAATTGCATAGGTTTATAGATCGGAAACAGTATGTTAAGTATGAATAAATTAAATATAGGTGTGTGTGTGTGTGTGTGTGTGTGTGTGTGTGTGTGTTCCTTTACCATTGACACCTTGGACATATCTTTGTATGGACAATGTTCCATCCATTAACTTTCGTGTAACCCTATGGCGAGGTATACAAATGTTTTATAGATACAAATGTTTTATTTTCGACGTGTACAATGTACATTGTCAAGTATACAATAAAAACAAAATATATCAATTTGGTCATATACTATCAAGTCAACGAAAAAACAAATTTCCAAAAGCGAGGATGAACCACTTTCACAAGCACAATATATTGTATGTATTTTGCATATGCATAATATAAGAATTGTAAATATTTTAACGTATATAAACCGTATGTATAATACTTTCATAAGACTAGACCAATAAATAATCCATTCAAAGTACATATATTAAACATAGATCTCAGAAAGGCATTTATAATCATTCAACAAAATTATTTAATAAAATATTTCTTACTTCCATGTCTTTCTTAAAATATAATGCCAATTTTACATATAAGAATGATAATAAATATTTTCACATAAATAAACGTATGTATAATAATTATTTTATATGACTAACTAGTTCATGCATATTTTATATTTTAAACATAGACATCAGAAAGGCATTTATAATCATTCAACAAAATTATTTAATAGATTATTTCTTACTTCCAAGGCTTTCTTAAAGTATAATGCCAATTTAATAAGAGTAGTCTTATCTATCGATTGTAATAATGTCAAAAAATTGTATATACTAGGTCTAGCATAGCAGTGCTTATTAATAAAAAGTTTCCTTATATTTTCGAAACACGGACATTTTATAATAAAATGATATTCATCTTCTATATCTAATGAATTGCAGCACTGACAGAAACGAACATTTCTTGGGATTCTATTTTGCCCATATCTTCCTGTTCGTATTCTCAAAACAATGACCAGAAACTCTTTAGTAAAATTATATCTGAGACTTTGCGGCACTATATCTAAATAACCTTCGTACTCAAAAATACCTTTGCAATGATTATAAAGATTAAGTACACCAATCGTTTCTTTCTCTGAATACCAGTTTTGTATAAAATTATCAATTACTCTTTGTTTAAAAATAGTTAAAAAAAAGATTTAAATCGTACAATTCTGGATTGTTCCATACATCAATAAAACCATAATTACATAGCAAATCTTTAACCTTTTTGGCTCAGTTATCAAAACCTATATTACAATCACTAAGTGATTGCTCGTAAACACGCCGTATAATAGTATTGTTTGTATTTAAGATCTTAAACCAATATTTAATAATTTTAACATATCTCACAACATACAGTGGGTATCTACCTAATTCTCCATACACCGCAGCATTTGCAACACTATTTCTTACATTTAAAATATATTTTCCAAATTTCAAATGTACCCTTTCAATATCTTTATGTTTTCCAAATCCACATATTTCTGAAGAATAATTTAAAATAGACCCTATAAATGAATCAAAAGGTTGACATGCTAACTTAGGTTTTAACCTGTATCTCTTACAATTTAGTTTAAGAAATCTCAAAGCTTTTAAAGATTTTCCAACTACGTGTTTTTGATGCAATGTAAAATTCCCATTATAGTTTGTAACTGTTCCTAAACATATGGAAGGGTATTAACGCATAAATTTCATCTTGCATTCGTACATTGCAACTTGCATTCATACATTTACATCTTGCATTCGTACATCTACATCTTTCCTTCGTACATTGACATCTTGCATTCGTACATTCACATCTTTCCTTCGTTCATTTGCATCTTGCGTTTGTATATTTACATTTTGCATTCATACATTCAATATTACATTCGGTTATCTAAGGTACATCTTGCATTCGTACATTTACATCTTGCTTCCGTACATTTACATTTTGCGTTCATACATTCAATATTACATTCGGTTATCTAATATTGGAATCGTCCTTAAGCATTTTGCTCAAGTGGCATGATGCATTTTTTAATTTAATGCTTTAACCTTATTTCAAATTCTTCGCTAGATCGGCGTTTCATCGTCTTACTATAAACAAATGATAGAACATGCGACAAAATAGAACGCGACCAACGGTATTTGACAGCAGAAGGCGCAAGTTCGGAAACTGTCGGGTTCTGGACGGAAACTGCCGACAATATACGAGTATTTTGAAAAGATACAATAGTTGTAACAATCGTTTTAAGCTGTTTTAAATGAGGATGAATTTATACTGGTTCATATCATGTTTAGTTGAATACTTATTCAAGTTAGTTTGTTTTAGAACATGACATGCACTGCCAAGACCAGCGTCTATCACTAGATTTTTTTAAAAGTTGTTTATACCAACGCATGATTGGTGATACCATTTGCGGCATTTTTTTTTTTCACATTGAACCATATTATCAGTGAATTCAGGCATTTCACTTACATCCTATTACCAACGGCATTTTCTTGTGTGCAAACTTACACAATGAAAACAAAACTAAATTTACAACCAACACAGCTGTCCAACATATAAAAACACCTATATATTCTGAATACTAAAGTTAATTATATCCGGATCCTATATCCTCCTTTGCACAACACATCAAAACCTTTATTTGTAATCTTACGTTAACGCTGGCGTTAATTTGTTTATTAAGGGTAGCTTAAAATTACATTCATTTTATACTTAGCTAAATCAATTTATATATTGAGTATTTAGCGAGTAAAGACAATTTCTCTGTGTATGTTCTTTCATAACGTTTTTGATGAAAAAAAGATCAAAGTATTTTTGTTTACTTCTTTCTTTGTTTCTTTTCAACGATCAATTTGCTAATGGCCAAACAAATAATTTCTCGTGAAATACCTACCATTAATAATGTCAATGTGTGAAACAGTGTAAATTAATTACACCAATTAATTTTTTTTTTAAATTATATTTGATCAATTATGAAGACTTTAATTACAAATAATGTGAAAGGTTTTATGTAGACGGTCTCGGCCGGTTTCCTAATTTTTGATAAACATTATACATTTTCTAATTTCAGGTTTAAAATTGCGTTAATTGAACAATAACAAGACTTGATTATAAATGTAAACGGTCTCCGGCCCCCGGTCTCCGGTCTCGGAGACGGGCGGAGACCGTCGATAATTTGGAGACCGGCTTTTAGTAGGCCCCAACTTATGTTTATCTTCAAAGTATATTTCAGTCATTTACGGAAATTGCCGACAACAAATGCGTAGCGCCACCTGTTAGCATAATTTGGTCGTCCCGTCATTATTACACCAGGTGTCGCATCGTATTATGCCTTGTGTATTGTGCTGTTTACATTCGGCTTTCCACATTCGGCTATTCGTCATTGTTACTGCTATGCTCTCTGACATTTGTCATTCGTTAAGAGGAAGGTATTATTTAAATTAGAATATTAAACATGACTTCATCTCATCAAATTAATGTAAATTGATGGTGTTAAATAACGAGAATAACAGACACTATTTATAGCAAGATGTTCATATCACAAAGTAAGATGTACAAAGCAAGATGTGCATGTCACAAAGCAAGATGTACAAGTCACAATACAAGATGAACAAAGCAAGATGTGCAAGTCACAAAGTAAGATGTGCAAGTCAAAAAGCAAGATGTAAATGTACGAATGCAAGATGTAAATGTACGAAGGAAAGTTGTAATGTACGAATGCAAGATGTAAATGTACGAATGTAAGTTGTAATGTACGAATGCAAGATGCAATTTATGCGTTAATACCCTTCCATATAAACAGTTAAAATCATCCACATCTTCAATTTGTTTATTATTATAGAACAGAACAGATATATTGTATCTCAACGTGTACATAGTACATAGTTGCATCAATAATACAAACATGCAATCTGTCACTGATCAGTCGGTATTCTAACACACACACACACACACACTACATAGTCTACATCTCATATTTCTTCTTCTTCTTCTTCTATATACAGCACTCCTTCAATTTTGAAGATTTTGTGCCGGCGCCTAATTTATAAATCAAGAGGTGTATATTACAGTTCAGAGCAATCTGAAGTGATGTTTAAAGGTTTTAGTTAATATCTACAAGTGCAGTTTAAAACTATTTTACAAAGTATATGCTATCTACTGCTGGAAAATGGGGATGAGAACAGACACAGGGATCATGGCTTTAAAGGCATCCACTGTGGCTGCTTCGTGGGCCTGCAATGGCAGGAGGTTCCACTGTGCTACAGTTCTGGGATAAAATGAGTACTTGTATGAATCTTTGACAGTATGAATGTGTTTGAATGTATAAGGATTGTTATTTCTTGTTCTCTGGTCAGCTATTATCAGTAAATTTGGAGGTGGGTAGATTGCAACAACATGATGAATGATTTTGTATAACATTATAAATCGTGATCTTGTTCTTCTTATTTCTAATGAGGGCCAGTTAAGATTGTGCAACATGTTGGAGACAGAACTAGTGTTGTGATATCTATTTGTTACAAAGCGGGCTGCTCTTCTTTGAACTTTTTCAATTTGATTAATTTGTGATTTGTTGTGAGGGTCCCAAACTGTTGATGAATATTCTAGTTTAGGCCTGACTAGGGCTTTATAGGCATGGTCTTTAACTTTACTAGATTTGATGCGGAGATTGCGTCGTAGAAAGCCCAGGGATTGGTTAGCCTTACTTGTTACACTATTTATATGTCTGTCCCATTTTAAATTATCTTGTATAGTTACACCTAGATATTTCGCATTTTTAACTTTGATAAGGGGATAATCACGAAGTTTATATGTAAATTGTAGAGGTTTGCGTTTTTGTGTGATGCTCAATACGTTGCATTTATCAGGATGGAAATGCATCACCCAGTCAGACTCCCATTTACTTGCAGCGTCTAGGTCGAGTTGGGGGTTGTTAGCGTCTTCTGTGTTATTGATGGTGTTATAAATAATACTATCATCAGCGAAGAGTCGGAGTTTACTATATTTGAGATATTCTGGGAGATCATTTATATAAATCAGAAAAAAGGATAGGACCAAGTACTGTGCCTTGTGGAACACCGGACAAAACAGGTACCTTAATTGATTCTACACCCTCAAGGGCAACTGTTTGAGTTCTGTTTGACAGAAAGTGCTCAATCCAACCAAGAGTGCTGCCTGTAATGCCATAATGTTTAAGCTTGTACAGTAGATGGCGATGTGGTACCTTATCGAAAGCCTTAGCAAAATCCATTATAATTATGTCAGTCTGTATGTTGTTATTGTTTGATTGTGTTAGGTCTTGTAGAAATGAGATGAGTTGTATTTCACAGGAGCGAGCAGGCCTAAATCCATGTTGAAGATCATATAAAATATTGTTATTTTCTAGATGTGTCATGATATTGCTGGAGACTATATGTTCTAAAACTTTACAACAAATACAAGTTAAAGAGATTGGACGGTAGTTAATTGGATCATGTCTGTCTCCCTTTTTATAAGCTGGATAGACAGTGGCATGTTTCCAGTCTAATGGTATTGTGCCAGTAGAGAGAGATTTTTGAAAAATAATGGTAAGAATAGGTGAGACAGCCTCACTGCATTCTTTTAAAACTTCTGTTTTGATTTTATCTGGCCCTGCTGCCTTGTGTGGTTTGAGATTAGTAATAAGTTTGTGAATTCTTTTTCTGTTATATGTATATTTTGCATTTGTGGATAAGGACTAGTGCCTTTGTTGGGAATATAATCATTGTTGTGTGGTGTGAAGGCTGTTTGGAATTGTTTATTTAATATATTTGCTTTACTTGTAGCATCTTTTAAAACTTTTTGGGTGTCTTGTTTTTTGTTGTTTTTGTCTGGTATTGGAATATCAAAAATCATGTTTTCAATGTAAGTCCAATAAGCTTTCCTTTGTTCTTTTTGGATTTCACTTTTAAGTTTTTAATGTGATCAGATTTTTGTATGTTTCTTTTTTAACTTTTAACCGGAACCGGAATTTTTTTTTTTTGGTTTTGGGGGGTTTTGGGAGTTTTGTTTTTTTTGTATAAGTCATTTACTTGGTCATTGTGTTGTGAGTTTAGGACTTTAAGATAAGTTGAGTGTAAGTCTTGTTTGATGTTTGTCCAGTTTGCTTTTGAATATCTATGTATGATTTTTAGACATCAATACTCTCTCTCTCTATCTCTCTCTCTCTCTCTCTCACATTGGAATTTACACTCAGTAATCTCATAGCATTTTAACAACAAGATTTAATCTAATTGGTTACAAAAATGCATTATTAATAAATGTCAAGGCACAATTTATCATTTTAGTCATGAAAGTTTTGTCGAAGATTGCCTTAATCAAGGTGAACTTATAATGCGAGATTAGTACAGGTCTTACGAAATTCTAAAGCTTCTTGTATATATCTAGACAAATCTATCAAAACTGCTTTATTATCTGAATTTAACATCTCACAAAATTTAATAAAATTTGGTTTTGCGTAGAATCTTTTGTCAATGTATCGCTTTCTCATTTCTGTGTAGGCTGTGCAAATAAAAATGAAATGGTACTCATCTTCGAGATCATTCTTATTACAAAACATACAATATCGAAGGTGTCTAGAAATTCTATTCCTACCGTATCTACCTGACTCAATTCTTAAAGGATGTGATGATAAACGTAATCTGGAGAGAAAATATCTTAGTTTGTTTGGTACTATATCAAGGTATTTCTCAAAGGTAAATACTGTTTTAAAATGTTTATACGTAAATAGTACACTACATATAGACAAATCGTTATTCCACTTTTGAACAAAACAATCGATTATTCTCTTTTTAAATAAATTACAAAAGTCATTTGGATTTACTGAATATGGATCAATAAAAACATTGCTAAACCCAAAATTATCAAACAGTTTTTTAACATTTGATAACCAGTTTACTTTACCTCTATAACAATCATATAACATGCATGTGTACATTTTCTCCAGAATTATATTATCAGTATATAAAAGCTTAAACCAGTATTTGACGATTTTCACATAACGAGCTATATAAAGTGGATATCTTCCTAATTCCCCGTACACTGCCGCTGAACATGTAGTTCTTTTTACTCCGAGTAATCTTTTGCAGAATTTTAAATGTAAAGTTTCCATAATTTTCGATTTAGTATTCCCCCATACTTCAGCGTTGTATTGTAAAATCGAACCAACAAAGGAATCGAACAAATGCATCATAGTGCTAGGTTTTAAATTAAAATCGTTAGTATTGTAGAATAGACAACTTAAAGCTTTAAGTCCTTTCCCTATCAAAAATTCCTGATTAAGATTAAAACTACCAGTATAATTTAACACTGTGCCCAGATAGTTGAAATCATTAACTATTTCTAATATTTGACCGTCGTATGTAAAACATTCATTTCCTTTTATAGGACCACGTTTACGAAATAACATTACTTTAGTTTTGTCAGTATTAACCTCTAAATTCCATTTACAACAGTATTCATATAAACTATCCAGATTATGTTGTAATTCCGAAGGAGACTTTCCAAAAATAATCATATCATCTGCAAAGTACAGTGATATAATGATAAGGTCATCAAAATGTAAACCATTTTCTGGCGAGTCCAAGAGTGATAGTTCCAAATCTTCGATAAAAAGAGCGAATAATTTCGGAGACATGGCCTCTCCTTGCAACAAACCGACCATGATATCAAAGTAGTCTGAATGATCATTATATTTGCGAACACAAGTTTTAACTTTATCATACATATCCCTTATAACTCTAAGTATTTTACCATTTACACCCAGTTTAGATAATTTGAACCATAGATTATTCCTATTAACGCTATCAAATGCCCTCCTGAAGTCAACAAATGCACAATACAAACGTTTATTTTCATTTAAAAGTTTTTGTACAACAGTATGCAAAATAAAAACAGCATCCACAGTGGATTTCCCAGACCTGAATCCAAACTGAGAATCCGATATTATATTACAGGTGTCACACCAATTTGAAATTCTTTCATTCAAAACGCCTGTAAATATTTTTGCTAAACAACTTATAAGTGTAATACTGCGATAGTTTGCAACATTTTTCTTATCCCCCTTTTTAAAGAGAGGTATGATAACACCTTCCGCCCAAGAACTCGGATAAAAACCGGAATTAAAAATAGCGTTAAATAAATCGCAAATATGAGAAGCAATAATATCAACATTCTCTATAAAATAAGACGTTAATAAACAATCATTACCGGGTGCTTTATCGTGCCTTAGTTTTTTAACAACCTTGACTATTTCGCCAATATATGGTATACAGACCGAGAGAGCTCAGTTGTAACATGACACCTGTAACCCCATCTCATCTCTATTAGGTAAGGAAAGGAAGGTACAGAATCCGATAACTTCTCATGAAAACACGGGAGACACGGGTGTACTTAATTGTGCTTGGGACCTCGCCTATTTCACTGACTGACCAAGTTGCCGCGGGGTACTGATCGAGATAGGTCAGTAAGAAGCTGTCCCTTTTAATTTTACCTGCCTGCATCCATCTAGACTTGACTCCTGTGGCTTTATTACGGTACATATCCCCACCCACTCAGGTGGTCCATTTTGCAATAACCGGTGCACAATCAATGGACTGAAGTTAATCGTACATTATACCTGGGAGCAAACCAATGAAGGAATGGAGGGATACATTGGTTTCTTCGTATTGACCTGTATTAAGTATTCATTCGCGTTTGGCCGAAGTGCCAAGTTGACAGTTTACGACCTAGGGAACATGCAACCTTAAAATTGTTTTAATGTTTAAATACAGACACTGGGATGTTTAGAAGACTAGTTTTTGCTACAAATTATTTGGAATAATTAAGTGATATTTTTACATAAATGCAAAAAAAAAGTTAAAATCAACCTTAATTCATAAATATCTATTCATGTATATACATTCGATCTAGCTTACTATTGTATTATAATGTAAAACTAGCTATAAATATCTGAGAAAAGTTATTACAAGCTGTCGTCTGATGTGATTTTCTACCTAATGCGATGATTATCCGGCCTTTTTTCCAAGTTTGTTTACCTACTTCTAATGTGTGACGACCGCCTATCATTAATGACCCTTTTTGATTTTATATCTAAGGCAATATATACACATCCACCTAAAAGGCTGTCGAAAATATTTGTTTTCTTTTTCTTAAGTTTTAATACGATTGTTGTCAACTTGTCACTTTGTTTTTTTTCTATCGTTGTTTTTGCAGGTGATCGTTCTTAACAAATGTGTTCTAAATATAAGAATTAGGAAAATCATAAATTAAGTAAGAGACGGGGTGTGTGTGTGTGTGTGTGTGTTTATACATTTTTATGTTAACAATTAAATGTCCTTGATTGAATAAGAATAGCATAAAAGAGAGATTCTCAAAAAGAAAATATAAATGGACATCTGAGCGTATCAATGCTAAATATTGAATTAAAATGTTTCATTCAGTGCTAATATATAGTTTTATCTTTATGGTCATTTTGAATGGTACATTTGATATGACGTATATACATGTAAGTGTGCGCAAATATCAACAGGGTTGCATGGTTATTAATGGAAATGTACTGATTATATGAATATTAGACATGAATATGCAAATGTATATATCATAATCATTAACTATACACAAATCTCAGCTAGCGGACTGTAACAACATTTAAATAAGAATCAAAGGAAAAATCGGATAACAAATTCCCGATTTAAAATGTTTAAAAAAAAGATGTTTCAGCATAGTAACAATGTGTAATGAACTCACCGTTCCCATGCTGTAATAAATGACCTCTCCTGAATTATTAACATCAACCTGCGTCTTCCTTCTAAGTACTAACTCATAGCCGAGTATTGGAGACGTGATATCCAATACCCGGGCTCGTTCTGCTAGGTTGAATACGTAGGTCGGGACGTTTGTATTGGTTATAGTCTGAATATTTACAATCGTATCATTTCGGAAATCTCCGGAATGAATCGATTAATGAATCTGACAATACTGTTCATCGTCGGTCTTTCATGTTTTGTGTGTGTGAAGGGTGGTGGGGTCTTCCTTACCTGATCAAGCAAGTAATTAAGTTGTAGTTTGAAAGTATGACAAAATGATATAAGTGAATTAATGAAGTCGGGGAAATAGAATTTAAAAAGCAGGCCCATTATTATAGGACCGCCGAATAATACTTAATTATTTAGGGGAGAATTTCATGTGATCTAGATTCATTAAAATAAAATTACCAAAATATTTCATTTCGTAAGAAATTGTGTTATTTATTTAGTTCATAAATGATGTCAATTTTGTCATATACTTAAATATTTCGTAAAATTTGAACTGTCAAATAGAAGAATTGTTTATTAATTGTAGGTTTAATTCAAGCCGGGTTTTGTGCAAAATTGGGGGAACAGCAGAACGGGGTAAGAAGGGTATGTTATGTAATTCAAGATGCATAAACGAAGGGCGGGGTCCAGTGGTAACATGCATGAGCGTGGGGTGGGGTCCAGTGGTAACATGCATGAACGGAGGGTGGAGTCCAGTGGTAACATGCATGAACGGGGGGTGGGGGTCCAGTGGTAACATGCATGAACGAGGGATGGGTTCCATTGGTTACATGCATGAACGTGGGGTCCAGTGGTAAGATGCATGAACGAAGGGTGGGGTCCAGTGGTAACATGCATGAACGGGGGTCCAGTGGTAACATGCATGAACGGGGGGGGGTCCAGTGGTAACATGCATGAACGGGGGTCCAGTGGTAACATGCATGAACGGGGCCCAGTGGTAACATTTTTGAGCGGGGGAGGGGTCCATTGCTAACATACATCAGCGGCGTCCAATGGTAACATGCATGAAAAGGGGCGGGTACCATTGCTAACATACATCAGCGGGCGTCCAGGCAATGTGCAAGACCGGGGGCAAGTCAAATAATGTGGTAACATGCATGAATACTCGTACAGATCCCAAAGTTGTGGGACATGGACTTCTCATGACCAAATGCGCAAAGAACTGGTGCAATCCAGTTGTATTTTATCATAGTGAGATTTGAGTCAGAAAAAATAAATATTTTTGATAATAGATAATCATGTGTTACGTAATGGCTAGATAGCTATTTTCATTTCACATGAATTATATGGATATCATTCGCAAGTGGCACTTTTGCTATCGAAAGGAAAATCGGATTTGATTTTTTTTTCAATTTTCCACAAAAAAAAGTCGTTTTCATTAATGTTGATTGAAATATGATTTAAACATACATCCTAATATGCGAAGAAATGAAAGTTTGCCTATTCATAAATAATAACAATAATAACAGTAACCAAATCGAAAGGATATTTTTTCCTCATATCTGACCCCACGGCACACATTACGAACCATATCAGTATGCCTGGCCGTGACCAGCCCTACAATAAAAGTAGCATCATTGTGAATATCCGCTATATCAGAACCTACCGTAATTTGCCGAGTTTATATTTCTGACGTTATATCGGGACCTACCGTAATGTGCCGAGTTTATATTTCCGATGTTATATCGGAACCTACCGTAATGTGCCGAGTTTATAATTCCGACTTTATATCGGGACTTACCGTAATGTTCCGAGATTATATCCCGGACGATACCTCTGACTGTCCAAGCCTATACCATGTGTTCATTGTTTTCCTATCTTCTTGTGTCATATTTCATTCATTTATAGATATACCACATCTTATGGATTGAATAAGTAACTAGATACCCGCGGTATAGGATGGAGTCTTTCCAGATAGACGTCAACGTATTATGTAGATCTATAGACAATTGTAGACCGAAGCGAGCCTAGACTCTAGAAGTTGTTGTTGTTGTTTGGACGTTTACATTCGTCGTGACAGGATTTCAGTCATCTGTAACACTCGGATAGAACACCGACCTACCGCAAGCCAGTGGTAGGTTTCTTATCGTAAAAAATCCGGGTAACTAGACCGGGGATCGAACCCACAGCAGGGAGAGACTTAGCAATAAATAACCACTCGGCACGGGGCACCCATGTAGTAAAATATATCAGCAATTGATATGACTGACGGACGACTTGGGATATTATTTCTCTCGACCCTTCGGGCGTATTTAAAGTAATAAAGGACCATCATTTTTTAAAAGTTTCATGTGAGCACAAAATGTGTCGCCCTTTGGGCACCTTCTTGATATATCTTCAGTAACGTCACTGACCTGGGTAGAGTGGGGTCGTTGTTATCGCTGGCACGAGGTGTGCACTGCTACTGCTGTCATTGCCCATATAGTATAGGGCTTTACCCGATGTTTAGGTTTGATTTTTTCTTCGACAGACAGACGTCAATTTACGTCCATCACTCATTACTTTGATTGATAATGGTTTAATATATGTGTCCAAAATGTTATACGTCTATCTAAAAAGACACTGTCACAGACACTAGCGTAGACCTCTTATGTTTGGAAAATGTCTAAATAGATTCTATCCGACATAGAAATTACCTTAAATTTGAAAAAAAAAAACTTGTTTTTTATATTTATTTATTTATTTATTTTATTTATTATTATTAGATCGATTTATTTTGTAAATGGTAAAATAGAAAGGTGTTCTATTGAAATAAATAGCTGATTAGTTTGAATTTTCAGAGTGTTTTCCCAAATTTGACCACTAACTATTAAGTAATCCACTGATCATAATTTTATATACCGAGGGCTCAGCGCAAAAAAGGTCTAAACTTGTTCTTTAATACATATAAGTTACGATCGTTTTTCGATGAGCCCTCGATACATGTAAAAGAAAAACCCATGCACATACAAATTTTAATCGTTGCTTAACTTTTTTAAAATAAGTATGAACCGGGTATAAGATAAAAATGTAATTCTAAATTGACTATGACAAAACAGCCGTCTCAGCTAGCAGCAATTTTGAAAATATTCTCTCAAAACATAGCATAATACATTACATATTGGATGGCATAACGTAGACGCGTGCTGTGAGATTTCTGTAGGAACGGCAGTATTTAAAGTAAATAAATGCACAGTAGTTTTGAAATTCTTGATCTAAAAGATGCGGGTACAGTAAGGACGAGAAAGTCGAAGAAAAAGGAAGACTATAGAAAGAAAGAAAGGAAGGAAGAAAGAAAGAGAAAAATCCAAAACTATGAATAGACAGCGGTAAGGCATCTGTCAATGTATTTAACCACAAATGACAAATAACTCGGTCGTAGAGTAGGGTGAAATGATTCATGCATTATTTGGAGACCTCTTGAATATTAGCATGTTGAATTAGTAATACTAGTATATGTATGTATGAGTCCGATATATACCGAATATACTGCCATGTGTCATTTTTTTTTCGGTCTACTACACACACACACACACACACACACACACACACATTGCAAAGATACGAATTCTCTGGTAAAGAATATTTTAATCTACATTAAACTTCATGAGCAGCTACAGTGTAAATTCTCTTACACCAATCTTGAACATAATTCCTTACTGATTTCAATTATGGGTCCCACACGTGCAGGAGATTCTCCTTTCCACGATGATACGCATTAAGCACGTGTATCATACATGAGACATGCTAAATCTATGTTACCTTCAACCCTGGTACAATACTTAGCGTTGTAATACTTGAATTCACAACTAAAGTACAAACTCAATTCACCATTCTTGTTTTACGAAGAAGATCTATTCAAGCAAATGGCTTAGTTGACAAAGATAATTATTTTACTAATTAACAATTGTTAAAAAATAGACAGATATTTCTTTTAGGGAATCAATGATAAGAAATACGCCCCTAAGTTTTTAAGAATTACATGTACTTTGAAGTTGCTGGAGTATGCGCCTGCTTTTTGTCTGTCTTGTTGCCAGGTTTGATGTTCACTAGCAATATTTAGTGCTAAGAATTATCTAAATTCTTAACCCTTTCCCTCATATAGACTCATTTTGACGCACTCAAAAGGTACCACATAAAGCCTGATCTTCAGAAAACCACAGTTAAACCTTACCAAATTTAATTACAAAATCCTCATTTCCAGACCACTGAGGAGCAGCGAACAGCATAAAACCTGATCAGCCTGCGAGTTACTCGCAGGCTGATCTGGTTTTATGCTGTTCGCATAGGTCTTTTCATGGTGTCCTCTATGAGGGAAAGGGTTAAATTAGGTCGAAATACATTCCACAATTCCAGTTTTACCAACTATTAGGGTGAATTACAGCGATGACGTGAATTAAGACCTCAATAACTATTTATGTAGAAAAGAACATTTGTTGTTGTTGTATTGGGGTTTACTGTCGCTGCGATAGTATTTCAATCATATAGCGACGTCCAGCTAATAACAGGTGGAGGAAGACCCCGAGTACACAGAGGTACCCGGGTAGAACCACCGACCTACCGCAAGCCAGCTGGAAGGCTTCCTCACATGAAAAATCCGAAGTCCCTGCCGGGATTCGAACCCACAGCGGTGAGGGGCTGAGAAATTTGTAGTCCACGACTGTAACCGCTCGGCCACGGCGGCCCCCAAAGAACATTTGGGTCAACTTTTGCTAAGCACCACCCGCTATTTTCCCATAGAGTCACATGAAAACACATGCTTAATGTAATGCTATGTACCTGAAAGGAAAGCGTTAGCTGACCATCATTTTTACGCATAGTTTTTGTCAAAATGATAGAAAAGAGACTCAAAAATGAGTTAAAACGATTTAGCCAATTCCTGTCATTAGTTGGCAAATTCACAAAAGTGTGTTTTTTGCAAGAAATGGCATTTTATAAATGGAAGTTAAATCTTGTGATCAATACAGAAAAAAATGACCATGAACAGGTCAACATCGTTACAAATATCCTTAAAAGTATTCCATTTAGAAAACAGGAATATTTGAAGATCAAAGTTCTGAATTTAGCTGACTTTAAATTTTAAGGTGTTTTCTCAAAATGTCGCACTTTCTAATTATGATTAATTCCCAGTATTGAGGATCCGAAAGACTTATTTTTTGCAACTGGTAGTAAGTTTGGAACATAAACAATACTTCTGCATAAAAGCAAGATTTGTTTTAATGTAAACTTTAATGTAGCATGCCTTTAAAGTCGCTTGTCTTAGCAGGTAAATCTATGGGAAAATAGCCGGTGGTGCTTAGCAAACTTTGAGTAGTAAGGATAAAAATCGCCTCTTATTATCTAAGTATTGCTTACCGCTAATTACGATTGGTGGATTTTTTTTCTTCACGTGAAGAATTACATGTAAATATATATAAGAAAATGGGCGAGGTATTCCGAATGATAACATTGCGTGTCAAAAAAAAATGAAGTTGGTAATTATCACTTGATTAATGACTTACCATAGTTGTTTGAGTTTTCCGAATAGCACATTAAAAACCTCTCGAATTCCGCCCACGATGCATAGCGCTTAGTAATACTATTTAGATACTTCAGCACGATTTTCGTTATTCTTGTTTGTCTAATAAGGATAAACTAACAATTTATTTCTTGATAAATTCTTAACATTTAGTTAAAAGTTAAAACAGCCTTGTGGTATTCTGAGTGTTTAATTTTTCCCCATCGGTGCTCGGGTTATCGTGAGTGTACCTTGTAAGTTAATGATGATGGATGTTAATACAATGTATATAGTTGAGACAGCCATTAAACTACCTATCTGAACAGCCAGGTCATTTCAAATGGTGGTTACTGGTTTGGATTGGAAGTTTATTATATACAAACTATTTCACCTAAACGAAAAACTACTGCTTTTTTCACCTGTATAATTAATAAGGAGAAGGTTAGAATCGGATTAAAAAAAGTTTTTGTTGATTTCATCGTTAAAGAATAGAAAGAACATTATCGGCAAATGGTCGGTTTATTCCATTATATTTTTACTTTACAAGAAATGATTTTCTTTTTGCCTTATGAATCTCAACTATGTGTATGCGTGAAAAGTCTCGGGATCAAAGAGATTTTTTTCAATTACGAAGAAAAGTGCGATGCACTTAAGTTCTTTTATTTTCCAGTACAACGCATTTATTTTATTTATGAATTGCTTTTCTTTTTTGTTTACATGCGTGCGCGCGAAATATCATATCGCCTAAAGAAATGACATGTGCTAAAAACAAAATAGTATTTCGTAATTATGAAGAAGTGCGTATCAAAATATGGGTTCTGTTTATTTCGAAGTGACATTATATGAAGATAAATGGATGTTATTCCTACGCAATACTCGTTTTGTTTTATCATTTGTACACATGCTTGATTAGTAAATCTGTGATGTTACTGTCATTGGATTTCAAATATAATTGATGTAGTTTTTAAATCAAATAACACGAAGCTTCCTTGTACACAACTTAGATGTTGCCAAATTGCAAAGAAAGAAATTGGGACAGGACAGAAAACAGAATACGAGAATATTGAGAAATCAGTGCATTGAATGAGCACAATTCCAAAAACTATTCAGTTATAACGTTGAAATACCTAGAAACACTTTACTGTGTTACTTTGTGTGGATTTGACAAACAATTTTGCTTTCATCTCTAAGATATGTATGATCAAAACAACATTCGGGTAAATGCCATGGTATAGATTCCAACGCCACAAAATGTTCCATATCATCCAGGATTAGGATCGATTTCCCTAAGCACTAAGTAATATACTTAATTACTTAAGGGCAAATTTCATCATTCTTGTTCCTTAATAATTATACCAAGATATTTCATTTCTTTACAAATATTGTTAAATATGAAGGCAATAATTGATTTCATTTTATTAAGTACTTGAATATTTTATAAAATAGTAATGGTGGAATGTGTATCTACCTAGTTGAAGATTTAAAGTATTACTTATCGCTTAAGTATTATTGGTAGAATTCAAGCCTGACCTGACTGGCCAGACCTGAACATGCTTAAGTTTGAAGGAGCACGTGGCAAACCTCGGCCTCGTAACTGACCATGTGTCGACCCCTTATTTGTATTGTTTACACCGATCGCGATGGGTGAAGGGGACAATCCATCACGGCGGACCACCTGTCATCGATACCATACGACTATCGCGATATTGCGGTATTATGGCACCATTAGTATGTAGATGGGATATTTGGATGAGTCTATCAGTTGTATAAGTAACACAGCGGCGGGAACATAATTTGCAATATGTAAATATTTATGTTGATAAACTGTCATTGAGATCAAAACACAGTAATAAAAGTTGATTTTGACCATCTCACAGTATTATATATTCCTAAGATAAGTCGTGTTAACTCAGTAATTTGCATCAATATTGTTGTGAACACACACACACACACACACACACACACAACTTGGTCTACCTATCTAACCGAGGTTTTGCATGTGTGTCTCATACCTCACTATGACGGTTTGTACCTCAGTTTGTATACTGAGGTATAAGTTTTTGTACTTTGGTATGAAATTCAACTTTAAAACATACCATTATTTCGAACACAACATCAAACCAAATCATAAACTAACACTAACCTTGCCCTAACCCAAACCCTTACCCTTAGCCTAACCCAAATACTGAAAAAGACAAACCGAGGTACGAATTTCCTACCTCTCAAAATATCGTTTACACACACACACACACACACACACACACCCCTGCCCTTTCACACACATACACATACCAATGCAGATGAACAATAGCAAAGGGCTGAGCAAGACAAATGATCCTGCAGATGAACAAATAGTAACCGCTTAATGCAGACGAACAAGAAAATAATGCATACGAACAAGGCAATATGCCCGCCTAAAGCCGATGCACTAGACAAAGTGATTGCTTGCTGCAGATAAACGAGACAAAATGAGCGATTAATGCAAATTTACAAGACAAAGTGGTGCTTAACACAGGTAAACAGAACAAAATGGCCGCTTACAGGATTGGTACAAGACAAATTTGACGCTTAACACAGATGAGGAAGAAATGATGCTTAATTCAGACTAACAAGACAAAGTAACGTTAAACACAGGTAATTAAGGCAAAATACTTCTTAATGAATATTGACAAGACAGTGACTGCTTATGCAGGGGAAAAAGACAAATTGACCGTTTATCAAAGGTGAACAATACAAAATGGTCACCAACGGCAGGTGGGTCTAAAGGGAAGTCAAATCTGTAATGAAATGGATGACAAAGCTAACTGCGTAAAGCAGATAATTATGAGAAAAGAAGTTCCCCCTTTCTGAACAAAGACATTATTCGCTAAAAATAATCTGACCTTTTATAAATGAAGTCTCAAAGACAACGACTTAAGCATGCATTTTAGTTTTCGATCCTTGACAGCAGGTACGGTCTGCAAATGTAGATTTGATATGTTTTGTTGGTTTAACGTCCCTACGACAATAGTCAAGTCATTTGGAGTTGCCACACTGCAGTAACACGCCGTAAATATATGTCGGTCTTTTTATCCCGTTACAAGGTCAACCACCAGTCCAGGTCCTACCCTGTAAATATGCTGAGTGCTGAGCAAGGGGGGGGGGTGCTGCTAGTACCGTTTTAAATTACTTTGGTATGTCACGGTCTGGGCTCGAATCCACGACCTCCCGCTCTCTTACGCTCTTACCACTACGCCACCGAAGACGGTCAAAAGTAAATTTAAAAACTTTCAATTTGGAACAAATCTTCTAAATACAAATAGGCACCATGGTCCAAGGGTAGCAAAAAAGACTTCTGTTTGTTGGAAAATCTTTCAAAAGTTTAAACTTAAATTAATCACTCTCGGTGGCTCTGATTGCGGCGTATGTGGTCATTATTGTGGGAGGAAACCAGAGAAAACAGACGAGCCTGAACGGGCGACCACTGTACCCTCTCACGTACGTGACCAGGAATCGAACCCGGGACGCATTGGTGATTAGCAAAGCAGGTTACCACTTCACTATCCAGGCACCCTTTCACAACCTTTCAACCTTTTAAAGTACTGGTCCAACCGAAGAACCGCCACAAAATATAAGAATATGCTATGTGAGCAATGTTTAAAACGTATAATTTTGTGTATCTATATTAGTTTTAGTGATATATTTGTTTCACATTTGAACGTCAAATATGCGTCGTCCAATCAATTTACACGCAATTATAAAGTTCCTACTTACGTATGGCCAAAAAAAGAAATCGCAATGACATTTACGTGAGACGAGCTTACATGTTTTGCCCCAGGACTTATTTGTACGTCTTTTTACGTGTTTTCATTTCCGCATAATTTTATCATTAATCTTAAACTAATGAGTTTTTATCTGTATGAATCAACCTTTTTAACAAGTTTTATACACTGATTAATGGTCAACATTTATCATTTGGATTTGAAGGTGAGTGGATGTTGTTGCTAAGATACAAAGTGTAATATTGTGTTTTATCATATTTGTCTAACATAATGGCAAGATAAAGCATGAATGATAGCTGTTTATTTCGTTTAATTCTAGTGATTTCAAATGAGTTTACAGATACGGCTTTAAGATTGATTTGGTTGGAAAAAGTGTTGATATCATAGGGTAAAATAACTGAATATATAAGGTTATAGATCACGAAAATTACATATATATTTTTTGAAAGAAATAAGGGAGAAATTATCAAATAAAGTGACAGTTAAAATATTAAAATAAAAAATACCTATTAGTTCTCATCATTACACTGTAAAATAAATTAGATTTCTTCTTTTTAAATTTGAATATCATTTTCAACAAATGAAATTATTTTATAGTGTGTAAATATATATTTTATACCAGGCTGCTATTAACAAAAATTAGGAAAATAATCAATATTTTGATTAAGCAAAACAATTTATGCATTATACACAAACAGGACTGAGAAGGAGAAACGCATTTGTTTTATCTTTCATTCATTTTTATGTGCTTTTCATAGCTTTTTAAACAATATTGTAGTTTTGTTTTGCTTTTCTCAAAAGGTTATTGGGGTATATGTTGCAGTTACATGGTACTTTCTTTTAAGTCTTTTATCTGTATTAAAGATAACATTACTTAGCCAAATTTACATTAATGTATTTTGTACCTTTAGTCATTTTAGTTTTTCGGTACCAAGCTTGGTTAAAAAAAAAAAAATTAAATTGTATTTGTTTTTCTTATATATTATACTTTTGGTATAAAGCATTGTTTTAATGATTTATAAGTCAGGAACATTAAGAAATACCAAGCACAATTAGAAATCAAGCCTATATATATATAACACATGATTCATCCAGAATTATAAGTGTTAAGCAGTATTCTTATGAATTCTGAATGTATCGTTAAATTAACAGAGAACTTTTTACAACACCTAGCATGCTCCACTCTACTTTAGAAGCGTTATTCCTTGCTCCTTTCTTTTCTGAATATATTGTAAGATACAGGAAGGTGATCATCTAGAAACAAAGAAAGGGCAACAAAAACAGTCGCCGCCCCCGCGTGATGACGCAGACAATCACGGCTGACGATTGCCGCGTTTGTTTCTCCAGGTGCTTCTCGTAGTTTATTATAGATGCGTCATACATCGCTCATTTACAAACAGGAAACCTTGACCAATGCATTAATTAGCAATAAAACGAGTTTGGGATAGAAAAGAAATGGCTTGTTTATCCATATATAAGTCACGAGTAGCATTTTGTTGTCACAAACACAATTTGTAAGTCGCGGTGAATACATACGTTATAGTTAAACACTGTCTTATATAGAATACTTAAAAAAAATTGAAACTGCTTCTAAAATCGATTTTAAAATATCTTGTAAATTACAAAGTATTGACGGACTAAGAAAACATTGTAAGTACATTATGATAAATTCGTCAACATTTATCGTCCTTTTTATACTCTGCATAATATTTATTCATTCATTGATTGATTCATACTTCATGAAGACCGCACGATTAAAACGTATTTTATGTTTATAAATAACAGACGTTTTTGTGCTAAAGGATTTACAGCATTTTTTCCTTTCTATTTTAGATTCTTGTTTGAACTACAGAACAATGAAAACTTCTTGGACCCTAACAACATGCCTTTTCGTCTGCGTTATATATTACGTGACTTCAAGTCCAGTGTCCCTGCACGAGCGAAAAATCAGACAGCTTTCATCGAGTACAAATGACGACGAAAATGACGTGATGTCGACCAGACTCGTTCAGTCTTTCAACCGGCCAGTGGGCACTCAGTTTTTGCCGTCTGTGGGTAACCAGGGTAGATCAGTGTTTAATAACCAATATGGCCGCACTTTTGGTCAGTACGGCAGCTACAGACAACACCAGTCATGGCGGACGGCAGTCGCCTTAGACAGACAGAGACACACGCTGATCCATGACAACCTCAAGTCCACGTTTCCATGGTTGTTTCGGAATCTCAAGACCCCGTCACTGACAGGTTTTGGGCTGGATGGATTCTGGAATAGTTACGCACCGGTGGCTCCGAAAGCAGAAACACCTGTTGGATTTTCAACTTCTCAAGTGAGTTTTATTTGTTACTTTCTTTAAATTTTACAGTTGTCATTTATTCTACATGTATTTTATATCCTTTTTATCAACATTATGAGTTTTTTCCCTTTTAATTAGTAGAAAAAATTGATACCGTAACCATTGCTGAGGTCCATCAGGGTTGTAGCGTGACTATTGTTTACTCCTTGGGAGGGGTTAGGCTGTGTCCCCTTTACACGATGGTAGAGAGTGGGGGTGAGAGAGGGTCCGTGGCCTCTGATTAGTTATAGCACAATAAATATGACAATTAAATTTGATAATTTCACATAGGTAAACGTTTTTGGATCTTACGTAAATTGTTGTCAAAAATGAAATGTTGCAAGATGTAGATCTATATTATTCATTACGAATTTTATCTTCTCATCCAAAGTTTACATTCGTGACTGAATGAATATGGTAGTACGCTACGCGCCATTAACTGGCTCTTTCTGACGTCTCTTTTCGAATAGAAACAAAAAATGAACGATCGACCTTGTTACCGTTTCATAATAGTTAAAAAAAGATATCTACAACAGTCTGCAAAATAAATTACTAACATTCTACATATCAATTTGAAGAAAAAAAAACGACGTTCAAACCATACCTCCCAGATAGTGGAGTTTAATTTTTTTTTATTTGTTATTGTTTTTTTTTTATTATTTATTTATTTTTTTTTTTATTTATTTTTTTATGAGGGGGGGGGGGGGGCTGTTTGTTTTTTTTTGTATTTTTCAATTGGTTATCGCCTTTGCTGTAGATTTGTTTTCCTCTAATGGAAATAATATTTCAATGTTATAAATCTTTCTGTAAATAAGTACAGTAGATATACGTAAAATGACCCAATCTGTAAATAACGGTACAGTAGATATATGTAAAATGACCCTATCTTGTTTCAGACTTCCTCTGACTAATCCCCAGAGAATGGGTGGGCAGATAAAGCTTATCGGTCCTCTTGCATCAAGAAGAAGCTCTCCTGTGACACAAAATTACATCGAGCGCTGGGTTCTGTGCATAGCCCAATGTTATCAACATCCATGACATTTTAATCGGCTAATCAACCCGCTCGCAGCAGTTACAGTCTCTGTTTGTATAGAGAGATCACTGCGCACAACAGACCGGAAACGGATGTTACAGCAATCCCGCACAGTTGAATGTGCGCGAAATATAAATTCAACAAGACATTTACCGCTTTGCGGATATTTTGTAGCAGTGTAAGGAAGAATGGGAACTATTTATTAAATTATTATGGTTTCAAAAGTGAGAAGTGTATGTGAGTCTTGTTGTTTTTTGTTTTTTTATCTATTAGAGACATCATGTTGCTGTTTTTTATGTTTTTAAAAATGCTAATTTTATTGTACATAAGATTTACAATCCATAATTTATGAAAATAAATGTATTTTTCTTAAAAATGAGTTTACATTCCCTTTGTTATAGATCTAATAAACATAGAATAAGTCAGTATTGTAAAGGAAATAACTGCGAGCAACATTGACTGGCAACATTGTGTGAGACGCTGATGCTCCCGGTGGTCTCGAACCAGGAACCAGGCTCCTTAATTATGACTTCTAACATCCTGTTTCACCTACTTTGCTGAACCCTTACAAAAAGGGTCGAATCTTAGTATCCAACATGTTCTGCTTGGTATATACACGTCAAGGTCGACGGAATGTTTCATAAAGATTTGTACAAAATCTTATTGTGTTCATAAAACGTGTTGCGTCCTTTTGTTCGGCACGGTCATTGATATGACTGCTTCACAATCAACATCCATACATCATCATTCTCGGTTGTTGCTCTTTGTCTCCTGGACATGCATCTACAATAAGCGTACTAAAGCTATACATTCGGTTTAATGTATATGTTTGTATCGACGAACATGTTTAAAGCTTAATTTTGTATTCACCTCTTTCAGGACGGCGATGTAAGTTCGAGACTTGATTCAATATAATGTAATCGGACGTCTTGTGACCGTAGTTTATAAAGTCTATATATTTATCTACCAGTCTCTCTATCCCGTTAGTCTATATGTTCATATATTCAAAATTGTACCTTCGGACATATTCCAGGCTTTTGGCCGCCCACTATTAAAAGATTGAGTCACGTGATATCAAACGAAGTAGTAACGTCCTCCGCATCTCAGCAGTGCGTCCATGGTTAGATTCCCGGTAACATGAGTTATCTAAACATATGGGTGGCCTCCTGGCATCCCAGTTTCTTCCTACATTGATGACCACTTAAGCAGCTAACTCGAATATGTTCCCCTAATGTGTTTGCTGTTCGCGTAAATCAATAAAAATGACAAAAGAAAAAACAAAGTCGTCACCCTCTCAGCAATTGTAGTGAAGAGAACGCGATTGACGTAGTCGAAAACTTCTTTAATTTTGTATCTTGTTGTGAAAACCAATTGGTAGACAGGTGTCTAATGACAGAGAAGAGTTGAAAAATTATTGTTTCGTTTTGTAAATGGGGAATTAAAAAAATAGCCTCGTAGATACAAAACAAAAGGCAACTAATTTGAGCAACGTCCGACAAAACAGATTGGAATCACGATCGTTAGATCACAAAAGCTTTTGTTATCACGTCTTAAAGTTATGCCGTTTTCTTTTGTTTCATAACTGCGATGGAAGCTAACATTCCAAAGAGGTCAGTGTCATGTCACTGAGTGATCTTAAGAGAGGGATAATTGCTGTTGAAGGAGCCTCATATTTGACGATATCATTGAACAAGAAATTCATTTTAAAAATGCAGCGTTGACAGGGATTACGACATTGATTAATATAGAACGGTTTTATGATGCAGGGATTACGGCATTGATTAATATAGAACGGTTTTATGATGCATGGATTATTAAGATTTCGTGAAGTCTGACAGTTGTCATTTCAACAAACAACTGAGCGTAACTTTGTTCTTGTTTCTACCAATATATACACATGTGTATATAAATACCTGTATGTCAAGAGGGAGATTTCCAAATACACAGCATAGGGCACTTTTGTTTTAAATAATTGTTTTATATGGTTGGCCTTTCAAAGTTCATTATTTATACTCCAATTTGACAAATGTGTTTTAAAATCCGAAAATGGAACAGTGCATGACAAAATCAAAATACACACATTCCGTTTTTAAATAGAGTTCAGTAAAATAAAGTATTCAAGTGTATTGTTATTTCAAGTACATGTATATAAATAAATAAATAAGTAAATAAATAAATGTTCCCAATTCTTTATTTCATGAGAGTGGTAATAGTGCCGAAAACAACTAATGTAACAGTTTATGGTGAATTAGGACGCATGCCATTAGTTGTGAATAGAAAATTTAGAGTAATAAATTATTTGGCTAAGCTTAAGTCTGATTCTGATTCACTTCATGGTAAAGTTTATAGATTATTACCCGATACTTTTAATAATAATGCAGATGATTACTGGAAAACTCAAGTTAAAATTTTGATTCACGATTAACCCTTTCCCTCATAGAGGACACCATGAAAGGACCTATGCGAACAGCATAAAACCAGATCAGCCTGCGAGTTAGTTTTATGCTATTCGCTGCTCCTCAGTGGTCTGGAAATGAGGACTTTATAATTAAATTTGGTAAGGTTTAACTGTGGTTTTCTGCAGATCAGGCTTTATGTGGTACCTTTTGAGTGCGTCAAAATGAGTCTATATGAGGGAAAGGGTTAAGGTCTCTCATATTTATACTCTAAGGATTTTAACAGCGATGTAAGTATCAGCAATCAACGGCTAAGAGATAAGTATATACAAGAGTGGTTTTCTGATTTGTTCTCATTCCCAAATCTTGGTAGTTATAAGTTATTCAAAAAATCTCTGTCTATGGAAAAATATTTTGAAGTTATAAAAAATGATATTAACAGAAAATATTTAACTAGATTTCGTTGCTCGTCTCATCGAAGAAGGTAGGTACAGAAATATTGTAAGGGAAAATAGAATTTGCATTAAGTGTAATATGAATGTTGAAAATGAATACCATTTTCTACTTGTTTACCCAAAGAACCCTGATTTAAGAACTCAATATTTTCCTAGATATTTCTTGGGATGGCCTACTATCAACAAGTTTATACAGATAATGGAAACTGATAATGCGAATCTTCTTATAAAATTGTCCAAATTTATTCGCCAAGCTAGGATTAAGAGAAATGAACATGATAACTAATATTCAAATCACTTGGTTGCATTTGTTTATGAAATGAAGTGATGGATAATTAGTAATAGTTTATAGTTAAAAAAATCTAAACCAGTATCGTCTATTCTACTATCTATATACACTTAATCTACTGATCATTGTGTTAATCTCCCACTCAAACTTGTGTATGAAGTGATTTTATTTGTCATTTAATTTCATATGCTTAAATAGACAAGAAATCATATCATACTTTTCTGTGGTTAGCGCCAATAAAATGTTCGTCTTGACTTTGGTATTAGTGACTTGGTGACGTCATAACTATCACTTGATGACAATATTATCGCTAAACCTTTTGCTGCTGTAGGTTCAAGTACAGATCAAGTCTCTTAGACATATCATTTGAGGAAGTCTCCCGGTTAGCTTGTGCTATCCGGGCAAAACTGTGCACTCGGTGTCAGCCAACTGTAATTTGCTGGACGTCGCTTTAAGAAAGACTACGATGAGCAACATACATTTTTTTGTCTTCTTAAGGTACCAACACATGACCATCGACTTTTTTTTCATTCGTGAGATCTTAATTTGTAATAATAAAAGAAAGCTTTAAATGCCTTCATCAATACATACCCTATTTATCTACTATGTATAGGACATAACTACCGTGTTTAGATTGGCGTATGGTCATTTTTAAAAAATGCTCTGGTTCCATTTCATAGATAAAAAAGCAGTAAAATGCGTATCTTAGTGATGTTGACAGATGCTTCTTGCAAATGGGTGGGTGTAAAAGGTACTCCACTTTTACCGTGATACGAGATCTAACGGTGTGGAATATCTGCTGTATGTTGAAACGCATCTGCAGATTAAGTGCACACCGTTAGAAATATCTGCTTTAAGCCTACGTGTAGACGCGAATACCCAAAGGCATACTGCTACTTCCGCGTCGGAAATTTGATACTTCAAGCTAATACAAGGTCAATATGTGTGTTGTTTTTTAAATACATATACTATTTCTTACAGAATGTATCAAGAGTTTGTTTTCGGTTATCATGGCTATATTTTCTATCTGTTATAGGGTATCAGATAAAACTAAGTGACCAATTGGTTATTAGAGTAGTGGAGATGTATACACTGACGACAAGGTTTAGACTTAACAGGACCAGAACTGACACTAGGTCACTAGATATTTAAATGTACCAGAACTGACACTAGGTCACTAGATATTTAAATGTCTAGGTCACTAGATATTTAAATGTACCAGAACTGACACTAGGTCACTAGATATTTAAATGTACCAGAACTGACACTAGGTCACTAGATATTTAAATGTACCAGAACTGACACTAGGTCACTAGATATTTAAATGTACCAGTACTGACACTAGGTCACTAGATATTTAAATGTACCAGTACTGACACTAGGTCACTAGATATTTAAATGTACCAGAACTGACACTAGGTCACTAGATATTTAAATGTACCAGTACTGACACTAGGTCACTAGATATTTAAATGTACCAGAACTGACACTAGGTCACTAGATATTTAAATGTACCAGAAATGACACTAGGTCACTAGATATTTAAATGTACCAGAAATGACACTAGGTCACTAGATATTTAAATGTACCAGAACTGACACTAGGTCACTAGATATTTAAATGTACCAGTAAACAGTTCATTTTCATCGATTGGTTTTAGGTCTGGAAAAATATTGCTCCAGGTTAGGATCAAACTCGCAACTTTTAAATGGGTGGTCCTTGACCACTAAGGATCCGGCTTTTTTTTCTTTTTGGTGTGTGTGTGTGGGGGGGGGGGGCTTGACTTGACTTGACTTGACTATTTGAGTTTATCGTCGCTTCGACAGTATTTCAGTCATATAGCGACGTCCAGCTAATTACAGGTGGAGAAAGACCCCGAATGCACGGAGGCATCCAGGTAGAACCACCGACCTACCGCAAGTCAGCTGGAAGGCTTCTACACATGAAAATCCAAATGACGGTGTGTGTGGGGGGGGGGGGGGGGCTAGAAAAATGTTAACGTCCAAACGACAGTATTTCAGTCAACAACAGATTCCTATCTACATAAGGCATATCACAGTCATAGTATTCTGACACTGTGAAACTTGGCCAACCACTCTTGGATCTCACTAGGAATATGTCAACAGAAGACGGATGCCCCCGTCAGGTTGTTTATTAGATTGATATTTTTGTCAGTTAATATGATGAGGAACTGGATATATATATATAAGATGATTTTAAAATCAAGCGAGCGCTATGACCCTGATAAAATGACGCGACCTTGACCTTCAAGCTAGCAGCCTGGTATTTGTTTGTGACACTTTTTTTCCTATGGATCCCTTGTGGCAAGTTATTTCAAAACATGACTATACACAAGAGCTACTGCCCAGACAGGACTGCTTGCACAAATTTTTAACTCAACTAAGTATTGTGACCTTGACCTTGAAGCTAGCAACTTTGCTCTTGTTTGGTCCTAGGGATCATTTGTGTCATGTTATTTCAAAATATGTTTATTCACAACTATGTTACAGCCAGGACAAGATTTTAAGGTCAAACAAGTGCTGTGACCTTGACCTTCAAGCTATTGACCTGGTTCTTGTTTGCAGCATATTGTCTTGTCCTAACAATCACATGTGGCAAGTTATTTCAAATCACAACCAGACATATCAAAGTTACAGCCAGGACACAATTTCTTGCACACACACATACACGAACAGGTGTATCACTATATGCCCGTCACCATTTCATGAGAGCATAAGGGGGCCTCTGTGGCCGAGAGGGTAAAGTTGCTGACTTAAACACTCACTCAGCCCCTCACCGCGTGGGTTCGAATACCGGCAGGGTCATTAGGATTTTCATGTGAGGAAGCCTTCCAGCTGGCTTGCGGTAGGTCGGTGGTTCTAACCCGATGCCTCCGTGCATTCGGGGTCTTCCTCCACCTGTAATTAGCTGGACATCCCTATATGACTGAAATACTGTCGAAGCGACGGTAAACTCAAATAGTCAAGTCAAATAGTCAAGTCATGAGGGCATAAAAAGCCATAAACCATTTGGCAACCAGTAGAAGTAGATAAATCAGAAATAAAGTTGCAAGAGCATCATGATGGCTCTGGTGTAGGAGAAAGGCTGGAAGCAAAATATTGACACTTAGTGGACTGATCACCACTAGGGCCTATGAGGAGGTCAGATGTTCTAGCAGTTACTGCAACTATTTACCTCACACTAGTTGAAGTTTAAGTTGTATTCTATTAGCTACTTCATACCTTATCTGGATCAATGCACTTTTCCAGGTTTTAGCAGGGAAAATCAAAGCTCCCGTCCATTCTATTTATGTTAAACAAAACCATGTGTTGTTTGAGTAAACCAGATAAACTACTGACTACCTTTTACCTACAGGATTGCCTGTCTGTCAATTTAAATACATCAGTAAAAACTGGAAAGATCCTTAATATTTAAGATGACCAGTGCCTTCATATTAAAGGGAAGTAACTGAAAGTAACACACTAAGAAAAACAAGTATGGTTTTTCCTTTTTATTTGTAAGTTTGCACTATGTTAATATCCTTGATGGCAGTACATTTCTTCAACGGATGTCATGGCTGGACAACCCCCTTGATTCCTATGCAGCTCCCACTTCATTTCGAGAGGAGGTGGTATAATACACTTTTCTTAAAAAGCAGGGCTTATTTCCCATTGATGAAGTGTGCTATCAATTCTGGAAACGTTTGTCACTGGTCATTGAAAGCAATTCTCAGTCTGAACATGATGACCAGTGTACTTTCTCATTCTGATGCATTATTATTAGCAAACATTGTCAATCATGATCAAACCTGATCAGCCTGCAAATCTCTCAACAGACTGATGTTTAATTGATCACATTTGTCTTTTCCCACAAAATATAATTTGTCAGGTGGCAAAAACTGACAGTACAGCATCTTAAATGTACAGACAGGTGATGATCTGTATAACACATGAATAACCTGCTTGTCACCAGCAAGTTAATGATTTTGGACTGTTTTTTAGATTATTTTCCTAACCGCAGTCATGTGATCAAGACTATAACTATTGCATTATTGCATATTGGCAGGATGACAAATGGAACCCAACACAAATAATCTGCTCACTGTCACATAAAGTACCACTGCACGTGATAACAAACATAATGTACCACTGCACGTGATAACGAACATGCTATTCAGGTCATGTCTCGTCTGCTCTTGATTTTCTCTTCTTAGTTTTTCCACCTTCTGCTTCAGATGATGTTCGCCGCCGTCGAGATTCTTCCTCCTGAAACAGTACAAATATTTCTAAATTAAGGTCTTCAAGAATTGCTATTTTATATGCCAATAAATGAACATTACATTTGAAGATGAGCAAGATATCCAACACATTACAGGTATTTTGTATTTTCAAAGTAAAATCCATCAAAATGAAAGCTTTACAAATTGTTGGTACAGTGGTCACGTGATTCCTCAGTGTGGCGATTCTTTGAATTCCGGCGATGACTCGAGCTACAAACCCGGTCCCTTGATTTAGCCCTTCTTATTCTATATAAATTTATTGGCGATCCTTCAAACATGCGATTTTGGATTCCTCGAGCTCCGTCCCCAGTCCCTAGATAGTACATGTATATCCTATATCATTTCTATGCAATTCCTTGAAGTCGATAACAAAACCTATCTGTATCTCCTTGACAACCTTACTTCGGCCCTATGACCACCTGTCCCTGTAATTAACACCTTGGTCGAGATGGTTTTGTATTTGTTTTCACACATCGTCTAATCTCCGAGAGTACATAGGTGAATCGTTATATCAACACGGACATGTAAAACGTATTTTCTCACCTACTGATCATGTTACAAACTGTGACGGGTCTGCATAATTAATCATTTGTCATTAAAGGAGCCGATTTTGTTTGTCTGTGTGTTGTTCTTTTTCTCTGTAATCATTAAATTGGAGAACCACGGCAAAATGTATAGTGTTTATTAACAAGAATGTAAAAAAAAACACAACGCTGCCATATACAAAAACTAAAACAAAGGGTTTCAATCAAATAATCAGGAATAAAGAACTTATTTCTGACTTAGTATTCGCATTGAAAGCTATGATCATGTTATTTTTGTAATGGTTAAATATATTCTATGTTTAAAAGGTACTATTGAAGTCTAAACATAACAAAATAATTAATGAAAAGACAACGTTTAGGTATCAACAAATATAAATATATTGAATTTTGACATATAAATGATTCCTCAAATACGGCGATTCCTCGAGATTTTTTGCAGATCCCGTCCGACCTCGAGGAATCGCGTGACCACTGTATAAGGTTAGCAAGAGCTGTCAGAGGACAGCACGCTCGACTATTCAAAATGCTTGTTGGTTAATCAAATGAAATCTATTTCAATTACTGCCCTTCACATACCCTTGTATATAATAATAGTCAAAAATGATATACCTTGATAGTCTGATACCCCTTAATATTTTTATGAAGTCTTAAATCACTCCCATGCCTAGTTACTGAGCATAATAACACTGTGCATGCAAAACTTTAACCAAGTATCCAAGTCAGAAAAGGGTCATAATTTGTATAAAATTCATTCCAAAAGTTATCCTCCTTGGTTTTCTGATGCCCCTCGAATACACTCCTTAACTTTCTAGTCAATACCATAAACAGTTTCTGAAATATAAGCTGCATAGTAGCTTGAATGCATAACTTTAACCAAAATTTCTAAGTTAAAAGGTGGCCATAACTTGTAATATATTCCATCAAGTGTTATCTTCCATGATAGTATGATACCCCTAAACATATTAAAGATGTTTAAAATCAATTGCATGCCTGGATACTGAGATATAAGCTTGCATGCAAAAATTTCTAAGTTAAAAAGGGGCCATAATTTGTAATATATTCCATCAAGAGTTATCTACCTTGGTTATCTGATGCTCCTAAACATATTCATGAACTTTCAAGTCAATACCATGAATGATTATTGAGATACAAGCTGAATAGTAGCTTGCATGCAAAACTTTAACCAAATTTTATATTGCATGCAAAACTTTAACCAAAATTTCTATGCTAAAATGGGGCCATAATTTATATTTTATTAATTCAAGCTAAAAAAACTACTTGATAAACCTGTTACACTTATTATAAGGCTATTTTGAACCGAATTTCACACACTTTCCTAAATGTGCTGTACAAACACCGAACATAAAATCAAGATTTTTAAAGCACAAATGCAGATATTTCTTTCTTATTTATTCTTTTTTTTTTAAATTCACTGCAAAAACCATTGGGGTTAATTTGAGCTGTAAACTATGTATTGATAAATCTTTTCATGCACAAGGAAAATATCCTGTATAATTGTTCACTATAAGAACATATTTTGCTATGACAGGAAGTGGGGCGACACATTGTTTTGTTGCTAAGTTATATTCATGTAAATAAAGAATTATGTCCTATTCATGCATTTTAAATTTCTATGCATACATTTTAGCTTTAATAACATGTTTTCATAAGAATGGCAAAACCTTTATGTGGAATTTGGGGTACTGGCTATTGGAATTATTAACCTAAGCAGATGTACATTCCATCATATTTGTTATCATAATTAATAAAAGTATCTTATATACAAGAGGGCCATGATGGCCCTGAATTGCTCACCTGATTATAAATGAGCAACATATGTTGGATTTTATGGAAACAGACATTCCGACCAAGTTTCTTGCAGATATGGCCAAAAATGTGGCCTCTAGAGTGCTAACAAGGTTTTTTTAAGATTTGACCTCATGACCTACTTTTTGACCCCACATGACCCAAATTCGAACTTGTCCAAGATTTTATCGAAACAAACATTCCGAACAAGTTTCATGAAGATTTGGCCAAAAAAATGTGGCCTCTAGAGTGTTAACAATGTTTTTCTAAGATTTGACCTCATGACCTACTTTTTGACCCCACATGTCCCAAATTTGAACTTGTCCAAGATTTTATGGAAACAAGCATACTGACCAAGTTTCATGAATATTGAGCCAAAAATGTGGCCTCTAGAGTGTTAACAAGGTTTTACTAAGATTTGACCTTGTGACCTACTTTTTGACCCCACATGACCATAACCAAACTTGTCCAAAATTTTATGGAAACAAGCAATCTGACCAAGTTTCATGAAGATTGGGCCAAAAATGTGGCCTCTAGAGTGTTAACAAGGTTTTTATAAGATTTGACCTTGTGACCTACTTTTTGACCCCACATGACCCAATTTTTAACTTATCCAAGATTTTATATGAACAAACATTCTGACCGAGTTTCATGAAGATTGGTCTAAAAATATGGCCTCTAGAGTGTTAAGAAGGTTTTTTATAAGATTTGACCTCGTGACCCACTTTTTTACCCCACATGACCCAATTTCGAACTTGTCCAAGATTTTATAGAGACAAACATTCTGACTGAGATTCATGAAGATTGGCCTAAAAATATGGCCTCTAGAGTGTTAACAAGCCATTGTTGACGACGCACGACGGACGCTGGACAGAGCGATCACAAAAGCTCGCCTTGAGCACATTGTGCTTAGGTGAGCTAAAAACAAGAGTGTTCTTTGAAACACTGAAAAAGTGTGACAGACAGACAGACAAACAGGCGGACGGACGGACAGACAGATGATGGAAAGTGATCGCTATGTGTCAGCTCGGCTTTATACAGCAGGTGACACAAAAATCATTAAACTTTTGCAGGCTTTGAAATGAAGCAGACCACAATATTCCTGATTAGCACTGTAACCATGTAAATCAGATTTCAATATATTCTCACACAATAGCACTGACTCCCCCATAGCACAGAAGTTGACCTCACATCCAGGATAATCTTGACCCACATAACCTTGCCCCTGACATGACCTTGACCCTTGACATTACCTTGTCGCTGTTCTCATTCCTACGTGTGGGCCGGGACATCTTCACATCAGCGTTCTGTACCATGATCTGGGTGCTAACATATTGCTGCAAAAAGAAAATGATTATTAATGTTACCTTTTATGCAAAGAAATAGGTGTTTTTTTCTTAAATATTTTGCATAAATAGTTTTGTGTTTAACATATGGTTTTCTACACATTTAAAAGTATCCTATTTCATCCTTAGAGCACTGCTTGACTGTACAATTATTTGTTCTTAATTGTTATACTTACACATACAGCAATAATAACAAGTAACTGGTGTTGCACTCAACACACAAGTCCCCTACCAGTGGGGTGAATAATTTTTCCGTTACCATAGCAAAGCAACCAAAATTTTGGTCCAAGAAAAAAAACATTAAAGTGACGTGCAGAATCTCCATATTGCCATCTATTCATATACCAAGTTTCAAAATATTATCTTCAACGGTTTTTAAGTTATCGCAGGATCGAGATTTCAAGACATCCTGATGGACAGTCGGAGGTTTAATCCCCTTCAGTGTAAACACTGGTAGGGGACTTATGAAGCCATACACAGCCTAACTTACTTCAATGTGCTCCAAGACATCATTATACATTTCCTCAGCCATTTTGAAAACATCATGGTTGGAACTGTTGTACATGATGGCGTTGGTAAACATGAGCATCATGTCACGCTGAAACTCTGCCGTGGTCCGGATGGTGCCATTTTCGATATGCCGCTTAACTGTCGTAAGGTTTTTGGGCCTTAATTAATCAGAGAAATTAAAGAAATATGGATAAAAAAAACATTGAGAATCTGTCACAATTATAACAATTTGAGAAAACAAATAATCCCAGTATACATATTTTTTTTAACATCTACATAAAATTAGTCAACTATTCATATACCCCTGTAAGATTATTATATTGTGTAGACTCATATCAACAGTGTTAATTGGGGAAACGTGTGACAACAACTCTTGTTTACTGAATATTCCTAGACAGTTTTCGGGTTGTATCAGTTCTTTGTATCCAGTGAGGCTACAAGACAATCTTCCTATGATAGAACTGACCACAGATCCAAGGGTTTAAAGACCCATCCATGCTGGGATGTGAATTTTTTAAACCTTTTTCAGAAAAATACATACTGATGCAGCCTGGAACCGTCAAGAGGGTTTGGTATACTGATTGTAAAGTCTTGTTTTCTATCAGATATTAAAAATTAAGTATTTTAAATCTAGGTATAGCAGAAATCAAAATCAAGATCACTGACCTTCTGACCACCGAGGAGTATCCAGGAGCGATATCATCTGTCACAGGATGTAGGAACACATTGGCATACCTGTAACAGACATGCTTCATTATAACAAGAACTTGTATTTCTGCAATGTTAAGTGATACCAGGATTTCATATAAAAATGATACAAACATCATGGTAAACAGATCATAATCTCAATTTCCATTCAAATGTCTGACCTTGCCAAAGTGATGAGAAAAGATACACAAGTAGGTACTTGAACCTGACAAATTTACTCAGGAGTGAATGACAAAGTCTCCCATCCATTAAACGGTACATAGAAAATGCAAAGAAACACCAGGAGTCTTTTTTCCACAATTTAAATCCTGGAGCTATATTTACAAAATAGATTTATGATCCTGCTATATTTTGTACAGAATTAATGCAAATACTCACACTTTGCTCACCATAATTCGTTTAACTCGCTCAACTTTGGTATTGCTATGGTATTTTATTCTTTTCAGCATCAAAAAATACAACTAAGGTATGTATATGAACTAAAAATGAGAAATGCAAATTTAATGAAAAAAAAAGAAGAGAAAATATTGAAGCCCCTTTTCCACAAACGATACTCCCAGATGCACTGTTTTACCAAGTTTCATCTGCTTTTCGGCCATTCTATTTGTTATTGTTTATTTCACTTTCTGCTGAATAATTAATATGCACGTGTCAGATTGTTGTTGTTGTTGTTGTATTGGGGTTACCGTCGCTGCGATAATATTTCAATCATATAGCGCCGTCCAGCTAATAACAGGTGGAGGAACACCCCGAGTACACAGAGGTACCCGGGTAGAACCACCGACCTACCGCAAGCCAGCTGGAAGGCTTCCTCACATGAAAAAATCCGAAGTCCCTACTGGGATTCGAACCCACAGCGGTGAGGGGCTGAGAGATTTGTAGTCCACGACTGTAACCGCATGGCCACGGCGGCCCCCCCTGTGTCAGATTGAAGAGTCATATGGGCTCAGCCAATTAGGGGGCACAATTCAATGAGAAAGTTTGTAAGCGATTCAGAAAGTAAAGGTCATTAAAATTAGGATAAACAATTCATAAACTGTTCAAATTTAGAGACTTTGGTTTGATGGAATTTTTGTCCCTTCCATATTTTTGATAATTTGAAAGTTGCAGCTGTTGATACGCATGTTGTGTTCTTAAGTGCATGATACAACGAGAAAGCAGCATTAACAATTATTGATTGTAGAATGACCATTAAGTATAAGCAAAGGGAAATATTCAGACCTTTCACTTCTTTGAAATATTTTGCATAAAATTCTGTGAGAACAGCCTAAATATATCCTGTTCAGGTGTTGTTCTATTATTACATAAAGAACCCTGTACAATAGTTTACACTGGAAAGCAAACACAGTGGATTTTCCAAGTTGCATGTAGGTTCAAACATAATTTTAGCAAATAAATAAAGGTAAAAAAAAGAAGAATGACAGAAATAGAGTTGTGCTGCATGCTTTTCAGCAACACTACATGAATACTTGTTTTTATTACCTATACAAAAAAAAACATTATCTATATAAGTTCTGGATATCGTCTTTTACCTCAACTGCATGAGGAGGGGATTCAGGTGGGGGAGGGTGGGGCTACACTTACTTGTGATTGGCTGCAGCCCGCCACACCAACATGATAGACTTCTTCCAGGTCTTGTATGTCTTATCATCCTCCGTGTCAGAACTGGAAGGAAGATGTCCACATACTGACTTTACCATCTCCACCAAATATCAGTCATATTTCCTGTATGAAATGTCTATACATAAATATCAGTGAAAAGTAATCAATATATATTCATTTAGAGCATTTCTCTTGTTTGTAAGTGTTTTGGTCATTTTGTTAATGTTATTTAAAATTGAAGGAATAAAAGCTCTATTTCTACATAAGAGTGTTTTTTGGAACACATGTGTTACCTGCTGAAGTGTGACTGATAAAGTGTGATGGAGAGACAGACAACGGAAAAGTGATCCCTTTGTGTCACCTCTGCTTTCAGCAAAATGTCAAGATGATGGTAACAACAACGCAGAGGTAATGCATGTTGATTCTGACCAATCATTTTGAGTTTGATTCCTGACCATGTAAATAAAAAGGTATATTAGTTATTGCTGCCATAACATAGATTCTATCTGGGCATATTGGTTTGCTTCATCAATATTGATTGCAAATGTAACACCATCACCATCAAATTTCTCCAAAAACTTTGGAAACTGATGTTAAAAAAAAAAAAAAAAAAGTTCTTGTGATGCCTGTGGTAGCTCACCATAGAGACAGAGGACTGTTTGGAATGGACTCAGAGAAAGGCTGATGTCCGTACTGTGCGATTACACTTGAGTCCCCATCATCATCCGATGTCTCTCCTTCACTCGGCCTCGAACTGACGTCATCCTAATATGTATCAAATGGGTAATAGTTCTTACAGGGCAAATGCTCTACAGACTTCTACACAAATGTCCCCCTTATTGTGATCTGAGACACATACAGGACTCTTGATCAAGTTAAGCAAATATTTTTTTATATTTTAATTCATTTTTAAGTCTACTTGTTTCAATCTCAGTACACAGGAACTTTTGCTATTTGATTTGAAATTGTCTTACTAAGCTAAAACTACTCATTTGTTTTACTGGCTACAAAGACTTTTTTTTTTCTCAAATTTTTCATATTACAAAATAAGGAATGGTCAGTGGGTGGGACATACTGTTGTGGACTTCCTGGTAACTCTGGTACTGCCCCGCTTTTGTCCTGTTGAGCTCCGCCCACCTGAAATGTACATATGAATAATTATCTGACTTTGGTATGAATATTCAAATGTGAAATATGTATAAATATTTATTTGCATACAGAAAAATAATATGAAATTGAAGGAATACAAAAATTAATATTCACCCCTATCACCTTCCAAGATAAGAGAAGAATGTCACCCTGTTGGGAGTTCACAGTGGGGACCCCAAATAAACCAACTAGTAGAGTCTGTATTTCACACTTGGTGAACATTGGCCCATTGCCTATATATGGATAGCATTTTAAATCACCCATGAAGAAAATAATCATCACAGCAAATTGCACCATTTTGCATTGTTACTTATTTATATCTTATCCATGAATTATGAATAATAAAAAAAATGCTAATAATAGAAAAGACTCTTTTATCACTTATTAAGTTAAGGAATTTAGTTACATTCAATGTGTTAATTACATTTTTTTTTAAACCCATAACTCTTTCCTATTTCAGCAATAATTAAAACCGGTATAGAACAGGTACTAATTGTGACTGATATCTGTGACCCTACCCATCCCACCACTAAAGCCATTTCAGCCTCCTACTGGGTCTACCCAGATTAAGGCCGTGAAGTACCCAGCAGGGTGCCACATTCCCTGCACACCAATTTTCAATGCCTTTAAAGGATTCTGTGTCCACTGAAATTATCCATTGGAAGTTCAGAAATTAATATTTTAAAGTCATAATTTTGCACATTAGTATTCATTAGGTAATGGTTTAGATGATGTGCCACTGAAAGTTTCTACAATAATGATTTACCCTTTACTTCATATAGACTCATTTTGACGCAGTGGCAAACAGAAAGACAGCAGGACTATAGGAGCTGTCTGATCTGGTCACCTCTGTTTGCTCATTCAATATTGTAGCTCAGTTTCTACACTGTCCATGTGGCAAAGAAAAATCCATAATTCATAAACCATATAAAGTTAAGTTAATTAATATTCATCAAGTCATAAATTGTGCATGAATATTCATGAGGTAAAGGGTAAAATCAGAAACAGCACCATTATGTCACAGCTGTGAATCGACCTAATCAAAATGAAAAGAAAATATGACCCCTATCTGACCTACATATAAATTCCAAGCTTTAAATCAAAACTCCACACAGTAGTTACCTCCCCTTACAGTTGTAGGTAACCACTGCCACCACAAGTAAAAATTAACAGAATTTAGCTAATTAAGCTAATTTTTCTTTTTTCCAAAAAAAATTATTTTACTGCGAGTGTCATTTCCCTCAGTGTGTTTTCCTTAATAAACATCAAATATCGCCTCATGGTAAAAAATAATTCATTTTAAAAATACTTTTGTTGTTGTGACAGCAGACGGAGACACCACTTTGTTAGTTTACCATCATCACGTGACATTTGTGACGGCAGTGATTTTTTTGCTTGCAAGGGAGATCACTGTGTGGAGTTTGCTTTAAATCATGACATTCTACAAGTCTATCAATGTAAGTCTGACCTTTTGACTTCTTGCTGCTGGACTTGCTGCCAGACTCGCTGACTCGGGAGGAGATACTGCTGGCGGGAGATGGAGGTTCTTCCTTCACCAGTACTTCCTCTTCAGTGGTCAATACGCTGGCTGGTGGGGCAGGTGGGCCGGGTTGTTCAGGCTCCACCACAGGGGGCGCAGGCTGCACAGAATGATGGTGAGAAATGCAGACTAAATAGGTGATACAGATGTGGTTGTTGTCATCAGTGTAAACGATAAAAATAACCAGCGTAACATATATTCGTTCTAACTCCTACCACACAGACTTAAAAAATGCAACATGATGACGGGACAAAAAAATTCCTAACCAGCCCTCATTCCCACAAAATGCTTTACTGAGTGTAAAACAATTATTTAAAAGCATTCCATATTTAGACAAATTTAGTGCTGCCTCAATCTGACATCACACTGTAGACAGACGGTAAGATACGTCACCCAGTCAAATTTCCTGAGTCTGCAGTAAACGTGATTATCCACATATGTAGTTATCCATTCATACAACATTTTCAGATCTATTATAAGTCCTCCGGCCAATTAAATTGTTTTAAATTGAAGAACAGACTGGGAAAATTACATTCTTTGGAAGCAAATTTCTCCTGATTATAAGCACCTGGTATTTA
>CM037784.1:56924134-56934713 GCA_021229015.1 Solen grandis | reverse complement strand
GGATATTGATCTAATTTTTGCACATTAAGATCAACATTAAACATTATCATAGTGCAGTTTCAGAAATCTGCGATCTAAAATAAAAAAAAACTATAATTCTTTTTGTTTCGTGGGTAATGTTTTTTTTTATATATAATTTAACGGTATTAATTTTCATTAAGTTTTAAAATAGATAAAGTAAAGCTACAGAGAATGTTTCCCTGATGAAGAAAAAAATTCTTTGTATATCCATGGTTTCAGGTCCCCCCCCCCCCCCCCCCCCCCCCCCAACCCCCCCCCCCCCCCCCCCCCCCAATACTTTCGAAGTATTGAGTATTATCTGCTCGATGGCAGGAGTATCATCGGATGCCATCCAACTCAGTGTCGCCTGATTTTGGATATACATCATTTTTTTTTTATTTCATTTTTTTTAGGTTTATGTATGATATTGGAAGTAATGGGGGGGGGGGGGGGGTTGTGTTGGTTTTTATGTTTTGTTTTGTTTTTTTCTTTTTCAGTTTAGGTTTAGGAATTAATGACAGGTAACTGACAACTGGTCATTTTATTTTTCCATTATATATGTATTTTTTTATTTAAATTTTAGTAATTAGGTTAATGGAAAACACTGACGACGGGTCAGATTTATCTTTCCATTATACTCATTTTTTTTTAATTTTAAATTTTAGTATTGAGTTAATGGAAATCACTGACAACGGGTCATTTTTTTATTTCCATTATACTCATTATTTTGGGCTATCTTTTGAATTTAAATTGTAAATGGTTGTGTTCTTTTTCTTTGTCTGATTATGGGGGTCAAACTAATTGTGGTGCACCGAATAAAGATCAGTGCACTGCTGTCCCCCACCCTCCACTTCAGCCTTTTTCAACTTTAATATTGTATAGGATTGGATCATTTTTTTTATCTTTTGGTTTACTTTAAACCACCTTTTTATTTGCTCTAGAAGCAAGGGCCACAAATCGCTTTCAGTGATACTGCCATAGCCATATCATTTTTCTTTGTTTTCTATGTGCATCTTTTGATGGTCCTAATTGTGGGAATATTATTCAACGGCAGAACTTTTCCCACAGAACTACATTTATCTGAAACATGGTTAAAAGACATACACATATTACAATACATGTTATACATTTCACCACTGTTTCCAGATCTTGAATCGTCACTGTTCCAGATGACATCAAGTGTTGGTCTTTGGCTCCAATCAGTTACAAAACCTGCAAGTAGAAAATTTAACATCCATTATATTCAAATACCATTTAGCCAGACTAATGATATCTTAACAAGTTTATACCATAGGAGCTTGGTGACTTATTATTATTATTTTTTTTTTTTTTTATTTATTTAATTGTTTTTCTACATATTTTAACCACAAAAACATAAAAAGCAAAAGTAAAGTAAAAAATTTCGATTTTAAAATTATCATTTTACATCCGTTTCTCGGTATTCTATAAAGCCTCAAGGAGTGACACCCGCCATTGTTTTCGCAACGTTGTCACAGAGTAACATCCCTTTGAAAAACTGATCCAGCTTTATTCGTTCTTGGTTCCTGTTTCTATCGTGCGGCGCATTTTAACAACGGAAAATCACTCGCTGTTTTTTACATGCACGGGAAACCCATCCCCTAATCTTCCGATTGCTTTTTTTAAAACTGCCTTCGTGCCTGCATCCATCCTAATAGCTATATATATATATATATATATATATATATATATATATATATATATATATTTCTTATACGAGCTTGATACCTTTAGACATTTTAGGGTCTCTCCACATGTATAATTATCCTGCTTTTGTATTCAATTATACGGTAATATGTAAAGACTGTTGTTTTCTTTCTAACATCCAAACTCCCTGTTGCAGTCTGCACAGGCTACCAGCTTAGGTTCCCTCATTAAAAAAGGACGATATAATCATTTAATATAGAGAGAAACGTTCTATAAATAGAGACTGTGACGTCACAAGCTTGCACTTGTCATCAAGACCGGTGTTGACACATTGTTTGAGAAAGGTGTGTAACTCTCCGTCCAAAATCTAAATAAAGACTGACATTCAGAAAAGGTCGGGATAAAGCAAAACTGGATAAAGCAATTACTGCATTCCATACAAGGGATGTTACTCTGCGACAACGTTGCGAAAACAATGGCGGGTGTCACTCCTTGAGGCTTTATAGAATACCCAGAAACGGATGTAAAATGATGAATTTTAATATCGAATATTTTTACTTTACTTTTGCTTTTTATGTTTTTGTGAGTGAAAATATGTAGAAAAGCAATTTAATTATAAATAAATAAATAACATTTAAAATAATAATAATAAGTCACCAGGCTCCTATGGTTTATACCAGTGCCATGCGGCAGCAAATTTCCTTGTGTGTGTGATTATGGGGGTCAAACGCGGTGCTAATGCACTGAATACGAATCAGTGCATTGCTGTCCACCATCCTCCACTTGAGCTGACCTTTTTTCACCTTATTGTAATCATAATCGTATGAATTGCAAAAGATTATCAGATTTATGCCAGTGCCAAGTGGCACCACACATTATTAGTGTATTTTTTTTCCTTTTTTTGAGTTAATGTTGAGTAAATGGAAATTAATTGACAACGGGGTCAGTTTTATCTTTCCATTACACATTTTCTTGTATTGGGCAATATTTGTTATGGTAAGTAATGTCTAGTATACCGACACCGCATTAGTTATACTTTTGTATAAGATTGGTTTATTTCTCCATCATTTTGTGTTTATTCTGTACGACCTTTTTATTTGCTCTGGATGAAACAGGGTCATAAATCCCTTCCAGTTATACAAGTTCTGAGTGGCACCAAACCTTAATTACCCAGTGTAATGGTTTTTCTTACCTTCTTTTCGTTTTTGTTTGATTGTGTGTGGTTATGGGGTCAAACTCATTGCTGGTGCACTGAATACGGATCAGTACACTGCTGCCCCCCTACCCTCCACTTGAGTTGACCCTTTTCATCTTATTGTAAGCATCGTATGAATTACAAGAGCAGATTTATTCCAGTGCCAAGTGACATCAAAACTTTTGATTGGGAATGAGGGGTTTGCGCGATATTGCATGTGTATTATGGGGTTAAACTGCTGGTGCACTATATACAGATCAGTGCTTTGCGTTAGTATTAGAGTTTTTTTGTATTGTAGTTAATGGAAAGTCACTGACAACGGGTCAGTTTTATCTTTATCCATTATACTCAATGTACTGGGTTCTTTTCAAATTTTACTCATTTTGTTATTGTAATGGGCAATATTTGCTTTGGGAAGTAGATACTAATGTCAAGTACATATACTAACACCGCATCAGGAATACTTTTCCATTACTTATTGTGCAGGATTGGGTTATTTTTCCATTTTTTATACGCCCATCTTAAGATGGGGCGTATTATGTGAACACTCACGGCGGGCGGGCGGGCGTGGAACATTTGTTGTCCGGGCTCTAACTTCAATACCGTTTGCCCAATCCTTTTCAAACTTTCCACACATGTGCATGGCCATAATATCTCGGATGAGTTCGATATCCAGCATTATCGCGTGAATGACTTAGAAGTTATGGCCCTTGACGTACACAAAATACTTGAAATTGTGATTGTCCGGGCTCTAACTTCAATACCGTTTGCCCAATCCTTTTCAAACTTTCCACATATGTGCATGGCCATAATATCTCAGATGAGTTCGATATCCAGCATTATCGCGTGAATGACCTAGAAGTTATGGCCCTTGACGTACACAAAATACTTGAAATTGTGATTGTTCGGGCTCTAACTTCAATACCGTTAGTCCAATCCTTTTAAACTTTTCACACATGTGAATGGCCATAATATCGCGGATGAGTTCGATATCCAGCATGATCGCGTGAATGACTTAGAAGTTATGGCCCTTGACGTACACAAAATACTTGAAATTGTGATTGTCCAGGCTCTTACTTCAATACCGTTAGCCCAATCCTTTTCAAACTTTTCACACATGTGCATGGCCATAATATCATGGATGAGTTCGATATCCAGCATTGTCGCGTGAAAGACTTAAAAGTTATGGCCCTTGACGTACACAAAATACTTGAAATTGTGATTGTCTGGGCTCTAACTTCAATACCGTTAGACCAATCCTTTTCAAACTTTCCACACATGTGCATGGCCATAAAATCGCGGATGAGTTCGATATCAGCATTTGCGTGAAAGACTTAAAAGTTATGGCCCTTGAGTACACAAAATACTTGAATTGTGATTGTCTGGGCTCTACTTCAATAGTTGCCAATCCTTTCAAACTTTCCACACATGTGCATTGCCATAATATCTTGGCTGAGTTCGATATCCAGCATTCTCATGTGAATGACTTTGAAGTTATGGCCCTTGATGTACACAACATACTTGAAAATTTGCTTGTCCCTAGTCCTTAGAGCCTATGAGGTGTTGTCAGATCTTGCAGTTAATTAATAGAAATGTATCAACATTTTTTTTTTATGATTAACATCATTAACTAATGGGATTTTGGAATTATTTTGCTTATTTATGGACAGTAGCTTGTTTCTCTGAGCTATTTCTGAGAGTCCCCATACCATGATGGGCGTATTTTGTGGCAGTCCTGACCCTTGTTTTATTTATTTTTTTTTTTGGTTAACTTTGTACCACTTTTTTTATTTGCTACAGAGGCAACAAAGGGCAACAAATCCCTTCCAGTTATACCAGTGCCAAGTGGCACCAAACCTTACCCATTTTAATGGGTTATTTCTTTTGTTTGTTTGTGTTAATAAGGGAGGTCAAACTCATTGCTTTTGCTGGTTCAGTTCCATTACTCATTGTTTGTTTTGTTGTTGTTGTTGTTGTTTTTTGTTGTTTTTTGTTTGTTTGATTTTTTTTTTTTTTTGGGGGGGGGGGTCATTTTTTTAGTTTTAGTTTATACGTTTTATCAAATGTCTAGCTGACTGAAAATGTACCAGTTCTATTTTTCCAACAGAAATACATTGATCTGAAACCTGGTTAAAAGCCATTTGCCCACAAATTTTATTTTTATTTTGTGTTCTATTTATCAATCTTTTGATCGGTTCTAATTGTTGGAAAATTACCCAGCGGCAGGATTTTTCCCACAGAAATACAATTTATTTGAAACATGGTTAAAATACCCTTTTTACAATTCTGAACCATAATCTATTTTACCAGTGTTCTCACAAATACCTTTCAGTTACAATTCTAAGCCATAATCTATTTTACCGGTAATCAAGTATTGTTTCAAACGACATTTCCTCTGAAACCACCAGGCCAAATTTAAAAAATTTTTTATATTCTACAAGTTGTTAAAATATAATCTATATATCTGTGTCACAGGAGCTAAAATAGATTTTAAAAGTGAAATCTTAAAAAATCTTCTCCGAAACAAGGCCTGGAACTTAGATATTTGGTGTGTGGCATTGTCTAGAGGACAAGTACCAAGTTTGTTCAAATAATGACCCGCCCCATGGGGTCACTTGATTTCACAAAGATTTATATAGGAAAAAAATAGAAAAAAAATCTTGTCATAAACCACAAAGCCTATAGTTTAGACATTTGGTGTGTGCATTGTCTATAAGACCTCTACCAAGTTTGTTTAAATCATGGTCCTGGTGTCAAAACTGACCCCATCCCATCTGTAACTTTATTTTACATAAACTTAAAAAGGAAAAAAAAAACCAAGAGGGCCAAGATCGCTCACCTGAGAAAGATGATTGCTTAAGAAATTAAGATGCTAGAGTGTAAAAGTGAAATCAGGTTTTTTTATGGTGAAAAGGGCATAACTCCTAAATTAACTAGTCAATATCAGTTATAACTGAACCCGATTGCGAGATTATTGTCTTCAAGTTTAAAAAAGATTGTTAAAAAAAATGAAGTTGGTAGAGAATAAACAAAGAGAAATCTTGCATTTTTAAGACATTATTGTTATTAACAATGTCATAAAGTTTGAAGATGATTGCTAAAAAAAATGAAGATGCTAGAGTGTAATCAAAGTGAAATCTGGCATTTTTTATATTAAAGGGGGCTTAACTCCTGATCTAATCAACAGATCTCAGCTTTAATCGAACTCAATCGAAACATTATGGTCATAAGCATTCCGTCCGACATTGTTGTCCGGAGCATAACTTGAAAAGTATTTGAGGTATCAACTTGATACTTCATAGGTTGATAGATCTCATTGAGGAGGAGTGCAGTGCACAATAATGATAACGCTACCTTTCATAATTTTTGAGTTTTTGCCCTTGTTACGCAATTTTGTCCGAGCATAACTGAAAGTATTTGAGGTATCAACTTGATACTTTATAGGTGAATAGATCTCATTGAGGAGGAGTGCAGTGCACAAGAATGATAACTCTACCTTTCATAATTTTGAGTTATTATACACCCGAAACGAAGTTTGGGGGGGTATATAGGAGTCACCCGGTGGTCGGTTGGTCGGTCGGTCTAGCGGTCCGTTGCATTTTCCTTCTCCGGAGCATAACTTGAAAAGTACAAGTTGGATTTCAAAACAATTTCATACAATGGTCAACCACAATATGAGGAAGTGCAGTGCACAAGAACCATAACTCTATCTAGAGTAATTACAGAGTTATTGCCCTTTGTATTTTTTCCTTGTCCGGAGTATAACTTGTAAAGTACTGATTGGATTTCAAAACAATTTCATACAATGGTCAAGCACAATGAGAGGAAGTGCAGTGCACAAAAACCATAACTCTATCTAAGGAATTACAGAGTTATTGCCCTTGTTATTTTCCTTGTCCGAGTATAACTTGTAAATACTGGTTGGATTTCAAAACAATTTCATACAATGGTCAACCACAATATGAAGAAGTGCAGTGCACAAGAACCATAACTCTATCTATTGTAATTACAGAGTTATTGCCCTTTGTTACTCTTCCTTGTCCGGAGCTTACCTTTAAAACTACTGGTTGGAATTCAAAACAATTTCATACAATGGTCAAGCACAACAAGAAGAAGTGCAATTCACAAGAACCATAACTCTATCTGTAGTATGTATAGAGTTATTGCCCTTGCACTTACATACAATAGTCAAGCGCAATAAGAGGAAGTGAAGTAATCCTAATAACTTCATCTTTTCTAAAGCAGTATTGCGGGGGTATTAATCACATTTAGTGATAGTTCTAGTTCCCCTTTGTTATTTTTTAAGATTTAATTTTTTTCCAGAGCATTACTCAAAAGTATTTGAGGTATCAACTTGATAATTCATAGGTGAATAGATCTCATTGAGGAGGAGTGCAGTGCACAAGAATGATAACTCTATCTTTCATACTTTTTGAGTTATTGCCCTTTGTTATTTTTCAGACTTAATTTTTGTCCAGAGCATAACTCGAAAAGAATTTGAGGTATCAACTTTATACTTCATAGGTGGATAGATCTCATTGAGGAGGAGTAGTGAAGAATGATAACTCTACCTTTATATTTTTAGTTATTGCCCTTTGTTATTTTTCAGGCATAATTTTTGTCCAGAGCATAAGTAAAAACGTATTTGAGATATCAGTATATACTTCATAGGTGGATAGATCTTATAGAGGAAAAGTGCAGTGCACAAGAATGATAACTCTACCTATCATACTTTTTGAGTTATTGCCCTTTGTTATTTTTCAGGCTTAATTTTTGTCCAGAGCATAAGTAAAAACGTATTTGAGATATCAGTATATACTTCATAGGTGGATAGATCTTATAGAGGAAAAGTGCAGTGCACAAGAATGATAACTCTACCTATCATACTTTCTGAGTTATTGCCCTTTGTTATTTTTTAAGACTTAATTTTTGTTCAGAGCATAACTCGAAAAGAATTTGAGGTATCAACTTGGAACTTCATAAGTGGATAGATCTTATTGAGGAGGAGTGCAGTGCACAAGAATGATAACTCTAGCTTTCAAAATTTTGAGTTATTGCCCTTTGTTATTTTTAGACTTAATTTTTGTCCAGAGCATAACTTGAAAAGTATTTGAGGTATCAACTTGGAACTTCATAAGTGGATAGATCTTATTGGGGAGGAGTGCAGTGCACAAGAATGATAACTCTACCTTTCATAATTTTTTAGTTTTTGCCCTTTGTTATTTTTCAGGCTTACTTTTTGTCCGGAGCAAAACTCAAAAAGTATTTGAGATAACAACTCGAAACTTCATAGGTAGATAGATCTTATGGGGGAGATGTGCAGTGCACAAGAATGATAACTCTACCTATCATACATTTTGAGTTATTGCCCTTTGTTATTTTTCAGGCTTAATTTTTGTCTGGAGCTAAACTCAAAAAGTATTTGAGATATCAACTTGAAACTTCATAGGTGAATAGATCTCATTGAGGAGGAGTGCAGTGCACAAGAATGATAACTCTACCTTCATAATGTTATAGTTATTGCCCTTTGTTATTTCTCAGGCTTAATTTTTATCACAGTGACCTTGACATTTTACCTGTAGACCTCAAAATGGAGGAATTAGTAAGTCTTCACATGGGTTTCATATCTATTATTACTTTAAGCAGTCTTCAGTACTAAAAGTTTTCTTTTAAAAATGATAAATTCTACTCTCCAACACATCTTCTAGAGAGGACATGGCTCTTGTTTGAATATTAAAAGGGGCATAACTCCTGACCTAATTGACCAATATCAGCCATAATCGAACTCAATTGAGACGTTATGGTCATAAACATTGTCATAAAGTTTGAAGATGATTGCTCAAAAGATGAAGATGCTAGAGTGTAAACAAAGTGAAATCTGGCATTTTTTAAATAAAAGGGGCTTAACTCCTGACTTAATCGACCGATCTCAGCCATAATCAAACTCAATCGAGACATTATGGTCATAAGCATTGCCATAAAGTTTGAAGTTGATTGCTCAAAAGATGAAGATGCTAGAGTGTAAACAAAGTGAAATCTGGCATTTTTTTAATATTAAAAGGGGCATAACTCCTGACCTAATTAACGGATATCAGCAATAATCGAACTCAATTGAGACATGATGGTCATAAACATTGTCATAAAGTTTGAAGATGATTGCTCAAAAGATGAAGATGCTAGAGTGTAAACAAAGCGAAATTTTGCAAAAAAAAAATTATATAAAAAGGGGCTTAACTCCTGACTTAATCGACCGATCTCAGCCATAATCGAACTCAATTGAGACATTATGGTCATAAACATTGTCATAAAGTTTGAAGATGATTGCTCAAAAGATGAAGATGCTAGAGTGTAAACAAAGTGAAATTTTGCAAAAAAAAATTATATAAAAAGGGGCTTAACTCCTGACTTAATCGACCGATCTCAGCCATAATCGAACTCAATTGAGACATTATGGTCATAAACATTGTCATAAAGTTTGAAGATGATTGCTCAAAAGATGAAGATGCTAGAGTGTAAACAAAGTGAAATTTTGCAAATAAAAATTATATAAAAAGGGGCTTAACTCCTGACCTAATTGACCGATCTCAGCCTTAATCAAACTCAATCGAGACATTATGGTCATAAGCATTGCCATAAAGTTTGAAGTTGATTGCTCAAAAGATGAAGATGCTAGAGTGAAATCAAAGTGAAATCTGGCATTTATGAATATTAAAAGGGGCATAACTCCTGACCTAATCAACGGATATGAGCTATAATCGAACTCAATTGAGACATAGTTATAAGCATGGTCATAAAGTTTGAATATGATTGCTCAAAAGATGAAGATGCTAGAGTGTAAACAAAGTGAAATCTTGCATTTTTTTATATTAACGGGGCTTAACTCCTGACCTAATTGACCGATCTCAGCCATAATCAAACTCAATCGAGACATTATGGTCATAAGCATTGCCATAAAGTTTGAAGTTGATTGCTCAAAAGATAAAGATGCCAGAGTGTAAACAAAGTGAAATCTGGCATTTTTATATTAACGGGGCTTAACTCCTGACCTAATTGACGGATATGAGCCATAATCGAACTCAATCGAGACCTTATTGTCATAAGCATTGCCATAAAGTTTGAAGATGATTGCTCAAAAGATGCAGATGCTAGAGTGTAAACAACATGAAATCTGGCATTTTTTTAATATTAAAAGGGGCATAACTCTTGACCTAATTGACCGATCTCAGCCATAATCGAACTCAATCGAGACGTTATAGACATAAGCATTGCCATAAAGTTTGAAGATGATTGCTCAAAAGATGCAGATGCTCGAGTGTAAACAACATGAAATCTGGCATTTTTTTAATATTAAAAGGGGCATAACTCTTGACCTAATTGACCGATCTCAGCCATAATCGAACTCAATCGAGACGTTATAGACATAAGCATTGCCATAAAGTAAAGATGATTGCTCAAAAGATGCAGATGCTAGAGTGTAAACAAAGTGAAATATGGCATTTTTCATTTTTTGAATATTAAAAGGGGCATAACTCCTGACCTAATTGACGGATCTCAGCCAGAATCGAACTCAATCGAGACATTATGGTCATAAACATTGTCTTAAAGTTTGAAGATGATTGCTTAAGAAATAAAGGTGATAGAGTGTAAACGCTAAAAATTGTTGACGCCGGACGATGGACATTCACGGGATTACAGGGTGAGCTAAAAACTAGAAAAATC
>CM037784.1:56874034-56924034 GCA_021229015.1 Solen grandis | reverse complement strand
ACCGCTGCATTTTCTACTTAAATCCTTTTATATCTTATTCAATTTTTACAAATTTAAAGTATAAATTAAAAATATACATAGATTATTATATTCGTATATATAATGAAGTGAACATGGCGATGCATAATATAAGCCTAAGTTTGTATTTATTCTTTTTGGGTAAATATTTAGAGGAGTGAGTTCAGAAGAATTTAAAAACAAAAACACATTTTGATTAAGTTTATCCACTCTGCAGAATACTAAGATACTAATATCTTTTAGCTTAAAACGAAAAACAAAAGCATTACATTTACCTTTTCAAAAACAAAATGGACAATTTTACATACCTAGAATTATATTTTAAAGTCAAACTTAGTGGTTGTTTTAGCGGCTAATTTTATATTTATCCATTTATTTATGCTATTTATTAAACTGCATCTGTCTTGAATAATTTTAACTGACACAAACTTTCGGCAATTGCCTAATTTTCTTCAATTATAAGATTGCTCAGCAGACGACATGTAAGTCTGGTGCCTAGTATCTCTATGTCTGTCATTCAGTGAACGTGTCATTTAATTTGCATACGCAGTTTATATTTTTTTTTATTATGAGGATTTTGCTGCTTTAAGAGCAAAACCCTATTGTTCTTCTTCTGTTGAATTTTTTTATAAAAAAATTATTATGATTATTCCATCCATTTTTGTACGCACTCTAGAGGTCAGATGAAAAAATGTACATTTATGGAATTTCAGACATGCAGTCACATGCCTGAACCTGTGCCTAATAGTAGAAGATTTTCAGTTTTATTTTTGATCATGCCGTTAGGTGTCGCTATGCAAGAAATCACGTTTTTGCCTAAAACTAAAAAAATGAAGTTTGTTTCAAATGCATTTTTTACATTCTGTTCACTTTGACAGTCCAATAAAATATGATAGGTATCGCAGTATCGAGTGCCAGAAAATTGTTGCACTAGGAGAGTGCCCCTTTTCGTATAAGATAAAATAGAAGAATTCTGTTTGCTGCAAATGATTTGCAAGACATATATGTATAAATATATGGAATGCCGATTTCAGAAATTGCATTAATTGTTTTTTAAAAGTGGTCATACTTAAACAAAAAATATGAGAAAAATCAATTATCAAAAATTTGATTCCTTTTTAGATTTTTGGAGATCCTGTTTTTATTTTTGTCCGATTTCATGAAAAAATTTCATATTATGTAGTATTATGTTTCAAAGGTTCTTGCGGATTCAAATTTTGAAAAATTGCAAAGTTCTAGGTCATATCTTGATTATTGTTTTTTTTCCTTTGCCTTAAATAATTCAAAATCTAAAAATATTTTGTTAAGGACAATATGCATATAAATTAAAGTCCTTAAGGAGACCTTTCTAGTGATGGATATTTTTTTAAAATAGGATAAAATTTAGTAATTTAACAGCAGGTCAAAGTGTGATCCTCGGTTCAATCAATTTCATATCATTTTATGGCTAGATTTGTTTAAAAGTTTGTAAAATTGTTAAATTGGAAGGAATAGCCTTTCAAATAAAAAAAATGATTATCAAAATCTGTTATGGGGCCTCCGTGGCCGAGAAGGTAAAGTCGCTGACTTTAACACTCACTCAGCCCCTCACCGCGTGGGTTCGAATCCCGGCAGGGTCATTCGGATTTTCATTTGAGGAAGCCTTCCAGCTGGCTTGCGGTAGGTCGGTGGTTCTACCCGGATGCATCTGTGCATTCGGGGTCTTCCTCCACCTGTAATTAGCTGGAAGTCGCTTTTTGACTGAAATACTATCGAAGCGACGGAAAACTCAAATAGCCAAATAGCCTAGCCAGAATCTGTTAAGAAATGTAGCTTAGCAAATGTAAAGTCCAAACAAAAGCCAGGTTGCAGGGGATAGTTCAAGCAAATTGGTGACTCTCCAAGTGGAAATGCAGTTTGCACATTTTGTAGTCATGCATGGTACAAGTATAAAATTAACCGGAAGTACCGGAAAGATTTACCCTTCAATAAATAGATTGATCCTAACCTCTTCAGGGCAACAGTTGTCACTTTAAAACACTAGTGCAAATCATGTTTTTAAGCAGATTCTAACCATTCATTCTACACCAGTCTGACTATGTACACAATCTTCCTTCAGTAGAGTGGTGTATAGAAGAGGTGTGTTTTAGTCAGATTTGTCCAACACATTCTTACATTTTAATATGCATAAATCACAAGCCTGTGCTTAAAATTGTTGGTCGAATTATTAAGCAGATTTGATTAATGTCTTCAGTTATTCACAAACATTCACATCACAATTTACGAACTATTTTTATTCTGATTTTATTTTTTAAGGGATGGCGTACCATATGAACTGGGACGATGTAATTCATTTTAAATGCGCGGATTTTGTTAAATGTGTTTCACTTTGTTGAGCAAATACATAAATGCAGGTGTAAGTCAAATATATTCATTGACTTGGTCTTACATGTATTCAAAGTGCTCGAAGACTGTGAAGCAATCAGAAAACAGAGAGATGTATTATAACTCCTATTGACATGATAATGTATGAAAAGCCTAATCAAAAAATGATTCATAAGAATTCCTGCATTCAAAATGTATAGTAATACCTAGTCTACTTTTAAGCTAGTGCTCGTTCAGCCAATTTTAAATGTTTACCCCTGATCATTGGGTATATTCATAAGTCCGGTATGAGCAGCTGAGACGTGTGTTAAGTAGTCATACGCATGACCTGAATAATCATGCAAGTATCCATTTATACACCTGGTTTTACTTAAACATTTCTAAATTTATACTGTAAAATAATTACTTTTTCGTTGACATTAAATTTCGTTGATTATGTACTTAAGGGAATTTTGTGTGTACATTTATTCGTGGATCTATGTTCTAAAAATCATAGGGTCTATACAAGAGACAAGTTGTCGTGGGGATTAATATGTGTTGATAAAACCTACCACAACATCGACGAAAATCAGAATAGCCGGATTAGCCCAAATCCAATAAACAATCGTAAAAACAAAATCTGCTGTAATTCCATTATACATTTGAACAGACAGAATAAATTATGTTATCTCTACCATATGCATCATAGGTTATTGGATTTGCAGAACTTCATACTTATTTATTCCATCATATAGTTGTAAGGATAACTTCAGTGAAGAGTATGCAAAATAATAAACGTGGTGTCACTGGTTAGCTAGTAGTGAATTTAAAAATGGAAGTGTTTTCTAAAGATGGGGTTATTTAATTTGAATCATGTAACAGCACAATTAATAGTTAATGTATAGGCACATTAGCTTTGTTATGAGAACAATGCCCTATCCAATATATCACGCAGGGGTCTCAGGTTTGACTCCTACACACTAGCTGAACAGTTTTCTTGTCGAGAAACATTAAGCATTACACATACAGGTATGGCTTAGGCCGTGCTATTCTGTTTGAAATATTATAATTATGTAACTAAATTTCAATTATCTAAATTAAATAAAGCAATCTGGACTGTGAGCCACAAGCAACATAATATAATTCTATATTATTTTCAAAATGAGTTTCAGCCCTTTAAACCTATTTTTTACTGTTCCGGACCGGTGCCCAGGTGCATCCCAGATGGTGGTCCGGAAAAAACCGTGTCGAACTGAAAACACAATATTATAGTGGTAGTACCGTAGCAAATTGTTCCGCATTTATTCGGTGTGATACAGCAGACCCTCTTAGATATTAAAATATGTTTCACACAACCAAGACAAATATCAAGAACTGGCATTATCCAGACAGGTCCGGCAAAATGCCGGTATATACTAGTGTAGGATGTGTTTTTTTTTTGTTTTTTTTTCTTCTATAATTGTCTGTAGTAATCTGTTTTGGCGTGAATAATTCAAACTCACCGTAGACATGTGACCAGGCATACTTCCTGCATATGCCAGTAAAGGCCCGTATTGCACCAGTGGAGTTAATGACTTACACCTTCTGTGTCAAATTAGCTGAGAATGAGGCCATGCAGTAGACTCCCCTTGTTTCATTATGGACTGACCTGGTTTATACCGGATTATCCTGTTTCCATGATAGCAACAGACAGTGAACTTATGGTCTGTTAAGTGTCACCATAGCACGACCGGGGTTCTAATACTGCATGCAGTGCCCATGGTGTAATAAATGGATTAGACATTTCAACAGTTAGACTTATTTAATCTTTCACCCTTTATTATCACGATGAAAGCAACAGTAATATCTTATAAGTATCTTATTTAAATTAATAGTTGATCTGCTATTGAAATAAACCGAATGTAGAAAACTTAACTAAGGAAAATTCATTTTTGCCTGCGTCTCTGGTATAATACCATTTACTTTAGTTAAGTGAAATGCAATGCCCAGATATATTCTGACAATTAGTTAATTAGGTACTAAAGAAGAGGACCTTTACAAGTATCGCATTTATATATTTGGTATTCAAATTTAAAAAGTAAACTTGCATTTAGATTGACACATAGCTTTAATCCATCTTGAAATGATATTCTTTTAAAGGCCCATTATTCTTCCAAAAGCAGTGTATATCAATGGACAGAAAAGAAAAAAAAATGTTAAGAGATGCAATTTATACATACGCATTAGTGACGACAACATTAGTACAAGGTGTAGATAAGAAATCTTTTACCAAAGATCATTCAACTGTTTTAAAAAAAAATGTGATTTACATATTCAGCATAATTATCTTCGTCAATTTTCTGACGCGTCCCATACACCTTCCATCTGTTTTCAATTACTAATCGGGAGCTCATTTATATAAATTGATGACGTAGCAAATATGTTTGTTTGTTGGATTTAACGTCCCACCAACAGTATATCAGTCAGTTGGAGATGATGTCTACTTGAGACAGATACAGTACTGCCACACTGCAGTATCACGCCGTAGACATATGGTATGTTACCACATCCAGTCACATTATCCTGACACCGGACCAACCAGTCCTAGAACTACCCTTACATGCTGATCGCCAAGCACAGGAGCTATACCAGTACCAATTTACAAAATTGGAATGTCACAGCCAGGGATCGAACCCGCGACCTCTCGCTCCCGAGGCGGACTCTAATCACTTGGCAATCGGGGACGTTAAACGTAGCATATAAACAATTTGTGATTCTTCAACGGATTTTCAAAATCAAATAATTTTCGATAACGGACCGTCTTCTGGTATACTTGCCCATGCAAAAAGTAAACAAGGGGAGTATTTTGACATCCATATAAAATATTAATGACACTTTTGTAATGATAACTGTAATTTCACCATTGTGTACCATTTGCATTAGTCTACAATATTTCTATGTCAGTTTATACTTTAATTTTCGTGATAAGTGTATCATTATGAGATATAATGGGCCTTTAATAATCCTACAAATATTGTTTTAACAAATTGCTATAATCCTACAAATAAATTTAAAAACAAGATTCTAGTAGGAAGATGAAATCAGTAAAATGACAAAGACTTTTTCATAGCAAACCTTAGAGAAATATGTTCGATTGTTTTAAAATTTCCATCAACAATATTTCAGTTTTTTTCAGTGAGCTACAACATAGTGTGTTAGATAATTGTGCTACCTCACTGTAATATCACACCATATGGACAAGTGACATTACCGATCACATTATCCTGAGTGTCGGGAAAGGATGCTACACAAGTTCTATTTTAAAGACTTTGTTATGTCATGGCAAGGGATTGAACCTACAGCCTCTGGGTTAGGGGGCAAATGCCACAGACACATGACCAGAAAGACCAACAGGAGATGTTTTTCAGTCATTGGTGACAATGTCTACTTTAGACAGATATAGTGCTGCCATACTAGTATACCAGGGATCGAACCCATGACCTTCTGATTTTTAACGGACGCTCTAACCCCTCAGACACTAGGACTGGTCAGTTGCTCCTAGCGATATGTGTGAAAGTGATATGGTAACTAAGTTGTTCAACCCACCATGTAAATGCTTGATATTGGGTTTGAATCCTGATGTATTTGCACTTTTTTCACTTGGGTATGTAACGTTCAGTTCGTAACCCTTATTATTGTGAAATTTGGGTATTAGTATTCCTAAAACTCAACTTGTATAGCATTTGTATTGTAAAAGATGGGTCCCTGGTTCTAGTCTAGTATGGCTTTACATTTTTCTTACCTTGTTACATTGGGTGCCAAACGTTTTTAGCTTGACTATTCGAAGAATATGAGAGCTATTGTAGTCGCCCTGGCGTCGGCGTCGGCGTTGCAGCTCTTGGTTAAAGTGTTGCATGCAAGTTACTATCCACCTTATATCTCAATAACCATTTATGGTATTGACTTGAAAGTTTATAATTATGTTCAGAGGCATCAGACAACCAAGGTAGATAACTCTTGACTGAATTTAATATGAATTATGGCCCCTTTTTAACTTAGACATTTTATTTAAAGTTTTGCATGCAATAGAAAATTTGGTTTAAGTTTTGCGTGCAAGCTACAATCTAGTTTGTATTTCAATAACCATTCATGGTATTGACTTGAAAGTTTATGAATATGTTTAGGGGCATCAGACAACCAAGGCAGATAACTCTTGATAGAATATATTACAAATTATGGCCCCTTTTTAACTTAGAAATTTTGGTTAAAGTTTTGCATGCAAGATACTCTCATGCTTATATCTCAGTATCCATGCATGCGATTGATTTAAACATCTTTAATATGTTTAGGGGTATCATACTTTCATGGTAGATAACTCTTGATGGAATATGTAACAAATTATGGCCCCTTTTAACTTAGAAATTTTGGTTAAAGATTTGCATGCAAGGTACTTTCATGCTTATATCTCAGTATCCATGCATGCGATTGATTTGAAACATCTTTAATATGTTTAGGGGTATCATTCTTTCATGGTAGATAACTCTTGATGGAATATGTTACAAATTATTGCCCTTTTTAACTTAGAAATTTTGGTTAAAGTTTTGCATGCAAGGTACTTTTATGCTTATATATCAGAGTCCATGCATGGGATTGATTTGCAACATCTTTAATATGTTTAGGGGTATCATACTATAAAGGAAGATAACACTTGATGGAATATCTTAAAAATTATGACGCCCTTTTAACTTACTTAGAATTTTGGTTAAAGTTTTGCATTCAAGCTACTATCCAGCGAATATCTCAGAAATTGTTTGTGGGATTGACTAGAAAGTTAAAGAGTGTCTTCAGGGGCATCAGAAAACTAAGGAGGATAACTTTGGACTGGAATTTATGCAAATTATGTCCCTTTTCTAACTTGGATTTTTGGTTAAAGTTTTGCATACACAGTGGTATTGTGCTTATGTCTCAGTAACTAGGCATGGAATTGATTTTAGGGATAATAAAAATATTAAGGGGTATCAGACTATCAAGGTATATCATTTTTGACTGTTATTATGTACAGGGTATGTGAAGGGCAAGAATTGAAATAGATCTCATTTGATTTACCAACAAGCATTTTGAATAGTCGAGCGTGCTGTCCTCTGGCAGCTCTTGTTTGTCGTTACATTATAGTTTTCCAGTATAAAAATCCAAGAGCTTATCAAGAGCATATCAATTTGTTTTGTATTGTGAATTGGGGGAAATTTCAAATAAGCAAAGAATTGTGTTAAAGCCTTTTTAACTAACACTTATTGGCATCAGATTTGTGTAAACATTCCGATAGCTCAGTCTGTATATGGGTCCCACATTCAAGTCATGGTCTGGGCGGCTGAACTTTTTTCTCACCTAGTTATATTTTGCACTAAATATTAGACTGTTACAGTATAGAGTTGCAGTATAGACATTTTTTTTCAAGGACAAATTCCTTATAGGCGAGGGGGTATGCAACTGCTTATATTGAGAAATTTGTTTCACTAGTCTAAAGCTACCAATTTGCCAGTGAGGGGTCTCGGTTTAAACCCTGATATGGCTGTAACATAGTTATATAGTAACCTAACTGTATAAGTGTGAGATTTGTGTCAGCAATCCTGTAACATTTTAGCTCACCTGAGTCTTTGTTCGTTGTCTGTCGTGCGTCGTCAGCTTTTGCTTTTAAACGACATCTCCTCCTTAATCACTGAGGAGATTTTTATAAAACTTTTCAGGAAAGATTCTTAAGTGGTACTGTTCAAAAATAGCTAAAATCGTTCCGTGGTGCTGCAACCATAATGACTGCCAGAGCTAAAAAAAAAAGCAAATCTTTTAAACGACATCTCCTAAACCGCTGAGCAATTTAAAAAAACACATAGGAATGTTCATTGGTGATACAGAACAAAAACAGGAAATGGTTCTGCTCCACTTAACAAGATGGCCGTCTGAGCTAAAAATAGATACATCTAAACAACCTCTCTGAAACCGCAGAGGATAGTTTGAAATTCAATGGAACATGCTTGTGGTAAGCAATATCAAACCCAATTGTCCATAGTAACACATTTATTACATATTTGACCCATTGCTTCTTAATTACTTTATATTATGAGCCATTTTATCCTTACTTAAGCACTTTCTCTCTAGCAGTTGAATTCAGGTGAGCGGTTTAGGGTTATCATGGCCCTTTTGTTCTGTAGAACTTTCACACTTTAAGCAAAGGGTCCTGGGTTTGAGTCCCGGTCTGGCTTCATTTTTTTAACTTCACAGCTTTATTTATAAGTACCAATGCTATTTGCACATGTCCTTGGCACATCAGGATTAAGTTTTTATGCCCCCACCCCCCTCTTCGAAGAAGAGGTGACACATTGTTTAACAAATGTCAGTTGGTCGGATAGTCAGTCCGTCAGTAGAACACCTCATTTTCGATACCTTAGGAGAATGCATTCCTCAAATTTTATAGGGTGATTGGACATGACCAGTAGATGACCCCTATTGATTTCGGGGTCACTAGGTCAAAGGTTAAGGTTACAGTGACCTTTAATGTGAAAATCGTTTCCGATCAATAATCAGAGAACGCTAAGGCCCACAATTCTCAAACTTCATAGAATGACTATTCAGAATAAGTAGATGACCCTTATTGGTTTTAATAGTGTTTCAGAGTTTTCAATCTCTGACAGGGATGTGGGTGGAGGGAGCGTGGAGGGCAAATGTGTCGTTCCGACAACCCTTCTTACCCTTTGTTATAATTTGTTATAATGATTTTAAGTGTATCAGAGCTCTGCATGTTTTCTTTTTTTTCCCAATGTCTGTCTGGTCTGTAACTAGACTGTGCATAAATTGCAGGCTTTTAAAAGATGCAGTAATTTTACCTCAATAAGAGGAAGTGTTGCATTCAAATGTTGGGTCATGGTGATGGATTTGTTTGTCCTGGCTGTAACATTGACATGAATCGCAGGATTTTAAAAATAACTTGGCAGTACTTACTTGATTATTAATATTAGAGTCCCTAGCTCTTAAGTCATGGTCATACTTAAAGGTGAAGACACTTAAAGGTGAAGGTGCAGTAGTGCTTGATTTGCTTGTCCGGGCTGTAACATATTTTTGGATCAAATGATTCTCCATTGATTTAGCCAGAAAAACTTGCCTAAATAATTTGAAGCATAACATTCAGACGTTGGCTTCCTAGCTCCATGGTCAAGGTCACACTTACAGGTGAAATATGACTTAGGTAAGACTCGACCAGTTGCCCTTTGCATCCAGTTGTTTGTAAAACAAAGCAGGGTTTGGGGGTCTAAGATGTAAAAGCTTTTTTGGGGCTGACCAGGTTTAATACTGTTCATTTAAGCAAAAACCGATGATGTCGCTATAGCGACTCTAGTTATCATTATTATTAATAATTAAAGACCCACGGCCATTGTAGCTTGTTAAGGAGAGGTATTATTATTATCATCATAATTATTTTTATTAAGACCACGGCCATTGTACAAGCCTGTTAATGCTATGCATTATGTGTGCCCTTAAGCGAATTTGCATACGCAGTACCCTAAACACATGCTTATTACACAGTCATGGATGACTGCTGATTCGGATTACCAATGGTAATGCGGGTTGTTCAATATGGGACCAACGATGGGATTTTTCTTTAGCAAGCACAAACAAAATGTAATCAAGGGATTTTATAGCAGCTGGGAGTGGGGTCACTTTTGTGGGGTGAGTCGTTATTGGACGAATCGTTATTTTTTACTAACTCGAAAGGAATAATATTATATATCACACACACACACACACACACACACACACACAATGAAGCAACCAAATCCAACTTTTAGTATGGTGGCGTATTTCTGCCAGCCACTTATCCACTTAGCTTTGTCGAAACTTTTCTGAAAAATTGTCACATAATCAGTTAGTATCTGGCAAGTAGAAAACTTTCGTGTTATCCTCTTAGGTATCGTAACAAAACAAAACTTCCTGTTAGTGCCCACTACTGCCAGCCATAAATTGACTTAAGATAATTGGAGATCTCGCCTTTTTTCGTGTTATTCAGTTAAATTATGTGGATAACAGGCACTTTTTCACATAATTATCTGGAAAAAAAAAAAGCATGATATCCAGTTAACCTAAGTGAATATGTGATTGGCAGTAGTGGGCACTAACAGACAGTTTAGTCCTGTTAAGATACCTAAGTGGAAAACTTGAAAATTTTCTACTTGCTGGATAATAACTGAATATGTGACAATTTTTCAGAAAATTTTTGACATAGCTAAGTGGGTAAGTGGCTGGCAGAAGTATGCCACCATATCTTAGTGTAATTAGACTTTTATATATTTTATTTCTTATTCTGCTAGATCAATAGGTCACCTTCTTTCATGTAATAATGGTGTAATTTATGAATATGTTTTATTTCTAAAATAGCATACAGATAATGTAAAACAACAAACATATTTCCAATTTCATTTACACTATATTTATTTATTGTCAAATCCATGCTTAACACTTCTGCCTCTCAGTGACAACACGTAACTCTTGCAGTCGCTCCGATTTGTTTGGAAAGATGGAAGATAAAACACGGCTATTTTCCTTCCCATTCCAAGTTCCTCTACGGTGTGGATTGACTAGTGAAGAATGGCTAAAGACGTAGCCATACCGACAGTATACTATGCCCAGTAAACTTATTTACAGAGACGAAGCATAACGAGGCCAAAAGTTACTATTTGTAAAATATTGTCTGTAAAATTGGTCATTAAATCTTTAAAGTTACATAAAATTTACCAGTTTAGCTGTTTTGTTGTTGCATGATAAAACTTAACTTAGGGATAAATAAATGGAGTAACTGAAACGAAGGGACAGAGCTAATGGGAAATGGTTTAGGCAACAGCTCATTTAAGTCCATCATAGGCTGGAGATACCCGTTATCTTTCGTGAAAAACTACGAACGTGCGCCCTCTGGTAACAAAATGTGACGTGCATTTTTGCAATTAACATTATGTTTACTTTCAACTTGCTTAGTGACTGATTGCATCTTTCATATTGTGTGGTCACATCGTGTATTGTGTTCTGGGAGTATTGTAACTGTGCAATGTTGAAATATCAGTGCTTATATACAGTCCCGGAATATTGAAATATTTCATTACGCTACATTGCACTGTCATTCAACCGAAGGAAATTATGATATAGACATCAGGATCTAAACTGCATACAAGTTGTAACTTCCATCAAGCACGGTATCATTGTCAACAAGCGTGGTGAAGATGCCAGCATGCATAATGACTATTTCAGCAAGCACAATAGAAGTGTCAATGAGTAATTTGTAACAGTAAGCAGGAATTGTATATTTTTTACCTAAATATTATTCCATAATGTCCGGTCAATAACTTCCTCATGTATCGATGGATTTTAAAATTACTTGGCACGAATGTTCAACACCATGAGACGATGTGCAACACGTAAGACCATTACCCCAAAATCAATGTCACACTGAGAAGTCTGAGGTAAAAATGAGGTTTGTTTTTGTGACTGGTCTGAAAGTGTTTTTTTTTTATGGAATCTTGGAATGATTTGATATATATGGTTACAAAACAAGATGACACGTTGCATACAAAATGCAGTACCTTAAGAATTCTTTAGATATTGAACTTTGTTGATTTTACTTACTTAACCTTATCCAGAAATGTTCCACTCTTCAAAACCCATCATACCCTGACAGCTACTGTTTTTAACAATGTAAACAGATTAACAGTTTCAAAACATTTAGGGAGCATCACCTGTATCCAATGGTTTGGGTTAAGGCATCACTAAAGATTATTCTAGAGCACTTCACTGTTATATTACTTTTTCCTCTGGGTACAAACGTACCAGTGGCAAATGTCCCACGGTGGAATTGCCTTTGCAAACTGAAAAAAATGACTTCCATTACGCTTATACATTTAAAAAGCTTGAACTAGAATTTGTACAGGAAAAATCTGGTGTTTGTTTTATTGCCATATCTTGTTTATTTTTTCAGAAGTCAAAACAAGCATTAGACAATATAGACGATCTTCTGCAAACTGCTAAAAATGAGAGAGCAGAGATTTCCAGACAACCATTTTCAAATCTTGAAATGGAAAAGTTTGCTACGTACAGCGGTAATTATGCTTTGTTATAACTCGACAAATAAAACACATATGTATAGCTATTCAAAAGTTATTTCTTCTGCTCGTTTTGTATCAAATTGTCTACCTCAAATGAGGCATGGAAAGGATAACACAAGATGGCAAAATATTTGGAATTATGTAATTTAATTTCTTCCGACTGAGTGTGGGGCCTACACGTTGAACCTGTCCCCAATTGTCCCCTGAAGTCAAACGATCACAATAGAACCTTCATGTGTGAGCGTAGCCTCATCTTGTTGGAATCACATCTAAGTAGCTTCAATATCTCTCTGTCGCAGTGCGGGCATGAATTGCGTTTAAGGATAACTGATTCAGGTTTGAGCGTCTCCGTTGTCGTCATCAAAATAAAATGAGCCAATTACGCATTGTAAACTTACAGCGGTCCAAACTGTAACCTTTACGGGCGTGCAATGGGTTTTCAAGATAATTCGTTGTTTACTCTGTCCCCTAAAAGTGACAGTTATTCTTATTACAGAACATATCTTTTATTAAAACATGTACAAAATACATCGTCTGCAACACATACATAACGTATATAGGATCTGACATTAATTGTTATTTCATATCAATTTTTACTAAACGAGTTCATGAAAATGTTATTATGCGAGCCTCTGGCTTTAGAATACCGAATAATAATATGGAATACACGCGCGTGACACGGAGTGATGTAATTCGGCCTAAAAGTTATATGTAACGTGGTAAATATAAGAAAATATGTGATGGTTATACGAAACCGAAAACAGTTGTTTGAGCACAATGTCATATGATAAAAGAATTATACAGTATATCTGTGCTATAATTATCCATACATAGGAAACATTCATTATATTAGACAAACATTTTGGAAAAATTAGAATGATAATAATAACTTGGAGGTAGAACTTATTTATCAACATTCAGTTTACTTAAGCTTTTTATCATTAAAGCTTCATTAACATAGACTGCAAGTTTAACCATAACATTTTTGTCAGCTAATTGCAAAAATTATAGAAATGTCTTTGCAAAGGAATGCATGAAGCAACAGCGTTTTGAATATTTAATTCTAAGATAAGCAAGATATGAACATTACAAGTAAAATGAATTTCATCTTCAATATCAGTATATTTTACACAAGAAAAAATGTCTTTCCTCATGCTATGTTAGATTTCTGGCATATCTCTATGACATGCATCATTTAGAAAGAGGTGGGCTCCCTCAGAAAACCATAGACCATTAACAATATTTGAGTACTCATTCATCCAGTGGGCAAAGCTCAGATAATTGTCAATATCACTGGCCCGCAGATGTTGCATAATAAACAGTCTATTCGTACCGGAAACTAATTGAAATGATTTGGCGTGCCAAACAAATTCCTCTTTAGAGAGACACATGTAACTTCCCTAACCAGGGGGTTGGTGTAAAAGAGAGGGAAGTCAGTTCTCCGTCATTCATTTAATAATGTATCTACATGTCAGAGATGCAAGTACAACATGCCAACTGGTACGCTTCGCCCTGAAACATACATAGGATGATAGAAGTGATAATATCATTACCATCCCTTAAATATAGGCAGGTTCCTGTGAAGCATACCAGTACTTTTAATATAAAATACCACATTCTGCAAGTATTTACAGTTTTACACTACAGAGGATATATAAGTAAATATGACTAAGCAACAGTACCATACTGAACGCCTGTACTGCACTGCTGAACATAATAACACAGCTTAACAATTTGTTTCAATACAATACATATACTTACAGACAATGTGCTTGTCTTGGCAATGCTGCTACTCTCTCGCAACCTCACTTCAAACCTCAAGGTGCTGTGGAAACAGTAACATTAGCATGATAGTTAAAAACATGGTGAGAATATTAGCAATGTCAGTCGTTATTTCAGTAAGTCACGTCAGTCTCACTTCAGCGATAAATTACCAATAATGAACAGGATAAATACGAAATACAACAGCGAGACCACTTACCAACTGAAGGTACAATGTGTCACCAAAGTTAAGTACTGAGCAACTGATGAAAACGAAGTGGACAGTTTACTGTCCTGCGTGTAACTGACCAATTTGAAATTGACAGCACCTGTGACGTAAACTTTAGACGGGTCTACCTACTGATTTACAGGAACAGGACTATTAAACAGTGAACTAATAAAAATATACAGAAAACTAGCAAAAAGGACCATTAATTACCGGAAATGCAAAATAAGGCAAATAATACCCTAGTTACATTCTCCCCCTCAACTAAAATGTCGTCCCGACTGAAAGGCCGGATAAACTTCTAACCAAACCAAAAAAACCATGGCACACTACATCTTTGAATCAAATACTACAATCTCAGCAACCCTAAGGATTATCTGCATCCTCAGACTAAAACAAGACCCAAATACAGAAATACAAGCACAGGCATGATATAAGCTATATCAATTAATCATTCCAGCGAAAACAGCATCTGTACATAAAAAAACAACAATATAAACTATAACAATTATTAAAACTATAATACATACACAAAAAGAAATAAACAATACTCAAATATCCCCACATGCCTCCCCTGCAAAAAAAAGAAACTTATTAATAAATGAATTTTCACTATAGGTAAACAATTATGCTCTAACCTACAGAGAAAATAATGCTTATAATGCTGGCATCATTGACATGCATGCAAATGTTCACTGAAATCTGCAACAAATATTAGAAATATTATAAATAAAATAACTGCTAAAACTGATAATATACAATTAATTTTTAATGAACATTTTCAGGAGATTTGAGGTCATCTTTGCACTTTCCAGATGAGTATCCACAAGCTTTTGTAGATTAGAATTACTGGATCTCATTTCCCTTATCATGAAATTCCCATATGTCAGTCTGTCGGGCGGTCTTCTTTCCCGAGTAGATCTCCTTAATTGTTTCTTTGGAGTGCATGTGTCTTCTGAAGAAGATGACTCCAGCAAATCATTGGCTAATTCAGATTGCACATCTGATTCCTCATTGTCAACTCCACCTGTATCTCCATCTACTCTTGTTTCCTCTACTTCCGCTACTTCTAATCCTGTTTCCTCTACTGCAGTTCCTTCCACTGACAACTGTGGCGCCACAGTCTCTTCTTCACTTTGGTCGGCCGACCTTTCCATATGTTTCTGACCTGAAACATAAATCTCATTATCTGAGCTACTGCTATCTATCAATATTTCCTTAAATTCCTCTTTAACTTCTTTCTCTACTATTTTACTGACATTTCTCTTTCTGGGTTTTGGGATTGGTGTAACAGGTTTATCAACTATCACAGTTTTACTTCTGCCTACTTCATCACTTTCTGTCTGAAAACTGACTGGCAACAAGTTATTCCTGTATAAGGTCTTATATTTGCCATCTGGACTTTTAACAACAAAAACAGGAATGTCTGGATTCCTTTGTTCTACAAGTTCATAAATATCCTCCTCATATCTGTTAGAAAGCTTATGTGGACCCTTAAAAGCCAAAACTTTAACCAAGACCTTTTGTCCAATCACCAGGTTTGAGGCATTGGCCTTTTTATTAAATTGGTACTCTTGCTTTTCTCTGCTTCTAATCAAAGCTTTCTTTGCAATTTCTCGGACAGTTTCAATTCTGTTTTGTAAATCTTTGACATAATCAGATGATAAAATTGTATCATTATCCAAATGAAATTTAATATCAATTGGCAACTTGGGCTTTCTGCCAAACATTAATTCAAATGGGGCATAACCTGTGGACTCGTGTTTTGTCGAGTTGTATGCAAAGCAAAGAGATGAAATATACTTTTTCCAGTCCTCTTTCTTATGTTGCTCTAACGTACCAAGCATCGACAAGAGAGTCCTATTGTAGCGTTCCGAGATCCCGTTACACATCGGATGGTAGATTTTTGTTTTAACCTTTTTAATGTCTAAAATTTTACACATTTCATTTATGATTTCAGCCTCAAAGTTTGTTCCCTGATCTGATAAAAGTTTTGATGGAATTCCATACTTGAAAATAAAATGCTCTAAAAGCGTGTCAGCTGTAGTTTTAGCTGTTTGATTTTTTGTCGGGACTGCGACAGCCAACTTCGTAAAGTGGTCGGTGATCACCAGAATATTGGTAAAACCACCCTTACATGGGTCGACTTCAAAAAGTCAGTAGACACCAATTCCAAAGGGTAGGTACTCTGAATATTAACCAATGGTGGTTTGACATTCAAAGAGGATTTTCGACGCAAACAGCGACCACAGTTTTTTACATAATTGGCTACATCAACAGTATAGCCTGGCCAATAAAATCTCTCTTTGATCAAACTAACTGTCCTGTCTGAGGCAGAGTGACCAACTTGATTATGTAAACCATCAAGTACCTCTTGTCTGTATACCTTGGGTAGCACGTATTGTGTAACCACACTATCTTGTTTCAACTCTCTGTACAGCAAACCCCTGATCACCTTAAACGGATTAAAATGTCTTGACATGGTTAAATAATCTTTACTCTTGCTAAAATGTTCTTTTTTGGGGAATTTTTTGTCTTTAACGGCTCTAAGCCACAAACCAATAATAGGATCATTCCTCTGCTGGCGCCTTAACTCTCTCATTTCTAATTGGGATAATCCAGCCAGGTTGTTCTCTTTGAAATCTAAAATTTCAACAGAATAAATGGGCAAACTTTCAATGAAAGGGGAGGTACTCATACTACAAACAGCCTTGACTACATCACTTTCAACCATTTTGTTTTTAGTTTCTGACTTCTCAGGGTATCTGGACAATGTGTCAGCATCTATATTGCTCTTACCAGGCCTATACACAATGTCAAAGTTATAGTCACTTAAAACAGAAACCCACCGTTGACCGGTTGCATCTAACTTGGCACTTGTCAGGATGTACGTTAAAGGGTTGTTAGCAGTGAATACCTTAAACTTGCTTGACGACAGGTAATCAGAAAATTTTTCAGTTTTAGCCCACTTAAGAGCTAGAAATTCTAGCTTAAAAGCAAAATAATTTCTCTCTGATTTTGTTAAACCTCGGCTAGCATAAGCTATGACCCTTTTTCTATCTTCCTGAGTTTGATACAAAACTGCACCTAGGCCCATACTACTGGCATCTGTGTGTAACTCAAATGGCTGAGTGAAATCAGGCACAGCTAAAATGGGGGGACTACAAAGCAACACCTTTAACTTTTCAAACAAGGATTTTTCCTCTTGACCCCATTTCCAAGGCTTCACTACCTTGAGTTTACCTTTTTTAGAACTTGTCGGGGGCAACAAATCTGAAAGAGGTTTTGTAACTCTGGAAAAGTTTTTAATAAACTTGCGGTAGTACCCACAGAATGCTAGGAATGACCTTAATCATCAGAGTTTTTTGGTTCTGGGTAATTTTTGATCTTCTTTATCTTAGAAGGATCAGTACTAATCCCATCTTCACTTACCACGTGCCCTAAGAAGGAAACACTCTTCTTAAAGAAGTAACATATTTCTGCTGACAATTTCAGACCAAATTCAGCTAACCTATTTAAAACTATGTTTAACCTTTCTATATGTTCTTTATAAGAACTACTGAAAATAATCAGGTCATCTAGGTAAGCAAAACAAATTTTCATGTTCAAATCCCCAAGACACTCTTCCATGATTCTCTGATAGGTAGCTGGGCTGTTGCACAAACCAAATGGTAACTTGTTGAATTCATAAAAACCTAAAGAACCCAACGTGAAGGCAGTTCTTTCTTTGTGTTCCTCAGCCACATCAATTTGGTGATACTCACTTTTCATATCAATAGTGGAAAATATTTTTGCCCCATGTAAGCAGTCAAAAATTTCATCAGGCCTAGGGAGGGCATAAGAGTCCTTAATTGTTCTCTCATTTAAAGCACGATAGTCTATACACATTCTGAGTTTACCATTTTTCTTTCTGCATAGTACCACTGCTGATGCCCATGGAGATTTAGACTTATTGATTATACCCCCTGCTAACAAATCCTCTACATGATTTCTCACCTCGTCCACCATGGACGGAGGTATCCGCCTATGCTTTTGCTTGAAAGGGATATCATTATGCAGTTCTATGCGATGTTTGATCAAATTACACTTGCCAATATCAGTTTCACCTGTTGAAAAAATGTATCTATGATCATACAAAAGATTTTTGACTTCAACTTGCTGTTCCGGGGTGATATCCTCACTAATGGTAACCTTGCTTAAAGCAGCTTCATAGTCATTTTGGGTTTGATCTTCAACAGATCTGTCTATAACCACAGGTTGTAACTCTGCTATAACCTGTCTAGGGCTAATCACCACTGTATTTGCAGTGACATTAGACAAGTTTACTGTGAGGGAATGTTTACCTTTGCCACCGTAATGGTGAACAGCTGGGGTGATATCAACAAAAGATGGAAGTGTAAAACGTTTACTCTCCTGAACAATGGCTGGGGTAGGTTTGTAGTCTATCTCCTTATCTGTCACACAGCTGATGTTAATAGACTGGTTTGGACCTAAAATAATGCTTCTATTCTCAACAGTTTTAATAGTAGCCAAGCAATCATGATTCCTTTTCAAAGTTTTTTCCCTTATAACTAAAGAGTTAAAAGCTGTATACCAGGGATAGTGAAGGCTAGCAGACTGTAAAAATGTTTGACCAAAATTTTGTTTACAGTGATCCATGAAACAGTTTAAAATATTTGTTCCAAGTAGAATTGGGGTTTTGACATTGTAATTGGTGTTTGGAACTATTAACAACAAACATGGCTGTTCAATAGATTTAGGGATACCCTCTGCTTTGATTGACACCTCTATATAACCTGTATAAGGCAGTGAATTTCCATCTGCACATTCAATATGCAAAATATCTTTGACTGGGTATATCTGTAAATGAGGGAAATTTTCATCATAAAATTTTTGAGAACAGGTCGATACACATGAACCTGTGTCACAAAGAGCATTGGTTTGAATTCCATCTATCAAAATCTTTGCCTCAGTGGCATTTCCCACCAGTTTTGGGTCATAAGGAGAAAACGTGCCTGCATCTTGACCCACAACACGGGCACTTAGCAGTTTGACTGGTAGGGGCAATTCCTGGCAAAGTTACCCTTGTTTTGACAATTGTAACAAGCAAAGTCTTTTTGTGGGCAATCCCTTGCAAAATGGCCAAATTTGTGGCAACAGTAACATTGAATAGACTGCATTTCCCTAGGTTTAAAATTATTAGAAGCAATAGGTCTTTGTGGTCTTACCTGTGAAAATCCCCTGGCAGCTCCTCTCCAATGCGGTATATGCTGTCTGGTCTGTGGTCTAACTTGTCCAACAAAATCTGGGACACTATATGCTGGCTGATCCTGGTTCTTCTCTACTTGTGCCAGCCTACCATCTATCTTCTCCAACATCTTTTTCAGTTCTGCCAGCTCAGCATGGGGTTTGTCCTTCTCATCTGACTTGGTCGCACTGAGACATTTAGTCGCTTTTGCTGTTGGTAGCTCCTCCAAAGCTTCCATTTCCAACTTACGTACCTCTTTCTTGAACAAATCATAGTCTGACACAGACTCAAACTTAAAAGCAGACATTTGTTTTAAGGGACGCAACAAACCCTGATAAAAAACTCGTTTTAAAATACCTTCACCTGACTTACCACCCGCCATTGCTCCAATTTCTATAGCCTGAGCGAATACATCCTCAATGCGGGCTGAAAATTCTGCAATACTTTCAGATTGCTCCTGCTTACATGCATAAAACTTTTTCAAGAGAGACTCTGGTGTCTCTAACTTTCCAAACATACTCTCAAATTTATCAAGAACATCTGTTATGTGAGCTTTTATACCAAGCCGCCTGAGTATATCAGCAGCAGAACCTTTGCATGAACGCCTTATACCCAGCATGATCTGGTCCTCAGTATATAACTTCTCTACCAGTAAACACTGGACTTCATACCTCCATGTTTGGTAAGACACCTCACCTTTACCAGACTCACCATAGAAAATGGATATTCTTGGAACATGTCCTAGGCCTGCTCCCTTGCTTTTCTTCTCCAGCTCCTCTTGTCTCTCTTTATTTTCCTTAAGAAATTTGTCAAAATCATCTTTATCCTCAATTTTAATAGCCTTAACAGCATCAAACAGCCGTTTGTCTGCTGCTGACACTTCCACGGACATTTTGACAAATACAAGATTAAATATTGAAACTTGATTAAAAAAAAAAATGGAAAATAAATACTATTGGCACAATTAAAACATAGTTAAAACCATAAAAGTATCACAGAAAACCTATTTATATAAGTTACACACAGTACTCTGCTTTTGCACCACAGCACATGTCAGACTGCTCAAACCTGTGACTACACATGACTTGTGTAGAAAAAAAACAAAATCAAATTAGCATTATTTCAACTTTTTACAAGCAATATACATTCTCTGCAAGAAAATACAGTGGTGACCAACACCTGCAAATAAAAAGGAATAATTAATAATTATACAAAAGAATGGCACACACCTGAAATAGAAAGGACTGTTATTAAATTTGAAATTAAGTGGAAATTACACAGGATGAGGACAGAATAAATAGAATTTTGAATCTCGACCGAACAAGCAAAAAGAACACTGCTGACCATCCAAATTGTCTAAACTACATACTATATACTACAACTCATTTGATTATACACTATGAAAGCTACATTATCTACTAACAATTCCTAAATTCTACTCTCAACAAATTCTGCAGCAAACAAAAAAAAATCAAATCAAAACACTGAAATAATGTCAAGTCTGTTGTTGGTATCAGTCAATAGTCATTGTGGATTTGAATAGAAGAGAAAATACTGAAGTGAATTTTGTTTCATGCAGTTAATTTTGAGAACCACCACCTTATCAAGACCTTCACCAAATGGATTTTAATGTTAAAGTGAAAATTTATGCTTGCTTCTGCTTTCACACTTACAAAAAAGAAGAAAAAAACAACACTATTTTTACATAAGTAATTTACAAAAAATAAAATTATGAAGATGAGATTGAAATGAATAAAAAAAATGATAGATGAGACACAAATAGAATGAGATTAATTATAATGAAATGGGTAACCACTATATAGAGTCCTAAATTTTAATTGTTCAAAAATTTATTTCATGATAAAACAACAAGGAATGTTCCTCAATCACAGTCTGTAAAAGGTTCCAACGTTGATTCTAGAAGACAGACACACACATCCACCACACTTACTACCAAAAAAGTGTACACTGTCCTCTCCTCCGCACGACCTTGAAGTCCTTCAGTTGTCCCCTTCGTCTAAACCGACCAAGGTCCACTGCACATGTGACATCTCATATCCTCTTCCTCACTGGGGGCTCCAATGTAAATTCCCTAACCAGGGGGTTGGTGTAAAAGAGAGGGAAGTCAGTTCTCCGTCATTCATTTAATAATGTATCTACATGTCAGAGATGCAAGTACAACATGCCAACTGGTACGCTTCGCCCTGAAACATACATAGGATGATAGAAGTGATAATATCATTACCATCCCTTAAACATAGGCAGGTTCCTGTGTAGCATTCCAGTACTTATAATATAAAACACCACATTCTGCAAGTATTTACAGTTTTACACTACAGAGGATATATAAGTAAATATGACTAAGCAACAGTACCATACTGAACGCCTGTACTGCACTGCTGAACATAATAACACAGCTTAACAATTTGTTTCAATACAATACATATACTTACAGACAATGTGCTTGTCTTGGCAATGCTGCTACTCTCTCGCAACCTCACTTCAAACCTCAAGGTGCTGTGGAAACAGTAACATTAGCATGATAGTTAAAAACATGGTGAGAATATTAGCAATGTCTGTCGTTATTTCAGTAAGTCACGTCAGTCTCACTTCAGCGATAAATTACCAATAATGAACAGGATAAATACGAAATACAACAGCGAGACCACTTACCAACTGAAGGTACAATGTGTCACCAAAGTTAAATACTGAGCAACTGATGAAAACGAAGTGGACAGTTTACTGTCCTGCGCGTAACTGACCAATTTGAAATTGACAGCACCTGTGACGTAAACTTTAGACGGGTCTACCTACTGATTTACAGGAACAGGACTATTAAACAGTGAACTAACAAAAATATACAGAAAACTAGCAAAAAGGACCATTAATTACCGGAAATGCAAAATAAGGCAAATAATACCCTAGTTACACACATAAAACAGTAATGATGTTTTTAATGTACTTTGTCAACTAATGTGCCCCTTATACTGTGTGTACCCAACTGAAAGCCAAACCACTATTTTTAACCACGAGGCTTTAATGTGTTGGGGAGAATTCTACTGTAATAACAGTTTCATACAAATACCCGTAGTTGCTTCTTCAAATGGAAAGAGTTAAAGCAAGTATAGATGTATTTTTAAATAGTCCCAATATGTACAAACAGCAGTTTTAATTGAATTTCAATGTCCCTACTTTGTCTCAAGTGCAATTTACGCAAACCAAATACAGGTGAATCTTAAATGGTATCATTGTCACACTTATTCTTGACCTTACCTTTCTGTATATGGAAGAAAAGTATCACTTATTATATAATAAATATACACTTATAAAGTATATCAAACAGTTTTCTGTAAGGAGTTAATGTTATATATTAACCATGTTTTCTGATTTAATGTTTTGGAGGAAGAAAATCTGAATTGATAGTGTTTTAATTATAAATAAATGCTAAAACGGTGATGGCTAAATCTAAATTTATTGAATAAAATAACATGCTAAATGTAATTCTTGATTTGTGTTGAAATATGAATGAAATTTAATGGTAGTCTTTATGTTTTCATGCAGATGGAAAGAGATATTGATAGAAGGATTTTCATAGTAAGTGGTCAAATTACAACGCTTACAATTTTACAGATCCAACAAACAGTGGTGAGGAGAAAGCCACAGCCCCGGAAGAAGTCTTACAAGGAAATCAGGTGAGAGAGAAAACAAAAACAGAAAGAATGGAACCCAGTTTTCCAGTTTTCGTGTAATTGGTTTTAACTGTTTATGCTATGGTGACCTCTTTATTTAAGCAATGTTCTCTCTGCAGGGAATGGTCAGACCTATATTTCATTAGCAGAAATGGTCTTTGCACGAGTCTCTACCAAGTTTTATAAAACAAATTTGATCCATTGAAATAAATAGGATTATTTATTATGGGAATGATAACATAAAATATTATTTTCTGAAAGCAATAGACAGAATGTATTTACATATTACATTTTTTTAAGTGAGTACTTGACGCATACAGTCTTGAAAGGGTTTGCTTATATCAATTTATACCCTTTATCAAAATTCTTCACTAAAATTAGTTGTGAAAATGTGAGGAGGCTCCGATCAATTCAATTCAATTTCTTTATTGCCAACAATATTGGTGATATGCAGAATATTTACATGACACAAAAGATAAGTTAAAATTTTTACAAATTAACAAAAGAAATATGGTGATTGGTCATGACCAGTAGATTGCCCCTATTGATTTTGGGGTCACTTGGTCAAAGGTAAGGTAGTGACTGATTGAAAATGTTTCCAATTCCCACTTCTCAAATATAGGGTGATGCAGGATGACCCTATTGATTTTGGTAGAAATAGTTTCCGATCAGTAACTTGAGGACGCATAGGCCCACATTCCTCAATATGTATAGGGTGATGGTCATGACTATTAGATTGATTTTCGGGTAACTTGGTTAAAGGTCAAGGTCACAGTGACCTTTAATGTGAAAATCGTTTCCGATCAATAATCAGAGAACGCTAAGGCCTGCCCACATTTCTCAAACTTCATAGGATGACTATTCAGAATTAGTAGATGACACTTATTGATTTTAATTACTGTTTCAGAGTTGTCAAACTCTGACAGGGATGGGGGTGGCGGGAGCGTGGAGGGCAAATGTGTCGTTCCGACAACTCTTCTTACCCTTTGTTATAATTTATTTATAATGATTGCAAAAGTATCAGAGCTCTGCATGTTTTCTTTTTTTTTTTTCTTTTTTTACAATGTCTATCTGGTCTGTAATTAGACTGTGCGTTAATTGCAGGCTTTTAAAATATACAGTAATTTAACCTCAATGGAGGAAGTGTTGCATTCCAATGTTGGGTCATGGTTATGGATTTGTTTGTCCGGGCTGTAACTTTGACATGAATCGCAGGATTTTAAAAATAACTTGGCAGTACTTATTGGATTATTGATATTTGAGTTGGGTCCCTAGCTCTAAAGTCATGGTCATACTTAAAGGTGAAGACACTTAAAGGTGAAGGTGCAGTAGTGCTTGATTTGCTTGTCCGGGCTGTAACATATTTTTGGATCAAATGATTCTCCATTGATTTGGCAGAAAGACTTATTGGACGAATCGTTAATTTTTACTAATTCGAAAGGAATAATATTATGTATCAATCTTACACACACACACACACACAAACACACACACAATGAATCAACCAAATCCAACTCTTAGTGCAATTAGACTTTTATATATTTTATTTCTTATTCTGCTAGTCTAAGATCAATAGGTCACCTTCATTCATGTAATAATGATGTAATCTATGAATATGTTTTATTTCTAAAATCCATACAGATGATGTAAAACAACAAACATATTTCCAATTTCATTTACACTATATTTATTTATTGTCAAATCCATGCTTAACACTTCTGCCTCTCAGTGACAACACATAACTCTTGCAGTCGCTCCGCTTTGTTTGGAAAGATGGAAGGTAAAAAAACGGCTATTTCCCTTCCAATTCCAAGTTCATCTACGGTGAGGATTGACTAGTGCAGAATGGTTAAAGACGTAGCACTTCCGACTGTATACTATGCCCAATAAACTTATTTACAGAGACAGAGCATAACGAGGCCAAAAGTTACTATTTGTAAAATATTGTCTGTAAAATTGGTCATTAAAGCTTAAAAGTTACATAAAATTGACCAGCTGTTTTGTTGTTGTTGCAACTTAACTTAGCGATAAATAAATGGAGTAACTGAAACGAAGGGACAAAACTGATGGGAAATGGTTAAGGCCATAGCTAATTTAAGTCCATCATAGGCCGGAGATACCCGTTATCTTTCGTGAAAACTACGAACGTGCGCCCCCTGGTATCAAAATGTGACGTGCAATTTTGCAATTAACATTATGTTTACTTTCAACTTGCTTAGTGACTGATTGCATCTTTCATATTGTGTGGTCACATCGTGTATTGTGTTCTGGGAGCATTGTTACCATGCAGTGCTTATATACAGTCCCGGCATATTGAAACATTTCATTATGCTACATTACACTGTCATTCAGCCAAATGAAATTATGATATAGACATCAGGGCTAAACAGTATACAAGTTGTAACTTCCATCAAGCATGGTATCATTGTCAACAAGCGTGGTGAAGGTGCCAGCATGCATAATAACTATTTCAGCAAGCACAATAGCAGTGTCAATGAGTAAATTGTAACACTTAGCAGGAATTGTATAATTTTTACCTAAATATTATTCCATAATGTCCGGTCAATAACTTCCTCATGTATCGATGGATTTTAAAATTACTTGGCACGAATGTTCAACATCATGAGACGAAGTGCAACACTCAAGACTATTATCTCAAAACCAATGTCACACTGAGAAGTCTGAGGTAAAAATGAGGTTTGTTTGTTGTGAAGGTTTTTTTTATGGAATCTTTGAATGATTTGATATATATGGTTACAAAACTAGATGACACGTTGCATACAAAATGCAGTACCTTAAGGATTCTTTAGATATTGAACATTGTTGAATCTACTTACTAAACCTTATCCAAAAATATTTCACTCTTCAAAACCCATTATACCCTGACACCTACTGTTTTTAACACTGTAAACAGATTAACAGTTTCAAAACATTCATTTAAGGAGCATCACCTGTATCCAATGGTTTGGGTTTAGGCATCACTTAAGTTTCTTCTAGAGCACTTCACTGTTATATTACTTTTTCCTCTGGGTACAAACTTACCAGTGGCAAATGTCCCACGGTGGAATTGCCTTCCTTTGCAAACTGAAAAAAAACAACATGACTTCCATTACGCTTATACATTTAAAAATCTTGAACTAGAATATGTTCAGGAAAAACCTGGGTTTTGTGGCATTGCCAAGTCTTTTTTTATTTTTTCAGAAGTCAAAACGAGCAGTAGACAATATAGGCGTTCATCTGCAAACTCCTGAAAATAAGGAAGCAGAGAATCCAATTCGTGAATCGAAAGATGTCGCATCGTGCAGCGGTAATTATGCTTTGTTATAACTCGACAAATAAAACACATATGTATAGCTATTCAAAAATTATTTCTACTGTTCGTTTTGTATCAAATGGTTTACCTCAAATGAGACATGGAAAGGATACCACAAGAAGGCAAAATATTTGGGGATATACCATGGAATTATGTAATTTAATTTCTTCCGACTGAGTGTGGGGCCTACACGTTGAACCTGTCCCCAATTGTCTCCTGTAGTCAAACGATCACAATGGAACCTTCATGTGTGAGGGTAGCCTCATCTTGTTGGAACCACATCTGAGTAGCTTCAATACTTCTCTGTCGCAGTGCGGGCATGAATTCCATTTCAGGATAACTGTTTCAGGTTTGAGCTTCTCCGTTGTCGTCATCAAAACAGAATGAGCCAATTACGCATTGTAAACATACAGCGTCCAAACTGTAACCTTTACGCCGTGCAATGGGTTATCAAGATAATTCCTTGTTTTTTTCTGCCCCCCAATAACGACAGTTATTCTTATTACAGAACATATCTTTTATTAAAACATGTACAAAATACATCGTCTGCAACACATACATAACGTATATAGGATCTGACATTAATTGTTATTTCATATCGATTTTTACTAAACGAGTTCATGAAAATGTTATTATGCGAGCCTCTGGCTATAATAGAGTACAGAATAATAATATAGAATACACGCGCGTGACGCGGAGTGATGTGATGTGAGTGTTATATGTAACGTGGTAAATATAAGAAAATATGTGATGGTTATACGAATCCGAAAACAGTTGTTTGAGCACAATGTCATATGATAAAAGAATCATACAGTATATCTGTGCTACAATTATCCATACATAGGAAACATTCATAATATTAGACAAATAAAAAAAAAACTTGGAGGTAGAACTTATTTATCAACATTCAGTTTACTTAAGCTTTTTATCATTAAAGCTTCATTAATATAGACTGCAAGTTTAACTATTACAGTTTTGTCAGCTGATTGCAAAAATTATAGAAATGTCTTTGCAAAAGAATGCATGAAGCAACAGCGTTTTGAATATTTAATTCTAAGATAAGCAAAACATGGACATATACAAGTAAAATGAAATTCATCTTCAATGTCAGTATATTTTACGAAAAAAAAACAATGTCTTTCCTCATGCTGTGTTAGATTTCTGGCATATCTCTATGACATGCATCATTTAGAAAGAGGTGGGCTCCCTCAAAAAACCATAGACCATTAACAATATTTGAGTACTCATTCATCCAATGGGAAAAGCGCAGATAATTGTCAATATCACTGGCCAGAAGATGTTGCATAATAAACAAAGTATATGAAGTTAACTTCAAACAAAAGCGTAAGACTCATTGAGCACTCGAACGACTAATAGTGTTACTAATGTCCCCTAAAATTTTCCGTATCGATCTTTGGGGTATCATTTCAATAGCATTTCTAATGCCAGCAATGTTTTCTGAGCTTCTTACTGGTTTTGGCCGTCGTTTAACACTTGAATACATGTATCTTCAAATAATCATGTTTCTTCAAATCGATTAACAATTCGTCTTTTTTTCAGTTTTGATAGTCTATTTTGTTCAGGATCTCTGATGTCATTTTTCTGATCACTGTTGTTGAAGAAGAAATTGAGATATACAATTTAACAACTTCCAGTAGCAAAATAATGTATATGTCATCAAATTATATTATAACAGATATTTGAAAAGGTAACATATTATGGGACACCCAGTTGTTGAACTCGTAATGGCATTACACGATACAGCTCAAATTGGTCTCACCACTTTTACCCTTGATTTCTATGAACGTCGATATGGAACCTTAAATGGTCCCGTGTCAAAATTTCTCGTTTGATAATACAATATATAATGTATAGGAGTGTTTTTCCTATATACACTTGCTAATTGGGAAAGTATCTCAATGCAGTTCGATCGAGTATAAGTAGTATAGGGTGGCACTATGGTACCGAGGTACCATAAAAAAAAATTTTTATGGTACCGTGGTACCATAATTTTTTTTTTGGTACTTATGGTACCGAATCTATAGTACCAAATGGTACTATATATGAAAACAGAATCTATAGTACCGAATGGTACTATATATGAAAACAGATGTAATAAAATGTCTTAAAGGAGGACCACATCTTAACATTGACAATTGTAAAATGTCCTTTCGAGACATTTGGGTTGGCCCTGAAAAGGGCCGTTTTGTTTCTTATTAATTGTCGTCCATACCACACGTTGTACAGTCCCATCACATATTGTGGTCTATACCACACGTTTGACAGTCCCATCCCAGGACATATCTCTTCATCCATCCTGCAAGGAGATGCAAATGACAACGGGTTAGATCCTTGTCACCTATGAAGTTCAGGCTGTCTCCCGATCCCTGTAGTAGGGTAGATGGTACATCTTCAAAGGTAACTGACAGGTAATTAGGGAGATCTCCCCTTTTTATAAGAGTGAGATGTAGATCATACACATCAACTTGGTCGTGATAGCTGTCTGGGTCGCTCTCTTGTTCCTCATAGCTGGGATTGTCGAGGAACAATTTTAGCAAGTCTGGGGTGGACCTACGTGTGTACGGTCTCATGTTTCAATCATGAATAATAAAGTATAGAGTATGTACACTGTTTTATAGTACCGGATTGACCTACTTTCTTGTGTTGGCGCACACCAAGAACGTTATTTTTTCATCCAATAAATCAAGTTCGACCTTGACCTGAGTTAGATAGCATTGTCTTCGGCCTTGACATTTTGGGGTGGATTGACCTACTAACCTACTTTTGTCTTGACTATAAATTGTGTAATGCTGTGTATGTATTCATTCTTCACCATGAATTTCCTTCGTAAGTTATTCCGACGTGCAAGGAAGGCGTTACGAAAGGAGAAGAAAGTAGAAGTCAAGGAAGAGGGTATAAAGGAAGAGGGTGTCAACTTGTACCCGAGTTTACCCCCTTTGCCATTGTACCCGGATTTGTCAGGGTTTTACCTGGCATATCCAGAAGCCAGCAGGCATTACTGGCGGTATTTGTATTTGAGTGAGTGCTAGACACTTCTCAATAAATAACGGTCCTTTTCAGGACCATTACAATGATGTAGAAAGGATAACTAATACAATTGTCATATGATTTTTTTTTAATGTGTTTAACAACAAACATGTGTCAGTAACAATGAATTAAACGTGCGTCATACAGCAAATAATGAACATAACACAACTTTGTTTTGTTTTGTTTTTCAAGTCTAGTGTTCAAATGTCATTTTTCGCTTCTTAGCTGGTCGGTTACACTCTGTATTGCTTGTTGATGGGTGAGCCTCAGGACACACGATGCATGTGTTGACGCTTCTCTTGCGTTTCTTGGGTTTTACGGTAGGTTTCTCCAACTCAGAGGCAGCCTCTAGTAGCTCAACATCACTGTCCGTCTGTGGCACTGTCTCAACTACGTCCATTTTCTGCATTTCACTGTCCGCCTGTGCGTTTACTGTAGGTACAGTACTATTCATCCCTTTCTTAGGACAAGCGGATGCAAAGTGGCCTAGTTCGTGACAACTGTAGCACACTGCAGGCTTTGGGCAATTAGAAACAAAATGTCCCGGTTCATGACAACGGTAACACACCCGTACTGTTTGAGGTGTTAAAGCTTTCTTCGTACATGCCGATGCATAATGCCCCTTTTCCTGACAGCGGTAGCATGTCACTTGTCTTTCTGTTTCTAGTCTGATCAGCTTGTCACTGATAGCTTGTAGTTGTCCTTTCACCCAGAACTCAAATGTGTTGCAGGTCATTCTGAACAGAGCAGTCTGAATCAGGTTTGAGAGTGATGAAGTGGACGGGTCACACCGCACTTTATAGGCCTGATATCAGGTGGGCGGGGCTTAGATGTATAAAAAAGTTTTACTCACTTACTTATAATCACAACGATGTCGAGTAGTGAAGAAAGCAGCGATGATGAGCCACCTGCAAAAAAGACCAAGAGTGATATACGGGAATATTATTCCATACAGCCACGGTCACAGAGAACTTCAAGAAAGTTTAAAACGAATGGCCACGTGTACGATGTTACTTTTGAAAGATATAAAAAACCGTTTGAATTTACACATCAACTTTTCAATGACATGGTGAAACAGTTATACAGAGAAGCACGGGTCAATGACAACGATCAAATTCGTATCTCCATAAATCATCCTGACCTAGCATTTGGTATCCACATTCCATTCGGGAATGCAACACACATTTCAGGAGATACGCTGTTGAACGAAATAGAGAAAGTATCACAAAGCAACCACAAGTTTGAGATTCATGACGGGCATCTCCAGTTAGAAATGACACATGTCATTATGCCGAGGGAGGTGGAAGAACAAAAAGAACGTTTGGATCGCACATGAACATTGAGAACATGTCCAAAGTCAAACGAAGTATAGTAAAGATAGACAATGTTCACGACAGTATGTGCTTGGCACGATCAATTGTGGTAGGGATATGTAAACTCAATAAAACGGACGATACAGCCTGGAAGAAGCGATGGAATTTGATGAGACAATCTGCAAAATTCTTCAAAGCCAAGAAGCCAAGACATTGTTAGATAGTGTGGGCATTAGTCCAAATCAACCTTGTGGTATAGAAGAATACAAGAAGATTCAAGCCCACCTTTATCCAGACTATGTGATCAAAGTGTGGCCACAATTTGAGAAAATGGACGTGTTGTTCAATCACCCACCTCTGACAGACAAAAGCAAAGTGATTCACATTTATCATCATGATAAACATTATGATTGCATTACATCAATCACTGGTTTCCTGGGATGCAGCTACTTCTGTGAACACTGTAACTACGGTTATAACAACAGAGAAGCTCACTGGTGTAAGAATATTTGTCTGTGTTACGCCTCGACACTATGCCCAAAAGAAGGATTCTTTCCATGTGGTCACTGTGGTAGAACATTTCATAGTCAGAAATGTTTTGATCAGCACAAAGCGAAACCAGGAAAATCTACAAAAAACATCTGTGAAAGTGTATGGCAATGCAAGACCTGTGGTCAAATGGTTGTGGGCACAAAGAAGAACCATCTCTGTCCTGGCACTAAAAAATGCAAGTATTGCAAGAAAGTTGTGGATGCAGAACATCAGTGTTATATCCCCACGTACAAAGAACCAGTCACCGACTGTACCTTTCATCTTCTTTGACTTTGAGTGTCGATTTGATTTGGGTGAACATATACCAAACTTTTGTGTTGCTCAACGTGCTTGTGGAGACTGTATGTGTCAATCCATGAAAAACCCGTGTCAGAAATGCGAAGCTGTGGATGAGCCTAGAGAAAAAATATTTCGTGGTAACAACACTTTGTCAGAATTTTGTGCATGGCTGTTTCAACCCAGTCACAAGGGTACCACAGTGATTGCTCACAACTCACAAGGATACGATGCACCGTTTATTTTGAGGCACTTACTGACACATGATACAACCAAACCAAAATTGATCATGAATGGAAGCAAAATTCTAATGATGAAAGCCCATCAAGTGAGATTCATCGACTCACTGAGTTTTCTCAACATGCCTTTGTCCGATTTCCCCGACACGTTTGGATTGACTGAGATGTCAAAAGGATGGTTTCCATTTTATGCCAACACGAATGAATACCAAGACTACATTGGAGACTATCTCCCCGTACATTTTTACAGACCCGACAGCATGAAACCTGACAAGAGAGAAGCGTTTCTGAAATGGTACAATGCAAAAGTGGCACAAAAGGCTGTGTTTCACTTTCAGTTAGAAATGCAAAAGTACTGCAAATCAGATGTGGACATCTTGAGACGAGGTTGTGGAGAGTTTAGGAAAGAACTGTTGGCCAGTGACCAAATTGATCCGTTCCTGGAAGCGACCACTCTAGCTCAAGTGTGCAACAAAGCTTGGCGTAAAAATTCAATGCCTCCAAAGACCTTGGCTGTAATCTCTGATGACGGGTATCCAAACAAAACTCGATACTCAATCAAAGGGATTCGTTGGATAGAAACAACTGCTTCCATTGAGAATAAGCACATTCGCCATGCATTAAATGGAGGTGAAGTACAAATTGGACCCTATTACGTTGACGGATTCCACAAAGAGACGAACACCGTATACGAATTCATGGGGTGCTGGACACACGGATGTCCAAAATGTTACCCAAGGAGAGACAGTGTGAACGGTTACACACTTCAAACTATGGAGCAGTTATACAATGCCACAACCTTTCGGTTGAAAGACTTGTCTCAACAAGGTTACAACACAGTTGTAATGTGGGAATGTGACTTTGATCAGAAATGCAAGATTGAACCAGAATACAGAGATACTGTGAACCGTTTCTTTCCCTTCCAAGAACCTATTTTACCTCGGGATGCTTTGTTTGGTGGACGAACCAATGCCGTTCAATTGTACCATGAAGTGGATACAGCCACCAAGGAAGAAATTAAGTATGCTGACATTTGCTCACTGTATCCATTCGTGAACAAGTACAAAGCATACCCCGTGGGACATCCCGACATCTTAAGTCAAGAGATGATTGATATAAACAACATTGGAATGTACAAGGGACTCATCAAATGTCGTGTATTGCCACCACAAGACCTGTGGCTACCAGTCCTACCTATTCACTGTAACAAGAAAATGATCTTTACACTGTGCCGTACCTGTGCTGAGGAAGAGTGTGAAAAATGCAATCACACTCTGTACAAACGCATGTTGACAGGTACCTGGACCCATGTGGAAATAGCCAAAGCTCTTGAGGTAGGATACCAATTGGTAGACGTCTTCCACATCTGGCACTGGGACGCATGGAGTAAAGATGTGTATAAACAGTATATTAACAAATACTTGAAATTGAAACAAGAAGCAAGTGGTTACCCTAATTGGGTAAAAACAGAAGATGATGAAGCCCGCTTTAAACAGAATTACTTTCAGATAGAGGGTATCTGGCTCGACAACGTGAAAAAGAACAAAGGAAAAAGAGCGTTTGCCAAAACCATGTTGAACTGTTTGTGGGGTAAGAATGCACAAAACAATGTTCAAACCAAAACCGAGTATGTGACTAAGGTGAACCGGTTGTATGACCTACTCTCCGACGTCATGTCACTGTGCAGTTTGCCGAGATTTTCGATCATGACAACTTCATGTTGGTGAATTACTCGGATGAAACAGACGCAACACAGCCCATTCATCTTCAAATCCAGTGGTAGCTGCCTTCGTTACGTCCTATGCTCGACTTGAACTTTACACCCAGTTGGAAAAACTTGGAGATCGGGTACTGTATTTTGACACAGACAGTTGTATGTACATCTATGACCCTGACCAGTACAACATTCCAATTGAAGAGAGCCAGTTGGGAAAGTGGACAGATGAAGTACCACATGGACGCATTGTCAAATTCGTGGCATTAGGGCCAAAAAACTATGGGTATGAATATATCGATGAAAAAGGAAATCGACATCAGAAATGCAAAGTAAAAGGCATCACTTTGGATTACAATGCTAGTCAAAAGTCAATTTTAAGACTATGGTCAACTGTGTACAAGATCGCAAACATTACAAGACAGTCATCGAATATGAATCCCGAATCAAGAGACATAGAAATCGCAAAGTGATCAGTGAGACACAGACCAAGACGTTCCGCTCAGTGTATACAAAACGCGTGGTCGTGGACAAATATAAGACAGTGCCGTACGGTTACCAACCGTCATAACCAGTTGGCTTGTGGTCGTGTGCATAGCCTGAACGGTGGTGGAAACATACGGAGATTCACGATGAACACTCTACCAGTAGAAATACAACAGATGATCTACAGACATCTCGTTGAAGCTAATAAGAAACCTGCTGCATTTTGCAACGAGTTATTTTTTACTTGGGCACAGCGCGTTGGAAACAGAATAATTCACCAGACGATGAAGGATTCCTCTTGTTTAAACCAAGTTTATGATATGTTTAGTGATGTACGAGGGCGTAATCTTCCAAGCAGCTATAAAAGTGTGGTCTTTCAACGGATTTTTGCCATTTACAATCTGCTACGCAACCTGATCTCTGACGTGTGGTACATATACATTGATACCCTAAACATTGATACAGTGGAGAAACTGAACCGTTTTGATGAGCGTATGTATCTCAGATTTGCGATTAACCACCGGAACGACACACCAGAGGATATACGTGCCATTTTACTGACTCCAGAACCTATCACTTGTGAACAAGTGTTTAACATTTTTGGTAAACAGTGCAGCGCAATATTCAAACAAACGAGGCCAAATCCTAGTGAACAGTTCTTTCAAGATCCCAATTTCAACAACTTAGAAAGGTTTGAGTTGGGAGACGAATCCCTCTGGGACACCTACAAAATAAGATACTACGCAGAGTACTTGCAAGACGAATGAGAAGTCAAAACATGGGAAATACTTCACTACAGGAAAAAAACATAACTCCAATTCGGAATCCATGGCGTAGAGCTGTGTTGTTGGCTGTGCGTGTACTTGGAATTCAATCAGAACAGGCGTTAAGACAATCCGAGGAACTGTTTGACGAAGTGTGCATGGCTTTAAATGCTATGGGATATACCATGATATTGCCGGAATGGATGATGTATAAAGAAAGACTGATTCATGATGTGTGTCATAGTTTACATTTTTGACTGATGTTTGTTCAAGGTTTTATTTGCTATGATGTATAAAATAAAATGTTGTCATGTCAATGCTGTTATTATTTCTTGGACCATCATGGAAAGTAGTTTACTTTTTCAACATCCTAGTAACATTTTCATCTCAGGGCCAAGTGGTTCAGGAAAAACTCAATTTGTAAAAAAACTTATTGAGTACAAAACCGATTTATTTCATGTGGTACCACAACCATCGTCTGGTGTTACAAAGAATGGCAAAGTGCCTACGCACAGTTACAAGAACGTGAAGCTATCAAATTCATTCAGGGTATCCCTGAGGATGATGAAGAGATAGTAGACGATACAACCTTACCACACCTCGTCATATTTGATGATATGTTAGGAGAAAAAGATGAGGAGAAAATTAAATTATGGTTCACGCGAAAGGGACACCATAGAAATGCCACTGTCATTTACATCACACAAAACATGTTCCAACAATCCAAGGCTAGTCGTACCATCAGCTTGAATGCACACTACATGGTATTATTTCAAAACACAAGAGATAAAGGTCAGATCAAAACACTTGCGAACCAAATACAACTACCCCATTTGGTGATGGCGTATCAAGATGCAACCTCTACACCTCATGGATATCTTATCATTGACTTTCATCCAAGAACACCCGATCAGAATCGTTTAAGAACAGATGTGTTCCATCGGTGGGTAACAGGTGAAGATCGAGGACCGATCGTCTACACTACAGTATAAAATGATAGGAACATGACACCCGATCATCATTAAGGATACAGCTACCATGGAAAACACACCACATACAGTGATCAAAGCTCTAGAATCGTTGAGTCGGGAAAAGAACCCAACAAAACGACAAGAGCTGGTAGAATCAGGATTAACAGAGATGGTAAAATGGTTCACCTTAGCTGCACGACTCATCTTAGAGAAAAAAGTAACCGTGCCAAAACAGACGATGAATTTTATGGAACGCAACAAAGACATTTTAAGACAGTTAGCTGATCAACATGTGGATCTGACCACAAAACGACAACTTATTTTAAAACCTGGTGGTGGAGGTTTCCTTGGGGGCACCATCATTCGTACACTGCTTCGATGGAACGGGACCAAAGCTGTGAGAAAATTTGGTCCAGTAGCAAGAAAACAACCACCCAAACGAAAGTCACCAGCCAGGAAACGGTCACGACAACAACCACGAAAACAGCCAACCAAACGCAAGTCACCAGTAAGGAAACAAACAAGGAAGAAGCAGACATTGCCTCATGATCGATTTGTCACTGTAAGAAGAAAACGCTCTGTATCAACTGGAACACCAAAAGTGTCCCCCATACTGATTCGACGTGATGTTACATCAGGGACATCATCCAAAGCATCACCACTTGTGGCCCAATTCTCTCCACTGACCTCATCTACTCCCCGTTCTAACAGAAGTTCGATGAGGTCTGGGTTGGCTACACCACAAGGATCAATGACGGTTTCTCCAAACCCTACAGTTCGACGACAATTGTTTGACCTTTCCAATTCTTCAAGTGGGCGTTCATCATCAATCATCATCATCATCATCATCATTCAAGATTTTCACCAATCCCAAGTCTCCATTCCCCTTTACCTACTGCCGTTACTGCGATGAGAAATTCAGGACCACTGAGTAGTGCTGGCAATATCGCTTTACAAGCCCTTCAACAGTGGTATAAATAAAAGAGACCAAACATTTCATCATCATTTGTCATCATGAAGCGCAAACAACCACTCGTTCGCAAACATGGCAAAATGTTGCTTGCTTTGACAGAAGCCTCGCCCAAATTTCGAAAGAAGATTATTCAAGAAGCACCAAAAGAATTGGTAGATTGTATTGCTGAATGTTGTCACAAACATTTTAAAAGGCAATGTACCACTGTCGGAGGCTCAGAAGCGTCGATTGCATTCTAAGAGACAACAGCTCCGACAGTTAGCGACCAAGAAAGTATCAGTTCGAAAAAAGAAAATCATTCTCAATCAGAAAGGTGGTTTTCTACCCCTGTTGGCACTTGCACCACTCTTAGCCAAATCAATTATACCTCTTGCTGGTGAAATCATTCGGAAAATATGAAGAAGATGGCCTATGTTCCAGTTCGGTTGTTGGAAGAGATGAATCGATGGAAGAAAGAACAACGACCTCGGTTACCCCCATCCCCTCAAGTGAGTCAGACTTCATCATTACAGAAAGAAATGAATCAAGTTCTTGACGACAATCAATTGTCTGAGTCAGAAAAAGCACAACAATTTGGAGAAGTATTACATCGCTTTCAAGTGTCACATAAAAAAGCACTCAAACCCTTCAGACCACACATGGCTGAGAAAACAACAAGTACAGTGACTGAAAAGAAAGAGGAAAAACCGATGACCTTGAAAGATCAAATTCTAGACAGTGTTCCAACGACCATGCGGCGAAAGGCTACTCTCTTGTTAAACATGCTGAAAGACCATCCTCACTTAAGTTGGGATGAACATGGCCTGTTAGAATATGATGGAAAACCCGTTGAAGGTTCAAATATTATTGATCTGGTCAATGATGTACTTCGACAGCGGAAAGGGTCAAATCCACGAGGATGGGAACAATTTTCTAGGGGACTGAGAGAGGTCAACATCCCACAAGAAGTCGTGGGCAATAAACGTCGATGGAATTTCATACAAACACCAGATGATGAAGAAGAAGAAGACGAGGAGGAAGATTTTTATGATAGTTTTGCCTACGCACCTACATCAAAGAAACGAAAACCTATTAAAAAGGAAGAACCCGAGGAGATATTAGCCCATTCGTCATGGGACGCCTACTAAAGAAGGACACGTTACTTCGTCACCTGTACTATGATACTGATAATCCTACGAGTTTTGGAGGAATTCAGGGACTCTACAAGGCAGCGAAAAAACAGTTGAAATCTATCACTTTAGAGGATGTACGAGACTGGTTGAGAAGTCAAAGAACCTACACGTTGCATAAAACAATACGACGAAAATTTCGACGTCGACAGACTGTGGTAGGAGGTATCGATCATCAATGGCAAGCTGATCTCGCAGATATGCAACGTATGTACAAAGAGAATTCACCAATAAAATATGCTTGGGTAATACCCATCATTGACAAAACTGGAAAGACGCTCATCCAAGCCTTTCAGTCTATTCTAAAAGAAGGCCGAAAACCACTCTCTTTGCAAACAGACAAAGGCCGAGAATTTTTGAACAAAGACTTTCAGAAGTTTCTAGACAAGCATGACATTCATTTCTTCACGTCTGAAAACCCAGAAACTAAAGCGAGTATTGTTGAACGTTTTCAACGTACGCTTAAATCAAGAATGTGGAAATATTTTACTCATCACAAGACCCGTCATTATGTGGATGTACTGCAACTATTGGTACATGGCTACAATCATCGTTTTCATCGAAGCATCGGACGTACCCCTGCATCTGTGTCTAGAGAAAATGAGCATGAAGTCACCAAGACATTATATGGCAACCATCAAAAGAAAAATAAGAAATCAACTGATTTGAAAGTGGGTGATATAGTGCGCATCAATAAAACCAAGCAAACATTTGCCAAAGGCTATCTACCCAACTGGACAGTGGAATTGTTCAAAGTGGTTCGCATCAACAGAACACATCCATTGACCGTAAAACTGGAAGACTTGGCTGGAGAAACTATCGCCGGATCCTTCTACAGGGATGAAATTCAACATATAAAAGATGATGAGCTATACGAAGTGGAATCAGTTCTTGATCGGCGTACAAGGCGTGTAGGCGGTAAAACTTTTCAAGAAGTGAAAGTCAAGTGGCTTGGATATCCTAAAAAGTTTAACAGTTGGATTCCAAAATCGCATTTAGTATAAAGTATAAACGTCATGAACAGCATGTCTCAGTCCGATACCAGCAGTGTTCAGGTAGACAACAGTATACAGACAGGAAAAAGTGAGGTACCAAACAACAGAATCACTTTCTTGACACAGATTGTGATCATCTTTATCATCGTCATCGTGTCATTAGTGAACCTGTGTCTCAACAGTCCAGATCGTGAACTTTGGTTGCTGCTGATGAGTACTTCTATCGGATACATTCTTCCAAACCCAAGTTTAAAATTTAAGAAATCATGAATTCTTTCTACATCACTCTCATCAGTGATAGTTCGATGGCATTGTACCCAAACAACACACAATGCTGTTTTAGAACCAAGCTGACAAAAACCATTGATGTCGACAAACAAAATTGGGAAGTGGCTCTCGTGGAAATGATCGTTCCCACACAAGTCAAAAACATTGAAGAGGAGGAAGGAAAATTCTACGTCGTGACTAAAGATCCAGAACTGGCGGCAGCCTTTTCACAAGTGAAAAACGGGTGTGAATTAGAAGGCAAAAAATGGGCATTACCCCTTTGCATTCCTGCAGGCATCTATGCGTCACCACAACATCTCACTGACGAAATGGACAAGGCTATTAAACAAGCCACTAAAACAATTTTAACTCAAAGAAACCTCACATTTGGACTTGATTTTTCCGGCTTGTCAAAACGTGTCAAGTTTACCGGTAATAGTGGAACAAAGATCGGCTTGGAACTTCATCCAATCCTCCTTACGAAACTTGGAGGAGAGGGAAGTACTGTGGTGTTTCCGGACAGAGACAACACAGATTCAAGTACGGTGTGGACCTCTTCACGAAGATGAACCATTTTGTTTGTATATACCGATCTGGCAGAACACACTTGATAGGGGATGTCGAAGCACCCATTTTACGCGTTGTGCCATTTGCCACAAAAACAAAAGCAGGGTCTAATTCACACATGCACTTTGAATTTCTAAATCTACACTACATACTGTCAGCAGATCATATTTCAACGAGATCAGTATCAATATACTGGTGACACAGGGAATCAGTTCATTTCACTCACGGAAGTCGATGGTGAAGCTTCATTTTAAAAGAAAGAACACGATGATTCCAGTTTACCGTGGTCACCTCGACAAGTCGATATGGTTTGGGTCCATGTTCAAGAAAATGGCCAGCAACATCTTACCCATGATGAAACCATCGTGACCCAGGACTAAGACCTGAAAGAGAGGGCTTTAAACAAGGTATATGACCGTAATGATATTGTCTGGCCAAATGTAAAGACAGTGATCAAGAAACGGGATAAAACATTGTTGAAAGATGTGGGTCAGAAAACTCTGAGAGGTATAAAGCTTCGAGATTTCAAACGTCGACATCATTCTGCTTCCAGCACGTCAAGGAGACACAACAAAAAAGAAAATCTCATCACGACCGTTAGATATTTTTGATTGAACAACATGATGCAACACGGCTCTTGTGAGTGTAGCAAAACTGAACTTGAGTGACACATGTCCCAACTACCAGACAGCAATGCAAGATGCACAGTGGACAGAACATTATCCTGTGTCAGCACTGAGCAATTCATCTCCCATTGAATTTGTAATTCCTGCTCAATCAGAAAAGTTGGATGATGATTCAACCGAGAGCTACTTGTACCTGAAGTCAAAGTATGCACAACCTGATGGCACTTAATCTGGCTGTCTGATGTGAGTAAGAAACATCCACAGTAAATAATTTCTTCCACAGCTTGTTTAGCAGTATTGATGTGTACTGAACAACAAACTGATCACCAATAATGCTGACACATATGCGTACCGGGCCTACATTGAGAATTTGCTGTCTTATTCTACGGACAGTAAATCAACACAGCTCTACGCTACAGAAATGTGGAGTCCTGACACGGCGGGTCATATGCAAGAGCATACAGTTGCGGAAGCTAATGAAGGATTTACTAAAAGAAGAACACGTATCCACCGGAGTCGTGTTCTGGAAATGTGCGGACGTCTGCATTTAGATCTGTGTTTGCAAGACAAGTACCTTCCCAATGGTGTAGAGATACGGCTGCGACTCAACAGAACCCCAGTCAGTTTTTGCCTGTTTGGAACAGAGGCAAAAATCCAGTTACTTCAAGCTGGATTCAATGTTCGGACTGTTGACCTGTTACCCGTAGTGGCCAACAACTTAAACCAGACCATCGCTCAACATGGCATGAAGATCCCAATTCGCCGAGCTGAACTTTCACCATTCCTGCAGGCCAGCGATCAAAGATCGAAGATCATTTATTTCAAGGACAGTTGCCCAAACGTATCATTCTGGGCCTGGTAAAGAATACAGACATGAACGGTGATCTGGCAACCAACCCATTTGATTTTCAACATTTCAACTTGTCTAAGTTAGAAGTCAGTGTAGACGGAAAGACGACACACAACTTGCCGTTCCAGCCCAACTTTCCCACAGGAGAAATTTTGAGATCATACATGTCCCTGCATCAAGCCACGGGATCACTCGGTTTAAACCGCTCCATGGGTCTGACAATGGACGATTACATGCAGGGGTACACACTGTGGGGCATTGACTTAACGCCAGATCAAGGATCAGAAGAGGGACAGCTGCATCCTATAAAAACGGGAAACTTGCGAATCGAGCTTCAGTTTCGTGCAGCTCTTGGTGACCCCATCAATGTGATTGTGTATGCCGAATATGACAGTCAGATAGAGATTAACGGGTTCAGAGAAGTCATCACAGACTATTAACCATGAGCAAATCAGGACAACAGCTGGCCAAACAACTGTACGAAGAAATCTACAACTTGAATAGGCGAAACGATATGGTAAAGAGTTTGAACCAGCATGTGGTGCATGAACTGCAGACACACCTCTTTGATATCGTGAAAGAAAACTGTTATGGTTGCATTGTTGATCATCCCAGTCAGACCCAACATCCCATATGTTTGTTTAGCAGCAAAAGTGAGTGGGTCGAGATGTTTCTGAACAGTGCATTAAAAAAACTGGACATGTATCAAGTGATGGAAAGATGGTACGCTGAACTACAAAACATGGATCTCACACGCGCTGAGAAAGCTGATGCTTATCAGATGTGGGCAAATATAAAGGCTAGTGTAGATACGAACAAGTCACACCATTGGAAGCTTTTGAGTGCGAATGGGCAGGACGCATTAAACAAGATTGGGAAAATGGAAACGATTGAGTTGCAGTATATTTTGGATCATTCACCAATTCTAGCTCCCTTGAATGCCGTGGTATGTGCTAAAGATCAACTACCACAACGTAGACCAGAGACTGTAAAAGCTTACATAGTGAATACCCACAATTCGACTCAACCTGGTGAACATTGGGTGGTTGTGTTTTTCAACGATAAATCGACTTACTACTTTGATTCGTATGGACAAAAACCACTCCATTGTGACATTCAACGTTTCTTGGAAAGACATGGACCCTATACATGGAATCTCATGAGACTTCAAGGATACAACACTTTTGTGTGTGGAGCATATTGTTTGTTTGCTTTGCATTTTCTTGTTCGAGGATGTGATTTAACACGGGTGTTTAGAGCTAAATTCCGGACAGAGGATCAACCTCACTTCAATTTGAACGATTCCAATGTGGGATGTTGGTTTTACCAGAACTATTCAGAACTGTACAAACGTGCAAGAAGACAAGTGTGTAATCAGCACCAACAAACATGCACAGCTAAACATCCACCAAAGTTTGGAGATGGTCGTGCGTGTTTTGAATTACTGACGAATAGTTTGGACCCATTCTACTTTCATTAAAGTGTTATGTACTTGTTGTTCATAGTGCTTGCATTGTTCATATTGTTTGTTCATATTGTTTGTTCATATTTTGTTTGCAATGTTCATAGAGTTCAATAAAAGGCTAAAACTGATTTGATTTCTTGTTGTTTATCTTACACATTAACAATTGTGATATATTCCCTCTCGAATATAGTTTGATGGCCCTGAAAAGGGCCGTTTTTGGTTTTTGTGATCCTGAATTACTCGGAGTCATCCTACTAACTCTGAATAATCAGGGTCAAACCATATACCATAATAGGCTGAACGCACTGTAGGCCCATGTTTAGCGAAAACACAGGCAGGCCAGGCATACACTTGATAGGGTGCCCTACAAAACGGGCACTTCTGAAGCCGTGCGAAGCATCTGACGCATACAATGTCCTGACATTGACACTGGTTTATGTGATATATATCCTCCTCCCTCTCCTCTAAACACACACCACACTTTTCGAACCAGAGGTTTTGTTCAGACATTGTGATTTCATCCTTCTTTTTTTTAAAAAAAAAACACTTATATAGTTATGAAAAAAGTAGGTCAGTAGGTCAATCCATCCCCAAATGTCAAGGCCGAAGACAATGCTATCCAACTTAGGTCAAGGTCGAACTTGATTCATTGGATGGAAATTACATTCTCTGATTGGTGTACGCTAACAGTAGAAAGTAGGTCAATCCGCCTCAAGACTATAAAAGCACACTGCATCGTATCATAATCCTACTACCCAACCATGGAAAGCTACGTAACTTCTGATCTCGTTAACAACGCCATACAGGCTGCTGATTTGTATGAGCTGACGACAGCTGCTAACCAGGCATCAGTGTCGTACACTCCGACTCCGGTGTACCAACCCAGCTACCAACCAACGTATCAACCTCAGCCTCCACCACACCAGCAGCAACCAGTACAGCAACAACAACCAGTGCAACAACCAGTGCAACAGCAACCGGCAGCGCAGCCAGTAAATAATGTTGGACAATCTATTCTGAGGGAACTCAAAGAGGTGAACAACAACCTCATCAAATTGCAAAAGAGAATGGTAGAAGTGGAATGCCGTATCAAAATGAAAACAGACAAGCTGGTGGTGCCTATCACTTTCACTCCGGAAAATGTGGAAGCATCCAACAAACGTCCGCATGATGGTGGATCCCATTCTAAGACTGGACTTGGAGCCCATTGTAAAGACATACAAAATTGCAAAAAGAGTAAGAAAAAAAGTCTCGAAAGGACATATTTTTACAATTGTCAAACCAAGTAATAAAAGTATCAAACGAAATGAATTCATGCCATTCGTTTTCAGACTGTGCTATGGATAAGTCACATATAACTAACGACTGCATATCTGACATGGACAAAATAGAAGCCCGACACCAACGTTCGCTTAAACTACAAGCCCGATACCAACGTAGGCTTAAAATAACAACAACACTCAGGAGTATCATAGACAAATTGAGTGCATGTTACTTTCATGAACTATACTACGATGATATCTTAAATATCATTGAAGCACATTTTATCACCATAGAACATGTTGAATACCTGCTGAAGAAACTCATAGACAATCATGAGTAACCACTACTCTGTGAAAAAAAAAACGGCCCTTTTCAGGGCCAACCCAAATGTCTCGAAAGAGAATATACCTCAATTGTCACCATTATTTTCAAATTCCATTCAAATTTTCTTTCATTAAAAATATGATCCAATGTTTTATAAAAAGTTTACAAAAATGTTACAAAAATAAAAATGTTACAAAAAAAAAAGTCATCACTACTACAAATTCGGCTTGAAATTTTTTTAATTTTACAGCAATTCTGATATGTCAATACAAAAGTAGGTCAATCCACCCCAAAATGTCAAGGCCGAAGACAATGCTATCTAACTCAGGTCAAGGTCGAACTTGATTTATTGGATAAAAAAATAACGTTCTCTGATTGGTGTACGCTAACAGTAGAAAGTAGGTCAATCCGCCTCAAGGCTATAAAAGCGCACCGCATCAAGCATTCGGTCATATTCTCGCTGCACAACCATGGAACAAATTCAGCAACTGAGTGAATTTATCCACGAATTGATGGGGTTGATCGAACGACAACGCAATGAGTGGAGACAACAGCAAGACCATATTGCAGAATACCACCTGGTTTTGTCAAACATGGTACATCAGATGATGTTGAGACAACAGAAGATGGAACATCAGGAGATGTTGAGACAACAGCAACAAGATGAAGATGAAGATCATATGCTCATAGAACAACAGCAGATGTTACAAGATGAAAACGATGTCATCGTAATCAGTGACGATGGCATCGAAACCGAGCACGATGTGGACAATGTCACCGAAATCTAAAGAAGAAACAAAACGGCCCTTTTCAGGGCCAACCCAAATGTCTCGAAAGGACATTTTACAATTGTCAATGTTAAGATGTGGTCCTACTTTAAGACATTTTATTACATCTGTTTTCATATATAGTACCATTCGGTACTATAGATTCTGTTTTCATATATAGTACCATTTGGTACTATAGATTCGGTACCATAAGTACCAAAAAAAAAAAAAAAAAATTATGGTACCACGGTACCATAAAAAAAAAAGAATTATGGTACCTCGGTACCATAGTGGCACCCTATACTACTAGTATACATTTTATACATTTCCTGCGCGTAGAAGCATAGCGGAAAGAAATAGTAAAAAAGTAGAAAAAAAAAAACAACGTTATTTGGCGAAAAATTGAATGGGCTATACATGCTAGTTATACTGCAGCTGTCTTTCTAGAGTTCATGTGATAAGAATGTCTAAATGACATTTTGATATGCTAAAAGACAAATTACTTGCACATTGTAACCTTCCATGGATACTCTCTTACGTTTCGGGGTTGAATATGTGCGCTGAAACACGCGGGGGACAGTGTCGTTTTATTGCGGAAGTTTTTTTTTGTTGTTTTTTAAATGTTAAATTTTATTCTGTAACATATCAATATAGTTACCTCCAACCGATCTGTTTTTCTTATTATTAACACGCATACATTAATAGAGTCTTTTTATTTGACAGTACCGATAATCTGGCTGGACAATATATAATCATTGAGAAGTTTCATTTGATATTGTGATTATATTAAAATGATAATACGAGTAGTCCAGGAAAATGTGTAAATTATAATGTATTTGACTTAATTATAAGTGTTACCGATTACTAAGATTTCTTCAGAGTATTAAAAGTAAAAGAGGAACAGTAACAGTTCCTGGGCATTGCACTTCTACACCTTTCAGGGTATCCATGTTCCTGGATTGCTAGACTGCAGTGAATCAATCTTATAGTATTGAAATTATGCTCCAGCCATTTTATTTACAAATCAACAACGGAGATAATTCAGAAATTAAATGAGCTAGAGTTATGGTTGTTGTGCAGCGCACTACTACACCTCATAAGGTATCCATATTTTAAAGTTTAGATTCAATCCATGAAAAGGTGTTGGAAGTTACATGTCAGTATTTCAACTTTTCATATACAAGCACTCATTTAGTGAACTTCATCTGCGCATACTGGACATCATGTTACTGATTTTTAAGCGCGGAACAGTCTAACATGGAATTCTATTCAACGATCTTGATGCATTTCAACCGCGAGAGAAGTTACACTTCATTTACGTTATATATGATAATTGGAGATATTATTTCATTACATTTATAATAATAGTTACATAATATATATTTGGTGATCACAATCTACTGCTTTTTGTTCGTTTGTTTGGACTGTACCATCGGCGAATTGTGACAAAATGACAAATCTAACAAGTCACAATCACCGGCATCATCCGGCTTTGGACATTGTTGTGGTGGTTGGTACTTGAAATTATATAAGTAAAACATTTTTTTTTTATTTACAATTTAATTTTCCTTTCCTTTTTTTTCACCACATTAGGAAAAACACATAATTCAAATGATTAAAATAATTGAATGCGAAGCACAAACACACTTATTTAACACTAGGATAATTAATCTTTTTTCTATTCTTTTTATTTATATTTTCACACTTGGATTCTTAATGGATCATTGATATCACAAACTTTTCACGTATTATTATATATTTATCCTTAGGAATCTTGATGGCGCATTTTAATCCAATTGAATAGCACTTGAATACACAATAAATCCAATTTGAATTAAACACATTTTTCACTTGTACTTTCTATTTTTATATTAAAAAGCTTACTATTTATGTTCAAAATTAATAACATTCAAAAAGGTTTTAGAGCATAATATTTTTTGGCCTTACATAATTGTAATAATAACATCTAAAACAAAATATAATCATTATCAATATGAAAATTAGTCAATAAAATTGACTTTGTAAAAAAGATATTAACATTTTCCCAATTAAGAATTACCTCCCTTTACTGTTAACACTATTAATAAATTACTTCCCTTTAATGAAATATTTAGCCGTTTTTGTTTCTGTTTATATTCGTGATATTCACGACACTCCCCACAGACACAAAAAGTAAGTATTTCCTACTGCGAACAAAGTAATTCATGTTTTAAGGAGTGCAGATTAGAGATTGTCTTCCTGATCCTCATAAAACACTTTTATTTTTCTCCTAGCATTCTGAGCAGCCTGACGTTGCGGTCTAGGCTGTATAGTTCTCTCATCCCTATGATCTTCCTCACACCTAGCTGCTTTGGGGGTCACAACATCCGCAGGACACTCAATTGGATATAGTAGATTTAAAGGGCGTCTGAGTTCCTTTCCTGATGATACCATCACTGTTGCTGCACGTACTGCTCCATCGTGACTTTTTATCAACTCCGTAATCTTTCCCATTCTCCACGTACCCCTTGGTAGGTTATCCTTAACCAACACAACATCTCCTTCAGTTGCTGCACCATGAAAAGTCACCCTTTGTGTTTTCAGTTTGGATTGATATCTCTCTCTTAGGTTTAACAAGTAATCCTCGCGCCACACTGTCCAAAATCTTTCAAGGAGTTTTTGTCCTTTCTTCCATTCCTGAAGTAAGCGATCACGTGATCCAACACTAGGCTTGTATTCCTCATCCAAATCACTATCTTCAGTGGCATTATGAGCTAGTCCAATTTTAGGATTCACACTTAAGAAATGAGCCGGGGTCAGTGCGTAGTTTGACTCAATGTCTTCTCCCACATAAGAAATTGGTCTTGAGTTTATAACAGCCTCAGCTTCAATTAGGCATGTTAACAATTGTTCATATGTGAGGCAAAGTTTTCCCATCACCTTTCGTAACGCTCGTTTTACTACACCGACTAACCGTTCGTAAAATCCCCCCATCCATGGGGCAAGCTGTATGATAAACTTCCATGAAATTCCCTGGTTTGCAATATATGTGGTAACGGTTTCATCTGAAACAATGTCTTTCCACATCAACTCAGTTACTTCACTTGCTAACTTGAAGTTGGAAGCATTGTCACTTATAATTTGCTTAGGGACTCCATTCCTAGCTATGAATCGTCGCAATCCTAATATGAATTGTTCTGATGTCATGTCCGGTATAAGTTCAAGACGTATTGCTCTGGTTACTGAGCAGGTAAAAAGACATACCCACACCTTTTTGGTCTCAGAATTGGTCTTGATGAATAGTGGGCCAAAGTAGTCAATTCCTGTATATGTAAAGGGTGGTGTCTGTATAACACGTTTTGCTGGTAGATTAGGCATTTCAGGCATCCTGTAAGGTCCTCCCTCATGACGAAGACACACATGACAACCGTTTAGTAATTTTCTAACAACAGCACGTCCATGGGGAATCCAAAATTTTTGTCTGATCTGACTTAAGGTTTGTGCAACACCACTATGTTGATTCTGCTTGTGAACTCCGAGAACCACTAGTTGAGTGAATTTTTCTTTCTTTGGCAAAAGAATTGGATGTTTGGCAGCATAACTCAGGTCTGATTCTCCCAACCTGCCTTTACAGCGAATAAGTCCTCCAGAGTCAAGGTATAAACCAAGTTGCATTTTCAAGCTGTTCTTTGAACCACCTTTAATAGATCTGATCACATCCTTGAAACTTGTCTGTTGAACATATATCAACCACATTTGTTCAGCTTTAGAAATCTCATCAGATGTCAATGTTAAATCCACCACCTTTTCTTTCTTGAGCTTTCTGATAAAACGCAATGCTAGAGCCGTCACTCTAAGTAGTTTCATTACACTTGAGAACTTTTCACAATCTATACCTAGTGGAGGTGAAACATCATCTGAGCCACACTCACTTGTACCACCATTATCTGTTGCCAGTAATTTTGCTTCATAAAACACTGTACATTTCCTCTCTTCAATTTTAATTCTTTCTCTTGTCTGTTCAGTGATGTCAACCTTCTTTTCCTCTGGCCATTGGTCATCTTGCTTGCTTAGCCATCTTGGTCCATGCCACCACAGGTTATTAGTTTCCAAATTGGGAGTGGTTGTACCCCTAGTGGCAACATCCGCGGGGTTTTCATTTGTATGAATATACCTGAAGTCAATGTCCATGGTATGTTTGCGAATTTCATTTATTCTGTTTTGGACAAAAACAGTTAATGTCTTAGTAGAGTTTATCCAATGCAGAACACACTGTGAGTCCGTCCATAGCACAGTTTGACATGTAGGTAACTTCAATTGTTCTTTCACATATGAAACACTCCTTGTTCCAATTAAAACTGCCAGCAATTCAAGTCTTGTTATGCTCATTTTGTTCTTGGGAGCTAATCGTGACTTAGCAAAGAGTAGATCACATCTAGTCTCTACTCCATCGGTTTGATAGAGATACACTGTTGTTGCATAGGCATGCTTAGATGCGTCACAGAAGGAAATAATCTTGTACGTTACAGTACCTTCCAGTCCAATATATCTTTGTAACTGTATTTCAGACAAAGAGTTCATGTCTTCAGCAATCTCAATCCATTTTGACATTTCCTCCGTAGGCAAGACTTCATCCCATTCATTTCCATTCTCCCAAAGTTTTTGTAGGAATATCT